>JBBGZY010000303.1:0-1200000 GCA_037952925.1 Lithobates clamitans
ACCTACCTGCCTGTTCGGTGTCATCTCCGGCATGAAAACTGAGCTGTGCATGCGCAGCCCAGCTTATACCAATTGCACTATCTCTGTTTGGCTATGCTCCTCTCATGGTAGTGTCATCCCAGTTTGGGCACGCTCCTCTCATGGTCGCGTCATCCCCGTTTGGGCACGCTCCTCTCATGGTCGCGTCATCCCCGTTTGGGCACGCTCCTCTCATGGTCGCGTCATCCCCGTTTGGGCACGCTCCTCTCATGGTCGCGTCATCCCCGTTTGGGCACGCTCCTCTCATGGTCGCGTCATCCCCGTTTGGGCACGCTCCTCTCATGGTCGCGTCATCCCCGTTTGGGCACGCTCCTCTCATGGTCGCGTCATCCCCGTTTGGGCACGCTCCTCTCATGGTCGCGTCATCCCCGTTTGGGCACGCTCCTCTCATGGTCGCGTCATCCCCGTTTGGGCACGCTCCTCTCATGGTCGCGTCATCCCCGTTTGGGCACGCTCCTCTCATGGTCGCGTCATCCCCGTTTGGGCACGCTCCTCTCATGGTCGCGTCATCCCCGTTTGGGCACGCTCCTCTCATGGTCGCGTCATCCCCGTTTGGGCACGCTCCTCTCATGGTCGCGTCATCCCCGTTTGGGCACGCTCCTCTCATGGTCGCGTCATCCCCGTTTGGGCACGCTCCTCTCATGGTCGCGTCATCCCCGTTTGGGCACGCTCCTCTCATGGTCGCGTCATCCCCGTTTGGGCACGCTCCTCTCATGGTCGCGTCATCCCCGTTTGGGCACGCTCCTCTCATGGTCGCGTCATCCCCGTTTGGGCACGCTCCTCTCATGGTCGCGTCATCCCCGTTTGGGCACGCTCCTCTCATGGTCGCGTCATCCCCGTTTGGGCACGCTCCTCTCATGGTCGCGTCATCCCCGTTTGGGCACGCTCCTCTCATGGTCGCGTCATCCCCGTTTGGGCACGCTCCTCTCATGGTCGCGTCATCCCCGTTTGGGCACGCTCCTCTCATGGTCGCGTCATCCCCGTTCGGGCACGCTCCTCTCATGGTCGCGTCATCCCCGTTCGGGCACGCTCCTCTCATGGTCGCGTCATCCCCGTTCGGGCACGCTCCTCTCATGGTCGCGTCATCCCCGTTTGGGCACGCTCCTCTCATGGTAGCGACATCCCAGTTTGGGCACGCTCCTCTCATGGCAGCGACATCCCAGTTTGGGCACGCTCCTCTCATGGTCGCGTCATCCCCGTTTGGGCATGCTCCTCTCATGGTAGCGACATCCCAGTTTGGGCACGCTGCTCTCATGGTAGCGACATCCCAGTTTGGGCACGCTCCTCTCATGGTAGCGACATCCCAGCTTGGGTACGCTCCTCTCATGGTAGCGACATCCCAGTTTGGGTACGCTCCTCTCAGGGTAGCGACATCCCAGTTTGGGCACGCTCCTCTCATGGCAGCGACATCCCAGTTTGGGCACGCTCCTCTCGTGGTCGCAACATCCCAGTTTGGGCACGTTCCTCTTATGACAGCGACATCCCAGTTTGGGTATATACATTACAGACATGTATACAGTACAGAAACCGGGAGATGGCTACTTACCCCATCATCCTTTGTACCCTCAAAGTACTGTTGGATTGTCTCAGTCTTTACTTGGCTCCTGTGACACAAAGAGAGATCACCATGAGTTCATTCTTCATAGTACAGCTCCTGACACATTTTCATTTCCTACCACCAGCCATAAAATAATCGTCTTTCCTCATTATAACACGGCATCATTCCGCATACTACAGAAATCCCACTCCATCCCACACACTTCATTCACATCAGTCTCCCTGCATTGTTGCAACATGGTATGGAATGAGTGCCAAAGTCCCGCTACTCCTCAAAATGTCAAACACTTCCAAAATATGCTGAAAGGTGAAAAACTGAAAGTCCACCCCTTTCTGTTAAGCTGACCAATACTCTGCAATCTGATTATACAATCTTTTGTAATACAAGGGACAGACCGATTTGATACTAATTAAATGTACTGATTTTACAGTTTTAGTTTGAGGTGCACTTAAAGGAAATTTGATGCCAAAAATGCAGTTTGGCGGAAAACCAAAAATGACAGTTTAAAAAAAGAAAAAAAAAAAAAAAAAAAAATCAAGAGATTGTGTGTATGTATATATATATATATATATATATATATATATATATATATATATATATATATATATATACATACATACATATATACATACATATATACATATATACATACATACACACACACACACACACACACACACACACACACACACACACACACACACACACACACACACACACACATACATATACACACACACTATATTTTTAAATATAATTGTATTATATTCAACATTTTGATTGATATCATGAATTTAAATGAATATGAATTTATTGTCGGCCATTATCGGCACCTTTAGTGCAAGAAAAATCCATCCCTCTAAATTCTTTTGCACTTCCGTTGTGGTGTTAAAAATCAAAAACGCACCTCCCCTTTTGAAATGTATTGAAAACACAGCAAGAATGCATCATTAACACACCTGTGTAAGGCTCGGTTCAAATCTATGCAGTTTACTTTTGGTCGTTTTTTCGTTTGGGCGTCTTGCCATTTTGGTTTTGTTGTTTTGTGTTTTTCGCATTTTTGTAATCTGCCCAACAACAAAACAAAATGCAAGACGCAAATCGTGGGCAAAACGCACTACATGCTTTTCTGCAGTTTTTTTCATTGAAGTCTATTGAACCAAAAAAGCAAACAAGGCACTGTTTTGCATTTAAAAAAGTCCCTGACCCCTTCCAAAAGGGCAGTGGCTAAAAAAAGCATAGATCTGAACGTTTCCCATCGGAAACCATGTTAGATGAACTGTAGTGCGTTTCTACAAAAAGCACAGGTGTGAACCAGGCTATACGTTTTTGATGCGGTTGAGTCGTTTTGTGTTTTCGGTGCCATTAAATCGGCACCTTTTTCTTTAATCGGCAAAATGCTGAAAACGCCAGTTTTCGGATGTAAGGTTTCAGCCACCGAAATTTCGGTGCATCTCTATTTTTAGTAAATCTAAAGGAAATTGAACAATCAGGTTATGTGTACGTCCAGCATTAAGCCCACCCCCTTTTTACTGCCCTGTTACTGTATGGGACCTGCATTATGCTGTGGGGTCCAATTATTAAGATTTTCACCTGTGCAACATTCAGGAAGGATCCTGACAATATTGTCAGGATCCACTTGGCTGCCTCACTGACCGATGGCTCCACCTTTCAAGGTGCGATTGAGAGCTGGAGCTGGAGCCAGCTGTGCCTGCCCCCTCACCAACCTGTCGCTCTAGTGAGCATGAAGTGAGAATGACAGCATGTCTTTTTAAATTCCCTTTTACTTGTAGCACTGTCCCCATAGGGCTTGCTGTGTGTTGACTTCTTCGGCCTCCCTCTGATTACCTGCAGACAGTTGCTGGGGGTTTTTCACTTATCCCCCCTTACTTCCGTTTGCTCGTTACTCAAACAATCCAGGCAGTGGTGGCCTGTGCATTGTGGGCGCACAGGCGCCGCCCCCCCAACACCTCCGACATCCTCCCTATTCAAGTGCCCGGCCCCTTTCAGGAATGCCGGACACATGAATTACTATGGCGGGGATAGGCGGGGGGGGGGGGGGTGTATTTTGAAGCACGTGATTAGAGCCAGAGGCTCTAATAGGCTTCAAAATAGGGTGGGCTCGGGGCGCAGAGCACTGCGTGCCGATCCCACCCTGTTATGTGGCATAGCGAATTCGTTTTCGCTATTTTCACACTAAAGTTCCTCCCTGCCAATCAGCAGGCAGGTCAGCGAGATTGGCCAAAGCATTAGGCGATCCTATTGGATGCCTAATAATTTGGCAGAAGAGGACACACGGCAGAGGAAGCCAGAAGACAAGCCGAGCGGACATAGGACCCGCAGCCGCCGAGGAGGAGAACCGCCAAGCCACCGAGGAAGAGAGCCCCGTCACTCCAGGAGAGGAGCGGTAAGTGCCGATCAATCAATCCTAATGGCACCCCAGACGTGGTACGATTTTGCAGAACAATCACGACAAAACGCGCCTTTAAAAAATGGTGTGAAGCCTGTTGCCCAAAAAGGAGTAGGAACTTCTTTTGTGCGACAAACGCGCATAGGGAAGCCTGTTGAAGCAAATGGACTGCCCTACGTGCGACACACGGTATTGTGTAAAATAAATAAATAAATAAAAACGCCCACGCAAAATTGTGAGCGGGAACGAGAGTTTCTTCTACACAAAGTGTGAATGGGGCCTAAAGCCTCATTCACACCTGAGCCTTTTGTAACTAGTTTACCGACGCACGACAACGGTCAACAAGAAGAAACCCATTGAGCTCCTTCACATCTGAGGATACAATTTTACAGATTTTTATTTTTTTTGTGGGGGGGTGGGGGGGGCACATTTTAGGAGCGATGTGTCGCACAGGAGATTCATTTGGGCAGGATCAGGTGTTTTTGGTCCCATAGATGTCAATTATGGAAGCTCCTGAAAAAAAGCATATAACATGCAGTTTTGCGCATTTTTTTCAGCCACTCCAATTAAAGTCTACGAGACCAAAAACGCACAAATCTGCCTGAGAAGATGCCCCTGTACTTTTGTAATGGCAGGTGCTTGAGCGTTTATTTAGAGCTATGGGGCTTTTACGGGTAAGTGGTTTGTAGCTTCGGGGTGTGAATGGGGCCCAAGCGTTGCATCACTTGGCGCTCTAAAATGTACATAAAGCTTTTATGAAGGCAGAATCACACATTTCTAGCCCCATAGACTTTATTAGGAGTGCCAAATAAGTGGAAAAAACAATGTCAGGTGCTCCTATAATAACAGTCAATCGCAGTGGTCCTCAAACTGTGGCCCGTGGGCTGAATGTGGCCCTTTGCTTGCCTTTATCCAGACTTTGGGGCACCATTTCTCACACGCACACCAACAATGGGGATACTAGTTCTCCCACTGACACCAACAACAATGGCGTACCCATTCTCCCACTGACACCAACAACAATGGCGTACCCGTTCTCCCACTGACACCAGCAACAATGGCGTACTCGTTCTCCCACTGACACCGACAATGGCGTACTCGTTCTCCCACTGACACCAACAACAATGGCGTACCCATTCTCCCACTGACACCAACAACAATGGCGTACCCGTTCTCCCACTGACACCAACAACAATGGCGTACCCGTTCTCCCACTGACACCAACAACAATGGCGTACTCGTTCTCCCACTGACACCAACAACAATGGCGTACCCGTTCTCCCACTGACACCAGCAACAATGGCGTACTCGTTCTCCCACTGACACCAACAACAATGGCGTACCCGTTCTCCCACTGACACCAGCAACAATGGCGTACCCGTTCTCCCACTGACACCGACAACAATGGCGTACCCGTTCTCCCACCGACACCAACAACAATGGCGTACCCGTTCTCCCACTGACACCAACAACAATGGCGTACCCGTTCTCCCACTGACACCGACAACAATGGCGTACCCGTTCTCCCACCGACACCAACAACAATGGCGTACCCGTTCTCCCACTGACACCGACAATAGGGAATGATTTCTCCAACTGACACCAATAATGGCATGGAGTAAGATTTTCTACACCCTGCTCTTTGGGGTCAAAAACGCACAGTCCTGCCCCAAAGAGGCTTCTGTATGGCACATTTCTCCTCTAAAAGAGACTAATTTTATCTCTACGCTCAACATTCAGACGTTTCTCGTGAAATTTGTATAATTCAGAAGGAAAAAAGTAAGCTAGTGACTATTGGTTCATTTTGCAAGAGCAGTAAAAATTAGATCTAATAGGTATATATTAAAAACAGAAGAGATGAAGTGTTTATAAGTAACATTCAGACATTTCAATCTGACGGCTTGCTTTTGCAGACTCTTCAATATTCTGGGTGGAGCTAAAAGTGACCATACACTCTACAATCTGATTGTACAATCTCCTTTAACCATTTGAAACACAGGCATTTTCTGGCACTTTGTTTCCATGTGAAAATCTGTTTTTTCTAGAAAATTACTTGGACCCTCCCAACATTACACTGTATATATATTTTTTTTAATCAGATGCCCTAGACAAATAAAATGATGTGTTTTGCAATTTTTTTTATGTCACACAGTATTTGCGCAGTGGTTTTTAATTTCTTAAATTTTAATGCAAAAAAAATACAACACATAACTTTTATTTTTGTAAAAATTGAAAAGATGGTGTCACGCGGAGCAAATAAATACCAAACATGTCGTGCTTTAAAATTTTACTATCCATAGGTGATGCTTTAAAAGCCTTTACAGGTTACCACTTTATATCTACAGAGGCGTTTCTGGTGACAGAATTACTGCCCATGATCAGACGTTCGCGCCGAAACCTTGTAATGTGTCTGTAGTGCATCTTTTGGCTTTTTTTTTTACCGAGTTTATATGCATTTGTGCTGCCTTTATGTGCAAAAAAAACCAAAAAAACTGCAGCATGTTGTATTTTTTTTTCACATGAAAGTCCTAATTTTTCTTGAATTTTTAGCCCTGGTTCACCCTACACACCGCATCTGATTAACACAGGAATCGCACCTCATTCCTGAGCAAATCTCTTGCAATTCTGTGCGGTGCAATTTGAGCCCATTCATTTTTCTGTGCGAAAAAGGTGCGGGCACCTATTGTTTGTTCTCACTGGAACCGCATTGCATGGGCATTTACATCCATACAATCCGGTTCAGGCAAACACGACCCGCTTCTGGGGTGTTTTTAACTTTTAATTAACATCTACAGCAGATGGCATGAACACAGTGCGATCGCTATGCCGTGCGGGAAACGCACAGGATTTGCTGCGTTCCCCGCACCGCATTAGTGTGAACCAGGGCTTACTGCACTTAAAAACACATTCAACTGCATCTGGTGTAAATGAGCCCCTCTAGACTATGTTCGCGCTCTGTGCGTATTGGGAACGCACACAAAATCGTGCCCTTTCCAAATACGCTGCCCTTACGGCAGTGCCATTAATAGTTAGCATTTGCTAACACGTGTGTTTTTGCGCTTGCTGAAATGAATGGTGTCGTGGTGCGATTCTGCAAACGAGTTAGAGAATTCTTGTGCGCATTTCTCATGCATAGGGCAGCCCATTGAATTGAATGGGCTGCCATATATGTGACCCGCAGAAATGCATATCCATGGTGTGAATGGAGCATTAGGCCCCCTGCATGCAGGGATGTTCAGCTGCACTGCACCCAGGAGGGAGAGGTGCAGCATCCAACTCCACTGCAGGCAGCCTGTCAAAGTCTACGGCAAGCTGGGGCTGGATAGGGCTGAACGCTGCACCAAGTGGTACCCGCGTTTGGGGTTAAAAGTCAGAAACACAGATCTAAAGCGTTCTAAAACCTCGTCCCCGAAGGGCCTTAAGCCCTGGTACATGCTGGTGCAGCTTTAAAATTGTGCTACTTCAGCGTGGATTTGAAAGCCACAGATCAGTGCGATTTGGATCTCCGATTTCATTGCACCATGCGACTTCATTCAATTACTTCCCGCCCGCGCTATAGCCATAAGACAGTTACAACGTGTGCTTCCCATGCCAGGAGGGCGTCCACGGACGTACCCCCCTGCAGCACGGGCAGCGTGCTCTGTGATCGCCGAGTCCTCCGGACTCAGCTGATCACAGATCGGTGGAAAAAAGGCCAATCGCAGTGGCCCTTTACCACGTGATCAGCTGTCAGCCAATGACGGATGATCACAAGATGTAACCACAAGCCGGTTATTGGCTTTTCCTCCTCACGCTGTCTGTGAGGAGAGAAGAAGAAAGCGGATAACGTTTCTGTAATCAGTCCCAACAGTGCCCATCTGTGATGTCAATCAGTGCCACCTATAAGTGCTGCCTACCAATGCCACCTATCAGAGCCCATCAATGCCACCTAACAGTGCAGCCTCATCAGTGCCCACCAGTGGCGCATCATCCATGGGTGCAGGGTGTTCACTGTGCTCTGACCCACCCTGCACCTATGGATGAGTCGTCCCTGGCTGACAGTCGGGGCGATCGGTACGGGCAGTTGCATGCACTGATCTCCCTGTATACTTTTCAATTAAGCAGCTGACAGCCATGGGAAGCAGAGGAGGAGGAAAAGTGGCTTCTCCTCCTCTCCATCCTGTGGCTGTCAGCTGCCTAACTGAAAGGTATAAAAGGAGATCGGTGCCTGCAACTGCCCGTACAGATCGTCCCGACTTTCCCCGTGTGTTCTTCTCTGGGCCCCCCTCTTCCCCTGTAGCAAACTGTCAGGATGGAGAGCGGAGGAAGGGGCCGGTTAACATGTAATTTACCAGCCCCTTCGTTTTTTGAATGAACAGAGTCAGTGACCACTGACTGTCAATTCACAACTGAGCATCGTGAACAGTGTTTACGAATAAACAGAAGCCTCTGTCTTCCTGTTCATTCAAGGGGGAGATGTCAGGGGTCTGTTTAGACCCCTGTTATTTCACCAAAGTCCCCCCCCCAACAGGGCTGATAAAAAAATTGCAATAAAGAATAATAAAAACAATTTGAAAAAAAATAAAATAAAGAAACTACTTACACCATCCATTGCCCCAACCCCCTCCTCCCCTGAAAAAGCATTGTGAAAAAAAAAGGAAATATCTATCTATCTATCTATCTATCTACATATACACACACATACAAACCATCCTACTGACACAGTCCATTGCCCCATCCCCAAAACAATGTGAAAGAAAATGGGAAAATAAAAATTAATATTGTAAAAAATAATATATAATAATAATAAAAACAAAAAACTACTGACACCGTCCAACTGTCAATCCCCCCCACCAAAGCATTATGAAAAAAAAAATGTAAAAAATTATAACAAATAAAAAAACAATACAAAATGAAACAATTCTGGCACTTTTCATTGCTCTACTGACACCGCCCATTGCCTTACTGACACACTGCCCCCCCCCCCCAAAAAAAAAAACCCAAAGAACTGCTGACACCGATCACTGCCCTACTGACATGATCCTGCGCATACTACCCACCGCTGTACACTCCACACATACTACCCAACGCTGTACACTCCACACATACTACCCACCGCTGTACACTCCACACATACTACCCACCGCTGTACACTCCACACATACTACCCAACGCTGTACACTCCACACATACTACCCACCGCTGTACACTCCACACATACTACCCACCGCTGTACACTCCACACATACTACCCACCGCTGTACACTCCACACATACTACCCACCGCTGTACACTCCACACATACAACCCACCGCTGTACACTCCACACATACAACCCACCGCTGTACACTCCACACATACAACCCACCGCTGTACACTCCACACATACTACCCACCGCTGTACACTCCACACACACTACCCACCGCTGTACACTCCACACATACTACCCACCGCTGTCCACTCCACACATACTACCCACCGCTGTCCACTCCACACATACTACCCACCGCTGTCCACTCCGCACATACTACCCACCGCTGTCCACTCCGCACATACTACCCACCGCTGTCCACTCCGCACATACTACCCACCGCTGTACACTCCGCACATACTACCCACCGCTGTACACTCCGCACATACTACCCACCGCTGTACACTCCGCACATACTACCCACCGCTGTACACTCCGCACATACTACCCACCGCTGTACACTCCGCACATACTACCCACCGCTGTACACTCCGCACATACTACCCACCGCTGTACACTCCGCACATACTACCCACCGCTGTACACTCCGCACATACTACCCACCGCTGTACACTCCGCACATACTACCCACCGCTGTACACTCCGCACATACTACCCACCGCTGTACACTCCGCACATACTACCCACCGCTGTACACTCCGCACATACTACCCACCGCTGTACACTCCGCACATACTACCCACCGCTGTACACTCCGCACATACTACCCACCGCTGTACACTCCGCACATACTACCCACCGCTGTACACTCCGCACATACTACCCACCGCTGTACACTCCGCACATACTACCCACCGCTGTACACTCCACACATACTACCCACCGCTGTACACTCCACACATACTACCCACCGCTGTACACTCCACACATACTACCCACCGCTGTACACTCCACACATACTACCCACCGCTGTACACTCCACACATACTACCCACCGCTGTACACTCCACACATACTACCCACCGCTGTACACTCCACACATACTACCCACCGCTGTACACTCCACACATACTACCCACCGCTGTACACTCCACACATACTACCCACCGCTGTACACTCCACACATACTACCCACCGCTGTACACTCCACACATACTACCCACCACCAAGGATGGGCTCAGGCATGTTCGCAACTCCACGTACTCGCGCCCGCCAAGAAGCTGACACTCCGCAGCGCTAATCACAAGCAGCGAGACATTTCCTGATCTGTGCAGCCGCGGATCGGGAAATGTCTCACTGCCTGTGATTAGCGCTGTACAGTGTCAGCTTCCTGGCGGGCTCGTGGAGTTGCGAACACGCCTGAGCCCATCCTTACACACCGTACTCTTCTCCTGCACATTACTACCCACCTCTATACGCTCCGCACTGTACATTCCCGATTTAACATTACCACATTCTGAACTATGCAAGTCATCTCTGACCACACCCCCTTTAAGCCACGCCAAATGTTAATCACAATTTAAGCCACGCCCACTTTTCACAGCAGCGAAATGCCTAGGGCCCACTTTTGCTCTTGCACACAAGCCCACTGATTTCATAATACGCCCCTGCCCATCAGTGAAGGAGAAAATTACCCATTTGCTAAATTTCATAACAAACTATGAAAAAAAATTTTTTTTTTTTTTTCAAAATTTTCAGACTTTTTCTGTTTATTTAGCAAAAAATAAAAACCCAGAGGTGATTAAATACCACCAAAAGAAAATGAAAAAAAAATGTCATATGTGTGCAGTGTTGAATGACCACGTATTTGTCATTCAACGTGTGACAGCGCTGAAAGCTGAAAAGTGGCCTGGGCAGGAAGGGGGGTAAATAGAGTTGCCACCTCATCCCTTTAAAACCAAACACATATTAATTACACAGGTTCTGTGGCTGATTAACGTGGTAAGTAACCACTTGCCGACCACCGCACGCCGATATACGTTGGCACAATGGCAGCAGTGGGCAAATGGGCGTACCTGTACATCCCCTTTAAGAGCCGGGGCTAGCAGGCGCCACCCGCAGCGTACAGCATGACCGCGCCAGCAGGACTGGCAGACTCGATGTCCGCCGGTCTCTCGTCGATCCTGTCACGGAGCCGCAGAACGGGGAAGTGCCTATGTAAACAAGGCATTTCCCCGTTCTGGCTTGTGTGCTGACAGAGATCACCGCATCGTGTGATCGGGATTAGTGATCGCTGTCATGTGAGTTGAAGCCCATCCCCCCCAGTTAGAATCACTCCCTAGGACACACTTAACCCCTTGATTGCCCTCTAGTGGTTACCCCCTTCCCTGCCAGTGTCATTTATACAGTAATCAGTGCATTTCTATGGCACTGATCGCTGTATAAATGCCAATGGTCCCAAAATAGTGTAAAAAGTGTCCGATGTGTCCGCCATAATGTCACGATAAAAATCGCAGATCGCCGCCATTGCTAATAAAAAAATAATAATAATAAAAATGCCATAAATCTATCCCCTATTTTGTAGACGCTATAACTTTTCCGTAAACCAATCAATATAAGCTTATTGCGTTTTTTTTTCTTCAAAAAATATGTAGAAGAATACATATCGGCCTAAACTAAGGAAAAAAAAGTTTTTTTGTTTTTTTTTTATATTTTTGGGGGATATTTATTATAGCAAAAAGTAAAAAAAATTGCGTTTTTTTTTTTTTTCAAAATTGACGCTCTTTTTTTGTTTATAGCGCAAAAAATAAAAACCGCAAAGGCGATCACTTACCACCAACAGAAAGCTCTATTTGTGGGAAAAAAAGGACGTCAATTTTGTTTAGGTGCAACGTCGCACGACCGCGCAATTGTCAGTTAAAGCGAAGCAGTGCCGAATCGCAAAAAGTGCTCTGGTCAGGAAGGGGGTAAAATCTTCCGGGGCTGAGGTGGTTAAACTCACTCGGTGCCTTATCTGCATTCATTTAGCCTCAGAACCCGTGTAATTCCTATGTGTTCGGGTTTAAAGGGAGGGGGTGGCAACCCTAGGGGTAAAAGTGCCCGGTAGGCAAGTGGTTAATAGAAGTCAAAGCAAGTTGCAATGAAATCGCAGAAAAGTCCTACAGGAACCTCTTTCAAAGTTGCTGCGTCTGGAGTCGCCGTGATTTTGAGCGGTTCCAATCCCGAAAACAGAGAGCAACTTGTCATGCGACTTTAAACCGGTCAAATCGCATTGGTGTGAACGAGGGGCTAAAACCGGTACAACGTTCAGCCACATCCAGTCGCAGCCCGCCATAGACTTCCAGAGGGCTGGATGCTGCACCTGTCCCTCCTGGGGGAGCACTAAGGGCCCCGTTCACACCAATCACAGTGCAGGAAACACAACGCGTTTCCCTCGTTGAACACACATGGGTTGATGGCACCCCCACACGTGTGTGCATTGCAGGGGACCAAAAACGCACGATTACCGCAGTACCATACGGTTTGGTGCAATGCGATGTTAAAAAAGAAAAAAAAAAAGTCGCACCTGCTGAACCTCGCTAGTCCCTTCCTGTGTGTTTGGCAAACCATAAAAATAATTGGGCTGTCGCACTTGTTGTGGCGTGAATTTGCCCCCCGACGCAAGGGGAGGGACGCAATGCATCTGAATGGCATTAGATCTACAATCAATTATAGGTGCCTCCTTCTAGTAACGCTAAAGAAGATTGTACAATGTATGGCCAACTTCAATCAATTAAAAAGAAAATAAAATACATTTTTTCAATTACATACACACACACACATTATATATATATATATATATATATATATATATATATATATATATATATATATATATATATATACATATACACACACACACACACACACATATTTATTTTTTATTTTTTTAGTTAATTGAATTAGTTGATTGCAATTTGTTCGTACAATCTCTGTACAAGCAGCAACCAATCATAACTAATTAATTACTAATAAATTAGTGATCAATGATTACTAATTCAATGATTACTAATTGGATACAAACCGTTTCTAGCACACCTTGTCTCTCTATATCTGGAGATCGCACAAATCCCCCCCGATCACTATCCCCGGGTGGCTCTCCTACCTGTACAGTGTGTGCTCTCCGCCGATCTCTCCGGGGAATAAGCGATCGGCCCGGAGATCACATCACTCATCTCACTGTTTAGCGCCACTCATGCCGCTCTGAGCCTTGGCCCCGCCCGTTTCTTCAATCTCCCCGCCCACTCCTGCATTCCAGTACAGCGGCGAGCTGCAGCCGGGCCACGCCCACCACTAATGATCAGAGACTTGAAACATAACAACAGTTTACTCTGGTTGTCATGGTGATAGAAGTTTAGCCAGCTGTCAGACAGGAAGGAATTTTTTCCTCCAAGTGTGATGGAGATCTCAGCTGCTACAAGGACACTCTGCTGTCCTATAGGGGCTGCTCACCTCAAACGCATTATTCTGATTGGCCACTGACAAATCGTGCGTTGCAAGACGCGGCAAACGTGGCATTTCGTGCGCCGTCCCCCTGAATGACACACGCAGTATTTTTTGGGCAACGTGCGTTAGGCTCCGCTCACACCCTATGCAGGCGCGGCAAAGAGCATTTCCGTGCGTCGCGTTTAGACCAGCTTCACGCTGGGGTGTTTTTCAGGCTCTTTAGCGCTGGAAATAGCCTCTGCTAAGCGCAAAAAAAAAAAAAAAAAAAAACGCCTCCCATTCATTCCAGTGTGTCTTTTCAGACTGGGGCGGTGTGCTTGCGGGACGTTACCAAAAGTCCTGCGCGCAGCCTCTTTTGGGGTGGGTTGGGAGCACTGTATTTAGCGCTCTCAAAACGCCCTGCCCGTTGGAATGAATGGGCAGCGCTTTGAAAGCGCCTAAAAAAGCGATTTGAAAGCGAGGCAAAACGGGACATTTTACCCTTTTTTGGGGGGTAAAAAGCACCCCGCTAGTGGCCGAAAAAGCGGCGCAAAAGCGCTGCCTAAACAGCGCTGCTTAAACAGCGCTATAGTGCTGCTAAAAAGTCACATTTTAGCGCTAGTGGCTGGCGCTTTCAGTGTGAAAGCAGCCTTATGGTAGCCCCTTTCATTTCAGCAGGTTCCTTATATGCGAACAGTGCCAGGACAAGGTCATCTAGAGCGCATGGCGAACATGCCAAACTGCGCCCCCCGACCCCCAAAATGTATGAGCATTAAGTGTCAATAAAACCCCCCCAAAAACTGAGCACTTAGGGTACTTTCACACTGGGACGGTGCCGGCGTTAGTGGCAAAGCGCCGCTAGTTTTAGCGGCGCATTATCGCTGTTATAGCAGCGCTTTTCAGCCGCTAGCAGGGTGCTTTTAACCCCTGCTAGCAGCCGAGGAAAGCGTTAAAAATGCTCGTGATGCGACGCTACCGAATCGCTTTGCAGGCGCTTCGGCAGCGCTGCCCATTCATTCTAATGGGCAGGGGCGGTGGAGGAGCAGTGTATACACCGCTCCTCCACCGCTCCAAATACGCTGCTTGCAGGACGTATTTTTCCCGTCCTGCAAGCGCACCACCTCAGTGTGAAAGCACTTGGGCATTCACACTGAGGAGGCATGAAAGGCGCATTTCAGGCGCTTTACAGGCGGTATTTTTAGCGCTAAAATGCCAGAAAAGCGCCCCAGTGTGAAAGAGGTCTTATTTGCATGCTTACCCCCTAAGCAAAATTTACTATCCTCCTAGTACAAATCTGTCCCACTGCTGTAATTCCCCCCCTCCCAGCACAAATTTTTGCCTACCCCCATCCCCCAAATCCCCCAGCTCAAATGCCCCCCACCACAAAAAAATCACCCCCCCCAGCACAAGTCCTCTACCGCAAAAATGTCCCCTCTTGGTACACATTTTCTCCCCCCCCCGCCCTCCAAATCCCCCTCACAGCACAAATAACCCCTCAATCTCTCGCCTACCATTAATCTACCCCCCCTCTCAACATAAATCCCCCTAAATCACAAATCTTAGCACCCCCCCACAATTTACCCTACTAGAATAATGCTTACCCCTTGTCGTCCCCCAAATTACCCCTTCCAATGCAAATCCCCTCCCCCAATCTCCCTGTGGTGCCCTCCCATCTCATGTGATACCACAGTGCCGAGGGCAGCGGCCCCTCCTGCCCACCCCTTGTCCCGGCCCTGTATGCGAAAAAAACACGCTATGCAGGTGTGACCGGGAGCACACACATTTCTGTGTATCACGTTAAGGGTAGCCCTTTCATTTGAGCAGGCTTCCTTATATGCAATATATATGGCGGGACAAGGTCATCTAGAGCCCAGGGCGAACATGCCAAACTGCGCCCCCCCAAGATGTATGAGCATTAAGTGTCAGGTAAAATCCCCCCACAAAAAAACTGAGCACTTGTTTGTATGCTTACCCCCTAAGCATAAACTTATCATCCTCCCACCAGTACAAATCTGGCCCACTGCTGTAATTCCCCTTCCCAGAGCAAATTTTTGCCCCCCCAATCCCCCAAATCCCCCAGCTCAAATGTCCCCCACCACAAAAAATCACCCCTCCCAGCACAAATCCTCTACCGCTAAAATTTCCCCTCTTAGTATACATTTTCTCCCCCCCCACTCCAAATCCACCTCCCAGCACAAGTAACCCCTCAATCTCCCTTCTACCATAAATCTTTTTCCCCCCATCCCCCCTCTCAACACAAATCTCCCTAAATCACAACTCTTAGCACCCCCCCCCCCAATTTACCCTCCTAGAACAATACTTACCGCCTGTCATCCCCCAAAACCCTCCTTCCAATGCAAAACCCCCCCAATCTCCTTGTGGTGGCCTCCCATCTTACATGAGATACCACAGTGCCCAGGGCAGACACCCCCTAGTGCCCATCCCTTGTCCCGGCCCTGTATGCAAAAAAACACACTAATGCCCCGTACACACGGTCGGACATTGATCGGACATTCCAACAACAAAATCCATGGATTTTTTCTGACGGATGTTGGCTCAAACTTCTCTTGCATACACACGGTCACACAGATCTTGTCGGAAATTCCAATCGCCAAGAACGCGGTAATGTACAACACGTACGATGAGCTAAGAAAAATGTAGTTCAATAGCCAGTACGGCTCTCCTGCTTGATTCCGAGCATGCGTGGCACTTTGTGCGTCGGAATTGTGTACACACGATCGTAATTTACGACAACGGATTTTGTTGTTGGACAATTTATGAACCAGCTCTCAAATTTTGTGTGACGGAAATTTCGATGGAAAATGTCCGATGGAGGCTACACACGGTCGGAATTTCCGACAACAAGCTCCCATCGAACATTTTCTGTCAGAAAATCCCACCGTGTGTACGCGGCATTACGCTCCAGACTATGCAGGTGCGACCAAGCACACGTGTTTTTGCATGTCTTTCAGCGCTGTCACACTTTGTATGACAATTGCGCTGCCATGCAACACTCTACACAAACTACATTTTTACCATTTTTATGAGAGAGACCTTTCTTTTGGTGGTATTTAATCACCACTGGGTTCTTTATTTTTTGCTAAACAAATGAAAAAAAGACCAAAAATTTTGAAAAAAAAAAAGTTTTTTGTTGTTTTTGTTATAAAATGTAATAATTAGCCCTTCACTTTTGGGCACTGATAGGCAGCACTGACAGATGGCACTGACGGCACTGATGAGGTGGCACTGATGAGGTGACACTGATGGGTACTGATAGGGGCACTGGTGAGGTGGCACTGATATGCAGCACTGATGGGCACTGATGAGGAGGCACTAATATGCAACACTGATGAGCACTGATAGGCAGCAATGATGGGCACTGATAGGCAGCACTTATATACAGCACTGATAGGTGGCACTGATGGGCAGCCTTTATGGCACTGATAAGCAGCAATGATGGGCAATGATAGGCGGCACAGACGAGGAGGCACTGACAGGCATCACTGATGGCCTCTGAAAGGTATTGCTGATGGGCACTAATTGGCATAACTGGTGTGCACTGATTGGCATCAATGGTGGGTGGCACTGGTCGGCATCGCTGATGGGGCTGCACTGATAATCACTGCACTGATTATCAGTGCAAACTCCCCCCTGTCAGGGCTTGTCGATAACTGTCATTTCCTAGTTACACTGTGATAAGCTGTGATTGGACACAACTGATCACATGGTAAAGAGTGACACACCACACTACCGATCGCCACGCGGCACGCTCCCAGGGGCATGCATGAGCGGCTTGTTCTAAAGGACCTCATATGATGTCCAGCCAGGATGGGAGAGCCACCGCTCGGCCATCCTTTTGCTATATGCCGGGCAGGATGTGGTTAAAAATCACACCGCACCAAAACGCATGGTACTTTATTACAATGCATTTTGGAGCGCAATTCAACAAGATGCCTGGGGAAGTCGTTAAGAAAGAAAGACACTGCCGCTTGTCTGCTAAAGGGCTGTGCACTTCTGTGCGTTGTGGGAAAGCACACAATTTTGGGCCTCCTTCAGACAAGTGTGAAGATAGTCTAAAGAAGCACATAACCCTTTTAAAAATTGCACCACCCCAAAACGCATTGAACTTTGTTACCATAGGTTTTGGCATGAGCAAACATACACAGAGTAGCAGGATGTCTTTAGGTACCATTCAAAATTAAAGTGACTGTAAACTTTTTTTTTTGTTAAAGTTGTAGTAAAGTCTTACCTACAGGTGAGCCTATAATAAGACTTACCTGTAGGTATAGTGACTGTAAACTTGCAGGAGATATTCACACTGCATGCAGCCGGTGACATCACTGGCGCATGCGCTCTGAAGAGACGGCATACCCGTGCCATTCCTTCAGAGCTCTGTGCTTTGGCCGCAACTCCTGTGCACATGTGCGGGAGTGATGTCATCGCAGCTTGGTCAATCGGAAGGCCGCAGCACTCGAACCCGTAACGAAAGACAGAGTGAAGATGGAAGCCCTGTCAGTGGTGACATTGCACCGCTGGAGGGCTTTGTTCTAAGGCAAGTATTTCATAATGTGCTAGTATGCAATAAATTCTAGCACATTATGCCATTGTCTTTTTGCAGGGTTTTAGAAAAAAAAAGTGTGGTTTACTACCGCTTTTATAATAACCATGGGTTACTTACCATTGCACAGAGCAGCCCCGATCCGCCTTGGGTGCCTCTCCACTCTCCTGGCTCCTCCTCTTCTCAGTATACCACCGTAGCAAGCGGCTTCCTATTGTGGCAAACCTGCAGGCTCAATCTTAAGGGGCACTGTCCCTGCATCTATAGACACAGACAGTGGGGCTCCCCCGCACCGTTGTTACAGGATTTGATTGACTGCAGCAGGAGCCAATGGCTCTCACTGCTATCAATCTGCCCTGTGAGAAGGGAGAGAGTGGAGCGTGCCGCTGCTCTCGGGCACATCACTGGATCAAGATCGGTGTCAGGTAAGTATAGAGGAGCTGGGGGGGGGATCCTGTGCTCCAGCTGGTGCCTCGGGTCATGATTGGATAGATTGATAGCAGCGCAGCCATTGGCTCCCCCTGCTGTCAATCAAATCCGAGGGGCGGGGCCAAGTCCTGCTGTCTGTGGCAATAGACGCAGCAGCAGGACACGGGAGCACCCCCGCACGAGTGCCCCGAGGGAGAGCAGCTCTCCAACGGGGCACTCGAGAAGAGGAGGAGCCAGGAGCGCCGTGAGAGACCCCAGAAGAGGAGGATCGGGGCCACTCTGTGCAAAACCAACTGCACAAGAGGAGGCAAGTATGACATGTTTGTTATTTTTGTTTTTTAAACCAAACCTTTAGTTATCCTTTAATGCAGAGAATGCAGGTTGAAAAACATAAAGCGGAACCTGCAGTCATTTTTTCATCTGTCCATCTACTAAATCTTCTGCCCTTGTTGTTGTTATTTTCTGCCAATACATTCCTTATACAGCCCACTTTCTGTTTCTTGTCTGGTCATTAGCCTAGGCTTATGACATCATACACAGCTCTCTCTCTCACTCTTGTGAGAGTTTGCCAGGAAGGGAGGGGAGATGAGTCATAAGAGGGTCAATGAGAGCTGCAGAGCTAGAGGTGTGCCTCTGTGTAAATCCAGGAAGCGAACAGGCAGCAGCTTCAGCTGCCGAAAGTTAAAATGGATTCAGCATATTTGGCAAGTACAGAATCACAGCATATATAAAATAATATGCAAAGCGGTTGGAGGGAAGCTTCAGAATGACAAAGATGTTTTTTTTACAAATTATGTGAGCAGACTGCAGTTCCTCTTTAAGCCTTTAGAACTACTTTAATGGCACTGACACATCTACTAAGGGGCTGCATGTTTTTGTGTGTTGTACAAGTGTAAACGTAGCCTTTGCCAGGTGCTTTGGAGTGCATTTTAGAATGAATGGCATCAGGGCAACTCGTATAACATTATTTGCAAAGTGTTGGTAAATTTGTTGGAACTAAGTGATGCCATTCATTCCAATGGCCACCCCTATGCATCTGCCAATGGATGTGCCTTGCAGCGCAAGGCAGAGCAACGCACTTATATATATATATATATGTGCTGTCAAAAAATGGTGTCTCTCCCTGTCACACATTGTGCTGCTCTGCATCACATGTCTGTCAGCAGGTGAGCTGGGGTATTGCTCATAACGAAGGGCACCACATTACACCAAACGCATTTAACGCACTTTGCCATGTAATATGGTAATGCACATCCATGTTAAATGCATTGACCTATTTGGTGCCATTCATTCTGATTGTTGCAGCACTAATTTGAATTGTGTTGCACGGACAAAAAATGTTATGTGCGCTATTTTTTTGCCAGTGAACTGCAGCAAATCTTAGTGCCTTGTAAGTGTGCTGAGTGAATGGTATGCATACCTCCCAACTTTTTGAGATGGGAATGAGGGACACCTATCAGCAAAAGTATGCAGGCATAGGACACACCCCTTGCCACGCCCCCTTAAAGGAGAATTGTACAAAAAAACAAGACTGGTTAAACCCACAACTGCTTTTTTTTACTACTACTATTCCTTTATATTGGCTTTTGGAATTTACAAATGCAGCAATTTAGAAATCAGATGAAAGGTTTAGCGCTGAAAAACACTTTTTGATAGATAAAAAGTGCATTTTATATACATCTATATAGATCAGACCAAAATGAGGGACAAATGAGGGGGAAAGAGGGACAGAGGGACATTGCTCCAAATCAGGGACAGTCTCTTGAAATCAGGGACAGTTGGGAGCTATGGGTATGGCATTGGGGCAACACAGTGGTGTAGTGGTTAGCACTTTCAACTAGCAGCAAAAAGGGTCGCTGGTTCAAATCCCAACCACAACACCATCTGCCTGGAGTTTGCATGTTCTCCCTGTGCCTGTGTGGGTTTCTTCCCTCTAAAGACATGCTGATAGGTTAATTGGATCCTGTCTAAATTGTCCCTAGTATGTATGAATGTGAGTTAGGGACCTTAGAGTGTAAGCTCCTTGAGGGCAGGGACTGATGTGAATGTACAATGTATATGTAAAGAGCTGCGTAAATTGACGGCGCTATATAAGTACCTGAAATAAATAAATAAATAAATGGCATCACACCAGTGCATATAATGTGCTTTGCTAATCCCAATGCAGTACTTATAGCTCCCAATTTCTAGGGACTGTCCCTGATTTGGAACAATGTTCCTATTTGTCCCTCATTTTTGGTCTGATCTAGATAGTTGTATATAAAATGCACTTTTTATCTTTCAAAAAATGTTTCCCAGTGCTAAACCTTTCATCTAATTTCTAAATTGCTGCATTTGTAAATTTTAAAAGCCAATATAAAGGAATAGTAGTGGTTAAAAAAAAAAGCATTTGTTGGTTTAATTAACCTTTTCATTTGGTTAGTTCTCCTTTAAGGGGGTGTGACGGGGGGTGTGTCCTATGCCTACATACATTTGCTAGTAGGTGTCCCTCATTCCCATCTCAAATTGTTGGAAGGTATGCATTACTTTCACACTGATCCGCGGGTGAAGTGCAGTGCACCTGCAGCTGTCTTGTGGGTTAGCTGCACTGAGCCATAGACTTCTATTATATCCCGTGGGTGTGGTGCGTTTTCTGAAAGCGCACCAAAACTCCTAAATGTAGGAGTTTTGGTGCGCTTTCAGAAAGTGCACCACATCCGCAGGATATAATAGAAGTTTATGGCTCAGGGCAGCTAACCCACAAGACAGCTGCAGGTGCACTGCACTTCACCCGCGGATCAGTGTGAAAGCAGCCTAATAACCCTTTTTTAGGCCCTTTTCACACTGAGGCGCTTGTAAACTGCCAGTAAAACACTGAGCACTTTTGAAGAGCCTTTCAGGCGCTTTTGAAGCGCTTTCTTTTCATTTCAATCGTGAAAGCACCTGAAATGCGCCTCAGTGTAAAAGGGGTCTAGTGCTAATTTTCTTATTGCAAAAGTGCGGTGTATGTTCAACACACTGACCTTTTCCTCATCCAGCTTCTGCTGGCATCACTCTCCAGGCTCCTAGAAGGGTACCTTCACACTGGGGTGGGGGTCCGTTTAGCGGCCCTTTACCGTCGTTTTCGCGGCACTTTTTGGCCGCTAGTGGGGGTTTTAAAAGAAAGGGTTAAAAGTGCCCGTGTTGCGGTGCTTCGGAAGCGCTGCCCATTCATTTCAATGGGCAGAGGCGGTGGAGGAGGGGTGTATACAGG
Source organism: Lithobates clamitans (assembly GCA_037952925.1). Taxonomy (NCBI): domain Eukaryota; kingdom Metazoa; phylum Chordata; class Amphibia; order Anura; family Ranidae; genus Lithobates; species Lithobates clamitans. Next base: position 21,823 of record JBBGZY010000303.1, read on the forward strand.
GGTGTGGAGGGGTGTGTGACGGAAAATCCGATGAAAAATGTGTGATGGAGCCTACACACGGTCGGAATTTCCGACAGCAAGGTCCTATTACACATTTTCCGTCGGAAAATCCGACCGTGTGTACGGGGCATTACACTGTCCATTCAAAAGAACAATTTGAGAACACGAAGAAACAAAATTACGAACACACGAATGAAAATACGAACATACGAAATTACAAATAGACAAAGGACTGAAAGTACAAAATGTAAATTATTCGTTATAGATGTCATTTTCTTTCTTTTACTGTTTCTGAGTTTCGTATTTTCGTAAGTTTGTCCGTTCGTAAGTTCGCATTTTCGCGTCTTCGTTATTTTGCTTATTCGTAATTTCTTAATTTGTGTGTTTTGGTTCTTTCAGCTATTCAGATGTTTGAATTGATCCGAATGTACAAATACTAACAAATTTGTACGAAAATCTATTTGTTACGAACTGAATCGCACATGTCTAACGATTATACAAGCTGTACACTCACTACTTTATATTGTGTCATTTCATCAGTGTTGTCACATGAAAAGATATAATTAAATATTTACAAAAATGTGAGGGGTGTACTCACTTTTGTGAGATACTGTATGCTTTAAAAAAAAGACAAACATATTATTTAGATTTTTTTAAATGTTAAACCCTGATCACAATTATTGAGGAGTATAAGTAAAACAAAAAACGTATACATTTCTTTTTATTTTTTTTCCCATTAAAGAATTTTTATTGAAATTTCAATCTATACATTTCTTTTTAGAGCGGAGTTCTTAATATATAATATATATATATATATATATATATATATATATATATATATATATATATATATACTGTACAGTATGTATGTACTTCTTTAAAAAGCCCACTTGGTGGCAGTCAGATCCTGCCCAATATACATTCACTGAAACTATTTAACCACCGATTAGGATGCAGAAATCGCAGAGAGTGATCATGAAACTGGTTTTATTGCAATAATTAAAGTAGATGGCGACTTTGTAATACTACACTCCTCAAAGTGGCATGGTTAGCACTACTAAAAAAAAACTTTAAAATGCTTCTCCGCTATTAGTTTCATGACCCTTAAGCCTAGTATACACAATCAGATTTTCGGACAAACGTTTGTCTGTTTTTTGTTGCATGCTAGTCTCATGTGGAAAGTGAAGAGGTTACTCACCATACGAAAATTCTCGTAACGTAACGCGCTGAATCGTTTTGTATGTATTCTTTTGTTTCTGAGCATGCGTAGTCTTGCTCTTACAATTTTTTTCGGACGAAAACCGTACTAAAGAAACAAAAATCGGACATTGTGTTCACATCTTACAAAAATTTTATAGTCTGCACATCCAGCTTTTTGTCGTACGGAAAACCGGAATCGGCTGTCGAAAAGCACTGTACTAACGATCCGAAAATCAGCAGATCATTCGTTGGATGAAATCTTACTTCCGATTTTCGTATCATGTGTACGGGCCTTTAGACTTAGTTCAGATGGTGCATCGCGGGAATGCGTGATTTCCCACAACACACAGAAACACGCTGCCCTTTTGCAGATGTGCAGCAGTGCCATTCATCCTTAATGGCGCCTCCATGCATCTGTAAACGCATGTTTTTTTGTGTGCGCCAAAACACATGGTACTGCAGCACCATGCATTTCTGTGCAGCGCAATTTCTCAAAAGGCTCAGGGACTTCTTTTGAACATTTCTTGCATATAGGGTAGGTCAGTGGTTCTTAACCTCGGTCCTCAAGTACCCTCAACGGGCCATTTTTTCAGGTTTTCCTTTACTTTGCACAGCTGCTTTAAATCTATATCAATGACATGGTATTGATAAGAGCTGTTTTATCCAAGGGAAGTTCCCAAAACATGGCCCGTTGGGGATACTTGAGGACTGAGGTTGAGAACCACTGTGGTAGCCAATGGGCCACCCTACAAGTGGTGCGCAGAAACAACCAAAACCGCACGTACGCTCGGATGGTGCGAGAGGAGCCATAAATGAAGTTTACAAACCACTTTGGGCTGCTTTCCCAAACACTCCGAATTGGGGGAGGGGGGAGGCTGGATCCCGCCAAAGAGCCACTACTGACCTAAGAATGTGAGGAAGCCCTAACAAGCTGGAGGTTCTAAGGGAAGAAGCATAGCTGAGGGGCTGACAACGCTGCAGCAAGTTCAGCAGTGCTCCTACAGCAGGAAATGAGGTAATCATTAGTAAACTGGCAGGATCAACAAATATACACTGTGGGGGAGGTACACAGTGCTATTGTAATAAATAAAAAGAGGATTGCTCTTCTATTGAGATATATTAATACGTTTCTGTTTTTTGCATACGACTGTACACTATACCTGTGTTTACGATAGACCATTGTATACCTGAGTACAGCGGGGGGGGGGGAGAGGAGGAGAGGGGGGGGAGGGGGGAGAGAGAGGAGGGCGGGAGAGGGGGGAGAGAGGGGGTAGAAGGGGGGAGATGGAGAGAGAGAGAGGGAGAGAGAGGTGGGAGGGAGAGAGGGTAGATAGAGGGGGAGAGAGGAGGGCGAGGGGGGAGAGAGGAGAGAGAAAGAGAGGGGGGAGAGGAGAGAAAGATTAAGAGGGGGGGGAGAGAGGAGGAGAGAGAGGGAGAGAGAGAGGAGGAGACAGAGGGGGGAGAGAGAGGAGGAGAGAGGAAGAGAGATAGCTGAGAGAGGGGAGGGAAAGAGGGGGGGGGGGTGGGAGAGAGAGAGGGTGAAAGAGAGAAAGGGGAGAGAGAGAGGGGGAGAGAGAGAGGGGGAGAGGGGAAAGAGAGAGAGAGGAAGAGAGGAATGGAGAGAGAGAGAGGGGGAGAGAGAGAGATAGGTGAGAGGGAAGGGAGAGAGAGGGGAGAGGTGGGAGAGAATGGGGACGAGAGGAGAGAGGGGGAGAGAGGGGGAGAGGTGGGAGAGAATGGGGACGAAAGGAGAGAGGGGGAGAGAGAGAGGAATGGAGAGAGAGAGAGCATGAAGCCTAAGGCCTCATACACACTTGAGCTAAAAAATGCTACTTTTGCAGGCATTTTTTTTTTGCCTCTAAACGCCCCTCCATGTTAACCTAGGTGTCCATGCACACATAGGAGTTTAGAGGCATTTAAAGGAAGGGGAGTTTAACCACTTCCCGCCCGCTGTATCCAGAATGACGGCCGGAAAGTGGTTCAGTTATCATGACTGGGCATCATATGATGTCCAGCAGGATAACAAGCTTGCGCGCGCCTGCGGTGGTCCGCAGCGTGGAGATCGGTGGTGTGGTGTGTCAGTCTGACACACCACATCTCCGATCGAGGTAAAGAGCCTCTGACGTAGGCACTTTACTACGTGATCAGCTGTGTCCAATCACAGCACTGACAGGCGCAAGTATAGGAGAGCCGATCGGCTGCTCTCCTGACAGGGGGGGTCTGCGCTGATTGATTATCAGTGCAGCCCCCCCCGAGGATACCCACCCAGGACCACCAGAGATGCCAATCAATGCCCAATAGGGATGGCACTCAGTGCCCAGCAGTGATGCCTGCCAGTACCTCCTGATCAGTGCTGCTTAACAGTGCCATCTATCAGTGCCACCCATCAGTGCCACCTATCAGTGCCCACCAGTGCCACCTATCAGTGCCCATCGGTGCCGCCTATCAGAGCCCAGTGCCACCTGTCAGTGCCCATCAGTGCCACCTATTAGTGCCCATCAGTGCTGCATCTGCATATAAGTGCCTCATCATCAGTGCCAATCAGTACTGCCTCATCAGTGCCCGTCAGTGCAGCCGCATCAGTGCTCGTCAATGAAGGAGAAAACTTGCTTATTTCAAGTTCATTTTAAGTTTTGTAACAGAACAGTGCAAAAAATAAAAATCAAATACCACCAAAAGAAAGCTCTATTTGTGGGGACAAAAAATGATAAACATCTTATTTCGGTACAGTATTGTATGACCGCGCAATTGTCATTCAAAAATGCAACAGCGCTGAAAGCTGAAAATTGGTCTGAGCAGGAAGGGGGGAAAGTACCCTGTATTGAGGTGGTTAAAGGCAGAAAAAAATCATCACTTGTGCATTCAGGAGAGGAGCTTTTGAGCATAACAATGCTCAAAAGCATCTAAAAGCACATTAATGTATTAACCCCTTCCTGCATTCTAATGGCCAGAAATAGCATTAATGCCAGATGTGGAAACACACATTGATGTCCACAAGAAAGGCCCATGAATGTACACGCAAAAATTCAGCTTTTTACCTCTTTTTTGCTGCTGCTAAACTCTTGTAGGAGAAAAACGTGTCAATCGAATGCCAGGTGCATGAAGCCTAAATCTGCCACCTTGCAATCACCTAATATATATATATTTTTATAATTGCAGTATTTGCTAAGCTGTTTAAGTTTTAAATAGTAATTTTCAGCAACTTAATGAATTCTATTACATGCAAACATAAACCCTCCAATTCAAGATCTTATTATTCATTATTATTATTTTTCTTTAAATTGTACACAGTTGAGGCTTTTCATCCCCATTTACACATGCCATTGTCCCACGGTACAGACAATACAGGCAGCACAGCCTCCATATTACATCGTATTTCCCATCCCTGATCCCCAATAGATAATACATGAATATTCATGCCCTCCATCATCTTCCATTTGTTTCTCCCCATGGGAGAGGATTAATGAAAACACAATAATAATTATGTTCTCTTCAGGAATGCACAGCTATGATTAAGTCTGGCGCTAAATGTATTACTTTCTTGTAATTATGTTTCTTTTTCATTGTGTAAAAATGTTTAATGCCTATTTAATATACCCTTTATTGGTTGATGAGATGTCTGCACAATACAATAGCGGGTCATAAAAAAAACGGCACATTAACAAAAATAACTGCCACATAGCTTGCAAGAATTATTTATTTATAATCACTATTGCAGCATGCAAAGAATTTTTCTTGCTTGTTCCCTTTCATTTTTTTATATATACAACTTAAAAGGATTTTGCTTTATCTGTTATATACATGCAAAAAATAATAATCTTGTATGAGCCGACAACACAGTGCCTCTGCTGCACTAAAATACAAAGCAGTATCATTAGCCCTGCCCAATTAACTAATGTGATTTAGAAATATTCCTTTTTTTCAAATTTTTTTTTAGGGTCTAGTTATAAAAAACTTCACTAATGTGACAAATAGTTAGGGGGACAGAATACCCCCTTGTTCGGTTCGCACCAGAACTCCCGAACAGAGGAAAAGTTCTGACCCTAACAGCAAGCCCCAAGTCTATGGGAGAACTTCAAAAATCAAACGTTCCTATTTTGAAGTCTTATATACAAGTAATTGGCCATAAAAAGTGCATGGGGGTCCAGGTAATGCCCTGGGGGGACATGAATCAACGCAAACATTTTTTTTTTAAAACAATCATATTTAAAGGAGCAGTGATTTTAATGATGCTTTAAATGCAACAATTAAAAAGAAAAATTCATTTAAATATAGTGCTTGGGGGGTCCCCTTATGCTGCGTACACACGATCGGACATTCCGACCACAAAATCCTGGGATTTTTTTTCCGACGGATGTTGGCTCAAGCTTGTCTTGCATACACACAGTCGCACAAATGTTGTCGGAAATTCCGATCGTCAAGAACGCGCTGACGTACAGCACTTACGACGGCACTATAAAGAGGAAGTTCAATAGCCAGTGCGCCACCCTTTGGGCTGCTTCTGCTAATCTCATGTTTATCTCGTGTTAGTAGAAGTTTGGTGAGAGACGATTCGCGATTTTCAGCCGCGTGCTTTTCAGTTCGTTACTGCTCTTCAGTTTATGCTTGTGGGTTTGTATTTGGTTTTTAGTGCATGTAGTCAGTTCGCATCTGGTTTTCAGTGCGTATTTTTTTATTACGTATTTGATTTTCAGTGCGTCGTTGTCCGCTCGTTTCTGATTTTCAGCTCGCTCTTCTCAGGCCTTTCTGATTTTCAGTGCGTTCTGTTAGTTCGTTCTGACCAGCCGACCGTTTTTAAGCCATGTTGCAGGTACTTACTCATCGTAGAGTTCGTGCTGTGCGGGGGCTTGGTGTTGGGGTTCTTACTTTGACCCAAGTCCAGTCCATGAACAGGGCGGGGAGGAGTTCATGGACTAAGAATTGGTTACTCCAGCGTGACCAATTCAAGTGCAAAAGTGCACTTGAAAGTGCACTGAAACTGCAGTTGTAGTGCAAAGTGTATTTGCCTTTAGGAAATAACCCCCATTGTCACTGTAAACACCAACTTAAGCAAACAACTGCTATTGAGCATTGAAAGAAGAAGCCACACAAATTTTTTTACTCTGTGCACATTCACATGTGCGTTTAGAAAAGGGTTTTTGAACAAACCAACATATTTTTTGGAATTTTTTTTTTTTTGGGATAGTATAAATATCTTTTTTGTGGTAAACAGGCATGTTTTTCAAAACATAAAACAATACACAACTCCGGAGCTTACAAACTTCAACTTTTAAAAATTGAAGGCAATATCAGACATTAGTATGTCCAAACTGTGTTGATATTGCCTTCATCAGATGGGGTGATGTCACCCCTTTTGAAAGCCAAATTTTGAAGATTCACACAAATTGGGAGTCAAAATGGGAATTTCACTCCTGATCCCATGCCTAAGGTCAACATGTGCTAACTCCCATCGTGGGGGATCAATGGACGTGTTTTGGGGGTACAACCCCTTCCTCTCAGCTACTTGTGTTGCGAGGAAGGGGTTGCACCTACAAAACGCGTACCTTGATATCCCATGATGGCAGTGACACACTGTGTGCATCCTCAAAATTTGGCTTTCAACATTTTTTAGAAAAGTTCTAATAAAAATTCAAAAATTCAAAAATTTTGGTGTGTTTTATATTCTGCCTAAAACATCAATGGTGTTTTTGAGTCTTTTTTCAACATCATTGATGTCTTCCTTGATCTTCTGTAAATCCCGATTGCACACCATGATCTCCCCGATGAGGACGTGTGCACTTGCACTTGTGAAATGAGATTCTTCTTCCACAGCATCCACATCACCTAAAATAAAAAAACACACCATGTATTATAAATATACAGGCATACATCTAATACCAATCTCATACACTCACCTGTTGTGGTCACTATTTCGCCCACTTCATAAACCTCTCCTTCCTCCACATCCTGAGGTTGTGGTGTGGTGACTTCCCCTTCTTTAGAAGGTGGGGGGTCCCTGGTGTCCTCTGATGTCCCAATTCTTTTCTCCCCTATGTGAATAAAAAATGGGTATACTTAGCACACAGATATTTGAGGCAAGAAATAGGAATATGAAACATTGCTTTAAGTGTCAAACAATTGTCTGTTTTGGCAGAGTTCCAAGTTGAAGACATGATTTTTTCCCTTTCTTCAAGCTGGAATACTTACCTTTTTGGGTAAAGTTTCACACATGGAGACAGCCCTAGTATCCACTGGAGAACCTGTGTGGGACACCCTAAAAAGTTTGTTCTGGTGTCCCACACTAGTGCTCTTGCGTCCAGATGTGTAAACAGCAGCTGAATGTCATCTCCTTACAATGAAATAAGTTTGCATTTCATTCTAGTTACAAACCCATCTAGACAACAATGTCCTAAACTTATTTTAATCCAAATAGGCATGAACAAATGTAATTAACCTGCATCTGCCAAAAACATCGTATTAGTGGGCAAACGAACGATGTTTACTACAAATGATTTACTGTGCCCATGAACCTAAAACTTGCTATTTTAAACTGTACAACAGTACAGAAAAGTACATGGAGCAGCACAAAGCTAATAAGAAGAATAGGAAGACACGACAAAATACTTACTTTTTGCAGCACTCTCTTGATTCTTCTGTACTGATCCTGCTCCCTCAATTTGAGGTCTGACCATCGTTTCCTCAGTTGATCCTTGGATCGCCATACCCCAAAATTCTTCTGAAGACTTTTCACAACTTTAGTCATGATCTTGGTCTTTCTGACATTTGGGTTTGGGTAAGATCCATGCTTCCCATCATATTCGGCCTTCTTCAAGATGTCCACCATCTCCACCATCTCTTCAAAGGACATATTAGAGGCCTTAATTCTTCTCCGGGATCGGGACGTTCGTGGCTCCGGGCTTTTGTCATTGCTGCTGCTGTCTTTATGCACTTGTTCTTTCTCTGCCATGTGCTCTCCCACTACGCCAAAAGAGAAGGGGCGGGGAATATACTATAAAGAAGGTCAGGGGCGGGCGGAGTTTCACGTACGTACGATCTGTGAGCGGAGGACTGAGTAGCGGAAGCACCGATCATGCCAGCGAAGGTACAATTTGATCTTGAGGCATCAGTGGCCTATACTGCTCAGAGATTGAGGCCTATATTGGGACAAGACTATGCGAGTTTAGCCTGACATTAGGGTTTGTCTTGTGTTGTGTCTTGCAGATAAAATGGATCGATTCAACAATCATGATTTCCTCCCCTAATTCATTGATTTGTACAGAGAGCTGCCTTGTCTGTGGCAGACAAAACACCCCTTTTATACAAATCAACTAAAGAGGAAGGCAGCACTGGATAAATTGCTGGAATTTGTAAAGCCGCAGACCCCCACGACAGACATCAACTATTTGAAGTGCAAAATTGGTGGCTTGAGGAGCACATATAATAGGGAGCACAAGAAGGTCCAGGATTCCCAGAGATCAAGAGCAACAGAAGATGACATTTATGTCCCCAGGCTCTGGTACTACGACAAACTGTGGTTTCTGTCAGACCAGACTGAAATCAGGCCATCACTCTTAACCCTTCCTTTCACTCTTCCTTCCACCCCAGCTGAGGCTTCCGACGTACAACCTGGGCCTTTCATCCAGAAAGAAGATGTGGAGGAGCCCAGCTTGAGTCAGGTATAGCATTGTTCAACATATTTCTCAAAACTGTGTGTGATTGATGGACAATAAACTAAAACTATGTCCCTTTTTTCATACACAGGAAATCATCAGCAGGAGGTGGCCGGGCCCAGTAGCCTGACTAAATCCCAGGTCCCTCCCCTTCGCCTTAAAAAAAAGACCCAGGAATGGGAGGAGCCTGGAGGAGTCAGCACTTCCGTTGATTCGGCAGGCTTCTGCGGCCCTCAGAACCCCCCCCCCCCAGTCTTCTTGAGGCCTATGCCTGCATGGCTGCCAACAAAATGCAGGAAATGGAGGTGGGCCAACGCCTCTTTTGTGAGGAAGTGATATATATGGCCCTAAATTAGGGGTTGAGGGGCAAACTCACAAGCAAAACCCACCTGTGTGAGTTGGACCATCCTCCTCTCCTTCACCTCCTACCACAACACCAACACCAGAGGCACAGCCTGGAAGCAAGTGTGGAAGGAAGCATGTAAGGAAGACAAGAGAATAATGGCCTGGGTTCAGTCTGGTCTGGCAGCCCACAGCCTGGGGACATATATATCACCTGCTGCTGTTCCTGATCTCTCTGAGTCCTGGACTGGATTGTGCTCCCTATTAAATGGACTCCTCAGGCTCCCAATTTTGCCTGTCAAATAGTTGATGTCTGCCCTGGGGTACAATGGCTTCGCCAATTTCACCAGTTTATCCAGCATTGCCTTCCTCTTTATTTTGTTATGACTCCTAATAAATGTCTATTTAGGCAGGTACATTTTAAAAAGACAATTTCAAATTAACAAGGGACACCAACACCAACCAATCTCCTTGAGATTAAAAAATACAAGATAATAATGGTATGGTAACTTGACACACAAAACAAAAAAAAAATATTATGGAGATCACTAGAAAAAAAATAAAAAAACAGGAGATCTTGATTTAAAAAAAAAAGGAGATTACTATAAACAAAAATGAAAAACATCATTATAGAGATCTGGCAAAAAAAAAAAAATGTATTTATGAGATCACAAGAAATAATAAAGAAATCAGTTTGTCAGAGCTCTGTGTGAATATCAGCTGCAAAACAACTTCATTATTCTAGCATTATAAAGATGAAGAGAATGCGCTGCATTGAAAGATTTCAAAATTTGCAGCGTGACGAATGTGCTATCTCCATTACGAACGCTAGTTTTACCAGACCGAGCGCTTCCATCTCGTACTTGTTTCCGAGCATGCGCTGAATTTTGTGCGTCGGAATTGTGTACACACAATTGTGTACAAATGCGGAATTTCTGACAATGGATTTTGTTGTCGGAAATTTTGAGATCCAGCCCTCAAGTTTTTGTTGTCGGAAATTCTGACAAAAAATGTCCGATGGAGCCTACACGCGGTCGGAATTTCCGACAACAAGCTCCCATCGAACATTAGTTGTTGGAAAATCTGATCGTGTGTATGTGGCATTAGTCTGCCTGCAAAGTGGCCTATCTGTACCATTTATAGAACCTGCTGCAGCAAAACTGACATTTCTAAAGAAAAAAAAAAACGAGTCAAATCACATTTAAATTGGCTTGCGGTTGCAATTGCCGCCACCCGGCTATTTAAATAAAATAAAGAAAAAAACGGCATGAGGTTCCTCCCCCCAGTCCATGGATGGATTTTAAGGGGGACCCCACGCTAGAATAAAAAAAAAACAGCGTGGGGTCTCCCCCAAAATGCATACCAAACTCTGAGCGAGCGCCCCCCCCCCCTGAACGATACCAGGCCACATGCCCTCAACATGGGTTTGGGTGCTTTGGGGCAGAAGGGGCTCTGCACTGACCCAGCATGCACTGAAGGGTCTAGTATGGACTGGGGGGACCACACGTGTTTTTTTTTTTTTTACTATTTTTTTTACTGGCAAGTGTTTGTTTTTTTAAATTCAGCTGTCAGCGGGGAAGCCCATTGAAAGCTGATGACTCATTGGTTGTTAAGGACGCCTCGGTCAGCTTACTGGCCCAGCCGCCTAACAACCAGCTTTTACAGAACCTTGATTGGGCAAAGCTTTACCCAATCAGGGCACATAATGTACTGTGAAGCGCATACTGCATTTCAGGGCATTCGGCGGGGCCGAACCGTTCACCCAACACTAGTGACAAACATACACACAGCTGTAACCATAGGCATGCCTGGGCACACCCTGATCACCCCATGTGGTGCAGATTCCCCCTGTTTGGACCCCTGGTATTTCAGCTAAGCCGCCTAACCTGGCTCCTAAAAAATGTAATAAAATTGTAAAATATAATTAAAAAAAAATTCCTAAAAATAAAAACTACTGACACTGGTCACTCCCCTACCAACAACAATCTCTGCCCTACTGACATATGTGTTTTTAGCTTTGGTGTGCACACCCTAATGCAATAAGCTGTGCACACCTATGGCTGTAACGAAAAATCACTATGTTTTGTTTAATATGATTATTTCCCATGATCATCATCACCATCTAGTGGCCATAATGTTTTTTTTTCTGATTGAGCTATTTCCGGAACAATACAGCAATATGGTCACTAGATGGGGCTGATGACCGTAGGAAGTAATCGTGTTACACAAAATATTTGGCTGTGTCAACATTTATCATTGTCATAAGCACATTTTTTAAATAAATAAAACACTTAAAGTCTACTTTTGCAGAGAAAGAAGAACATTAACCCACTCTATTCCGCTTCCTATGACTCCTTGTTAGTCCTGAAGGGCTTGTAGCATTGCTAAAAGCTAGAGGCTTAAGGATCCCCGTGCCAGTACTCAGAATATGGGAGCAAGTGTCTAAGTGCACTAATCCAGAAGTGTAAGCATGCCAAGGATGAGACGCCACTAAAACCCAACCGGTGTTATCATGGTGTATAACAGTGTATGGCCTCAGGCAAAGATGCTATGGCCACACCGCTGACATGTTTGGCTCCACCCACTGAGGCTTGCCCTCAAGTGGGTGGGGCAAAACATGTCAGAGGGCGTGGCCGGAGCAGCACTGTGCATCCTTGTTGGTCTCACTACATAATATGGGAGCGGCATCTGTAGTCACTATCCCACTCCCCTGCCGTCCTTGGCCACTTTTGGTATCAAAAGTCAAATGCTGCTCCGTCCCTAAATACTACACAAAAATGCATTTCCCATAGAACTTTATGGCAGCCAAAAAATTATTACAAACTTTTTTGTTATATGAGTAAATAGACCAGATTTTTCTGCACCCAGTCTATCTGGTCTTTTTACTCATGTGAATTGATTCTTTGTGGCCAAAAGCTTTTCATTGTTGTTAACTTCCCATGTATTAGGTCCATGTACTCTTTCTTGTTATTTGTATATTAAGATATGTTCCACGCAAAATCCCCTGAAGAAGATTGTCTACAATTGTAACGCCGCCGGGAACAGTCGGTGGCTACTAACCATTAGCTTATGCATGGTGTATGTTTTTTTTCTGCTCCCGGATGTGCAAATTGGTGGCAAATGAATGATCTGTCTATGTTTAGTGTACACTTTCTCTACTCCCGATGGGAGAATAGCAGATGACACTCTAGAGCAGTGGTTCTCAACTCCAGTCCTCAGGACCCACCAACAGGTCAGGTTTGTAAGATAGCTGAAATACATCACAGGTGATATCACTTGCTGCTCAGTGATTGCAGTATTCTAGTCTGCAACTCCCCAAGGTAATACTTAAAATCTGGCCTGTTGGTGGGTCCCGAGGACTGGAGTTGAGAACCACTGCTCTAGAGTTAAAGACCAGATCATTTTATGTAAAGATGAAATTTAATTCTTTTAATACAAATAAACTTCTTTTCTTTTATGGGAGATGCATTTTTGTGGTTTACTTATTTTATTAAGCTTCAATTTTTTAAACATTTTTTTTAGCTCACTGTATTGCAATCAGGAGAGGGTTGACAAGCCTCATCTGATAGCATAGTGCAGGTGACAGGTTCTCTTTAATCACTTGCCTACTGGGCACTTTTACGCCCTTCCTGCCCAGGCCAATTTTCAGCTTTCAGTGCTGGCACACTTTGAATAACACGGTCATGCAACACTGTACCCAAACAAAATGTTTATAATTTATTTTACACAAATAAGAGCTTTCTTTTGGTGGTATTTAATAACCACTGGATTTTTTATTTTTTTGATAAATAAACGAATAAAGACAAAACATTTTGAAAACATTTTATTTCATAATTTGTTATAAAATTTGTGGAAAAAGGTAATTTTGCTCCTTCACTGCTGTGCACTGATGTGGCTGCACTGATGGGCACCGATGTGGCTGCACTAATGGGCACCGATGAGGTGGCACTGATGAGCACTGATAGGCTGCACTGATGAGGAGACACTGTTGGGTACTGATGAGACTGTACTGATAGGCGGCACTGATGGGAACAGATAGGTGGCACTGATGTTCACTGATAGGTGGCACTGATGGGCGGCACTGATGGGCACTGATAGGCAGCACTAATGGGTGCAGGTAGGCGGCACTGATGGGCACTGATAGGCAGCATTGATGGGTACAGGTAGGCGGCACTCATGTGCAAGGCTCAGTGGCACTGATAGGTGGCACTGATTGGCAGCACTGATAGGCACTGATTGGCAGCACTGGTGGGCACAGATTGGGAGCACTCGTAGGCACATATTGGCAGCACTGGTGGGCACTGTTGGGACTGCACTGATAATCATGATGCTGATAATCAGTGCCCTGATTATCAGTGTACATGTGCCTTTTAAAGAAGCTGGTTATCGTCTCTCTTCTCCGATCCTCATGCTGTCAGCATGAGGAAAGGAGTGCCAATCGCTGGCTTCTATTTACATCCGTGATCAGCTGTGATTGGATCAGGTGATCATGTGAGGTCATCATATGACGCCTCCCTGAACTAGCCATCCTCGCTGTAGCCATCATTCGGCTATAGTGTGGTCGGCAAGTCGTTAAGGAGACATCAAGGATCTATTACACTTCTAATGTCACCTCTGCATTTTGTTGATGCCAACTGAGAACAGACTGTGCTTGACTATCTTAAAAAAAATGAAACATGGCAAAATCAAGTATTCTGACCCCAGTGGTACAGGTTTAAAAACATTTACAATCATCCTTAAATCTGCAATAAGCATTTAGCAGGACAAAACCTGTCGCAATAGTATATAATAAGCCCTCTGTGATTGCAGATAGAGGAATCCACATTCATTTCTAGTCCTGATATAAAACACAAAAAAGCAGCGCTCTATGGGTAAAGTCAGATATATAAAACAAAGTATATACCGTATATACTCGAGTATAAGTCGAATTTTTCAGCACATTTTTTTGTGCTGAAAGTGTCCCCCTCGACTTATACTCGAGTCAAGCACTTTTCTGCAGCAAAAAATTTCATTTTCCAAACCGACTTTGGGGCCCCGTATCTCAGGGCCACTTCGTGCTAGAAACTCCAAATTTGGTATGCAAACCCAATGGACCTGGTTCCACAACATATCCAAAGCTGAAGTTCCTAGCCCTAAGTGGCCCCGAGATACGGGGCCCCAAAATCGGTTCGGAAAATGTCATTCTCTGCTGCAGAAAAGTGCTTGACATTTTCTGAACCGATTTTGGGGCCCCATATCTTAGGTCCACTTAGTGCTAGGAACCCCAAATTTGGTGTACAAACCCAGTGGAACTGGTATCATAACATATCCAAAGCTGGGGCTCCTAGCACCAAGTGGCCCTGAGATACGGGGCCCCAAACTGGTTCATAAAATGTCATTCTCTGCTGCAAAAAAGTGCTTGACATTTTCTGAACTTTTGGGGCCCTGTATCTCGGGGCCACTTGGTGCTAGAAACCCCAGCTTTGGAAATTTTATGGTGCTAGTTCCACTGGGTTTGCACACCAAATTTGGGGTTCTTAGCACTAAGTGGCCCCAAGATACGGGCCCCAAATTCAGTCAACTGTGTCTATCTGCAGCAATGTCATTTCGGGACCCTTTGGGTTTTGAGACCCCAAATATTGGCTGCAGCTAGGGGGCATCTAGGAACCCTTAACTACTGAGTTTGAAGTTCAGGGGACCTATGGCTGCAAATGGGCACAGTGAGGCATGCAAATGGGCACAGTGATGCTGCAAATGGACATTGTTGACCCTCTTTTCCACTTACAGTAGCTGTGCATTTCTCACCCTCGTCTTATACTCGGGTCAATAAGTTTTTCCCATTTTTTTTGTGGTAAATTGGGGCCTCGACTTATACTCGGAACGACTTATACTCGAGTATATACGGGTATGTATAATAACAAATGCGCCTAGAATTGGATGCAAATTGTATTTATTTATATTTATTGTATTTCTAGTCCTGATGGCTTTGTACAGAATGAAAACTGTACATACATTCTGAAATGACAGAGCCTACTGAAATGGACAAACCACAGTACATTACTTTACAAAGCAAATGAAAGTTGCCCAGCACAGTCTGTAGAGCCAGGATGACACAAATTTCTCTAGCTCCATTTTCTGAAAAGATGAAATGGTACATTTAATGGTATTGATGGTGGATACATTAGCTAAAGGGGCAGAGGAGTTATGAATAATATTAAAAAAATTCTAATGTTGGAGAATTGAAACAGGAATGAAAATTTAATGAACGGCGGCAGAAGGAGGATTAGTGTTGGAAAATGACACTGAAGAAAAGGACATTCTTCTACCCCTAACACCAACACATACAATCGGCTCTTTTTCTTCTCTCCTGTACCCAACTGCACTTAGGAAATGCATAATTAGAGCAGAGTAATATCCAAAGGCAAAGTTCTTGCATACAGTGCCTTGAAAAAGTATTCACACCCCTTGAAATTTTCCACATTTTGTCATGTTACAACCACAAATGTAAATGCATTTTATTGGGATTTTATGTGATAGACCAACACAAAGTGCCACATAATTGTTAAGTGGAGGGAAAATGATAAATGGTTTTAAAAATTTCTAACAAATAAATATGTGAAAAGTGTGGGGTACATTTGTATTGAGCCCCCCTGAGTCAATACTTTGTAGAAGCACCTTTCACTGCAATTACAGCTGCAAGTCTTTTTGAGGATGTCTCTACCAGCTTTGCACATCTAGAGAGTAACATTTTTCCCCATTCTTTGCAAAATAGCTCAAACTCTGTCAGATTGAATGGAAAGCATCTGTGAACAGCAATTTTCAAGTCTTGCCACAGATTTTCAATTGGATTTAGGTCTGGACTTTGACTGGGCCGTTCTAACACATGAATATACTTTCATCTAAACCATTCCGTTGTAGCTCTGGCTGTATGTTTAGGGTTGTTGTTCTGCTGGAAGGTGAACCTCCGCCCCAGTCTCAAGTCTTTTGCAGACTCTAATGCCCCGTACACACGGTCGGATTTTCCGATGGAAAATGTCCGATCGGAGCGTGTTGTCGGAAATTCCGACCGTGTGTGGGCTCCATCGGACATTTTCCATCGGATTTTCCGACACACAAAGTTGGACAGCAGGAGATAAAATTTTCCGACAACAAAATCCGTTGTCGGAAATTCCGATCGTGTGTACACAAATCCGACGGACAAAGTGCCACGCATGCTCAGAATAAATAAAGAGATGAAAGCTATTGGCCACTTCCCCATTTATAGTCCCAACGTACGTGTTTTACGTCACCGCGTTTAGAACGATCGGATTTTCCGACAACTTTGTGTGACCGTGTGTATGCAAGACAAGTTTGA
This sequence comes from Lithobates clamitans, assembly GCA_037952925.1. Lineage (NCBI taxonomy): Eukaryota > Metazoa > Chordata > Amphibia > Anura > Ranidae > Lithobates > Lithobates clamitans. The sequence goes on from JBBGZY010000303.1 coordinate 38,347, forward strand.
GCCAACATCCGACGGAAAAAATCCTAGGATTTTGTTGTCGGAATTTCCGAACAAAGTCCGACCGTGTGTACGGGGCATAACAGGTTTTCTTCTAAGATTGCCCTGTATATGGTTCCATCCATCTTCCCATCAACTCTGACCAGCTTCCCTGTCCCTGCTGAAGAAAAGCATCTCCACAACATGATGCTGCCACCTCCATGTTTAACAGTAGGGATGGTGTGTTCAGGGTGATGTGCAGTGTTAGTTTTCCGCCACACATGGCATTTTGCTTTTAGGCCAAAAAGTTAAATTTTGGTCTCATCTGACCAGAGCACCTTCTTCTACATGTTTGCTGTGTCCTCTACATAGCTTCTCGCAAACTGCAAACGGGACTTCTTATGGTTTTCTTTCAACAATGGCTTTCTTCTTGCCACTCTTCCATAAAGACTAGATTTGTGGAGAGCACGACCAATCGTTTTCCTGTGGACAGATTCCCCACCTGAGCTGTGGATCTCTGCAGCTCCTCCAGAGTTACCATGGGCCTCTTGGCTGCTTCTCTGATTAATGCTATCCTTGCCCGGCCTGTCAGTTTAGGTGGAAGGCCATGTCTTGGTAGGCTTGCAGTTGTGCCATACTTTTCCATTTTCAGATGATGGATTGAACAGTGCTCGGTGAGATGTTCAAAGCTTGGGATTTTTTTTATAACCTAACCCTGCTTTAAACTTCTCCACAACTTTATCCCTGACTTGTCTGGTGTGTTCCTTGGCCTTAATGATGTTGTTTAATTTACTAGGGTTAGCTAACAAACCTTTGAGGGCTTCACAGAACAGCTGTATTCATACTGAGATTAAATTACACACAGGTAGGCTCTATTTACTAATTAGGTGACTTCTGAAGGCAATTGGTTCCACTAGATTTTAGTTATTGGTATAATAATAAAGGAGGCTGAATACAAATGCACGCCACACTTGTAAGATATTTATTTGTATAAAATGTTGATAACCATTTATCATTTTCCTTCCACTTCACAATTATGTGCCACTTTGTGTTGTTCTATCACATAAAATCCCAATTTTCCTGCACACGGACCCACTGCTTTCAGAAAATGCCCCTGACCTGAGCTCATAATTGTGCATCCAGTCCAGATGCTTGTATGTAACATCACATACATCCCATACATCATACATCACATACATCACATACATCACATACAAGCACGTGGGTTGGATGCGAGAGTTGGATCAGCAGGATGAGTGTGCCGGGATAGGTAGATGTGTCTCATCTCTGCTTCCTTTCACCACTCTGCATATCACACATATCATAGATGAGAAGAGGGTACAGCAGTGGAGCAGATGAGCAAGATGGTACAGCGGTGGGGAAAATGAGCAGGAGGGGTTCAGAGGTGGGACAGATGAGCAGGAGGGTACAGTGGTGGGGCAGATGTTCAGGAGGTACAGTAGTGGAAGATATGAGAAGGGGGTTCAGTGTTGGGCCAGATGAGCAGTGGGATTCAGTGTTGGGCTAGATGAGCAGGGGGGTTTAGTGTTGCGGCAGATGAGAAGGGGGTTCAGTGGTAGAACAGAAAAGCAGTGGGGTAGAGCAGTGGGGCAGATGTGAAAGGAGCTCTATTGGTGGGACAGAAGAGCAAGGGGGTACAGTGGTGGAACAGATGTGCAGGAGGTACAGTGGTGGGAGGGATGAGAAGGAGGTTCATGGGACAGAAAAGAAGGGGGGTACAGTGATGGGGCAGTTGAGCAGGGGGTTACAGTGGTGGGAAAGATGAGTGGGGGGGTTCAGTGTTGGGGCAGAGGAGAACGGAGGTACATTGGTGGGACAGATGAGCAGGGGGATACAGCAGTGGGGCAGAGGAGCAGGGGGATACAGAGGCGGGCAGTTGGGCAGAGGGGTGCAGAGGAGAAAGGAGGTACATCGGCGTGGAAAACATGAGCAGGGGAGTTCAGTGGTGGGACAGATGTGCAGGAGCTACAGTGGTGGGGCAGATGAGGAAGGGGGTTACAGTGGTGGGGCAGATGAGCAGATAAGTTCAGTGTTAGGACAGATGAGAAGATGGTTCAGACAAAAGAGTATGGGGGTATGGCGGTGGAGCAGATGTGCAGGGAGGTACAGTGGTGGGGCAGATGAGAAAGGGGAAACATTGATGGGGCAGATGTGCAGGGGGGTACAGTGGTGGGGCAGATGTGCAGGGGGCACAGTGATCTGAGGTGTGGAGTTGCGGGAATTGGGGCTGATCTGAGATGTGAGTGCAGGATGTTAATTTCTCACTACTAAAGTAGTTTACGGCATTTAGTTTATAAAAAATCCTTCTCGTGATTGAGAGTGTAAAGTTGACATTTTTTTGTTATAAAATCGGCACGCTCAATTTCTTTGAAAACATTTTTCAGCACACTGTGCTCAAAAGGTTGCCTACCCCTGGTCTAGAAGACTGGAATAAAATCTTTTTTCAAGAAATATACGATTTTTTTTTTTTTAACGATGTACAAATTTAAAACGTTTTATTTAGTAAACTATTAGTGAAGAATAAAATAGGCATTTTGCAAAAAGAGGGGTACCAAATCCCGGTTCATACAAAATTTGTACATAACTATAAGTATGCACTTTTCAGGGACCTGAGGATCACAACAATTAAAAAAAAATAAAACAATAGTTTTATTATTGGTGTATGCATATAAAACAGTACATACTGTACATTGTTAATAAAAAAAAAAAAGAGTACGTATTCCAGTACAATCCAAGCCCTCCTTTATCTAAGGGCCCCTAAACAGCTTCTTATATCATACATATCATTGAACAAGGTTATGAGGCCTTTTTGTAAATCACATTAAGATTGTTATAGAGGTCCTGCTTTCCATTAACCACTTGCCTACAGGCAGGGCTTTTTTTTCTCAGGCAATAGGTATAGGAACTCCCCCCTACCTACCTCCCCCCTACCTGTCCCTTGGTTCCACCCCCTACCCACATCTCAGTACCGTCCTAGAGCCAAGTATTATTTTGTGGTGCTAAATAATTTGTATGGAATTGGTTAATGATCCCCTGCAGCTAGCAGCAATAGACCCCCCATCCCCAGCAACCATAGATTCCACAAGCAACAATAGACCCCTCCCTCAACAGTAGATTCCTCCCAGCAACAATTTACCCCCAACAACAATAGACTTTGCTAGCAAAAATAGACCACTACACAGAAATTGATCCCTTCCACCAACAATAGATTCCCCAGCAGCCAGCATCAATAGACTATTCAGCACACCTCAGCATTGCTTGCCATTACATACATATAGTATACATATACATACATATATACATCTAGTGCAGAAGATGCCGGAACTGCGTTCCCCCACGTTCCCACTGAAAAAAGCCCTGCCTCCAGGGCACTTTCACCCCCTTCCTGCCCAGGCCAATTTTCAGCTTTTAATGCTGTCACAATTTGAATGACAAAGGCGAGGTCATGCTACACTGTAACCATGTGAAATTTTGTGAAATAGAGCTTTCTTTTGGTGGTATCGAATCACTGCTGGTTTTTTTATTTTTCCACAAAAAAGTTTCAGTAAATTTTGTAAATAATTCATTTTTCTCCTTTTCTCCTGCACTGATAGGCACTGATAGGCTGCACTTATGGGCACTGATGTGTGCGGCACCTATGGGCACTGATTAGTTGGCACTGATGAGGAGGCACTAATATGCTGCACTTATGGGCACTGATAGGGGGCACTGATATGTGGCACTGATGAGCACTGATAGGTGGCACTGATGGGTGGCACTGGTGAGCACTGATAAGTAGCAACAATAAGCACTGGTAGGCGGCACTGGTGAGCACTGACAGGCAGCACGGATAGGCGGCACTGATGGGTGGCATTGATGGGTGGCATGATGGGTGGAACTAATGGGCATTGATGGGCAGCACTAATGAGCATTGATGGGCAGAACTGATAGGCAGCACTGATGGGCACTGCTGTAGCTAAACAACATTTTTATCATTTTTTTGAGACAGATGGAGCTTTCTTTTGGTGGTATTTAATCGCTACTGAGTTTTTTTTCCGCTAAACAAATAAAAAAAAGATTTTTTTCCCTTGGTTTCTGTTATAAAATTCTGTAAATAAGTAATTTTTCTCCTTCACTGATGTACGCTGATAAGGCTGCACTGGTGGGCACTAATGAGTCTGCACTGATGGGCACGGATGAGGTGGCACTTATGGGCACTGATGAGGCGGCATCTATGGGCACTGATTAGGTGGCACTGATGAGGAGGCACTAATATGCTGCACTTATGGGCACTGATAGGGGGCACTGATATGTGGCACTGATGAGCACTGATAGGCGGCACTGATGGGTGGCACTGGTGGGCACAGATAAGTAGCAACAATAAGCACTGATAGGCGGCACTGGTGGGCACTGACAGGCAGCACGGATAGGCGGCACTGATGGGTGGCATTGATGGGTGGCACTGATGGGTGGAACTAATGGGCTTTGATGGGCAGCACTGATGGGCAGAACTGATAGGCGGCACTGATGGACACTGCTGTACCTAAACAACATTTTAATAATTTTTTTGAGACAGATGGAGCTTTCTTTTGGTTGTATTTAATCACTACTGAGTTTTTTTTTTTTTTTTGCTAAACAAACAAAAAAAGATTGAACATTTTGAGAATTTTTTTCCCCTTCATTTCTGTTATAAAATTCTGTAAATAAGTAATTTTTCTCCTTCACTGATGTGCGCTGATAAGGCTGCACTGATGGGCACTGATGAGTCTACACTGATGGGGATTGAGGAGGCGGCACTAATGGGCAATGAGGAGGCGGCACTAATGAGGTGGCACTGATGGCCACTGATGAGGGGGCACTAATGAGATGGCACTGATGGGTGCTGATGAAGAGGCACTAATAAGCAGCACTGATAGGCGGTACTGATATGCATCACTAATGGGCACTGATAGGTGACACAGATGGGCACTAATAAGCAGCACTTTTGGACACTGGTAGGCGGCACAAATAGGCGGCACTGATAGGCACTGGTAGGCGGCACTGATGGGCACTGATAATTGGCAATGATGGGTGGCACAGATGGGCACAGATAGATGGCACTGATAGTTGGCACTGATGAGGAAACACTGATGGGCACGGACAGGCATCACTGATGAACACTGAGAGGCAGCACTGGTGGGTACTAACTGGCAGCACTGGTGGGCACTGTAGTGGCTGCACTGATAATCGGGACACTGATGACCCTGATTGTCAGTGCAGATGTCCCAGCTGAGGAATTCTGCACCGGCTCTCCACTCCTCATGCTAACACAGCGTGAGGAGAGGAATGCCGATAACCTTCATTTCCTGTTTACACTGTGATCAGCTGTGATTGGACACAGCTGATCACATGTTAAAGGGCCATCGTCATAGGCTCTTTCCTGTGATCTGTGGTACGCTGTGTCACAGGGACATGGCGCAGCACTGATTGCCATGCTGCACAATGAGAAAGGGAGGATGTCATATGATGTCCTCCCAGAAGGAGGGTACCCCTTCCCATCCGTCATTTCATTATATGGTGGGCAGGAAGCAGTTTAAGTATACCTAACGGCAAAACATTTATCTGTGGTTTTGGAAAGAGGGGAGATGAATTAGAACCCCTGTCAGTTTTCAGTGCCGTCTGTGCCCCCATTAGGGAGATTCATCCTCTCTATTTGTCCTGTTTACCGTTATCATTGAAAGTGAAAGTAAAAGAAAATCTAAAAATTTGAGTTGTCCCCAGAAAAGAAATAGAGGGGAAATCTTCCAATGGGGACACTAGTTCTAGTGACTTGGGGGTCCCCAAGAAATTCCCCTAATTTGCAGGATATTCCTCACACTTCCTGTTTGGTTATGAGACAGGAAGTGAAGATAAATCTCCCTATAGGAACAAAGATGGCAAAAATAAACCCGGCAGGGGTTATAACCCTCCCTTGCTCTATTCAAAATGAAAAAAAAAAAAAAAAAAAAGGTTTTGCCTATAGTTCTACTTTAATGTGTTTCACAGGATACCCTGCTTTTACAGGAGGATAGGAGAACAACAATCTGTATTCAATAAAATAAAAAGCACGCCTAGAATTGTACTAGGATAATTATTCTTTGTTTTAACAATGTATGTGCTGTTTTTTTATGTATATTTCAATAATAAAATTGTGATTATATTTGTAAAAATTGTTGTGATCCTCGGGTACCTCTGAGGTACATGCTTATTTGGTATCCTTTTTTAGAAAAAAAAATCTTGCTCCATTTTTTATTAATGGCTGATAAATGCAAAAATGTGAAAAATACTTTGTTGCATTTTACAATTACAATAATAAACAGATGTCATTCAGTATATATATATATATATATATATATACACACAGTTGTGCTCATAAGTTTACATACCCTGGCAGAATTTATGATTTCTTGGTCATTTTTCAGAGAATATGAATGATAACACAAAAAACTTTTCTTTCACTCATGGTTCAATTATGATTTTTAAAAAAAGTAAACACAGTTGATTGATAATAAATGGCTTCAGCCAAACACTAACCATGAGTGAAAGAAATGTTTTTGTGTTATCATTCACATTCTCTGAAAAATTACCAAGAAATCTCTGCCAGGGTATGTAAACTTATGAGCACAACTGTATATATATATATATATATATATATATATATATATATATATATACACACACACACAGTATCTCACAAAAGTGAGTACACCCCTCACATTTTTGTAAATATTTTTTTATATCTGTTCATGTGACAACACTGAAGAAATGACACTTTGCTTTAATGTAAAGTAGTGAGTGTACACAGTGTATTACAGTGTATGTGCAGTGAGTGTATTACAGTGTAAATTTGCTGTCCCCTCAAAATAACTCAACACGTAGCCATTAATGTCTAAACCGCTGGCAACAAAAGTGAGTACACCCCTAAGTGAAAATGTCCAAATTGGGCCCAATTAGCCATTTTCCCTCCCTGGTGGCATGTGACTCATTAGTGTTACAAGGTCTCAGGTGTGAATGGGGAGCAGGTGTGGTAAATTTGCTGTTATCGCTCTCACTCTCTCATACTGGTCACTGGAAGTTCAACATGGCACCTCACGGCAAAGAACTCTCTGAGGATCTGAAAAAAAGAATTGTTGCTCTACATAAAGATGGCCTAGGCTATAAGAAGATTGCCAAGACCCTGAAACTGAGCTGCAGCACAGTGGCAAAGACCATACAGCGGTTTAACAGGACAGGTTCCACTCAGAACAGGCCTCTCCATGGTCGACCAAAGAAAATAAGTGTACGTTCTCAGCGTCATATCCAGAGGTTGTGTTTGGGAAATAGATGCATGAGTGCTGCCAGCATTGCTACAGAGGTTGAAGGGGTGGGGGGTCAGCCTGTTAGTGCTCAGACCATACGCTGCAAACTGCATCAAACTGGTCTGCATGGCTGTCATCCCAGAAGGAAGCCTCTTCTAAAGATGATGCACAAGAAAGCCCGCAAACAGTTTGCTGAAGACAAGCAGACTAAGGGCATGCATTACTGAAACCAAGTCCTGTGGTCTGATGAGACCAAGATAAACTTATTAGGTTCAGATGGTGTCAAGCGTGTGTGGCGGCAACCAGGTGAGGAGTACAAAGACAAGTGTGTCTTGTCTACAGTCAAGCATCTTGGTGGGAGTGTCATGGTCTGGGGCTGCATGAGTGCTGCCGGAACTGTGGAGCTACAGTTCTTTGAGGGAACTGTGACAGACCTAGCCGGGACAGAGGCTGTTGGAGAGGACTGAATGCAAGCCTCTTGCCTTTTGATTATGGGCCCTGGATTTTCAATGTAACAATACTCTTTGTGAGGTCCGTCAGAATACCACTTCCTGGTAGTCTGGATACAGATATTAGATATTCCAAATGCTTCCAAGCACAAAACAAGGCGACACTTGCTTAGATGCTAAAATGAACTGTTTTATCTAGAACCAGAATACAGTCTTATATACAGGAGAAGATGAGGTTCCCCCCTCCTGCTCATATTACTCTAACAATACAAACGTAACCTAATTAACCTAATTAGCATGAGCTAGTTTACTAAATCATTTACCCAGACCAGATGACTCAGAGACATGACCTGTAGGACACAGACTTGTGGGCACCGAGCTTCACACAGTAACAGAGTTAATTATCATTCTCACAATAGCAGAAGCTCCACACACGGCCAGTCTCCTACATTGTATAGAGGACAATGTGATCAGCTCATTGACTCTTCAACACACATTACCATAAACATCAACACAGGGTTAATTAGAACAAACAACAATGAGTTGAATACCCTTAGAACCTGTGGTAAGCCAGACTAAACTCATTTACATTAAACACATTATAGCTGACATCAGACAGGTGAGTGGAGTTGATGACACCAGCATCTCCTCACAGTATGTGTTCCAACAGTATGAATCAGTCTTATCAGCAGGGGGCTGCTGGAGGAATCCCCCCCTCCCTCTTCAGGGACACACATCCCAAGTGACCACAGCAAGGACTCCCCAACAGAATCAAACAACATACAATATATACATATATACACGACTGAGTCCAATTAGTATAGTTCAGACTGGATTTCTAATTCGCCTCACAAAGAGTATTGTTCTATTGAAAATCCAGGGCCCATAATCAAAAGGCAAGAGGCTTGCATTCAGTCCTCTCCAACAGCCTCTGTCCCGGCTAGGTCTGTCACATTTCTCCTCTTTCGGCAGGAGACTAACACAGGAGGAGACCCCAGACGGGTTGACTCCGAAGTTAGTCAGTAGTTCCAGTCCTCTACTGTCTGTACCCACACAGTACCCCAAATAAATTGTTCCAAACAGAGTATTACTCACCCAGCCAACCTCTGCCTCTCTCAGAGAACATATCTGCCGCTGGGGAGAGGCCTGGACTGGCCCTTCTCCCTGGAGTCCTTTCTGCCGCTGGAGAGAAGACAGGGGGACTGGGCTCACTCCATCCTGCTGTTGGGGATCTGGGCCGACTGCCCAGCATCCCTGGGGTATACAGGTGGGGACTGAAGCCCCATCCACCGACACCAGATCAAGCTGCAGTTGTGAGGTGATGACTGCATTCTCTCCTTGGATCCTGATCTGCAGCTCGCGATAGACTGCCACATCCTCACCCTGGGCCTCCACAATTGCTGCAGGTGTGGGGCAGAGGTCTTGGACCCTCTGTCCGGTTGCCAGCACTTCTGCTTGGGGTTTGCTAGGTGGTTCCTCCTCTACAGAAATGTCTATTAAATCCCACTGCTGCCACCAATGTCACGGAACGTCCCTCCCTCCACTAGAGTGCTTCCATCAGTATACCACTTCCTGGTAGTCTGGATACAGATATTAGATATTCCAAATACAATGTGATCAGCTCATTGACTATTCAACACACATTACCATAAACATCAACACAGGGTTAATTAGAACAAACAACAATGAGTTGAATACCATTAGAACCTGTGGTAAGCCAGACTAAACTAATTTACATTAAACACATTATAGCTGACATCAGACAGGTGAGTGGAGTTGATGACACCAGCATCTCCTCACAGTATGTGTCCCAACAGTATGACTCAGTCTTATCAGCAGGGGGCTGCTGGAGGAATCCCCCCTCCCTCTTCAGGGACACACATCCCAAGTGACCACAGAAAGGAGTGCCCAACAGAATCAAACAACATACAATATATACATATATACACGACTGAGTCCGATTAGTATAGTTAAGACTGGATTTCTAATTCACCTCACAAAGAGTATTGTTCCATTGAAAATCCAGGGCCCGTAATCAAAAGGCAAAAGGCTTGCATTCATTGCATTCCTCTCCAACAGCCTCTGTCCTGGCTAGGTCTGTTACAGGAACCATGAATGCCAACATGTACTGTGACATACTGAAGCAGAGCATGATCCCCTTCCTTTGGAGACTGGGCCGCAGGGCAGTATTCCAGCATTATAACAACCCCAAACACACCTCCAAGACAACCACTGCCTTGCTATAGAAACTGAGGGTAAAGGTGATGGACTGGCCAAGCATGTCTCCAGACCTAAACCCTATTGAGCATCTGTGGGGCACCCTCAAACAGAAGGTGGAGGAGCGCAAGGTCTCTAACATCCACCAGCTTCGTGATGTCGTCGTGGAGGAGTGGAAGAGGACGCCAGTGGCAACCTGTAAAGCTCTGATGAACTCCATGCTCAAGAGGGTTAAGGCAGTGCTGGAAAATAATGGTGGCCACATAAAATATTGACACTTTGGGTCCAATTTGGACAATTCCACTTAGGGGTATATTCACGTTGTTGCCTGCGATTTAGACATTAATGGCTGTGTGTTCAGATATTTTGAGGGGGCAGCAATTTACACTGCTATACAAGCTGTACACTTACTACTTTAAATTGTAGCAAAGGGTCATTTCTTCAGTGTTGTCACATGAAAAGATATAATAAAATATTTACATTTACTCACTTTTGTGAGATACTGTATATATATATATATATATATATATATATATATATATATAGTGGCTTTGGACTTATTTTGTCTTAATTTATTTTGGTCACATATTTAAAAATGTCATTCCTTTTTTATTCTGGTAAATATGAAATATTGCATATAAACAATTTGTTTTCCCACTTTCAGCCAGCAGGTGGCGATCCAGGCTTCAGTTAAGGTAACTTAACTGTGTAGTTTTATCTGCTTTGCTGAAAAATCTTCTGTTCCACGAGCTTAAAGTCTTAGGGCTCTTTCACGCGGGGCGGATCAGTGATGATCCGCCCCGTGAACATCCGATTGCTCAGCGGGGATCGCTCCGCCGTTCCCCGCTGAGCAGGAAGATGACAGGTCCGTCAGAGACCTGTCAGAGCGCCGCTCTCCCCTATGGGGGATTGGATGATGACGGACCGTAGAGTCCGTTGTCACCCGATCCGATCCGATCCGAAAACGGATGGAAAAGAAGGGTTTTCCTCCGTTACACTTTTCGGATCGGAGCGGGTCGGATGTCAGCTGACATGTCACCGCTGACATCCGACGCTCCATAGGGATACATGTATGTCCGTTTTTCATCCGAAAACGGAAGGATGAAAAATGGACACACGGATCGTCCGTGTGAAAGAGCCCTTAAGCTGACATTTATGCAGACATGAACATGTCAAATCAGTGACTCCTTTCCCTTCCCCCCTTCCTGCCCTCTATCTTTAGACAGACCATTAGAAGTTTTGATGAGAGAGAGTCTAAAGCAAACTGCCACTGCTGTGCTCTCTCCTTTGAAACCCCATAATGCTTTGTGAATCCCCTGTAAAGGGGTAAAGGTTTTTTTGTAAATTTGAATACAGTATGCATAGTATAACATTGCTCTAAAAACTTTTGAACTTAGAAAAAAATAAAATAGAAAATTGGCCCATCAAATATGAGTTTTCATTTAAGAATGCAAAGCACTCTCTGATTGGACATAGGAGAGGTGATGTCACTGCCCCACCTCTCTACCTCATCCAATCAGAAAATGTTTTGCACTCCATATTCTCTGAATAGTGCCCATGCCTCCAGCTCCTCGGCACGGGAACTTTAAGCTAGTGGAAATTACTGGATTAGCGATGTTTACTTCAGTGGTTTCCAGCTTCAAGGGAGATCAGGCAGCAATGAAGCACATAGTTTCCTTGACCCAAGTTGGACCAACATAACTATATACGTATGAAATATCCATGCCCAGAATTATTTTTTAAATACACATTAATTAAATTCATGTACCGTCTCAAGCAGATTGGCATATAGTTTCATGCACATCCCCAGTTTTTTTATTTTGAATCCACCAAATCTGTTTCAGAAAAAAACTAGGTGCATCATTTCTTGTTCAATGCCAACATCACCTTAAGAGCAAAAACCTTTTTCAGGACCCTGGTTAGGAACCACTAGAGCACAATGCACATTTCACCACTGGAAAGCCGGGATTGAGGACTGATGGTGAGACAAGGCTGTGTCAAGCTTGCTGTAATCATCCACACTCTTCAATAAATAACTCTTCTTTTCTGAGCCATTTTCAAATTGCAATTCAAGTGTTGTATTCCGCAGAGTGAAAAAAAATCCTTCAGACACACTATCATGTCTCACAGATAAAACAGATGTTTTATCTTTGTCAACTTGTTTTTTTCTTTTCTGGCACATTTTCTGTTCCATCAGATGAAATCTGGAAAAACATTACGGTGCCATCACTTTTATGGTGTTTGAAATTGTTCCAGAGCAAAAGGTATCATATACACTTGGTAACATGGATTTTTTTTTCCCATCTATGCTTAACCACTAGCCCACCGCCCACCGTCAAATGACGTCCTGGGCTTTGGGGGGGTATATCTGAATGATGCCTGTAGTTACAGACTTCATTCAGATATTGCCGGTTTCAGCCGGCGAATCTCTACACCATAGGAATGATCATAGCGGCCGTTCCGCCCCTTGATCGTTCCTATGGGAGGCGAGAGGGGACGTCCCCCCCCTCCCGCCGCCCTCCGGTGCTTCTACCGACTCACCTCAGCGATCGGTGAGTCGGATAGCGGATCCGCCGGCGCCGGATGTAGATCATAGAGATTTCCGGTGGACCAGATGGTCCCCGGAGTCTCTATGATCGTCAGAGGCCGGGCGCGATGTTATGACGTCACGCCCGGCCTCTCCATTCAAAAAAACGGCGCCGCTTCGGCCTGGAAGCGGCGATCGTTTTATTTTTTTTTTTATTTCAGGCTTCCCAGCCTAGTGGTGAGATATGGGGTCTTATTGACCCCATATCTCACTATTAAGAGCACCTGACATGTCATATTGCTATTACAAGGGATAAAGAAAAAAGAGGTTGCGCTAGTGCTAATAAAACATAATAAATAATTGACAGTGACAAAATTCATATATATCGAAAAATCAATGTGTAGAACTCTAATATTGAAAAAAGTCCATAAATTGAAATCCCAAACAAGTGTTATACGGAGTCCAAAAAATCAATGAACATCAATGAAATGTTATTAAATGTCCAGAACCCCGATAGAAAAAATAGGAATAAAAATAAAAATAAAACTAATTGTGAGAAGTAAAAAATCCAAGTGATGAATAGTGAAGATCAGTAACAGCGAGGAAGAGTCCACCACCAGGTACTGAAGGGGTTACTTCTTACCAGAATGCCATGACCCCCCACTACAGAGGATCACAGCAAGCAGGGATCTTTTAAAGCCAGAATGGAGATTAGCAGCAGTGTCCACCAGGGGTCATCACCTCAGCAGCCGCTCCAACAACCCAGGGCATTGATACCATGAAAATAAAAAGGGGCTCACATAGTGTAAAACCACTTAACGCTTTATTAAAATATATAAAAAACAGATGTACACTTACAAAGTGTCAGATAATTGAACAGCCTTAAGTCCGGCTCCGTGGCCACCGGAGCTCGGACAAACCCGTCCACTGGAGATAGATTCGCTTGGGGGTGACGTCAGCGCGTCGTCTGGCTCCGCCCTACGCGTTTCGTGACATCATCACGTCTTCCAGGGGCACAGGCGGCGCGCTGCGTCACCCTTCTTAAATAGTGCTGAGTCCGACCAAGCCTCACTGTGGATCACCGCACTCGCCAGACCGCACAGACCACCGCATACACTTCCGGTGTCAAAGTGCATCCAACGGTGCGATCGACCAGCGGAGACCACATAGCCCAGCCAGCACAAATTTAGATCAATATATATTCACAAAGCCTTATGCATTAGACCATTCCTCAGCGGGGTGCCCAATACAGGATAAGCTTAATGACCAATATCAATACATGCATATGCACAATTACACACAAAACGAACAAAGCGTACTATGTTAAAAAGTACTATATTAAAAAACTTTCCCAATTTGTACCACCATAGACCCACCAATCAACAGAAAACGATCCAGGTTGAATAGATTGAACTAAAGGGAATCCTGATCACATTATGGAGTAATGGATGGAGGGCCCATGGAAGCCTCCAAAAGGGGAGTTAATAAGGGGCAAATAAGAGCCTCCAGTCCAATACCATCTATTGGAAGCGACAGCGCCAAAAGGCGTGTGTCGTTCCCTTTTATAATTGGAGAGAGGTTTCGATCTTGGAACAGAAAATAAAATGTGTAAAAAACATAAATAAAATGAGGTCAATTAACTCCAGATGCATGAATAAGAACTGGAGCAAAAGGGGTCAACAGGATCCATCCCTCAGAGCCTCCAACGAGCTCAACTAACTTCAAGGTGCTCGTCTCCACCCCAGACAACGGAACTCCGAAGCCGGAAATGGGATATTTTGGCAGTTGTAGTCACCAACTGCCAACACCTAGTGAGTAGCGCCATCTAGTGGGTGTGCCAGGAATTATAGCAAAGGTCCATATTCCAATTGGAAATGTCAGTGTATAATTCCTGGTGTAAATAAAAGCAAAATTGGCAAAAGGTGTATATAAAATGGGTCTCTTTTTTGTTACAGAATTAAAGATAAAAGAGATGTGATGAAATAAATAAGGGATTCAGAATGGATTTAAACCAATAAGCATATATGTTGTTCAAAAAGGGACATTGATAACAAACCATAAATTAGAAAGGAAAATTGTGCATATGTATGACCCAATATAACCCTGCAGACACTGACGTCAACCTACGTTAAGAGTTATTAATAAACGCATTAACATCAGTGTCAACATTTAACCCAAAAGGGGTGTAAGTTCGGAGTCGGTAAATCCAAGACATTTCACATTTGGAAATTTCTCTTACAAGAGAGCTCCCCCTCCAATGTGGTCTGTACTTGTCAATCCCAACGTACAGAGTATTGGAGGGGTCCCTGCCGTGCACTTCGTCAAAGTGTCTCGACACAGGGTGCTTATCAAAACCCCTGCGGATATTACCAATGTGCTCGGATAATCTAACTTTAAGGGCCCTCTTGGTCCTGCCCACATATTGCAATCCGCAGGGGCATTGAATAAGATAAATGACCCCCTCTGACGAACAGGTTATAAAAGGTTTAACCTGATAGGTTCGTGAGGTACTAGCAGACATAAATTGATTTATTTTCCTACCTCTATCACTGTTGTGGGAGCAGGCTTGGCAATTTCTGCATTTATAATACCCTGTGAGGTCATGAAAAAAAGACCTGTTGGTGATGGGTGGATCCTGCACTGTTGGGGCGATTTTATTGCCCAGCGTGGATGCACCCTTAAATATAATGCGAGGATTGTCAGGTAGGACCGTACTTAAAATAGGGTCTGTGGTTAGAATGTGCCAGTGTCTCTTTATCAGGTCTTTGATCTGGCGATGCTGGGTGGAGAAGGTGGTGATAAAAGGTAGACTAAAGTCCCCTTCATTGTCACGTCGTTGGCCTGTATTTAGTAACAGGGATCTATCTTTTTCCCTCACTTGCGCCAGCGACCTTAATAGTGCAGATTGATCGTAGCCCTTCTCAACAAACCTCTTAGTTAGAGAGGCTGCTTGGTTATCAAAGGTCTCGATTTCGGTGCAATTCCGCCGAAGGCGTGTATATTGCCCCATTGGGACCGCCTTCAGCCAAGACTCATGGTGACAACTGTCAAGGGGAATGAAGGAGTTCCTGTCCGTAGCCTTAAAATGGGTGGACGTCACCAATCTATCACCCTGGACCTTGACTTTAAGGTCAAGGAAGCTGATCTCTTCCATGCTTGTCTCAAAGTTCAGCCTAATGCCCCTGTTGTTATCGTTCAAAAAGGTCATGAAGTTCTCAAGCTCAGTCTCGCTGCCATCCCATAGGAGGAGGACGTCGTCAATGTACCTGGCCCACAGGACCACCTGTGGTCTGGTCCAGGCCTTGACGACGTCCTCCTCCCACTTGGCCATAAAGAGGTTGGCCAGGCTGGGGGCGTATTTAGCCCCCATGGCCACACCCCTGTCCTGGCGAAAAAATTGATGATCGAACCAAAAATAATTGTGGCTCGCTGCATAATAAAGTAACTCCATGATGAAATTCCTTTGGGGCGGGGCGAGATCAGAGTCTCGAGTTAGGTACATCTCTACTGCCTCAAACCCCAACTCGTGGGGTATGATGGTATAAAGTGAAGTCACATCGGCAGTGACTAACCTAATACCTGGCTTCCACACTACATGGGACAACATGTTAATGACCTGTGTGGTATCCTTGATAAAGGAGGGGACCTTTTGAACAAGAGGCTGTAGAAAATGGTCTATATACTTGCCCACCCGGGACGTAACCGAATCAATGCCACTGACAATCGGCCGTCCCGGGGGGCAAGTGAGGCTTTTATGAACCTTGGGGAGATAATAGATGACAGGGGTACGGGGGGCCCTCGGTATCAAAAAGAGTTTCTCTTTTTTGTCCAGGATACCCTGATGGAAACCCCTGTCTACTATTAACTCTAATTCTTTCTTATATGTAGCACCAGGATCTCTCGTGAGGGGGGTGTACGTATCTAGGTCATCCACGATCCGATGCATCTCTGCAAGATAATCGCTTCGGTCAAGAATGACGATCCCCCCGCCCTTGTCCGCAGGGCGGATGACCAATGACTTGTTATTACACAAAGAGTCTAAACCAGCTTCCAAGGTGGCGCTCATTTTTGTTTTTCTGACCCTAATACGTTCCAAATCCCTCAGGACCACCTCCTTAAAGGTCTTAACCGCCGGGGCGATGGACCCTGGAGGGTTGAAAAGTGAGGCATTAGCAAGGCCTGAATGCCTAAAACTTGAGCCTGAACCACTCGCATTACTCACAATGGGATTATGTAATATATACCTCTTAATATTGATTTTTCGTATATATTTGTGTATGTCCATGTATGTCTGGAACTTGCTCAGATTCCTGGGCGGAGCAAATTTCAGACCCTTGTCTAACAGTTGTAGTTCAGAATCGGTCAGTGTCTGTTTGCTCAAGTTAAACACTCCTGTTCCTAGGGGCGCCTTCTTTTTGATTTGTTGGATCCGCCTCCCCCCTCTGACTCCTCTTTTCGTTCTCCTGGCCTTTTTTGGCCTTGATTGGTCCTGGAAAAACCCAAATCCGAACCACCCTGTGCCCCCTGTGACCTGGGGGCAGGTTTCGGTCTTGGTTGATCATAATCACCTGCATATCTAGCGGGATAGTGAGGCCCCATGTCTCTCTCAGCCCCATTGTAGGTACGTCCCTGAGACTGCTGGTCATAAAAGTCTGGAGCCTCAGCGTCAGAAAGGGGAAAAAAACGATTTTGAATAGGGATATTGGACCCAAAATCCCTATCTTGAGTCGGGTAATGGGTGTAGTTATTATAGTCAGGACCAGGTCGGCGCTGAGACCCACCTGGTCTTGGCCCCCCCCTTGGGGTACCCCAAGGGCGTGGTGAATTAACCCTTTCCCTATCAAGCTGGTTGGCATAGCTGTAATCATAATGATTACTAAATGTATAGGGGGTTGGACCTGAATGAGGATACATAGGTGCGGGTATCGGGAATCTACCCTTAGTTTTATTGTTTCTCTTATCCCTGCTCCTATTAGAGGTGTTCCTCACCGGAGAGTGCTGATACTCCCTTTCTCTATGTGCAGGGGTAGGTTTCGATGTAGATCTCAAACTTCCCCCATTTGCTGGCTGGGTATCCATAGTTGTATCTTCTACCTGTTCTGAGGCAAGTTTTTTCTGCCAGGCAAAGACTAGGCCAGCCTGGTAGTCTTCCCTGTCCCTTAGGTATTTTTTCTTCTTTTTGACCTTTTGGTCTCTTTCTTCCTTCTCTAATGTTTTGAGAAGGGTTTTAGAGCACTCCCTATACTCGTCACTGGAGGCAGAGGGTGTCAGTTTCTCCTTGACAATCTTAATCTCATCATCCAGACGGGCCAGTTTGTTGGTCTTCCTCTGGATGAGGAAACGCAGGAGGCCAAGGCCGGAGTCATTGAAGAATTTAAACCACCCCTCTAGGTCAACCTCACCTTTTTGGGGGGATATTTCCCATCTCAGACTCCTGGGAACCATAGCCTCCCTAATGTAGGTCTCAAGATAGGCTATGTCCCATTGTGTGTGTAGTTCAGATATGGTCAAATTCTTTAAACGGACAAAGAGACCACTTGTTCCTGAGTCAATGGGGGTGGGGTTGGAATCGAAAACCCCGGTGGTGTCGACCACCCTCTTAGCCCTGAACTCAAAAATATCCATGTGTTTAAACTACTAAAATTGAGTTAAGAGCAGCAGTTACTAAGATGTTTGCAGATAAATGAAAAAATGGTAAAAGAAACTGCGCTAAAAACCAAGTGTTGAAATAAAATACAGTGAATCAGCAGCAACCTTCACAAAAACATCAAATGTGGAAAAGCATAAAGAAAAAAGAGGTTGCGCTAGTGCTAATAAAACATAATAAATAATTGACAGTGACAAAATTCATATATATCGAAAAATCAATGTGTAGAACTCTAATATTGAAAAAAGTCCATAAATTGAAATCCCAAACAAGTGTTATACGGAGTCCAAAAAATCAATGAACATCAATGAAATGTTATTAAATGTCCAGAACCCCGATAGAAAAAATAGGAATAAAAATAAAAATAAAACTAATTGTGAGAAGTAAAAAATCCAAGTGATGAATAGTGAAGATCAGTAACAGCGAGGAAGAGTCCACCACCAGGTACTGAAGGGGTTACTTCTTACCAGAATGCCATGACCCCCCACTACAGAGGATCACAGCAAGCAGGGATCTTTTAAAGCCAGAATGGAGATTAGCAGCAGTGTCCACCAGGGGTCATCACCTCAGCAGCCGCTCCAACAACCCAGGGCATTGATACCATGAAAATAAAAAGGGGCTCACATAGTGTAAAACCACTTAACGCTTTATTAAAATATATAAAAAACAGATGTACACTTACAAAGTGTCAGATAATTGAACAGCCTTAAGTCCGGCTCCGTGGCCACCGGAGCTCGGACAAACCCGTCCACTGGAGATAGATTCGCTTGGGGGTGACGTCAGCGCGTCGTCTGGCTCCGCCCTACGCGTTTCGTGACATCATCACGTCTTCCAGGGGCACAGGCGGCGCGCTGCGTCACCCTTCTTAAATAGTGCTGAGTCCGACCAAGCCTCACTGTGGATCACCGCACTCGCCAGACCGCACAGACCACCGCATACACTTCCGGTGTCAAAGTGCATCCAACGGTGCGATCGACCAGCGGAGACCACATAGCCCAGCCAGCACAAATTTAGATCAATATATATTCACAAAGCCTTATGCATTAGACCATTCCTCAGCGGGGTGCCCAATACAGGATAAGCTTAATGACCAATATCAATACATGCATATGCACAATTACACACAAAACGAACAAAGCGTACTATGTTAAAAAGTACTATATTAAAAAACTTTCCCAATTTGTACCACCATAGACCCACCAATCAACAGAAAACGATCCAGGTTGAATAGATTGAACTAAAGGGAATCCTGATCACATTATGGAGTAATGGATGGAGGGCCCATGGAAGCCTCCAAAAGGGGAGTTAATAAGGGGCAAATAAGAGCCTCCAGTCCAATACCATCTATTGGAAGCGACAGCGCCAAAAGGCGTGTGTCGTTCCCTTTTATAATTGGAGAGAGGTTTCGATCTTGGAACAGAAAATAAAATGTGTAAAAAACATAAATAAAATGAGGTCAATTAACTCCAGATGCATGAATAAGAACTGGAGCAAAAGGGGTCAACAGGATCCATCCCTCAGAGCCTCCAACGAGCTCAACTAACTTCAAGGTGCTCGTCTCCACCCCAGACAACGGAACTCCGAAGCCGGAAATGGGATATTTTGGCAGTTGTAGTCACCAACTGCCAACACCTAGTGAGTAGCGCCATCTAGTGGGTGTGCCAGGAATTATAGCAAAGGTCCATATTCCAATTGGAAATGTCAGTGTATAATTCCTGGTGTAAATAAAAGCAAAATTGGCAAAAGGTGTATATAAAATGGGTCTCTTTTTTGTTACAGAATTAAAGATAAAAGAGATGTGATGAAATAAATAAGGGATTCAGAATGGATTTAAACCAATAAGCATATATGTTGTTCAAAAAGGGACATTGATAACAAACCATAAATTAGAAAGGAAAATTGTGCATATGTATGACCCAATATAACCCTGCAGACACTGACGTCAACCTACGTTAAGAGTTATTAATAAACGCATTAACATCAGTGTCAACATTTAACCCAAAAGGGGTGTAAGTTCGGAGTCGGTAAATCCAAGACATTTCACATTTGGAAATTTCTCTTACAAGAGAGCTCCCCCTCCAATGTGGTCTGTACTTGTCAATCCCAACGTACAGAGTATTGGAGGGGTCCCTGCCGTGCACTTCGTCAAAGTGTCTCGACACAGGGTGCTTATCAAAACCCCTGCGGATATTACCAATGTGCTCGGATAATCTAACTTTAAGGGCCCTCTTGGTCCTGCCCACATATTGCAATCCGCAGGGGCATTGAATAAGATAAATGACCCCCTCTGACGAACAGGTTATAAAAGGTTTAACCTGATAGGTTCGTGAGGTACTAGCAGACATAAATTGATTTATTTTCCTACCTCTATCACTGTTGTGGGAGCAGGCTTGGCAATTTCTGCATTTATAATACCCTGTGAGGTCATGAAAAAAAGACCTGTTGGTGATGGGTGGATCCTGCACTGTTGGGGCGATTTTATTGCCCAGCGTGGATGCACCCTTAAATATAATGCGAGGATTGTCAGGTAGGACCGTACTTAAAATAGGGTCTGTGGTTAGAATGTGCCAGTGTCTCTTTATCAGGTCTTTGATCTGGCGATGCTGGGTGGAGAAGGTGGTGATAAAAGGTAGACTAAAGTCCCCTTCATTGTCACGTCGTTGGCCTGTATTTAGTAACAGGGATCTAT
The DNA here is from genome assembly GCA_037952925.1 of Lithobates clamitans. Taxonomy (NCBI): domain Eukaryota; kingdom Metazoa; phylum Chordata; class Amphibia; order Anura; family Ranidae; genus Lithobates; species Lithobates clamitans. The sequence goes on from JBBGZY010000303.1 coordinate 59,168, forward strand.
CTTTTTCCCTCACTTGCGCCAGCGACCTTAATAGTGCAGATTGATCGTAGCCCTTCTCAACAAACCTCTTAGTTAGAGAGGCTGCTTGGTTATCAAAGGTCTCGATTTCGGTGCAATTCCGCCGAAGGCGTGTATATTGCCCCATTGGGACCGCCTTCAGCCAAGACTCATGGTGACAACTGTCAAGGGGAATGAAGGAGTTCCTGTCCGTAGCCTTAAAATGGGTGGACGTCACCAATCTATCACCCTGGACCTTGACTTTAAGGTCAAGGAAGCTGATCTCTTCCATGCTTGTCTCAAAGTTCAGCCTAATGCCCCTGTTGTTATCGTTCAAAAAGGTCATGAAGTTCTCAAGCTCAGTCTCGCTGCCATCCCATAGGAGGAGGACGTCGTCAATGTACCTGGCCCACAGGACCACCTGTGGTCTGGTCCAGGCCTTGACGACGTCCTCCTCCCACTTGGCCATAAAGAGGTTGGCCAGGCTGGGGGCGTATTTAGCCCCCATGGCCACACCCCTGTCCTGGCGAAAAAATTGATGATCGAACCAAAAATAATTGTGGCTCGCTGCATAATAAAGTAACTCCATGATGAAATTCCTTTGGGGCGGGGCGAGATCAGAGTCTCGAGTTAGGTACATCTCTACTGCCTCAAACCCCAACTCGTGGGGTATGATGGTATAAAGTGAAGTCACATCGGCAGTGACTAACCTAATACCTGGCTTCCACACTACATGGGACAACATGTTAATGACCTGTGTGGTATCCTTGATAAAGGAGGGGACCTTTTGAACAAGAGGCTGTAGAAAATGGTCTATATACTTGCCCACCCGGGACGTAACCGAATCAATGCCACTGACAATCGGCCGTCCCGGGGGGCAAGTGAGGCTTTTATGAACCTTGGGGAGATAATAGATGACAGGGGTACGGGGGGCCCTCGGTATCAAAAAGAGTTTCTCTTTTTTGTCCAGGATACCCTGATGGAAACCCCTGTCTACTATTAACTCTAATTCTTTCTTATATGTAGCACCAGGATCTCTCGTGAGGGGGGTGTACGTATCTAGGTCATCCACGATCCGATGCATCTCTGCAAGATAATCGCTTCGGTCAAGAATGACGATCCCCCCGCCCTTGTCCGCAGGGCGGATGACCAATGACTTGTTATTACACAAAGAGTCTAAACCAGCTTCCAAGGTGGCGCTCATTTTTGTTTTTCTGACCCTAATACGTTCCAAATCCCTCAGGACCACCTCCTTAAAGGTCTTAACCGCCGGGGCGATGGACCCTGGAGGGTTGAAAAGTGAGGCATTAGCAAGGCCTGAATGCCTAAAACTTGAGCCTGAACCACTCGCATTACTCACAATGGGATTATGTAATATATACCTCTTAATATTGATTTTTCGTATATATTTGTGTATGTCCATGTATGTCTGGAACTTGCTCAGATTCCTGGGCGGAGCAAATTTCAGACCCTTGTCTAACAGTTGTAGTTCAGAATCGGTCAGTGTCTGTTTGCTCAAGTTAAACACTCCTGTTCCTAGGGGCGCCTTCTTTTTGATTTGTTGGATCCGCCTCCCCCCTCTGACTCCTCTTTTCGTTCTCCTGGCCTTTTTTGGCCTTGATTGGTCCTGGAAAAACCCAAATCCGAACCACCCTGTGCCCCCTGTGACCTGGGGGCAGGTTTCGGTCTTGGTTGATCATAATCACCTGCATATCTAGCGGGATAGTGAGGCCCCATGTCTCTCTCAGCCCCATTGTAGGTACGTCCCTGAGACTGCTGGTCATAAAAGTCTGGAGCCTCAGCGTCAGAAAGGGGAAAAAAACGATTTTGAATAGGGATATTGGACCCAAAATCCCTATCTTGAGTCGGGTAATGGGTGTAGTTATTATAGTCAGGACCAGGTCGGCGCTGAGACCCACCTGGTCTTGGCCCCCCCCTTGGGGTACCCCAAGGGCGTGGTGAATTAACCCTTTCCCTATCAAGCTGGTTGGCATAGCTGTAATCATAATGATTACTAAATGTATAGGGGGTTGGACCTGAATGAGGATACATAGGTGCGGGTATCGGGAATCTACCCTTAGTTTTATTGTTTCTCTTATCCCTGCTCCTATTAGAGGTGTTCCTCACCGGAGAGTGCTGATACTCCCTTTCTCTATGTGCAGGGGTAGGTTTCGATGTAGATCTCAAACTTCCCCCATTTGCTGGCTGGGTATCCATAGTTGTATCTTCTACCTGTTCTGAGGCAAGTTTTTTCTGCCAGGCAAAGACTAGGCCAGCCTGGTAGTCTTCCCTGTCCCTTAGGTATTTTTTCTTCTTTTTGACCTTTTGGTCTCTTTCTTCCTTCTCTAATGTTTTGAGAAGGGTTTTAGAGCACTCCCTATACTCGTCACTGGAGGCAGAGGGTGTCAGTTTCTCCTTGACAATCTTAATCTCATCATCCAGACGGGCCAGTTTGTTGGTCTTCCTCTGGATGAGGAAACGCAGGAGGCCAAGGCCGGAGTCATTGAAGAATTTAAACCACCCCTCTAGGTCAACCTCACCTTTTTGGGGGGATATTTCCCATCTCAGACTCCTGGGAACCATAGCCTCCCTAATGTAGGTCTCAAGATAGGCTATGTCCCATTGTGTGTGTAGTTCAGATATGGTCAAATTCTTTAAACGGACAAAGAGACCACTTGTTCCTGAGTCAATGGGGGTGGGGTTGGAATCGAAAACCCCGGTGGTGTCGACCACCCTCTTAGCCCTGAACTCAAAAATATCCATGTGTTTAAACTACTAAAATTGAGTTAAGAGCAGCAGTTACTAAGATGTTTGCAGATAAATGAAAAAATGGTAAAAGAAACTGCGCTAAAAACCAAGTGTTGAAATAAAATACAGTGAATCAGCAGCAACCTTCACAAAAACATCAAATGTGGAAAAGCATAAAGAAAAAAGAGGTTGCGCTAGTGCTAATAAAACATAATAAATAATTGACAGTGACAAAATTCATATATATCGAAAAATCAATGTGTAGAACTCTAATATTGAAAAAAGTCCATAAATTGAAATCCCAAACAAGTGTTATACGGAGTCCAAAAAATCAATGAACATCAATGAAATGTTATTAAATGTCCAGAACCCCGATAGAAAAAATAGGAATAAAAATAAAAATAAAACTAATTGTGAGAAGTAAAAAATCCAAGTGATGAATAGTGAAGATCAGTAACAGCGAGGAAGAGTCCACCACCAGGTACTGAAGGGGTTACTTCTTACCAGAATGCCATGACCCCCCACTACAGAGGATCACAGCAAGCAGGGATCTTTTAAAGCCAGAATGGAGATTAGCAGCAGTGTCCACCAGGGGTCATCACCTCAGCAGCCGCTCCAACAACCCAGGGCATTGATACCATGAAAATAAAAAGGGGCTCACATAGTGTAAAACCACTTAACGCTTTATTAAAATATATAAAAAACAGATGTACACTTACAAAGTGTCAGATAATTGAACAGCCTTAAGTCCGGCTCCGTGGCCACCGGAGCTCGGACAAACCCGTCCACTGGAGATAGATTCGCTTGGGGGTGACGTCAGCGCGTCGTCTGGCTCCGCCCTACGCGTTTCGTGACATCATCACGTCTTCCAGGGGCACAGGCGGCGCGCTGCGTCACCCTTCTTAAATAGTGCTGAGTCCGACCAAGCCTCACTGTGGATCACCGCACTCGCCAGACCGCACAGACCACCGCATACACTTCCGGTGTCAAAGTGCATCCAACGGTGCGATCGACCAGCGGAGACCACATAGCCCAGCCAGCACAAATTTAGATCAATATATATTCACAAAGCCTTATGCATTAGACCATTCCTCAGCGGGGTGCCCAATACAGGATAAGCTTAATGACCAATATCAATACATGCATATGCACAATTACACACAAAACGAACAAAGCGTACTATGTTAAAAAGTACTATATTAAAAAACTTTCCCAATTTGTACCACCATAGACCCACCAATCAACAGAAAACGATCCAGGTTGAATAGATTGAACTAAAGGGAATCCTGATCACATTATGGAGTAATGGATGGAGGGCCCATGGAAGCCTCCAAAAGGGGAGTTAATAAGGGGCAAATAAGAGCCTCCAGTCCAATACCATCTATTGGAAGCGACAGCGCCAAAAGGCGTGTGTCGTTCCCTTTTATAATTGGAGAGAGGTTTCGATCTTGGAACAGAAAATAAAATGTGTAAAAAACATAAATAAAATGAGGTCAATTAACTCCAGATGCATGAATAAGAACTGGAGCAAAAGGGGTCAACAGGATCCATCCCTCAGAGCCTCCAACGAGCTCAACTAACTTCAAGGTGCTCGTCTCCACCCCAGACAACGGAACTCCGAAGCCGGAAATGGGATATTTTGGCAGTTGGACGGCCGATTGTCAGTGGCATTGATTCGGTTACGTCCCGGGTGGGCAAGTATATAGACCATTTTCTACAGCCTCTTGTTCAAAAGGTCCCCTCCTTTATCAAGGATACCACACAGGTCATTAACATGTTGTCCCATGTAGTGTGGAAGCCAGGTATTAGGTTAGTCACTGCCGATGTGACTTCACTTTATACCATCATACCCCACGAGTTGGGGTTTGAGGCAGTAGAGATGTACCTAACTCGAGACTCTGATCTCGCCCCGCCCCAAAGGAATTTCATCATGGAGTTACTTTATTATGCAGCGAGCCACAATTATTTTTGGTTCGATCATCAATTTTTTCGCCAGGACAGGGGTGTGGCCATGGGGGCTAAATACGCCCCCAGCCTGGCCAACCTCTTTATGGCCAAGTGGGAGGAGGACGTCGTCAAGGCCTGGACCAGACCACAGGTGGTCCTGTGGGCCAGGTACATTGACGACGTCCTCCTCCTATGGGATGGCAGCGAGACTGAGCTTGAGAACTTCATGACCTTTTTGAACGATAACAACAGGGGCATTAGGCTGAACTTTGAGACAAGCATGGAAGAGATCAGCTTCCTTGACCTTAAAGTCAAGGTCCAGGGTGATAGATTGGTGACGTCCACCCATTTTAAGGCTACGGACAGGAACTCCTTCATTCCCCTTGACAGTTGTCACCATGAGTCTTGGCTGAAGGCGGTCCCAATGGGGCAATATACACGCCTTCGGCGGAATTGCACCGAAATCGAGACCTTTGATAACCAAGCAGCCTCTCTAACTAAGAGGTTTGTTGAGAAGGGCTACGATCAATCTGCACTATTAAGGTCGCTGGCGCAAGTGAGGGAAAAAGATAGATCCCTGTTACTAAATACAGGCCAACGACGTGACAATGAAGGGGACTTTAGTCTACCTTTTATCACCACCTTCTCCACCCAGCATCGCCAGATCAAAGACCTGATAAAGAGACACTGGCACATTCTAACCACAGACCCTATTTTAAGTACGGTCCTACCTGACAATCCTCGCATTATATTTAAGGGTGCATCCACGCTGGGCAATAAAATCGCCCCAACAGTGCAGGATCCACCCATCACCAACAGGTCTTTTTTTCATGACCTCACAGGGTATTATAAATGCAGAAATTGCCAAGCCTGCTCCCACAACAGTGATAGAGGTAGGAAAATAAATCAATTTATGTCTGCTAGTACCTCATGAACCTATCAGGTTAAACCTTTTATAACCTGTTCGTCAGAGGGGGTCATTTATCTTATTCAATGCCCCTGCGGATTGCAATATGTGGGCAGGACCAAGAGGGCCCTTAAAGTTAGATTATCCGAGCACATTGGTAATATCCGCAGGGGTTTTGATAAGCACCCTGTGTCGAGACACTTTGACGAAGTGCACGGCAGGGACCCCTCCAATACTCTGTACGTTGGGATTGACAAGTACAGACCACATTGGAGGGGGAGCTCTCTTGTAAGAGAAATTTCCAAATGTGAAATGTCTTGGATTTACCGACTCCGAACTTACACCCCTTTTGGGTTAAATGTTGACACTGATGTTAATGCGTTTATTAATAACTCTTAACGTAGGTTGACGTCAGTGTCTGCAGGGTTATATTGGGTCATACATATGCACAATTTTCCTTTCTAATTTATGGTTTGTTATCAATGTCCCTTTTTGAACAACATATATGCTTATTGGTTTAAATCCATTCTGAATCCCTTATTTATTTCATCACATCTCTTTTATCTTTAATTCTGTAACAAAAAAGAGACCCATTTTATATACACCTTTTGCCAATTTTGCTTTTATTTACACCAGGAATTATACACTGACATTTCCAATTGGAATATGGACCTTTGCTATAATTCCTGGCACACCCACTAGATGGCGCTACTCACTAGGTGTTGGCAGTTGGTGACTACAACTGCCAAAATATCCCATTTCCGGCTTCGGAGTTCCGTTGTCTGGGGTGGAGACGAGCACCTTGAAGTTAGTTGAGCTCGTTGGAGGCTCTGAGGGATGGATCCTGTTGACCCCTTTTGCTCCAGTTCTTATTCATGCATCTGGAGTTAATTGACCTCATTTTATTTATGTTTTTTACACATTTTATTTTCTGTTCCAAGATCGAAACCTCTCTCCAATTATAAAAGGGAACGACACACGCCTTTTGGCGCTGTCGCTTCCAATAGATGGTATTGGACTGGAGGCTCTTATTTGCCCCTTATTAACTCCCCTTTTGGAGGCTTCCATGGGCCCTCCATCCATTACTCCATAATGTGATCAGGATTCCCTTTAGTTCAATCTATTCAACCTGGATCGTTTTCTGTTGATTGGTGGGTCTATGGTGGTACAAATTGGGAAAGTTTTTTAATATAGTACTTTTTAACATAGTACGCTTTGTTCGTTTTGTGTGTAATTGTGCATATGCATGTATTGATATTGGTCATTAAGCTTATCCTGTATTGGGCACCCCGCTGAGGAATGGTCTAATGCATAAGGCTTTGTGAATATATATTGATCTAAATTTGTGCTGGCTGGGCTATGTGGTCTCCGCTGGTCGATCGCACCGTTGGATGCACTTTGACACCGGAAGTGTATGCGGTGGTCTGTGCGGTCTGGCGAGTGCGGTGATCCACAGTGAGGCTTGGTCGGACTCAGCACTATTTAAGAAGGGTGACGCAGCGCGCCGCCTGTGCCCCTGGAAGACGTGATGATGTCACGAAACGCGTAGGGCGGAGCCAGACGACGCGCTGACGTCACCCCCAAGCGAATCTATCTCCAGTGGACGGGTTTGTCCGAGCTCCGGTGGCCACGGAGCCGGACTTAAGGCTGTTCAATTATCTGACACTTTGTAAGTGTACATCTGTTTTTTATATATTTTAATAAAGCGTTAAGTGGTTTTACACTATGTGAGCCCCTTTTTATTTTCATGGTATCAATGCCCTGGGTTGTTGGAGCGGCTGCTGAGGTGATGACCCCTGGTGGACACTGCTGCTAATCTCCATTCTGGCTTTAAAAGATCCCTGCTTGCTGTGATCCTCTGTAGTGGGGGGTCATGGCATTCTGGTAAGAAGTAACCCCTTCAGTACCTGGTGGTGGACTCTTCCTCGCTGTTACTGATCTTCACTATTCATCACTTGGATTTTTTACTTCTCACAATTAGTTTTATTTTTATTTTTATTCCTATTTTTTCTATCGGGGTTCTGGACATTTAATAACATTTCATTGATGTTCATTGATTTTTTGGACTCCGTATAACACTTGTTTGGGATTTCAATTTATGGACTTTTTTCAATATTAGAGTTCTACACATTGATTTTTCGATATATATGAATTTTGTCACTGTCAATTATTTATTATGTTTTATTAGCACTAGCGCAACCTCTTTTTTCTTTATGCTTTTCCACATTTGATGTTTTTGTGAAGGTTGCTGCTGATTCACTGTATTTTATTTCAACACTTGGTTTTTAGCGCAGTTTCTTTTACCATTTTTTCTATTACAAGGGATGTTTACATTCCTTGTAATAGGAATAAAAGTGATCAATTTTTTTTTTTTTGCAAAAAAGTGTCAAAATAAAAAAAATAAAATATAATTAACAATAAAAAAAAAAAAAATTTTTTTAAAGCGCCGCTGTCCCCGTGTGCTCGCACGCAGAAGCGAACGCATACGTAAGTCCCGCCCACATATGAAAACGGTGTTCAAACCATACATGTGAGGTATCGCCGCGAACGTTGGAGCGAGAGCAATAATTTTGGCCCTAGACCTCCTCTGTAACTCAAAACATGTAACCAGTAAAACAATTTAAAGCGTCACCTATGGGGATTTTTAAGTACCGAACATTGGCGCCATTCCACGAGCGTGTGCAATTTTGAAGCGTGACATGTTAGGTATCTATTTACTCGGCGTAACTTCATCTTTCACAAAATGCAAAAACATTGGGCTAACTTTACTGTTTTCTTTTTTTTTTAAACACAAAACAGTTTTTTTCCCCAAAAAAACGCGTTCGAAAAATTCCTGCGCAAATACTGTGTGAGATAAAAAGTTGCAACAACCGCCATTGTATTCTCTAGGGTCTTTGCTAAAAAAACATATATAATGTTTGGGGGTTCTATGTAATTTTCTAGCACAAAAATGATGATTTTTACATGTAGGAGCAAAGTGTCAGAATTGGCCTGGTATTGAGGTAGTTAAACTGTATTTCCACTTTAAAGCCAAACTGGGATAACACCAGCTTTATATCTGTTATGTGTTCCCATTCACATAGCGTAACATAGCAACATTTTTTTTTTTCATTGCTACTTACATATAACTTTCTTTTCTCTGAAACTCAACTGCTCTGCAGAGGGTACTGGGGAGTTAAAGCTGAAAAAATTGCAAAGAGCATTAATGCCCTAAACATACTCAGGCCCAAGAAACAATGGGACACTAGTACAACTGCCAAAAATGAGAATTAACATAAAATTATAAATGACATAAAAAGAAAGTGTATTATTAGTCCTTGAGAAATGTCCGTAAAAAAACACTGTGGCATAAAGTTCATATTATAATAGTGTCAGCAGTCTTTCTTCCAAGCATCCGATCTGGGGAGGCTCTCACCAGTAAACCATGTATAAATGAAAAAAAAAGGAGAGAAAAGTGCTGCTATGCAAGTGTGGTATTTATTAAAACATTTTTATAAAATGAAAAACAATAATTATGCACTCACATGTACACGGTATTAAAAAGCATTTCAGTTAGTCTCCAGCAGGTGGCAACCTTCCAGGTGGTCATTGGTGAGCAAGCCTCACCGGATGGATGTGATGTGAGGTGCTTGGAACCAGCAAAGTAACAAGGAGAACACCAGGAAAAGCCAACAGAAGCAGCAGATTGTGTGTGTATATCACATGGATGAGAACCACTGTGGACAACAAGCAAGTGTTGCAGGCCAACCAGATGGCCGTGATGATATCAATCAGAATATGTGTCATAAATGAGAGTGGTCACGTGTTTTGGGGTGTGGCCCACAAAAAAAGGGTATGTGACAGGAGAAGTCCTTAAGAGGTTTCTTCTGCTGGCTATTATTGGGGCCCTTTAAGAAGTGTTGGTGCACTTAACAACAGTCCTGACGAACCTGCATGAAGTAAGTGTAGGCTGTGGAAGTGGTGTAGACTTTTGAGCAGTGTTAGAATTTCTATGAAGGAAAACTTATATTTTATCATAGTGCTCTCATTTTCACTAGGTTCACGTGAACTTCTTTTTTAGGTAATGATGCAATTCTTTGGAAGCACTTTGTTTGTCTAGATAAGAAATCACTGTTGACTTCCAAAATAAAAGGAGAAATTTGCCTAGTAAATAGACCTGTGAAGTTGGAAGACTCCAAGTAAGCAGAAGAGTTTCAAATTAAACCCAGTTTTCTTTTCCTATAATCAAGACCAGCGGTGTACCAACATGGGGGCGGTCTGCCCCCCGGCTGCCACACATTGGGGGGGGTGTCAGTCATACCTCCTTGATTAGCCGCCCCTTGCTTGCCAGTGAATGCAGGCTAAATCCTGCTGGAGCACTGCAGCAGTGAATTTCCCGAGAGGGGCGCGCTAATGTGGGTGCACCCGCACCGTAGCTTGTGCGGGGTGTTTTGTGGTCCCACGCGATATCACCTCTCTATGGCAGCTGGCATTGTTCCCCGTTGGCTGCCTTTCTCACTTTGAATACAGAAAGTGCAATGCAGAATCTGAGGTCTGTGATCATTACACACACACACACACACTATAGATAGCACTTGTGCGGGAGGGAGCTGACATAAATTAATACATGCAGTGATTTGGGTGTGGGGAAGAGGGTGCTGTATGTGCTAGGGGGTGTTTTAGAATATGTTGTTGGATATTAAATCTGCCCCCCCAGTCCTCTCTCCTCCCAAAGTGCCCCCTAGTACATGTAGTACCTCTCCCCCACCCCTGATTCAAAAAGATGCTGGCTGCTACACAGGGGACAATCATGGCATCCAGGACCCTGGGCACCCTGCTAGAGATGCATGCCAATCACCGCAGGTGCTCACACTAATGCCCCCCTGCCAGGCAAGTTAGTGGAGCCAGGTGGCAGAACTTTTTCCGTCACTGGGCTCCAGAAATCAGGGCCAATTTACACAATGAATTGCACAGGATCACACTGTGTGCGATTCACATGCATTCCAGGAGCATTACAATTTCAGCCCATTCATTTGAGTGAGCTGAAACTGTGCCGGACAGCACTGGGGGCCAAGGGGGGGAAAGCAGGGCGCCCCAGGTTCCACACATAAGGGGGGAGTCAGGCAGCACCCAGGTGACACCCACCAGAGGGGTGACACCCAGGGCCAGCCACCGGATTGCCTCCACCACTCACTAACACAGGAGAGTGGAGCAGGGGGCAGAACGGGAGAGAGACACGGCAGCGCTTAATAGACAGCGAGAGCTGCCGGAGTTAATTCTTCATATTAATAAGCTGGTGATTGGTTGCTAGGACCACCTAGCAAAACCAATCCCCTGATGGTTACCTCCGGCAGCTCCCGCTGTCTATTAAGCTCTGCTGTGTCTATCTTCTGTTCTGCCCCTGCTTTGCTCTCCTGTGTTAGTGAGTGGTGGAGGCAATTCGGCGGCCGGCCCTGGTTGTCATCCCTCTGGTGGGTGTAAAGGGGTCCAGAGGTGTGTAGAGGTCTGTGTAATATATGAGGATCCAGAGGTGTGTGGGGGGCTGTGTAATGCAAAGGGGTCCAGAGGTGTGTGGGGGGCTGTGTAATGTAAAGGGGTCCAGAGGTGTGGGGAGGGCTGTGTAATGTAAAGGGGTCCAGAGGTGTGGGGAGGGCTGTGTAATGTAAAGAGGTCCAGAGGTGTGGGGAGGGCTGTGTAATGTAAAGGGTTTTTTTTCTGCATTTTCTGAAAGCGCACCAAAAGTCCCGCATGCTCCATCTTTGGCGCACATTTCAGAAAACATTTTTTTTGAGGAGGTGACACCATGTTTTACTGCACCAGGTGAAACCAACCCTGGTGATGCCACTGGCAGTAACACACAGTAAGTAGGCCGCTGCCAGTAACATGTATTTCTGTCTGGCGCTGGCCGCCCGATGACAATCCTTGGGTCGGTTGGCGCCATTTTTGCAGAGGATAAGGAGGGGCCTGGCTGCCCGGGAGAGCAGAAGGAGGGGGATTCTTCCAGGTTCCGGGCCACAGTGCGTGGAGGCGCTACACGTGACCTCACTTGACGTTGATGCGCGGTGCGCTGCCTGCCCCCCTGGGGGGTGCCAGATAGAGGATCCCCCCGGGTGCCAAATGCTCTAGGTATGCTCCTGATCAAGACCAAAAGTTAAATAGAATGGCTCCTCTATATTTTCAAGGACCTTCAGAAATCACAAACATGGAATTGTGGACAGAACAAACTTTATTTGCCCAGGTGAAGAAGTCATTATTCTTGGACAGGTATAACAATGGCAGTATATCCCTGTTGTGCACCAAATGAAAGGACATTGTATGAGAGCTTAACAAAAAGTAAACTTTCGAGAAACTGTCTAAAAAGAAATTACACATTTCAAGAATGATCATATATAACTTAATATTTTTGGAACATTTTAAGAAAAGACTAAAAGAAATTTAAGTATTAAGACGCTTGTCCATTCAAATGCATACAGTGCCTTGAAAAAGTATTCACACCCCTTGAAATTTTTCACATTTTGTCATGTTAGAACCAAAACCGTTAATGTATTTTATTGGGATTTTATGTGATAGACTAACACAAAGTGGCACATAATTGTAAAGTGGAAGGAAAATGATAAATGGTTTTCAATTTTTTTTTACAACTAAATATGTGAAAAGTGTGGCGTGCATTTGTATTCAGCCCCCCTGAGTCAATACTTTGTAGAACCCCCTTTCACTGCAATTACAGCTGCAAGTCTTTTTGGGGATGTCTCTACCAGCTTTGCACATTTAGAGAGTGACATTTTTGCCTATTCTTTGCAAAATAGCTCCAGCTCTGTCAGATTGGATGGAGAGCGTCTGTGAACAGCAATTTTTAAGTCTTGCCACAGATTCTCAATTGGATTTAGGTCTGGATTTTGACTGGGCCATTCTAACAAATTAATATGCTTTGAGGTCATTGTCCTGCTGCTGGAAAGTGAAACTCCGCCCCAGTTTAAGTCTTTTGCAGACTCTTAACAGGCTTTCTTCTAAAATTGCCCTGTTTTTGGCTTCATCCATTTTCCATCAACTCCAATCCAATCACAGCCGGTCACATGTAAACACGGAAGTGCCGGTAATAGGCTCTCATCACCTCACACTGACAGGGTGTGTGGTGAGGAGAGCCGACCGGCGGCATCTCCTCGCAGGGGACATCAGCACATGTAATCAGGGCACCCATCATCAGTGCCCTGATTACAATAAAGCGCCAGCAGTGTCAGCAATCAGTGCCCACCAGTGTCAGTAAACAGTGCCCACCAGTGCCAGGAATCAGTGCCCATTAGTGATGCCAGTCAGTGCAGGCTTTCAGTGCCCATTAGTGCCGCTTATCAGTGCAGCCTATCAGTGCTGCACATCAATGCCCATCAGTCCCGCCCATCAATGCCACCTATCAGTGCCCATCAGTGCCGCCTATCCGTGCTGCCTGTGAGTGCCCACCAGTGCTGCCTATCAGTGCTTATTGTTGCCACCTATCTGTGCCCACCAGTGCCACCTATCAGTGCCCAACAGTGCCCACCCATCAGTGCTGCCTATCAGTGCTCATCAGTGCCACATATCAGTGCCCCCTATCAGTGCCCATAAGTGCATAGGTGTAGTTGGAACCCTGCTCTCAGTAACAAAGTCTCTGCCAACAGTATTATCAATGGGCCACTAGTCCTCCCACCAATCTCAGGGTATAGCTGTAGGCAGTTTTGGCGGAAGAGGGCCCCCTAGACTCTCCCCAAAACTTCCAGCGGACAGTGGTATGAGCAGATTGCAGTAAAGAATCTGACCTTCTTGTCACAGCGGCACAAGTGTTGCTAGTGCAGCCAATGCTGTGCTGTACCAAGCGTCCTTGACCCCCACACACAACATTCAGTATCCGCCGGCCGGACTCCCCAATTTTCAGGAGATGACATGCAAAGGTCCTCTCTCCTCCAGCTCTGATGCCCAAAAGCCCCGAACTTTCTCCAGGCACAACAGTAAAAATGCCCCTCTCCTCCTCCTGAGTCCAACGGTCTATTGGGACCTGTAGTTTTTCCTCCTACAAAACAGTGCAGTGGTCCCTTGCTCTCTTAAACTACATCTCCCAGTGTGCAGAGCAGCAGCTGTATCCACTGCTTTGAGCAATGGCTGCTGCTAGAAGTGCGAGGGTGAAGAGGCTTTCACACATACACAGTCTGCCCGCTGCTGCTGCATCCTGTCCTTCAGTGCAGGGATGGGAATGGGAAAGGCGAGTGGGAAACCATAGCTGGTGACACGGCATTAGGATTGTCTATATGTTGCTTGGCTTGTGATAGGAATACCCATTTGTTGGCTGTCCTTTGTAATGATTTCTCATTTGTTTCCTGTGTATTGGTACAGTTGCCCATTCATGCCCAGTTACTGCAGTGATTACCCATTCGTAGTCTATGTATTGTCAGGGATGCTATTTTTTCACTTACGTATTGTTGTGTCATTGATGTTATATTAGAGGCCCATATTACCTGTAATTTAAACCTCAGCATGCCCGTCACTGTCAAACCATACCGCTATTATCCCCACTATGCACTCTTCCAATCAGAACTTATATGAATGCCTTCTAGTTTCTATACCCTTATGACATCAATTTTATAGGAAAATAAAGGCAACCCATGACTAAGATTAATTACAACAAATTTGCAGACTTTGAGTGTTAATCCAACATGATATCACACTTTCTTAAATCATACAGCGGTTATGAGCGTCACAGAGAAAAACATATTCAGGCTTTGTTGTGAGGAAGTGAAAAGCTGGACTTGTGGATCATCTAATGAGATATACAATATCCAAACTGGGTCAATCTGAATGGCTAATAGATGGACACACTGTACCAGAGGTGGAAATGGCAGTTATTAGAATAAGCGTTTAACAGCGCCTCCAGAAGAGGTGTAAGTGGAATATTTCACGGTCAGACCCGCTGTTTTGTTCCATGTGACCAGGTGACAAATCTACCCTTTACAGAAATGTGAAAGCAGCAAAGACATCTCATTGTGCCACCTCGCTCTCCATTGTGAAAATAAGGACAACAAAAAGATTAATGAGCATAAAGACTTGTTCTCCATTAGTGCTACTGGAAGGACAGCACAACTCTGTGCTTTTGTGCAGCATCCCATTTACATATCTTCTAATTATCACTTTTACCAGATAAGGTGGTGTAATTGTTGCCATCATGTTATATTCTGGAAAGGTCCGTTATGTTCTCATTTTATCTAATGCTGCTTTCGTTATAGTTCAGCCAGAAGAAAAAAAAAAACCTACATAAAGCCTTACGGTGTTCTCTTGAAACAGGTGTATCTGTTAAAGGCGAAATCTTCAAACGTACAGTAGCGAGCCTCACTGGAATCAATGTAGACTGCTCTTACTTGCAAGCTCTATATAGTGTACATCCAAAGGTATACAATATATATATATATATATATATATATATATATATATATATATACAGTATCTCACAAAAGTGAGTACACCCCTTATGTTTTTTTTTAAATATTTTATTATATCTTTTCATGTGACAACACTGAAGAAATTACACTTTGCTACAATGTAAAGTAGTGAGTGTACAGCTTGTATAAAAGTGTAAATTTGCTGTCCCCTCAAAATATTGCAACACACAGCCATTAATGCCCAAACCGCTGGCAACAAAAGTGAGTACACCCCTAAGTAAAAATGTCCAAATTTGGGCCAGATTAGCCATTTTCCCTCCCCGGTGTCATGTGACTCCGTTAGTGTTACAAGGTCTCAGGTGTGAATGGGGAGCAGGTGTGTTAACTTTGGTGTTATCGCTCTCACTCTCTCAAACTGGTCACTGGAAGTTCAACATGGCACCTCATTGGCAAAGAACTCTCTGAGGATCTGAAAAAAAGAATTGTTGCTCTACATAAAGATGTCCTAGCCTATAAGAAGATTGACAAGACCCTGAAACTGAGCTGCAGCACAATGGCCAAGACCATACAGTGGTTTAACAGAACAGGTTCCACTCAGAACAGGCCTCGCCATGGTTGACCAAAGAAGTTGAGTGCACATGCTTAGCTTTATGTCCAGAGGTTGTCTTTGGGAAATAGACGTATGAGTGCTGCCAGCATTGCTGCAAAGGTTGAAGGGATGGGGGGTCAGTCTGTTAGTGCTCAGACCTTACGCCGCACACTGCATCAAATTGGACCGCATGGCTGTTGTCCAAGAAGAAAGCCTCTTCTAAATATGATGCACAAGAAGGCCCACTGACAGTTTGCTGAAGACAAGCAGACTAAGGGCATGGATTACTGCAACCATATCCTGTGGTCTGATGAGACCAAGATAAACTTTTTTGGTTCAGATGGTGTTAAGTGTTTGTGGTGGCAACCAGGTAAGGAGTACAAAGACAAGTGTGTCTTGCCTACAGTCAAGCATGGTGGTGGGAGTGTCATGGTGTGAGGCACTGGGGAGCTACAGTTCATTGAGGGAACCATGAATGCCAACATGTACTGTGACATACTGAAGCAGAGCATGATCTCCTCCCTCCAGAGACTGGGCCGCAGGGCAGTATTCCAAAATGATAACGACCCAAAACACACCTCCAAGACAACCACTGCCTTGCTAAAGAAGCTGAGGGTAAAGGTGATGGACTGGCCAAGCATGTCTCCAGACCTAAACCCTATTAAACATCTGTGGGGCATCCTCAGAACAGAAGGTGGAGGAGCGCAAGGTTTCTAACATTCACGAGCTCCATGATGTCATCATAGAGGAGTGGAAGAGGACTCTTTGGGCCCAATTTGGACATTTTCACTTAGAGGTGTACTCACTTTTGTTGCCAGCCAGTTTAGACATTAATGGCTGTGTGTTGAATTATGTTGAGGGGACAGCAAATTTACACTGTTATACAAGCTGTACACTCACTACTTTACATTGTAGCAAAGTGTAATATCTTAAGTGTTGGCACATGAAACAATATAATAAAATATTTACAAAAATGTGAGGGGTGTACTCACTTTTGTGAGATACTGTATATGAATATGTATTTATATAATATACTGTATATATATATATATATATATATATATATATATACAGTTGGGACAGAAAGTATTCAGACCCCCTTCAATTTTTCACTTTTTGTTATATTGCAGCCTTTTGCTAAAATCATTTTAGTTCTTGACATTTTTGCAGATTTAAAAAAAGAAAAACTGAAATATTACATAATCCTAAGTATTCAGACCCTTTGCTGTGACACTCATATATTTAACTCAGGTGCTGTCCATTTCTTCTGATCATCCTTGAGGCTGGGTTCACACTGGTGCGACACGACAGCCGTCCTACTTTGGATCCGACTTTGCCCTGCGACATGAAGCCGGCACGTGTCCGACTTTCAATGAACGGGGATCCGACTTGGATCCCCGGCATTGTTTGGTATGAATCTTTAGGGGGAACTCCGCGCCAAATTTTAAATAAAAATCCGGCATGGGTTCCCCCTCCAAGAGCATACCAGGCCCTTAGGTCTGGTATGGATCTAAGGGGAACCCCCTACGCCAAAAAATCGGCGTGGGGTCCCCCCTAAAATCCATACCAGACCCTTATCCGAGCACGCAGCCCAGCCGGTCAGGAATGGGGGTGGGGACGAGCTGGCGGCCCCCCCCCTCCTGGACCGTACCAGGCCGCATGCCCTCAACATGGGGGGTGGTGCTTTGGGGCATGGGGGGCGCAGTGTGGCCCCCCACCCCAAAGCACCTTGTCCCCATGTTGATGAGGACAAGGGCCTCTTCCCGACAACCCTGGCCGTTGGTTGTCGGGGTCTGCGGGCGGGGACTTATCGGAATCCGGGAGCCCCCTTTAATAAGGGGGCCCCCAGATCCCGGCCCCCCACCCTATGTGAATGAGTATGGGGTACAGCGTACCCCTACCCATTCACCTAGGAAAAAAGTGTCAATTTAAAAAAAAAACACTACACAGATTTTTAAAGTATTTTATTAGACAGCTCCGGGGGTCTTCTTCCGACTTCGGGGGTCTCTCCGGTTCTTCTCCACGCTCTCCGGATCTTCTGCCGGGCTCCTCCGCTCTCTTCTGCTCTTTTGCCGCTCTTTTGCTAAAGCGGAGGAGCCTGGTCTTCAATCTTCTGCCTTCTGCCTTCTGCCCTCTTCTCCTGATGTTGACACGACGCTCTCTGGGGCTAGAATGCTCTCTGTGCGCTCTGCTCTGATTTATATAGGCGGTGACCCCGCCCCCTTAAGCCGTCACAGTCCCTGGGCATGCTGGGACTATGACGGCATAAGGGGGCATGGTCATCGGGTGATGACCACGCCCCCTAAAACGTCACAGTCCCAGCATGCCCAGGGACTGTGACGGCTTAAGGGGGCGGGGTCACCGCCTATATAAATCAGAGCAGAGCGCACAGAGAGCATTCTAGTCCCAGAGAGCGTCGTGTCAACATCAGGAGAAGAGGGCAGAAGGCAGAAGATTGAAGACCAGGCTCCTCCTCTTTAGCAAAAGAGTGGCAAAAGAGCAGAAGAGAGAGGAGCCCGGCAGAAGACCCAGAGAGCGCGGAGAAGAACCGGAGAGACCCCCGAAGTCGGAAGAAGACCCCCGGAGCTGTCTAATAAATTACTTTAAAAATCTGTGTAGTGTTTTTTTTTGAATTGACACTTTTTCCCTAGGTGAATGGGTAGGGGTTCGATGTACCCCATACTCATTCACATAGGGTGGGGGGCCGGGATCTGGGGGCCCCTTATTAAAGGGGGCTCCCGGATTCCGATAAGCCCCCCGCCCGCAGACCCCGACAACCAACGGCCAGGGTTGTCGGGAAGAGGCCCTTGTCCTCATCAACATGGGGACAAGGTGCTTTGGGGTGGGGGGGGCCGCAGCGCGCCCCCTCCCCCAAGGCAACAACCCCCCCATGTTGAGGGCATGCGGCCTGGTACGGTTCAGGAGGGGGGGGGCGCTCGCTCGTCCCCACCCCCATTCCTGTCCGGCCGGGCTGCGTGCTCGGATAAGGGTCTGGTATGGATTGGGGGGACCCCCCCGCACGCCGCTTTTTCGGCGTAGGGGGTTCCCCTCAAGGTCCATACCAGACCCAAGGGCCTGGTATGCTCTTGGAGGGGGAACCCATGCCGGATTTTTATTTAAAATTTGGCGCGGAGTTCCCCCTCAAGATCATCTGAGCACAAGTCGCGTGCCGAAGTCGGATCATGCGAGACGGCAATCCGACTTTGATCCGACTTCAATGATAGTCAATAGGCTGAAGTAGGATCAAAGTCGGACCAAAGTAGTACAGGGAGCATTTCTAAAGTCGGAACGACTTGTGTCGGACCAGTTAGGACGGCTCCCATAGGGAAACATTAAATTTCACACGTCATGCGACATGAGCTCCCAATGTCGGAGCGTTTGTCGGACCAGTGTGAACCCAGCCTGAGATGGTTCTACACCTTCATTTGAGTCCAGCTGTGTTTGATAATACTGATTGGACTTGATTAGGAAAGCCACACACCTGTCTATATAAGACCTTACAGCTCACAGTGCATGTCAGAGCAAATGTAAATCATGAGGTCAAAGGAACTGCCTGAAGAGCTCAGAGACAGAATGGTGGCAAGGCACAGATCTGGCCAAGGTTACAAAGAAATTTCTGCTGTACTTAAGGTTCCTAAGAGCACAGTGAAAAAAAGAAGAAAAATAATTGCGCTTCAAAGTGTCTAAAATGTGATAAAAAAGCAGCGATATCTAAAATGTGACACAAACACATAACATAAGCAAGAAAAAATTGGATGATTTGCGCTATATAAAATAGTGAATGTGTGGCCAAATAGTCACACCAAAAGCACTAAATACAACCAGTGCTAGTGAATACATAAACCATATGTGCAATAATATATCACAATCAAATGTAAAAAATAAAGTCCAAGCAAAATAAATGTATTAGAAAATCATTGTGAATGGTTAAAAAATAGTCCATAAGAAGAACCCAAAGAAAAGTGAGGTAGCAATCACGGGTCTTTCAACCGCATGGAGCCTCAGATGTGTAGGACCACCAGTAAGAGCCTGGTCGTTTACCAGAACCCCATGACCCCCCGTTACAGAGGGTCTAAAAGGGATTTTGAGATCCTAGTAGTCCGGATTTTCCAGGAGCGGAGATGGAAATGGAAGGGGCATCAGGTGCTGGGATGGAGATGGATGGGTCCACAGGAAGGGGGCTCAGCCCTCAGCAAAGTAATGTCATCATAGGAGAAAAGAAAGGGAGGGCTCCCATAGTGTAAAATCAGATGGCAATTTATTATAGAAAAAACTGTAAACACTCACATGTAAGTAAGACAATCAGCATCATCAATGGAAGAACAGACTGTGGCACCGGCCGGATGACCACAGGTAGCTCGTCCTGTTGGATGTACAGCGACAGTAGGAGGTGGCGCGATGATACCGCTCAGCCCTACGCTGCGTTACGCAAAAAAATGCGTCTTCCAGGGGTCGTGCCCCTGGAAGACGCATTTTTTTGCGAAACGCAGCGTAGGGCTGAGCGGTATCATCGCGCCACCTCCCACTGTCGCTGTACATCCAACAGGACGAGCTACCTGTGGTCATCCGACGGACTAAAGCCGGCTGACAATCCGATCGTGTGTGGGCTTCCCCGGACTTTTAGCGGACTTTTCCAGCTGCAAATCTGACGGACTTTAGATTTGAAACATGCTTCAAATCTTTACGTCGTAACTACGCCGGACCCAGAAATCCGCTCGTCTGTATGCTAGTCTGACAGACAAAAAACTACGCTAGGGCAGCTATTGGCTACTGGCTATCAACTTCCTTATTTTAGTCCGGTGTACGTCATCACGTACGAATCCGTCTGACTTTTGTGTGATCATATGTAGGCAAGTCCATTCGTTAGAAAGTCTGCCGCAAGTCTGCCAAAATTCCGCCAAAAGTCCGCCAAAAGTCCGTCGAAAGTCTGTCGGACGGGCTGTCGGACTTTTGTAGCCGAAAAGTCCGACCGTGTGTACGCAGCATTAGAGTCTGCAAAAGAATTGAGACTGGGGCAGAGGTTCACCTTCCAGCAGGACAACATCCCTAAACATACAGCCAGAGCTACAATGGAATGTTTTAGATCAAAGCATAGTCATGTGTTAGCATGGCCCAGTCAAAATCCAGACCTAAACCCAATTTAGAATCTGTGGCAAGACTTGAAAATTGCTGTTCACAGACGCTTTCCATCCAATCTGACAAAGCTTGAGCTATTTTGCAAGGAAGAATGGGCAAAAATGTCACTATCTAGATGTGCAAAGCTGGTATCATCCCCAAAAAGACTTGCAGCTGTAATTGCAGCAAAAGGTGGTTCTACAAAGTGTTGAGGGGGGTTGAATACAGATGCACACCACACTTTTCACATATTTATTTGTAAAAAAATTTGAAAATCATTTATCATTTTCCTTCCACTTCATAATTATGTGCCACTTTGTGTTGGTCTATCACATAAAATCCCAATAAAATACATTTACTGTACGTTTCTGTTTGTAACATGACAGAATGTGGAAAATTTCAAGGGGTATGAATACTTTTTCAAGGCACTATATATATATATAAGGGGGTCTTCAAAAAGTTTCTGCACTTTTATATATATACAATTGTGCTCATAAGTTTACATACCCTGGCAGAATTTATGATTTCTTGGCTATTTTTCAGAGAATATGAATGATGACACAAAAACTTTTCTTTCACTCATGGTTAGTAGTTGGCTGTAGCCATTTATTATCAATCAACTGTGTTTACACTCTTTAAATCATAATCACAGCAGAAACTACCCAAATTACCCTGATCAAAAGTTTACATACCCCAGTTCTTAATACTGTGTATTGGGGCAATACACAGTATTAAGAACTGGGGTATGTAAACTTTTGATCCGGGTCATTTAGGTAGTTTCTGTTGTGATTAACATCAACGACAGCTTGAAGTCTTTTGTGGTATTTGTGGATGAGGCTCTTTATCTTCTCAGATGGTAAAGCTGCCTATTCCTCTTGGCAAAAAGCCTCCAGTTCCTGGAAATTCTTGGGCTGTCTTGCATGAACTGCACGTTTGAGATCTCCCCAGAGTGGCCCAATGATATTGAGGTCAGGAGACTGAGATGGCCACTCCAGAACCTTCACTTTATTCTGCTGTAGCCAATGACAGGTTGACTTGGCCTTGTGTTTTGGATCATTGTCATGTTGGAATGTCCAAGTACGTCCCATGCGCAGCTTCCTGGCTGATGAATGCAAATGTTCCTTCAGTATTTTTTGATAACATACTGCATTCATCTTGCTATCAATTTTGACCAAATTTCCTGTGCCTTTGTAGCTCACACATCCCCAAAACATCAACGATACACCTCCGTGTTTCACAGTAGGAATGGTGTACCTTTCATCATAGGCCTTGTTGACTCCTCTCCAAATGAAGCGTTTATGGTTGTGGTCAATTTTGGTCTCATCACTCCAAATGACTTTATGCCAGAAAGTTTGAGGCTTGTCTCTGTGCTGTTTGGCGTATTGTAAGAGGGATATTTTGTGGCATTTGCATAGTAATGGCCTTCTGGCGACTCGACCATGCAGCCCATCTTTTTTCAAGTGCCTCCTTATTGTGCATCTTGAAACAGCCACACCACATGTTTTCAGAGTCCTGTATTTCACCTGAAGTTATTTGTGGGCTTTTGCTTTGCATCCCAAACAATTTTGCTGGCAGTTGTGGCTGAAATTATTATTTTTTTAATTGTTTATTTATAGAATTTTTGCAGAGTTTACAGAAGGATATAGAAAACAAGACTTTTCAGGTATTTCAAATATACACTGTCATATAAACATGAAAACGATGAGTAGTAAAGCTATGGTATGAACCAACATTGATTTATATCTTGACTTGGATTCAATTTTGCGAATATATCACACCATACAATCATGTAGAAAAAGGAAAAGGGTTTGCACCAAAGACTGTAATATACACAACTTTCATCATCACTAGAGCCAAAAAAATAAAAAATAAGAATTGCATGAAGTCTATTTACCTACAGTATTGAGCTATTTGCCTCAGAGCAATATTCAGATTCTTCCCACACCTGCCATATTTTAGAAAATTTTTGTAGTGAGCCATCTATTAATGCAGTCAGATGTTCCATCCTATGTAAATCTGCCAAGGTGGCTAACAATTGTGAAAACGTTGGGGGTGAGGTAGATAACCAAAGTCTGGGTATAATCTGTTTAGCCGCCAGCAATTTAAAGGACATCAACCTCCCTTCAGCCCTAGAGATACCTAAGAAAGGGAAACTCAGTAAGTAATGTATAGGGTTCAAAGGAATGGAAGTCTCCAACAGTTTTTGCAGAAGGTTTTAAATCTGAGCCCGAAATTGGCTAATAGAGGGGCACTCTCAGAGGGGAACTCTCAGAAAATATGGTAATGGGTACCTACAGCGTCATTGCATCTCCAGCATCGAAGCTGCTGGGTTACGGGCGTGTAAGATATCTGGGGTCCTGTACCAGAATAAAAGAATCTTAGACGCGGTTTCTTTTTGGGTCACACATCAGGAGATTTTTGTTCTGGACTCCCAATCTGCCAATGAAATAGTTTGCTGTAGGACCCAAGACCATTTCTTCATATAGTTGTGACTAAACTCAGTTAAGGGAATGGCTTCATTTAGAATTTTATAAATAGTAAAAATGAATTGGGGTTCATATGGACCTCTGGCACATAACATTTCAAAATTAGTTGGTTTCTCTAATGATAGGGATGGAGATTTGATAGAAAAAAAATGTTTAAATTGCAGATAGGAATAGAAAAGTGTTTTGGGAATCTGATGTTTCTTTTGCAGGTCAATAAAGGTCATAAAATTATGCGTCACTGGATTTATAAGTTGTCGCAACTGGAAAATTCCTGCTTGAGTCCAGGGTAGTATTCGATCATAGGACAGACATCTAGGATGTTTGAATTGAAAAGCATGTTTAGAAGTGGAGGGCATGAGGAAGAGAGAGAGCATCCTCTCCATATTGATAAAGTAAATAACATCAGAGCTAAATATATGCTCCTTAATTGAAGCATATGTTTGCTAGAGGATGGCCATAGCATATAACAAGGATGTACCGAAGTAAAGTGACACTCATCGTATTCTCAGACCAACGATTCAGAGTCTTCCTGGACGTCCAGGAGGTTAATAAATGTGAGGCGTAATAATATTTTATAAAGTCTGGGGCACCTAGACCTATTTCTCAGGTCCAGGACCAGTGATCCTGCAATCTGGTGGGAACCATTATTCAATATAAAATGGAGACATCACCTCTGAAGAGCTTTCCTCTGTCTCAGTAGTGACAGAGGAATCGATACTGGGAGCGTCTCAAATAAATAAAGTAATTTGGAGAGTATTGACATTTTAAGAACATTGATTCTTCCAAGAAGGGAGAGAGGGAGGGTGGTCCAATGGGTCAATAGACGATCAATTTCCGTGAACAGAGGGGGAAAGTTAGCCTGATACAGAGTAGAATAAGAAGATGTGAGTTGAACTCCTAGATATTTAAGTGTGTGGGGACACCAGTGGTAGTCAAAGTTTTGTTGAAGAGTTGTAAGTTGCGTTGGGGGGATATTAATGGGTAAAGCTTCTGTTTTGGCAGAGTTGGTTTTGAATCTAATTGAATCTATTTGAACTAAAAGAGGTTAAAATGTTGTATAAAGAGGGAAGTGACGTGTGTGGATGTGTAAGCGTTAATAGAACGTCATCAACAAAGAGAGACAGTTTATACTCCCGCTGTCGCAAGTGCACCCCATGAATATCAGGGCTGCACCTAATGACCGCGGCAAGGGACTCTAAACTGAGAATGAAAAGTAAAGGTGACAAAGGGCTACCCTGTCTAGGACCGTTATGAACATGAAAGATGGGAGGAGAGCTGTACCTGAGAGGTAGGTTTTGAATATAATGCCTGTAGAGCCTGGATAAAAGGGCCTGAGACCCCGTATTGGGACAAGATTGCAAATATAAACGACCAACTCAGGCAGTCAAAGGCTTTTTGAGTGCCTAAGCTTAGTACTAAAGCAGGGCGTTTAGTTTTAGTCAGAAGATCTATAAGATCTATTGTACGTCTCGTGTTATCGCCTGCATGTCTCGTGGGAACAAAACCTACCTGATCCCTGTGTATCAGTGACGGCAATAACAATGAGAGTCTATTCGCCAATATCTTTGTAAAAATTTTATAATCCGAGTTTACCAGGGCAATAGGACAGTAATTATTGGGTAGTGATAGATCCTTACCTGGCTTAGGATTTACGGTAATAAATGCATCTAGAAAGTGAGACTTTTAGCATGCGTGGGGCTAGGAGTGGAAGCAAGGTTTTGTAATATGAGTAGGGAAGCCCATCAGGGCCCAAAGCTTTATGTGGCAGAAATTTTTGTTGGTCTACCTGACCGTGGTTTGGTTTCAACAGAATCCCTCACTTTCTACTTCTTGATTAGAGTTTGAACAATGCTGACTGGCATTCTCAATTCCTTGGATATCTTTTTATATACCTTTCCTGTTTTATACAGTTCAGCTACCTTTTCCTTTGACAATTCTTTTGCTTTCCCCATGACTCAGAATCCAGAAACGTCAGTGCAGCACTGGATGAAAAGTGCAAGGGTCTGTCAGGAGTCCAGAAACTCATTGACCTTTTACACACACACACTAATTACAAGCAAAGAGATCACAGGTGAGGATGGTTACCTTTAATAGCCATTCAATCCCATTTGTGTCAACTTGTGTGCATGTTATCAGGCCAAAATCACCAGCATATGTAAACTTTTGATCGGGGTCATTTGGGTAGTTTCTGTTGTGATTATGATTTAAAAAGAGTAAACACAGTTGATTGATAATAAATGGCTTCAGCCAAACACTAACCATGAGTGAAAGAAAAGTTTTTGTGTTATCATTCATATTCTCTGAAAATGGCCAAGAAATCCTAAATTCTGCCAGGGTATGTAAACTAGGGTGCACTATGGGAAGGAGGCAAGGCGGTGGAGGCAGTGTGATATTCTGGGCAATGTTTTTCTAGGAAACCTTAGGTCCTGCCATTCATGTGAATGTTAGTTTGACACTTACCTAAACATTGTTGCTGACCAAATATACCTCTTCATGGAAATGGCATTCCCTAATGGCAGTGGCCTCTTTCAGCAGGATAATGTGCCCTGCTACAGTGCAAAAATGGTTTAGGAATGGTTTGAGGTTTGGCTTGGCCTCAAAATTATTCATATCTCAATCCATCAAGTATCTGTGGGATGTGCTTAAAAAAACAAGTTTGATCCATGGTGGCCTCACACTGCAATTTACAAGGATCTGCTACTGCCTAATTTGTTGACAAATGGGGGACATACTCAATATTAGGTGTATATATATATATATATATATATATATATATATATATATATATATATATATTAGTAGAATAAAATAGAACATATCATATAGGTAAACCCATATGCAACACCTGCTATTTCTGGAATAGAGGGTTAGTATGCAGGTGGAAATAACAGCAAATGTCACTGAGCACACCATATATTAAAACCGCTAGGACTCTTTAAGAATGATGTATGCATCATAAATACATCAGTCCCAAATGCGAACTTGGTCCCGCAGCAGTATACATTAGTGACGAGATATCCCCAGTTTCTGGGGGCAATCTCTGATTTGAGTTCAGGTATCTGTCAAGAAAGGTACCTGCTCCCATGAAAAAACAAACAAAATAATGTTAGTGTTAGGGGCAGGGGTGAGGAGGTAAAATTGCGCGACACTTTCATTTTTAGGTGAAGGATCACTTTAATGACAGTTTGGTAGAAAATGTCCAGCTAAAGGACAGTTTAGCATTAACAAGAACAGGAACAGTCACAGCAAACTACAGGCCAATTTCTATCCGCTGGTCAAAGTGGGCCTATTACAGTTTGATAAAAAAGCATGTGTTGCTGCTAAAGCTACCTTAAAAAGTGCCATTTTGTTAAACTGATGTGCTGCCAGTATAAGCTGTTGCTAAAATTGTCTTTAAAAATTTTACTGTTCCATACCACCAGCTTTAAGGCATTCTCAGGCATGATCTTTAAAGGATTTGTGTATTTTCAATGTTCTATTTGAAGCCACAGGAATAGATCCTCTGCCTGCTGTACCGAATAAAAAAAAAAATATATATATATCGATATATGTCCCCTATGGCAGTGTCTGATTTCTCATGCCTTTATTTATTTTTTATTTTTTGCAGATGTTTGCCTATTAGCCTTAAAAATTAGCATAATTTAACTATAAAATTTACCTACTATAAACTTTGTTTTTTTTTTTTTTTGCAAATTTCTTTTTATTAATATTTTGCATAGTACAAAAACACAAAAAAGAGAAAAAAATAAACAACCTACGGCAGGGCGGGAAACATTAAAACAAAAGAAACATCCCCACCAATCCAGGTTTACCACCCTGTGGACAATCCACCCTCCAAATCCACTAAAACAAAAGGGGTAAATATACCAACATCATAACATAGACATCAATATAACAACTTCACATTGCACCAGGTAAAAAGGCCAGCAATCATTCCTATATACAGCTATTGAAGCAGCAGTCAGTCCCAAGAATACTAGCAATAGTAGTTCAGGAATTACAAAGCCATATACTCTCATATCCATTACCCTGCAGATAACCTCCTCCATCTTAGAAGAATCTATATAGTCATTAGGCTACCAAAAGATCTAACCAAATCTTCCAAACTTTGTCAAATTTCTTTGGACACCCTCTGCTCAGGTATGTTGCCTCATAGAACGGAATTACTCTATTTACTAGCCCCTTCCAGTATAACAATGAGGGGGTCATGGGTTTCTTCCAATTGAGGATCAGTGCCTTGCCCGAATAAAACAATAACAAGCTAAGCAAGGTACGCTAAGCCCTAGTAGATGTCAAGCCCTCCACCAAACCAAGCAAGTAGGTTGCCACCGTTAAGGGCACAGGCACAGAAGTAATCTCAGTTATACGATGCCCAACAGCAGACCAGAACTCCCCGGCCACCCGGCAGTGACAAAATATGTGGCTAAAAGTAGCTGAAGAATCTGAGCAACATCAACATTATGCCAATGTAGATAGGTAGATCTTAGATAGCTTAGCCAGGGTGTAATATATCCTGTGCAGAAATTTAAATTGGATCAAGTGATCTCTAGCGGACATTAAGTGAGTGAAAGGAACATATTGTCCCACTCTTCTCCACCCAAATCCGGGCCCTCCACCACCCACTGCGCCCTACATTTGGCCAGTGGGCCACCAAAGGAGGCGTGACAGAGAACAGCTCTATATAATCCAGATAATGTTTTTTTCATGGAGTCATCCAATAGAATATCCTCCAAATATCCTCCAAACGTGTGGGCCTGAGAGCCAGCTTAGTGTAACCAAATTGGGACACGAAAGTGTGGCACAATTGGAGGTTAATGAAAGAGATAGGGGTTTGGAAGGGGTTTGGAAGGTCAAACTTCTGTTTAAGATCTGAAAACTGTAGTTTTAATTCCTCGGGATACCCATATAATCAAATCTCGTATAGTGAGCAGATTTGGAAAACGGGGATTTCTCTACAACGTTGAGGCCGGAGATATGGCAGTAGGGGCAGGTGCCAGCAACCTCTGAACACAATCCCAAGCCTTAACAATGGCTCACATTGTGCCCGTCAGAGGAAACTGAGCTCCAGAGCCCCTGTATACAAGGAGACACAGGCTCTCATAAGAACCCAGCACCGCTGCCTCTAAAATCCCCTACTATAAACTTCAAGTGTGTTCAGGTTTGCCAAGTTTTGAACAAGATTCATTGAACCCTTAGGGAATCAAACCCAGGCAGATCTGGCCATAACTACTAAAGAGATGTATTTGAACAGATTCTGCTAATTAGCATATAGATAATATAAAAAGTAGATAAAGCAACAAATATTTGCAGGATTTATGCACTCACGCAGTGTAATGCCCTATACACACAATAGGATTTTCCATCAACAAATGTTGGATGGGAGCCTGTTGTTGGAAATTCGGACCTGGTGTAGGCTCCATCCGACATTTTTTCGTCGGAATTTCACTGGATCTCAAATTTTCCGACAACAAAATCCGTTGTTGGAAATTCCGATCGTGTGTACACAATTCTGACGCACAAAATTCCACGCATGCTCGGAATCAAGCAGAAGAGCCACACTGGCTATTAAATTAAATTTTTCTTGGCTCGTCGTACGTGTTGTACATCACCGCATTCTTAACGTTCGGAATTTCCGATAACATTTGTGTGACCGTGTGTATGCAAGACAAGTTTGAGCCAACATCCGTTGGAAATAAATCCAGGATTTTGTTGTGGGAAAATCCTATCGTGTGTACAGGGCATTAGAGTGTCTGCATTAAAAAATATACTTTAGTCCTGCTTTAAAGGATAACTAGAATCTTTTAAAGAATCTAGAGCCCCCTTACATCAGGATTCCCATCAGGGTTCCCCCTTACATCATGTTCACCATTATAGTTCCCCTTATATCAGGGTCCCCATCAGAGCCCCCTTTACATCAAGGTCCTCATCAGAATCCCTCTTACATCACGGTCCCCTTTAGAGTCTCCCTTGCTTTAGGGTCCCCATCAAAGTCCTCCTTGCATCACGGTTCCTATCAGTGCCCCCTTACATCAGAGTCCCCAGTTATATGGGGTGGGTCTGAAGCAGAGATCATAGGCAGCCGCTGCTGACCTTAATGTTTAGTCATGTGCACATTAAGAACAAACGAATGACCCTAGCTGCAGGCCAGATAAAATCTTGTAGCAGGTCAGATGTGGTCCTGGGGCCATCATTTGGAGGCCCCCTACTATAGACAACAGAAAATGAGAAGAATTCAGATGTGAACTTAATTCCTATAGCTGCCATTGGAACAGATGTCCTCATTGGAAGAATTTCCGTCACTTCTTGCTTGGGTGACAACAAACAAACAGTTTTTTTCTATCAGTGACAATAGCTACCAGAACAAGTAGAAAGGGTGAATCCCCTCAGCAGGAACACAGACAGCAAAAAAAAAAAGAAGAAGAAAACTGCCAGAGGGTCTAAGTCTTCTCATTCCAACCGATGTTGAATTAGGAACTGTCTGTTGTATAAAAAATAAGAAGGAAGAAGGTTCTCTGGTTTATTCCGCAGCTTAGAAAAGATTTTGTACTGTTAAGAGATAAGGTTAGATCAGGTTTAAACTGGCTGAGACAAAGTACAACTGTATGCCTAACAACAAAGATCACTCCTGGCTGTACACTTGGATATTAAATGTTATCTATGTTCCCACGGGACTGTCTATTGAAGCAAAGAAAACTTCAAGGGAGACCTCTACAGTATGTGTAATACAAACATAAAGCAGGGGTTGTCAACCAGGGTTTCATGGAACCCTAGGGTTCATCCAGAGCTTGCTAGGGGTTCCTTGAGCAATGAGCAATTTCTGCCTCTAAGATAAGTTCCCACTGACACCATTGATCTTTTTAGTGATCTGTAAGGGGGTAAGTCTTCCCAGTGTCCACAAATATAATAACAGTTCTTCCCACGGACCATCACACTAATGTGCACTAATACCTTGGAAGATGTGACCTTTGATGAAACTTGTAGAGTTAAGCCTCATCCTGACATCATTGCGCTACAGGAAGCAGACCATTTTGCCTGCTGTGATTCCATTTATTGCGCAATGTGTACGTTCTGAATGTACTATAAGTGCATTTTAAAGTTTTGATAAAAGTTTTAGATGGGGTTTCACATTATGTGGAACATATCCTTCCTTTTCTTTACTTTGAGTGTGCTGGGAGATGTGGAGACTGCAGGGGGATACATAGTGGTATTGATATCTTGGGCCAATTAGCATACCTTGAAAATTATGTTGAAGATCCAGTCAATATATGACTATTGATAAAGCACTGCGCAAACTGTTGGTTATATATATATCCCATTTAATAATATTAATACCACATGCCTTCTACTGTATGAAGTCTCTTTAATAAGAGAGTCATAGGTTTCTGGTAAGCCTCCATTTGTGTCTTCTTGGTGGTGAAGATCTCCTGTGGCGCCGGTCTACTATTTGAAGTTTACTTGGTTTGGGCTTACCAGTTTGATTCTTTTGGACACAAATTTTTATTTGTATATATGGTGCACTAAAATAGACTCCACACAAGTGGACTTTACATAATTTATATTTTTGATTTAGGTGATTTTCATGTATTAGCACAGCACTTTTTATTAATATCACACTAAGGCAGCCTTTCTCAACCTTTTCAACGCAGAGGAACTGTGGAGGCTGGTGCTCACATTTTTTTTGGGGGGGGGCACAAACAAACTGAAAAATACTGACCCCCAGTGGCATCTCCAGCTTTCATATTTAGGGGGGGCACATGGGGGGACAGGGACAAAAGTAGAGGGGCAACTATAAAATGCATATGTATATCTATATAGATATCTATATCTATATCGATATATAGATATATAGATATATATAGATATATAAATATATACTGGGGACCTTTACTACGACCCCACAACGGCCCTTTCACAAGATATATATGTCACCAGCATACCAAGAAAATATAAGGGTCCAAAGCAGTGGGAGAACTATCAGGGTTGCAAAGGTTGTCTTGCCTCCGGGCCCTGGTCTTCTGACACTGTGGGGGTTCCCCAGCCTCCTCTTGCTTTCCTGCCCCTGCAATTGACAGCGCTGGTCTGGCATCTCTTGAAATTTACAGGCTGGTTCTCCTGTCCTAATAACAGGAGAAATCAGTCTGTTTTTTCAGTAACTGAGAGTCCTGCTGGAGTCCTTCCTGCAACTCGCTCTTCTCCCTGCCAATGAGGATGCAGGGGAAGGAGCAGATCGGGTGGCCGTGGTTGTGTGAGCGCTCGCATTATGCAGTGTCAGCAAGCAGAGGGAGGGGGGAGGAATCACCCGCAGGAGCTGACTGGGGACTCTCTCCCTCTTAGACATTGATTTTTTGTAAAAAAAAACAAAAAAAACAACTTTTTTTTAATTGGGGGGGGGGCACATGGTGGGGCACAGTATAATGTTGGGGGGGTCAGGGCCCCCTCTGGCCCCCCCTAGGGACGCCATTGCTGACCCCCCCATCAATTGCAGTCTCACTATACCCATCAAATGCAGCCATTGTGCCAGTCATATGCAACCACTGTGCCATTAATTGCAGCTATTGTGCCCATCAAATGCAGCCACTGTGCCCATCATATGCAGCCACTGTGACCTTCATATGCAGCCACTTGTGCCCATCAAATGCAGCCACTGTGCCATCAATTGCAGCCACTGTGCCCCATCAAATGCAGCCACTGTGCCCATCAAATGCAGCCACTGTGCCCATCATATGCAGCCACTGTGACCTTCATATGCAGCAACTTGTGCCCATCATACGCAGCCACTGTGCCCATCATATGCAGCCACTGTGCCCATCATATGCAGCCATTGTGCCCATCATATACAGCCACTTGTGCTCATCATATGCAGCCATTTGTGCCCATCAAATGCAGCCACTTGTGCCCATTTTATGCAGCCATTTGTGCCCATCAAATGCAGCCACTTGTGCCTGTCATATGCAGCCACTGTGCCCATCATATGCAGCCACTGTGCCCATCATATGCAGCCACTCTCCCCATCAAACGCAGCCACTTGTGCCCATCAAATGCAGCCACTTGTGCCCGTCAAATGCAGCCACTTGTGCCTATCAAATGCAGCCACTCATGCCCATCATATGCAGCCACTTGTGCCCATCAAATGCCGGCAGTTGTGCCCATCATATGCAGCCACTTGTGCCCGTCATATGCAGCTACTTGTGCCCATCAAATTAAGCCACTTTTGCCCATCATATGCAGCCACTGTGCCCATCATTGCCCATTAGACATTGATTTTTTGTAAAAAAAAAAACAACTTTTTTTTTTATTGGGGGGGGGGGGGGGCACATGGTGGGGCACAGCACAATGTTGGGGGGGTCAGGGCCCCCTCTGGCCCCCCCTAGGGATGAATTTCTAACCCCCCCATCAATTGCAGTCTCACTATGCCCATCAAATGCAGCCATTGTGCCAGTCATATGCAACCACTGTGCCATTAATTGCAGCCATTGTGCCCATCAAATGCAGCCACTGTGCCCATCATATGCAGCCAATGTGACCTTCATATGCAGCCACTTGTGCCCATCATACGCAGCCACTGTGCCCATCATATGCAGCCACTGTGCCCATCATATGCAGCCACTTGTGCCCATCATATACAGCCACTCTCCCAATGAAATGCAGCCACTTGTGGCCCCCCATATGCAACCACTTGTGCCTGTCAAATGCAGCCACTTTTGCCTATCAAATGCATAAAAATTGCCCCCATCATAATGCCACCATCAAAATTGCCCCAGCATATTGCCCCCATCAAATTGCCCCTATCATATTACTACCATCAAAACTGCCCCATCAAATTGCCCCATCATATTGTCCCCATCAAAGTTGCCCACATCAAATTGCCCCCATCATATTACCACCATCAAAACTGCCCCCATCAAATTGCCTCCATTTAATTGCCCCATCAAAATTCATCCATCAAATTGCCTCCTTCAAATTGCCCCGATCAAAATGCCTCCATCAAAATGCCCCCATCAAAATGCCTCCATCAAAACTGCATCCATCAAAACTGCCCCCATCATATTACCACCATCAAAACGGCCCCTATCATATTGCCCCATCATATTACCACCATCAAAACTGCCCCCATCAAATTGCCCCCCATCAAATTGCCCCATTAAAACTTCCCCCATCAAAACTTCTTCCATCTAAATGCCTCCATCATACTGCCCCCATCATATTGCCCCGATCATATTTCCCCCACCATACTGCCACCATCAAAATGCCCCATATATCCCTCTATTATGAATCATTAATAGATGGTGTGGCTGTGCTTTCCCCCGGGTTCTGTAATCAGAGCTGAGATGCTCCAGCCGCCTCCCTCACCGCCCATCACTGTGTATAAGAAGCTTTGGTAACCATGGCAACAAAAGCCTGGTTACCCTTTTTAAAAATGGTGCTGACCACCGCCTTGCATTGCGTCATTTCCGGTTTGCAAATAACGCGATGCCACAGCCCAGTGATGCCTATTACCTCCTGGGATTGATGACACACATCTCCCAGGAGGCATTGCAAACCAGAAATGACGCGCGGGGCCGCGGCCAGGGAGGAGGAAGTGAAAAATGAATACAGCAGATATACAGTAGGTGCTGAGGAAAAAAAAAGTATATATCCAATTCGTTTCTAGTGCACAGATTAGTGAGGGATGCTGAGGAGTAGTAATAGTGGGTGGAACTTTAAGTTTAGCTGAAAACTTTCCAACAAATGCATTTTCTCTGGACCGTTCCCAATGTGTATACATGCTTCTATTTCGATAAGCAAAATTGAATTTATCAGCATCAGGGCAGACACTGGAACAATATTCTTCTCTGAGTCATTCTGTTTTTTGTTTTTTTTTGTTCTTTTTGTTACTAATTAACAAACTTTTTCTGTGCTACCATTTTAAATCCACATCTTGTTTTAATAAAGAGATATTTAGGATGAGGTTAACGAATGCAAGTTTTCATCACCAACCCGCACCGTATGGTCTGTGTGTCCTCGCGGACGTCATGCATGAAGTTTGAATAGCTGGTGTGTTAACGAGGATTAGGGAATGGAGATAATTAAATCTTCTGTCTTACATACATTTGGGCTTTGTATTAATAACAACTCACAATGAGAAAAGTCTCCAATAACATGTGTTATCTTTGTGATAGTGTGCTCTCCCCGCTTTTAATTACCTTGCACTATAACTCCTCGTGTTTTTTTTAATTTTTTGCAATTTTAATAGGTGACATTAATTTCCATATGCAAACTGATTATTATTGTGGTAATGTCGTCTGATCGCTACATTGATGTTTTGCCTGTTCAGTGGTTGATATTGTTTTGTTTTTGGTGTGACATTCTTCTTGGAAACACAAGGAGATTATTAAAAGATAAGTATTGTACCGAAGGGAAAGTAAAAAAAATGTGTTTTAATTATTCTACCTTTAATACAAATTTAGTACAAAAAACTCCCCTCTGGGATTTGCTGAAAGGTGACTAGAGAACAGAGCAGGGCTTTTCTTTTTTAAATTGTGTTTATTCTCACTTCCTAGTATCTACCTTTGCTGTGTAGTCACTGCGCATACTCTAATTAACGGCACTGTCACTGCTGAAAATTTTCAAAATTAAACCAAGAGGTGCACTATATTGCAGGCATGTTCAAAGTTTTATACTGCCCCACTGGTAATTTGTATATATTTATATATAACTTTTGTGGCCCCCAATGAATCGGCGCTCGGGGATTTGTTGGGGGCCCACAAAAGATATATACCGTATTTATCGTTCGTCGGAGGGGGGCAGGATGAGTGCCATCAGATTACATACAGGAGAATCTCCAGTTTACTCGACACCCTCTGTAATAGGAAGTCCCGTCTCCTGGGCTGGCATTGGACGACTGTTCTGTCTATTATAGGAGGCGGGACTTTGTATTAAAGAGGCCGCAGAGTAAACAGGAGATTCTCCTGTATGTAATCTGTCAGAGCTCGTCCTGCCCTCTCCAAGGCTGCAGATGGGCATGGATCAGGCTGCACTGATGGCAATGATGAAGCTGCATTCATGGCAATGGTGAGGCTGCATTCATGGCACTTGTGAGGCTGCATTCATGGCAATGATGAGGCTGCATTCATGGCACTTGTGAGGCTGCATTCATGGCAGTGGTGAGGCTGCATTCATGGCAATGGTGAGGCTGCATTTATATCATTGGTGAGGCTGCATTCGTGTCAATAGTGAGGTTGCATTCATGGCAATTGTGAGACTGCATTCATGGCACTTGTGAGGCTGCATTCATGGCAATGGTGAGGCTACATTCATGAAAATGGTGAGGCTGCATTCATGACAATGGTGAGGCTGCATTCATGACAATGGTGAGGCTGCATTTATGTGTAGAAATAACTCTCGATGGAGCTGCTGGTTTAAGCGGGCTGTTACCTTCACTCTCGATACCTCTGTTTCACCGGCACCGCGTCTAGGGTTCCGTTGAGTTTACCTCTGGACGATATAAGCACCAACACTTGAGTATGTTTTTCAATGCTTTAATGAACCAAGTAACGAAGGAAGTAGCAGGAAAGAGGCAGGAGGAAAACTGCAGGGAAGCTCAAATACCTTTCTTTAGGATTCTTTAGAACGTCCTTTAGAATTGAACACTGTAATTGAATGCGATCCCCTTGTGGGACACGGTCTTTGCCCGCCTGGATAGGCCTCTCTCACTTGCCTAGCAGCCAGTATGCAGCACGAACAAAAGTCTCTGCCACAGACTTTCTTGGAATAAAACCCGTACGATCCTCTGCCACAGGATGTATTGGTTTTCGCAGTGAATGTCAGACACAGTACTTGGACCTCTAAGCCAACCCGGCAGTACTATGCTGTAAGACTACTTTAGGATACGTCCTCCAATCAAGTCACCAGGCCCCTCTCCAGACCAGCACTCTGCATGATCCTTCCATGATGGGTCCTCCCCTGGGATCTCCTCGGTTGTCCAGCTTCTTCACTCTGGATAGACAGCTCAGGACCATTCCTCTGCTGCTGTGGTAGGCCCCAGACAGGCTTCTGGGCCCACCCACATGCGACGCGGGCCTCCGGAACGGAGGACCACGAGGTGGTACTCTAACGCATGCCTGTCGGCCAGGAGGGCCAGCAGGTGGCTGAAAACGAACCCCTAAACATGGCATCTGTCCCATAAATACCCCCTCCCAGAATGCAACTCGGAGGACCACCTCCACCGAGTTGTCTCCGGGACAGAGGAGCACCCATACGCTTTGACACGTTGCTTTTCCAACACCAGCACATGGTGACAACAACACCCACGAGCACAGTGTGGAACTGCACGCAACAAGCTGGAACAGAGGCAAATCTAACTTCTTCTAACAAGCGACCCACTAAATTTACCTATCAGATGGTAGATCAAAAATCTACCAGCGCTACATATGTTAATGGTGAGGCTGCATTCATGGCAATGGTGAGGCTGCATTTATGGCAATGGTGAGGCTGAAGATGGGCACTGATTAGGCTGTATTGATGGGCACTGACCCTTATTTTGCTTCACAGTTCTTCATTTAAAATGTAATTTTTTGTCCTGAAAATTCCCTCTTAAAATGAAGGTGCGTGTTTAATGCCCATAAATATGGTCTATCCAAATAACACACCCAAGCTCATCCTTAGACTCTTCACAACACACAGCCACAAAGGCAAGAGAATTCTTGTTGGGCAGTGTATTAGTTAATTTGCATTTAATTTTAATGGTTCAAAGAATGTCAGGCAAAATGGTCGGCCCTCACGCATATTCACTTCATCAAATCTGTCCCTCTTTGAAAAAAGTTTGGACACCTCTGCTATATTGTCAAAAGTATTGGGATGTTTGCCTTTACACGCACATGAATTTTAATGGCATCCCAGTCTTGATCCGTAGGGTTAAATATTGCGTTGGCCCGCCCTTTTCAACTATAACAAGCTTCAACTAATGGAACACAAAGACATCGCTGAGCGAGTTTAGGGTGGAGAAAATTGACTGGCCTGCACAGAGTCCTGACCTCAACCAGTTAGAACACCTTTGGAATGAATTAGAGCAGAGACTGCGAGCCAGGCCTTCTCATCCAACATCAGTGCCTGACCTCACAAATGCGCTTCTGGAAGAATGGTCAAACATTCCCATAGACACCCTCCTAAACCTTGTGGACAGCCTTCCCAGAAGAGTTGAAGCTGTTATAGCTGCAAAGGGTGGCCAACGCAATATTGAACCCTACAGACTAAGACTGGGATGCCATTAAAGCTCATGTGTGTGTAAAGGCAGGTGTCCCAATACTTTTGACAATATAGTGTCGATTCTGAAAATGCTGATGCTCAGCCATCTGCCTGTCATCTGCAAGGATCTCACACTCTTTCAATGAAACTAAATGTATAAGATAATTAACGTATACCTAAAGACAAAACTTTTTTTGTTTTGGATAGCGTGGAGAGGTTTTATTACTGTCTGTTTCTCCGTTTATGAGATTCACCCTCTTTATTTGTCCTGTTTACCATTATCACTGAAAGTAAAAGTGAAAGAAGATCCCCAATTTTGGGTTATCCCCAAAACAGGAATAGAGGGGAAATCTTCCAATGGCGATGCTAGTTTTGGTGGTATATAAAATACGTGCAGCGCTAAACCAAAACTGAAAACGTGTATCAAACAAAAATAAATAAATCAGTGACTTTAAAGCAACTATAAGTAATGTGAATCAACACAATAAAAACTTGTGAGGTGTATATGAATGTCCAAATATAATGTGCTAAGCTCTGCAGCCAGAGTCCATCAATATAAATAGAAGGAGTCTTCTCAAACAGAGGGGGTGCTTGGACACAGGATGTTGACTGAAGACTGGAATGCACAGCAACCACAGGCAACACGTCATAAACATCTAGAGTTAGGTACTCTTACCGGATCCAGTAGGACGTATCTGCCATATAGCAGTACGTCAGTCAGAGCTTGTGGAGGTGGCCTTCCGTGAAATCTCCCCAGATGTTCTCCCTTAGGTCACGATCGGCAAGGTTGTCACTTGGGTCACGGTCACCGATAACCAGGATAGTCACAGGTGGGGGTTGTCAGCTCACTCGCACACTCTCCGATTCCAAGCAGGTTCAAAAGGTCAGAAGAAACCAATCATGGATGAAGTCATGGAGAAAAAAGAGAAAAAAGGGGCTCCACATGGCGTAGGTCAAAAAATAAATGCCCCAGTTGAAGGCTTTTTAGTCGAAACGCGTAGGGTATTTTAGCTTCCCACGTTGCCACCATTTTATTCAGTGATCACTTTTTACACTGTAAGGCTTTTTATTCAATAAATCCCTTTATTTTTTGACCTACGCCATGTAGAGCCCCTTTTTTCTCTTTTTTCTCCATGACTTCATCCATGATTGGTTTCTTCTGACCTTTTGAACCTGCTTGGAATCGGAGAGTGTGCGAGTGAGCTGACAACCCCCACCTGTGACTATCCTGGTTATCGATGACCGTGACCCAAGTGACAACCTTGCCGATCGGAGATCGTGACCGAAGGGAGAACATCTGGGGAGATTTCACGGGAGGCCACCTCCACAAGCTCTGACAGGCGTACTGCTATATGGCAGATACATCCTACTGGATCCGGTAAGAGTACCTAACTCTAGATGTTTATGACGTGTTGCCTGTGGTTGCTGTGCATTCCAGTCTTCAGTCAACATCCTGTGTCCAAGCACCCCCTCTGTTTGAGAAGACTCCTTCTATTTATATTTATGGACTCTGGCTGCATAGCTTAGCACATTATATTTGGACATTCATATACACCTCACAAGTTTTTATTGTGTTGATTCACATTACTTATAGTTGCTTTAAAGTCACTGATTTATTTATTTTTGTTTGACACACGTTTTCAATTTTGGTTTAGCGCTGCACGTATTTTATATACATTTGATGCGACTTGGTTTGTTTGTGTGCTAGCTGCTATTCACCACATTGTTCACATACATTTGTTTTGGGGTCAGCGCAGCTTCTGATCTATATCATAGTTTTGGTGGTAACCAGAAATTGTCTTTCTGGGAATTCCTCTCACATCCTGTTTTGGCTATGGGACAGGAAATGATGGGCTTCCTAATGAGAAGCAGATGGCTTCTCATTAAAATTTAAAAGTTACTATTAGGGCACTTACCTGTCCAGGCATCCAACGGTGTCCTCACTCAAGCCGATTCTTGAATCAGCTCCTGGGTGCTGGCGCCTCCATCTTGGCTAAGGGAAACCCGCAGTGAAGCCTTCACAGCCGGTTTCTTACTGCGCATGCAC
The DNA here is from genome assembly GCA_037952925.1 of Lithobates clamitans. Taxonomy (NCBI): domain Eukaryota; kingdom Metazoa; phylum Chordata; class Amphibia; order Anura; family Ranidae; genus Lithobates; species Lithobates clamitans. The sequence continues at coordinate 98,607 of JBBGZY010000303.1, forward strand.
AAATTGTGCTGCGCTTTGTGGATTGGGAAGGAGAAAGGAAGAGGGGGCCAAACTAGAAGTGGGAGCAGGTATCTGTCAAAACCAGGTACCCCCTCCGCCTCCCCCACCCCCCAAAAGGTGCTAAATGTGGTAGCAAAAGGGGGGGGGGGGGCAGACAAGTGAAGCTTCCCCTTTTGGGTGGAGATCTGCTTTATTTTCCGGGGAGAATACATTTATTTACAGTTCTGAGATGTTTTGCACAGTTCTAAAAGGATACCTGGGATGCCATACGTCACACAACGGGCCGCAACTTCCACCAGTCTTTGTTATGTAACCAATAAAATAATGTCAATTTTTCAAAATGAGTCTCAAAGCTGTACTAGCTCTTTCTCATGAAATAAGACTTTCTAAGTGTACTTCTAATGCCGCGTACACACGGTCGGACTTTACGGCAGGCTTTGCCCGGCGGACTTTTCAACGTACTTTACGACGGACTTTCTGAATGAACGGACTTGCCTACACACAATCCACCAAAGTCAGTCGAATTCGTACGTGATGACGTACGACCGGACTAAAATAAGGAAGTTCATAGCCAGTAGCCAATAGCTGCCCTGGCGTGGCTTTTTGTCCGTCGAACTAGCATACAGACGAGCGGACTTTTTGACCGGACTCGAGTTCGACAGATAGATTTAAAACATGTTTCAAATCTAAGTCCGTCCAACTTTTGAGCAAACAAAGTCCGCTGGAGCCCACACACGATCGAATTGTCCGAGGAAATCCCGTCCGCCGGGCAAAGTCTGCTGTAAAGTCCGCTCGTGTGTACGCGGCAGAAGTGTACTTTTCACCCATAAAAGAACAAAAGAAAACAAGGCTTGATCATTTATTAAGGCCCTGATCCCTCCCGCCAATATCAAAACTCTCCAGCAAAATGAAAAAAAAAAGCCCATGGGAAATATAAATGGAACTTTACTCTATAAACTAACTTTGCCCCATTTTTTATTTAAATGAGGATTCTGGAAAATCATAACTTTAATTGAAAAAATAACTTATATGGAAAATATATAAGCATCATATTTATGTAAACATGTTTTTCTCTGCAAAATCGTAGCTTGGCACCAACTCCTTTGCTTTTCTTTTGAACTTTCATGTGATGGAAGACCTCATCCACTAATAAGGAAGCTTGGGAGATGGGGAGGGGTGGCCTAAAGCTCTTTTTTTTACACGCACTTCATATCTACAGGCTCAATCACACCACAACACATGCTAATGTGTATTACCCTGATTTATGAGTTCACATCAGTTTTAGTGGTGTTTCTGAAAGACTTGACTTGAATTCAATTGAGCTACAAACTACAGATCCACGCATCCAAAATGCACCCTGAAGGACTCTTTCCAATGCACTGTGGAGTGGGAAGAAACTCTTTTAAAAGCAATGTATTTTCTTATGTATTTTGTCTGCAGGGAAATTACTGATAAAATCATATTACCACAAATTTTCCTTGTAACCTTCCCCTTTCTATATACTCATACATGTTTTCTTTTTATTTTGTATATCTTCTATTTTTGCTACAGAACTTCTGTCAAACCAAACATCTGAAGAAGTTGCAATAAGTCATGAAACACATTTTATGGTTTTTAATAAACAGCAAACTTTATGAAGTCGATGACCTGCTGAGATTTTTTCCTTGGATGTCTCTGCCACCAGGTTTTCTTCCAGTTTCTTTCATCTGACCGTAACACAACTTGATTGAACAGTATACACATTTATATATGTAGCCAACACTAATTTTACCCCCGAAGGAGCTGCTAATAATTTTCTTCAGGCTTACCTTTGCTATCTTCACAGTGTTCGTCATAGGGGTACTTGTCATTTGCTCAATTGAAACACTGGCTCCAACACTAATGGGGCATACACACGGTCGGACTTTTCGTCTACAAAAGTCCGACAGCCTGTCCGACAGACTTCCGGCGAACTTTCGGCAGACTTGCGGCGGACTTGTGGCAGACTTTCTAATGAACGGACTTGCCTACACACGACCACACAAAAGTCCGACGGATTCGTACGTGATGACGTACACCAGACTAAAATAAGGAAGTTGATAGCCAGTAGCCAATAGCTGCCCTAGCGTGGGTTTTTGTCCGTCGGACTAGCACACAGACGAGCGGATTTCGGGGTCCGTCGTAGTTACGACGTAAAGATTTGAAGCATGTTTCAAATCTAAAGTCCGTCGGATTTGAGGCTCAAAAAGTCAGCTGAAAGTCCGGGGAAGCCCACACACGATCGGATTACCAGCCAGCTTTAGTCCGTCGGCATCCGTTGGACTTTTGTAGACGAAAAGTCTGACCGTGTGTATGCCCCATTAGTCCTTTTTCCAAGTTTTATTGAGAAAACAAAATAATGCAATAGCAGGACAAAGGGATGAACGGAATTTAGGTACTTTGAATCTTGCGGTTTAAATTTATTTCTTATATCCAGCGAGCAGCAGCTTCAGCTGGATTTAGCAATCATCGGATAGATTTCTCTCACCAATCTAGCAGCCGATGCGATGCTCGGATTCGGTCTCTGCCACAGACCTGACAACCTTGGATGAATTGCTTACTGTACTTGATACGGTCTCTGCCACAGACCTGACAACCTTGGATGAATTGCTTACTGTACTTGATACAGTCTCTGCCACAGACCTGACAAACTTGGATGAATTGCTTACTTTACTTGATCTCGGATGCGTCTTCGACTGAGTTCCCAGGCTCTTCTCAAGATGCCAGCCTTATGCTCGGTCCTCTCTAGCAGCCGATGCTATGCTCGGATTCGGTCTCTGCCACAGACCTGACAACCTTGGATGAATTGCTTACTGTACTTGATACAGTCTCTGCCACAGACCTGACAACCTTGGATGAATTGCTTACTGTACTTGATACAGTCTCTGCCACAGACCTGACAAACTTGGATGAATCGCTTACTTTACTTGATTTTGGATGCGTCTCCGACTGAGTTCCCAGGCTCTTCTCAAGATGCCAGCCTTATGCTCGGTCCTCTCCCGAAGAGTCTTCCCCTGGTTGCTACAGTCCCTTGCTTTTTTCCGCAGGCCAGTCAGCAAAAAGACCATCCTATGGATCAATAGGCTACTAAGACTTTGGGCCTTCTTCTAGTAACAGAGCATTGGGTCCGCCGACCCCAAGGTAGAATTTTAGGCAGCAGCAATTCCCCCAGGCCAGGAGGGCCATGAGGTCAGGTAGCGCGAAAAAACCCCCAAAGATGGTGTCTGTCCCTTAAATACCTCTCCCCAGAATGCACAGTGAATGAACCACTCCCACCGAACCTGTTTCTGAGCAAAGAGCATTCAATATGTCCAAGCAGACTGTATTTACAACATCCACCAATGGTGACAGCACCACCCATGGTCGGATGGAAAACAGCACAGTCCAGCTACACTGGTACAGAAACCCTTAAATTTAGATAATAATAAGCTGAGCCAAACTGTAGCCAACTTAAATTTCAAAAGAATAGCATCTGCTCTTCAGGAGCAGGATGCTACATATATAGTATAGTACATAGAATGGGAATGACCATTATAAATGTCTTATGCAATTATGGAAGCTGGACTACCTTTGGTAAAACAATGTGACAGTAGAAGAATGTTGTACCATGTTGGCCATTGACAAAGTAGAAGTTTGGACCTAGAGTGATACTATTTACTGGCTAAGTAAATAGATTGTTTTCGATACACATGGGCCTTTTGCTTGAAGTAGAGACTCGTGTGCTTTGAAAGCTTGCACTACAATCTATTTAGTTAGCCAATAAAGCAGGGAGACCTATGCATGGGTGTAGATAAAGGGGGGCATGAGGGTTCAACCCCTTCCCCCAAGAGCAAGAGAGGACTCCCTTTACTCTAAACTGGCCTGATCTGGTAGGTATGTTTAACCACTTCCCGCCTGGCCTATAGCAGAATGACTGGGCGCCATATGTCGTCCAGTAGGATAACAAGCCAGCACGCGCCTGCAGAGGTGCGCAGGGCGGCGATCGGTGGTGTGGTGTGTCAATCTGACACACTGCAACTCTGATGTAGGTAAAGAGACTCTGACAGCTCGAGTAGACAGATGCGAGTAGAGGAGAGCCGATTGGCTGCTCTCCTGACATGGGGGGGCTGCACTGATTGATTATCAGTGCAGCCCCCCTGAGGATGCCCACCCAGGACCACCAGGGATGCCACCCAGGACCACCAGGGATGCCCATCAATGATGCCTACCCATGACCACCAGAGATGCCAATCAGTGCCCATAAATAATGCCAATCAGTGCCCATCAGTAATACCTGCCAGTGCCTCCTCATCAGTGATGCCTATCAGTGCCACCCATTAGTGTCTAAAAGTGCCCATCGGTGCCCATCAGTGCCGCCTGTCAGTGTCCATCAGTGCCACCCTTAAGTACCCATCAGTGCAGCCTTTCAGTGCCCATCAGTGGCACCTATGAGTGCCCATCAGTGCCCCCTATCAATGCCCATCAGTGCTGTATATCAGTGCCAATCAGTGCTGCCTATTAGTGCCCATCAGTGCCCATCGGTGCCACCTCATCAGTGCCACCTCATCAGTGCCCATCAGTGCCGCCTTATTAGTGCCTGTCAGTGCAGCCTCATCAGTGCCCATCAGTGAAGGAGAAAACTTACTTATTTACAAAATTAACATATCAGAAACAAAGAATACGTTTTTTTTTTTCAAAATTTTCAGTCTTTTTTTATTTGTTTGGTAAAAAATAAAAACCCCAGTGGTGATCAAAGGAAAGCTCTATTTGTGGGAACAAAATGCTAAAAATGTTGTTTGGGTACAGTGTTGCATGACCGCGCAATTGTCATTCAAACTGCGACAGCACTGAAAGCTTAAAATTGGTCTGGGCAGGAAGGTGTATAAGTGCCCGGTATTGAAGTGGTTAATGGATGGGGGGGCGCTGTACTGATGGGGGAAAGCTGTACTTAAAAGGTGGAGCTGTACTTAGGCTAGGTTTACATCTATGATTATAAAATTATAAAATTAACATAGAAACGCACTGCCATTTAACAGACACATGGCAGTGCCGTGAGTCAGGGCTTCTTTTCCATGTTTCTCGTGCCTAGGGCATCCCATTGCAATCACTGAGCTGTCCAACACGGGACACGTTGGGACGTGCTGAAAACGCACGTATGCTCAGACGCACCTGTAGGTGAGAACCAAGTCTGGGGGGAGCTGTACTGAGGATGTAGAAATGTACTGAGAGGGCAGAGCTCTACTGGACAAGAGTAGAGCTGTACTGGGAGGGAGAGCTATACTAAGGGAGGAGAGCTGTACTAACAGGGTAGAGATATATTTAGGGGGCAGAGATGTACTGGGGGGAGCTGTACTGCGAGGGTGAGATCTGTACTGAGGGGATACAGCTGTACCGGGGGAAGGGAAGAGCTGTACTAGGAGGGATTGAGGGGAGAGCTGTACCGAGGGGGTAGAAATGTATACAGGGGGTAGAGCTGTGCCAGGGTGGAGTACTGGCGAAAGAGAAGAGCTGTACTGGTGAAAGAGAGGAGCTGTACTGGGAGAGGGAGCTGTACTGAAAAGAGTAAAACTGTACTGGGGGAAGAGAAGAGTTGTATTGGGAGGGAGAGCTGTACTAAGGGGGCAGAAATGTACTGAAGGGAAGCTATACTGGGGGAAGGGAAGAGCTGTACTGGGAGGGAGGGTTGTATTGAGGAGAGCTGTACTGCACACTCTGTGCAATACCTACTGCTGCCCCCTGTACTCTGTACGCTACTTACTTCTGACCCCTGCTCTCTGTGTGTTACACACCCTTGTTCCCTGCATTCTGTGTACTTACGTACTTCTGACCCCTGTGATCTGTGCGATATGCACTAAGGTTTTAGGCCCCTCCTACTGTTAGCGCAAGTTTGCAACCTGCGAGTTTGCTTCCCTAAGGCTGACTCCTCCCAGGAAAAAAAAAAATATATAGTCCTAGAATTTTGTTAAGTACTTATCAAGAGTGCCGACTATATCCACCCTTTCTGGCCCCTCTTCCACTCATAGAAGCGGTACTATAGCTTCCTTGAATGAAAAATATCTCTCTAAATAGGGAAGGGGGATCTTTCATTCATCCACCTGTCCTCCATTCATAGATTGTTTTTCATTGAAACTCATTGAAATCCACAGATTTTTGCAGTTTGGGTAAAGGAAAACTCTTGATTTTTGTTCATCCCTGGTCTGCATCTATAGAAGTTACCAGTTACTAATTACCAGTAAAATCTTGGATTGCAAGCATAATTCGTTCCAGAAACATGCTTGTAATCCAAAGCACTTGTATAGCAAAGCAAATTTCCCCATAAGAAATAATGGAAAATCAGATGATTCGTTCCACAACCATTTATTCATAAGTCCTTCAGTTTATAGTCCATATAAAAAGGGTATAGCAATGTGACCAGCTTGTGTAACCATAAAATGTCCATCCACAAATGGAAGCCTCCACAAGGGGATTGGAAGCGTATAAAAGAGAAGAGAGGCGCCTCTAAGTGTATATGTTGCTAAATGTTGTACCTTCGTTAAATGCTACACTTAGAGGCGCCTCTCTTCTCTTTTATACTCAGTTATGACATGACACTACTTGTATATCAAGACATTGCTTTTATATGAAGTCAAAATTTATTAAAAAAAATTAGCTTGTCTCTCAAACCAAGTTACTCTCAAACCAAGGTTTTGCTGTATCGCCCTTATGCATATCCTCATAGGGTCACTTTATTGACCATTTACTATGCCTTATTTGTACTAGAGTTTAGAATTTGACAGCATAGGACAGACTCAGACAAACATACTTCATATTTCGATCTGCATAATGAATGAACATAAAACCAATAATATACAGTGCCTTGCAAAAGTATTCACCCCCTTGACATTTTTTGTGTTTTGTTGCCTTCCAACCTGGAATTAACATGGATTGTTTGAGGATTTTCATAATTTAATCTACAGAACATGCCCACAACTCAATGTGCATACAGTAACTATTCTTACTTTGTAGAGCCACCTTTTGCTGCTATCACAGCTCCAAGTCGCTTTGGATAAGTCTCTATGAGCTTGCCACATCTTACCACTGGGATTTTTGCCCATTCCTCCTTGCAAAACTGTTCCAACTCCTTTAAGTTGGATGGTTTGCGCTTGTGAACAGCAATCTTTAAGTCTGACCACAGATTTTCTATTGGATTGAGGTCTGGGCTTTGACTAGGTCATTCCAACACATTTACATGTTTCCCCTTAAGCCACTCAAGTGCTGCTTTAGCAGTGTGTTTGGGGTCATTGTCCTGCTGGAAGGTAAACCTCTGTCCTAGCCTCAAATAACACACAGAGTGGTACAGGTTTTGGTCAAGAATATCCCTGTATTTAGCACCATACATCTTTCCCTTAACTCTGACCAGTTTCCCAGTCTCGACTGCTGAAAAACATCCCCACAGCATGATGCTGCCACCACCATGTTTCACTGTGGGGATGGTGTTCTTTGGGTGATGTGATGTGTTGGGTTTGCGCCAGACATAGCGTTTTCTTTGGTGGCCAAAAAGTTCAATTTTAGTCTCATCAGACCAGAGCACCTTCCTCCAAACATTTTGGGAGTCTCCCACATGCCTTTTTGCAAACTCAAAACGTGCCATTTTGTTTTTTGCTGAAAGTAAAGGCTTTCTTCTGGCCACTCTGCCATAAAGCCCAACTCTATGGAGCGTACGGCTTATTGTCGTCCTATGTACAGATACTCCAGTCTCTGCTGTGGAGCTCTGCAGCTCCTCCAGGGTTACCTTAGGTCTCTGTGCTGCCTCTCTGATTAACCCTCCTTGCCCGGTCCGTGAGTTTTGGTGTGCGGCCGTCTCTGGGCAGGTTTGCTGCTGTGCCATGTTCTTTCCGTTTGGTTATGATAGATTTGATGGTGCTCCTAGGAATCATCAAAGATTTGGATTTTTTTTATAACCTAACCCTGACTTGTACTTCTCAACAACATTGTCCCTTACTTGTTTGGAGAGTTCCTTGGTCTTCATGGCAGTGTTTGGTTAGTGGTGCCTCTTGCTTAGGTGTTGCAGCCTCTGGGGCCTTTCAAAAAGGTGTGTATATGTAATGACAGTTCATGTGACACTTAGATTGCACACAGGTGGAAATCATTTCACGAATTATGTGACTTCTGAAGGAAATTGGTTGCACCATGCATACGCACATGCCAATTATCAGTTTTTTATTTCTGAAAAATAGTTTTATGTATTTATTTTTTTAATGTTACTTCACCAACATAGACTATAGTGTTCTGATCCATCACATAATTCAGATTAAAAAAACATTGAGCTGTAATGTAACAAAATAGGTGAAAAGCCAAGGGGGTGAATACTTTTGCAAGGCTCTGTAAATGCAACATTTATTGATATGTTATAGATACGACAATCAGTGATTATAAGCTTGCAGTTTAAGTGAAGGTCAGTTGAATGAGAGATGCTGGTAATTGAAGTGAAAAGAATTCCTAATTATTCGTATTGTCAGCGTGTTAAGATCTTATCAGAATGTTTAATTCTCACTCTCCCAACTGCCTGTGGAGTTTCTATCCATCAGGGCTTTATATAGTACCTAATTACCAGGACAACCTTTATTGTCTTCCTATAGACAGAACTTATGGGGCAAGAAACGGCGTAGCAGGTAACATTGTAGGGAAGAAAAATGTAAACACTTTTTCCCAGTTAAGGTAACTACGTATTTATCTCTTGCTGGCAGGACTCTGAATTTCATAAAAGAAAAGGCCAGTCAATCCTTATAGCAATTTTGGTTCCAATAACACACATTGTAACCGCCAAGCTGTGAAACCGCTCCGCAGTCAGGATAATTTGCTTTATATCGTGTTAATTATGCTGTTACATTATTTCCAAATGAGCTACTATTATAGAGTAATTCTCCTAATCCCTCTTGATGGACGTATATACCATTTACATTGCAAGACTAAATTGCTTTATCAGCAGGATTTTTGGCAATCATTTTAAAGGGTACCTTTCACTGAAAGATAACATTTATAAAGGTTTTCCATATTGCCAATCAACTGCCACACAGCTACAGGTACTGACAGCAAGCTTCACAGAGGCTTCAGCACATCCAGTGAAATAAAGACCTTCAAAAATAAATCTTATAGCAGTGATGGCGAACCCTGACACCCCAGATGATTTGGAACTACATTTCCCATGATGCCCATGAACTCTGAAGTGTAGTTGAGCATAATGGGAAATGTAGTTCCAAAACATCTGGGGTGCCAAGGTTCGCCATCACTGTCTTATAGCATCTCTGGAAGCACAGCATGGAGCATTAAGCCACATGCATACAGACGGTTTGGCCCTTGTGCATCAAATACGCACATTTAGGAAGATATGCAATCAGTAATGTACTGCATATGCATGGGGCAGTCCTTAAGGGGTTAAAGCATGTTATACAGCAGAGTACTTTAGCCCCCTGTATCACCTAAAATACCTGGATGGGTATGGCCAAGCTGCCGATGTAAGAGGGTGCTAGCCGCGGACCAGCCGCCGACCATCTGCCTATAATCAGCTTCTTCTTCAGCCAAGACCTAACTTCTTGTCTGGCTGTGGTACCGGTGTACCCCCGGTCCACGTTGAATTCCCGCCCGGTCACCAGAAACATGACGAGGAAGAACAAAGGAGAGGCCACGGCGCCGGGCAGAGCTGTCTAAGATGGCGCCGTTCCGCTCCCTCCCGGCGCACCATGGGACAGGAGCAGGGATGCAGCTGCACGGCTGGAGAAATTTGCTCATGTCCTGGCCGGAGAGCTGCAGGATCCGCTGCGAACTAATCTGGATGTGGCTGGTGGCTCCTCTCATGTGGGGCTGGTTCATGGTGAGTTGTCCACTGCTGCACACACAGTCACAGGGGGAGAGAAGGAGGATATGCAGCCAGCTGAACATGAGGGTGACTGGGCTGCTAACACTCCAGCTATATTGCAGGATTCTTCCCCTGAGCCTACCCTGAAAGATGTATTACATGCTGTGCAATGTGGCAATTTAGCTCTGAATGCACTTACCAACCAATTTCAACAGTTGCATGAGGAGGTGGTGCTCATTCGCCATGACATGCAGAAGATGCGGCAGTACACTATTGCATTGGAGGGACGTATGAGCTCACTGGAAGATGAGATTGCCCCTGCTAAATGCGACATTAAAGCTAATACTATTACTGTCCAAACCCATGCTGCGCATATTGACGACATTGAAAACCGCCTACGCAGGAATAATACTCGTATTCTGGGGCTGCCACAATGCATTGAAGGGAGAAAAACAGTCGCCTTTTTGGAAAAATGGCTGCTAGACACCTTTGATAAGCACAACTTCACGCCTTTCTTTGCTGTAGAAAGGGCGCACCACATTCTGACTCATGCTCTTCCGCCCAGTAACTACCCTCATCCTTTCATCCTGAAACGTTTACACTACAAAGGCCATGACAACATTCTTTTTTTTTTCACAATAGATATGACAACATTCTTACTATGGCTTGATCAAAAGGAACTGTTGAGATAAATATCGTCAAAGTTTTTTTCCCAGATTTTTCAGTGGAAGTACAAAAATTACAGGCACAGTATGATGATATTAAACGCAGGTTACAGGCCCTCCACATTCCTTACGCAATGCTACACCCGGCCAAACTGCGTGTGGTGGCACAAGGAGAGACACACTTCTTTGTTACTCTCAAAATGGCACAACAGTGGCTGGATAGAAGCGAGCGCCATCTTTCTCGCTCACGCACTCCAACCTAAAGTCGGTTTTGTTCGCTCATTGCTGCAATGATGCTCCACCTTTACCTGCAATAGGCAGCACCTACATGCAATGGTTTTCCTGATAAAGAAGTTCCACTTGAGGCTACAAGTTCACCAGCTGACTCCCGTTTTGGCCTTGGTGGTATATATACTTTTCCCCCCCATGGAAGTTCCTGCGAGAATAATTGCTTCTTTTTCTTCTTTTTTTTTGGTTGGTTTGCTCTTGAAGTTTCTGTTCTTATTTTTTGTGCGGAGTTCTGCACCCTATGCCCAGGCCTACAACTTGAACTCCATATGTTCCTGTCTTTTTGTTTATCATTCATCCTTAACAGTCAGACTCTGGTGTGGATGTCAATCGCACTTGATCTACATAAACCAAATACGTTTCTTAAGCAAAGTAAAGGATTCCCTACACCTGGAAATATTTGCGCAGTTTTTTATTATTTTTTTTCACTTATGGGGACTGGTTTAAACGTTTGTTTCCTGGATTACCTGAGGTCTTAAGGACTCTATGAAGAAAAAGGCTATGTTTACATCACTATCCCTCTACAGTTCTCTGGTGGTCTTTCTACAGGAGATGCACCTTACCATTGATACTACATGTCTGTTAAATAGTAGACTATTCCCATTGCAATATCATTCTGTGTTTTCCAATTATGCAAGGGGGGTCTGTATTTTAATATCATCTAAAGTGCATTTTACCTGCTGGCAGTCGTTTATAGACTCTACAGGCAGGTATATCTTGCTCTTATGTGATGTTGATAATTTGTTCTGCATTTTGGGTAATGTGTATATACGGTACCTTCCCCATATAACAGCAAGGTGCTCAGGGCTGTGGCTTGTTTATTGGCTGATCACCCTGGGGTTTCTTTTCCTGATGATGGGGGACTTTAATTTGGTGGGGGATCCTGCTGTGGAACGTTACCCGGCAGGAGCACAATCTGCTACACCCTTTTGCATTCAAATTCAGGAAATGGGCTTAAGGGACATTTGGAGAATATGCACCCCCCCCTCCTTTACTCTTGCTGTTCTAGCACATATAATACCCTATCTCAGATTGATATGGCGATGGGTACAGATTTCATTCTACCTTATATAACCAATACCCTGTATCACGCCAGGGTATTCTGCCTAAAAGTGCTCTTGCGGGGTATTTACGTGGAGGTTTCCCTCACTGAATTCTTTTTATTAATTATCCACTCTGCCTCGCCCATGATGGTGTGGAATACCATGAAAGCCTATCTGCGTGGCCTCTTGATTAGTGCATATAAAAAGTCCACGACCGAATGGGAGAGCTGTCTCTCTCTGCTGAGGTTCATAGAACAGAGACACAGTACGTATCCTCCCCTACAAAACAAAATTGGGCATCTTGGAAAGATGCTCAAATAGTTTACAGGCAAAAAGCATTAGAAAGGGCTGAGAATAAAAACTTTTTTACACCCTGTCAGTATTATGCTGACGGCGAAAACACGGGACAATTCCTTGCTATAATTGTGAGTTCCCAAAACCCCCACAGTACATCTCCTCTATTGCTACTACCTTGGGAGAATCTACTCTCGACCCCCAAGCTATTTTGAAAGTGTTTTACGAATTCTATAGGGATCTCTAAAGTAGCAAAGTACATTACCCCCCCCTCTCAATGTTGGGAGTTTTTAGACTCAGTAACCTTGCCTTGCCTCACTTCAGAGGACTGGAAGCTTTTAAATTTCCTGCTAACTATTGAAGAACGTAGTACAGCTGTAGCACAGACAACTAATAGCAAAGCGCCAGGGCAGGGATGCATGGCCTTCCAGCCGAAATATATAAGGTATACGGAAACATGTTGCTCCACGAGCTATTGAAAGTGTTAAATGAGGCTTATACATCCCACCAATTACCTGGATTCCATGAACGTGGCCAGCATTATAGTTCTTTTGAAACCTGGAAAAGATAGACTCTACCTATCATATAGTCTGATCTCGCTATTGAATTCGGACGTTAAGATTCTGGCCAAGGTTCTTGCATATAGCCTCAGTAAGGTTCTGCAGCAATTAGTTCATCCAGATCAATCAGGCTTTATTCCCACCAGATTGACAGCAAATAATATATAAGAAGATTGTACCTTAACCAACAACTTCCCTCGGACAATGTTGGAGATAGGGCCATACTCTCTCTGGACGCGGCCAAAGCGTTTGACAGCGTGGAATGGCCCTATCTATGGGAAGTATTAAATGTCTTTGGTCTGGGTAAATGCTTTATCGGCTGACTTAACCACTTCAGCCCCGGAAGGATTTACCCCCTTCCTGACCAGAGCACTTTTTACAATTTGGCACTGCGTCGCTTTAACTGCTAATTGCGCGGTCATGCAATGGTGTACCCAAACGAAATTTGCGTCCTTTTCTTCCCACAAATAGAGCTTTCTTTTGATGGTATTTGATCACCTCTGCCATTTTTATTTTTTGCGCTATAAACGGAAAAAGACCGAAAATTTTGAAAAAAAATGATATTTTCTACTTTTTGTTATAAAAAAAATCCAATAAACTCAATTTTAGTCATACATTTAGGCCAAAATGTATTCGGCCACATGTCTTTGGTAAAAAAAAAGTCAATAAGCGTATATTTATTGGTTTGCGCAAAAGTTATAGCGCCTACAAACTAGGGTACATTTTCTGGAATTTACACAGCTTTTAGTTTATGACTGCCTATGTCATTTCTTGAGGTGCTAAAATGGCAGGGCAGTACAAAACCCCCCCAAATGACCCCATTTTGGAAAGTAGACACCCCAAGGAAATTGCTGAGAGGCATGTTGAACCCATTGAATATTTATTTTTTTTGTCCCAGGTGATTGAATAATGACAAAAAAAAAAATTTACAAAAAGTTGTCACTAAATGATATATTGCTCACACAGGCCATGGGCATATGTGGAATTGCACCCCAAAATACATTCAGCTGCTTCTCCTGAGTACGGGGATACAACATGTGTGGGACTTTTTGGGAGCCTAGCCGCGTATGGGGCCCCGAAAACCAAGCACCGCCTTCAGGATTTCTAAGGGCATAGATTTTTGATTACACTCCTCACTACCTACCACAGTTTTGAAGGCCATAAAATGCCAAGATGGCACAAAACACCCCCAAATGACCCCATTTTGGAAAGTGGACACCCCAAGCTATTTGCTGAGAGGTATGTTGAGTCCATGGAATATTTTATTTTTTGACACAAGTTGTGGGAATGTGACAATTTTTTTTTTTTTTGCACAAAGTTGTCACTAAATGATATATTGCTCACACAGGCCATGGGCATATGTGGAATTGCACCCCAAAATATATTCTGCTGCTTCTCCTGAGTACGGGGATACCACATGTGTGGGACTTTTTGGGAGCCTAGCCGCATACGGGGCCCCGAAAACCAAGCACCGCCTTCAGGATTTCTAAGGGCATAAATTTTTGATTTCACTTCTCACTACCTATCACAGTTTTGAAGGCCATAAAATGCCAAGATGGCACAAAACCCCCCCAAATGACCCCATTTTGGAAAGTAGACACCCCAAGCTATTTGCTGAGAGGCATGTTGAGTCCATGGAATATTTTATTTTTTGACATAAGTTGCGGGAATGTGAGAATTTTTTTTTTTTTGCACAAAGTTGTCACTAAATGATATATTGCTCACACAGGCCATGGGCATATGTGGAATTGCACCCCAAAATACATTCTGCTGATTCTCCTGAGTACGGGGATACCACATGTGTGGGACTTTTTGGGAGCCTAGCTGCGTACGGGGCCCCGAAAACCCAGCACCGCCTTCAGGATTTCTAAGGGCGTAAAGTTGTAATTTCACTCCCCACTACCTATCACATTTTTGAAGGCCATAAAATGCCCAGATGGCACAAACCCCCCCCAATTGACCCCATTTTGGAAAGTAGACACCCCAAGCTATTTGCTGAGAGGCATGTTGAGTCCATGGAATATTTTATATTTTGACACAAGTTGCGGGAAAGTGACAATTTTTTTTTTTTTTTTTGCACAAAGTTGTCACTAAATGATATATTGTTCAAATATGCCATGGGCATATGTGGAATTACACCCCAAAATATATTCTGCTGCTTCTCCTGAGTACGGGGATACCACATGTGTGGGACTTTTTGGGAGCCTAGCCGCGTACGGGGCCCCGAAAACCAAGCACCGCCTTCAGGATTTCTAAGGGCATACATTTTTGATTTTACTCCTCACTACCTATCACACTTTTGAAGGCCATAAAATGCCAAGATGGCACAAAACCCCCCCAAATGACCCCATTTTGGAAAGTAGACACCCCAAGCTATTTGCTGAGAGGCATGGTGAGTATTTTGCAGCTCTCATTTGTTTTTGAAAATGAAGAAAGGCAAGAAAAACGTATTTTTTTTTTCTTTTTTCAATTTTCAAAACTTTGTGACAAAAAGTGAGGTCTGCAAAATACTCACTATACCTCTCAGCAAATAGCTTTGGGTGTCTATTTTCCAAAATGGGGTCATTTGGTGGGGAGGGGGGTTGTGCCATCTGGGCATTCCATGGCCTCCGAAACTGTGATAGGCAGTGAAGAGTGAAATCAAAAATTTACGCCCTTAGAAAGCCTGAAGGCGGGGCTTGGTTTTCGGGGTCCCGTACGCGGCTAGGCTCCCAAAAAGTCACACATGTGGTATCCCCGTACTCAGGAGAAGCAACAGAATGTATTTTGGGGTGTAATTTCACATATTCCCATGGCATGTTTGAGCAATATATCATTTTGTGCAAAAAAAAAAATTTGTCTTTTTCCCGCAACTTGTGTCACAATATAAAATATTCAATGGACTCGACATGCCTCTCAGCAAATAGCTTGGGGTGTCTACTTTCCAAAATGGGGTCATTTGGGGGGGTTTTGAACTGTCCTGGCATTTTATGCACAACATTTAGAAGCTTATGTCACACATCGACCACTCTTCTAACCACTTGAAGACAAAGCCCTTTCTGACACTTATTGTTTACACGAAAAAATAATTTTTTTTTGCAAAAAAATTACTTTGAACCCCCAAACATTATATATTTTTTTAAAGCAAATGCCCTACAGACCCATGGCCTGTGTGAGCAATATATCATTTAGTGACAACTTTGTGCAAAAAAAAAAAAATTCTCACATTCCCGCAACTTATGTCAAAAAATAAAATATTCCATGGACTCAACATGCCTCTCAGCAAATAGCTTGGGGTGTCTACTTTCCAAAATGGGGTCATTTGGGGGGGTTTTGTGCCATCTTGGCATTTTATGGCCTTCAAAACTGTGATAGGTAGTGAGAAGTGAAATCAAAAATTTATGCCCTTAGAAATCCTGAAGGCGGTGCTTGGTTTTCGGGGCCCCGTATGCGGCTAGGCTCCCAAAAAGTCCCACACATGTGGTATCCCCGTACTCAGGAGAAGCAGCAGAATATATTTTGGGGTGCAATTCCACATATGCCCATGGCCTGTGTGAGCAATATATCATTTAGTGACAACTTTGTGCAAAAAAAAAAAAAATTGTCACATTCCCACAACTTGTGTCAAAAAATAAAATATTCCATGGACTCAACATACCTCTCAGCAAATAGCTTGGGGTGTCCACTTTCCAAAATGGGGTCATTTGGGGGTGTTTTGTGCCATCTTGGCATTTTATGGCCTTCAAAACTGTGGTAGGTAGTGAGGAGTGTAATCAAAAATCTATGCCCTTAGAAATCCTGAAGGCGGTGCTTGGTTTTCGGGGCCCCATACGCGGCTAGGCTCCCAAAAAGTCCCACACATGTTGTATCCCCGTACTCAGGAGAAGCAGCTGAATGTATTTTGGGGTGCAATTCCACATATGCCCATGGCCTGTGTGAGCAATATATCATTTAGTGACAACTTTTTGTAAATTTTTTTTTTTGTCATTATTCAATCACCTGGGACAAAAAAAATAAATATTCAATGGGTTCAACATGCCTCTCAGCAATTTCCTTGGGGTGTCTACTTTCCAAAATGGGGTCATTTGGGGGGGTTTTGAACTGTCCTGGCATTTTATGCACAACATTTAGAAGCTTATGTCACACATCGACCACTCTTCTAACCACTTGAAGACAAAGCCCTTTCTGACACTTATTGTTTACACGAAAAAATAATTTTTTTTTGCAAAAAAATTACTTTGAACCCCCAAACATTATATATTTTTTTAAAGCAAATGCCCTACAGATTAAAATGGTGGGTGTTTAATTTTTTTTTTTCACACAGTATTTGCGCAGCGATTTTTCAAACGCATTTTTTGGGGAAAAAACACACTTTTTTAAATTTTAATACACTAAAACACACTATTTTGTCAAAATGTTTGATGAAATAAAAAAGATGATCTTAAGCCGAGTACATGGATACCAAACATGACATGCTTTAAAATTGCGCACAAACGTGCAGTGGCGACAAACTAAATACATTTTTAAAAGCCTTTAAAAGCCTTTACAGGTTACCACTTTAGATTTACAGAGGAGGTCTACTGCTAAAATTACTGCACTCGATCTGACCTTCGCGGTGATACCTCACATGCATGGTGCAATTGCTGTTTACATTTGACGCCAGACCGACGATTGCGTTCGCCTTTGTGCGAGAGCAGGGGGGGGGGGGGCAGGGGTGCTTTTTTTTTTTTTTTTTTTTTATTATTATTTTTTTTGCTTTTTTATCTTATTTTTAAACTGTTCCTTTCATTTTTATTTTTTTTTTTATCATTTTTATTGTTATCTCAGGGAATGTAAATATCCCCCATGATAGCAATAGGTAGTGACAGGTACTCTTTTTAGAAAAAATTGGGGTCTATTAGACCCTAGATCTCTCCTCTGCCCTCAAAGCATCTGACCACACCAAGATCGGTGTGATAAAATGCTTTCCCAATTTCCCAATGGCGCTGTTTACATCCGGCGAAGTCATGAAATGCTTGTAGCTTCCAGTTTCTTAGGCCATAGAGATGTTTGGAGCCATTCTGGTCTCTGATCAGCTCTATGGTCAGCTGGCTGAATCACCGGCTGCATTCTCAAGTTCCCTGTTGGGACAGGAGAGCCAGAGAAAAACATGGACGACGGTGTGGGGGGGGGGGCATTCCCTCCCACTGCTTGTAAAAGCAGTCTAGAGGCTAATTAGCCGCTAGGATTGCTTTTACAAGAAAGCCGACCACTGGCTGAAAAGAATGATACCAAGATGATACCTAAACCTGCAGGCATCATTCTGGTATAACCACTCAAAGTCCAGCAACATACCAGTACGTTGCTGGTCCTTGTTGGGCATACATTGTAAACTTTTTTTTCATGCAGCCTGTGGGCTGAACGAAAAAAAGATATTGATCGGTGGGTATGCCCACCATTAGAATACCTCCCTTCATCCACCCACTTCTAATGATGGGCATACATGCACCGTATATATATGCCGAAGCATGGGTGCATCCTCCCGCAAAAGGCAGGAGCAAATTGCTCCTCCACCCACTGCCCCCACGCTTCGGCATATATGCTGAAGTATGTAACTGTGGTGGTGAAATCACCTCCGACAGCGCTGGAGTCACGGCTTTATGTATCGTGGGAGCAAACGCTGTTGCTGTCAAGATAAATAAATCCGTGCTGCAACTGAATGGCGTACCTGCTAAGCAAATGATGGTTAACAAAAAAACAAAGTAACATTACAGTATAACAGTATTACTTACCATACCTGCAAAGCAAAATACAAAAAAAACATAGTAAAAAATAAAACATTTAACGCAACCTGTGCCTACCTAAAAATATATATATGCCGAAGCATGGGGGCATCCTCCCGCAAAAGGCAGGAGCAAATCGCTCCTCCACCCACTGCTGCCCCCACGCTTCGGCATATATGCTGAAGTATGTAACTGTGGTGGTGAAATCACCTCCGACAGCGCTGGAGTCACGGCTTTATGTATCGTGGGAGCAAACGCTGTTGCTGTCAAGATAAATAAATCCGTGCTGCAACTGAATGGCGTACCTGCTAAGCAAATGATGGTTAACAAAAAAACAAAGTAACATTACAGTATAACAGTAATACTTACCATACCTGCAAAGCAAAATACAAAAAAAACATAGTAAAAAATAAAACATTTAACGCAACCTGTGCCTACCTAAAAAATATATATGCCGAAGCATGGGGGCATCCTCCCGCAAAAGGCAGGAGCAAATCGCTCCTCCACCCACTGCTGCCCCCACGCTTCGGCATATATGCTGAAGTATGTAACTGTGGTGGTGAAATCACCTCCGACAGCGCTGGAGTCACGGCTTTATGTATCGTGGGAGCAAACGCTGTTGCTGTCAAGATAAATAAATCCGCTCTGCAGCTGAATGGCGTACCTGAAAACACAAAGGTGGTTAACAATAAAAAAAAAAAAAAAGTATAAAAAAATTGCATACCTATAAAGCAAACATGATAAAAACATAACAATAAAACATTGCAGTATAGAATGCAGAAAAATAGAGAGAGAATAGAGAGAGAACAATAAAACAACAACTATTTTTGTTTTTTTTATTTTATTTTTTTTTTGTGTTTTTTTCTTTTTTTTACTTTTTTTTGGTTTTTTTACACTTTTTTTTGTAACTTTAACTTTTTTAACTGGTACCAGGTTTGGGTCTCTCAAAATGCGACAGCATCTTGGGAGACCCTGTGGAAGTGTGCCTAGTCTGTGCAGTGCTGTACCCTACGCTAATACTCCACTAGTGTGTGGTAGCGTTCAAAACATTCACCAATGCAAAGACCAGGATTGCCAGGACAGAGGGGACAACAATACCGGGTGTCACGCCTAAATCTGCGCTTGCTGCAGACACGACATCTTTTTTGGGGGGTTCGTTGGGTAGGGGTACTCGGGAGGGCATAAAGAAAATGCCTCTCATGCAGCCGGCTTACTGCATTTGGTTGGGAATGGTGAGGTGGAGCACCGTCTGGATACAGAAGGGCTCTGACGATCTCTTCCTGGAATTTAAGGAAGGATCCAGTCCGTCCTGAAGCTCTGTATAGCACATAAGCATTCAGCAAAGCCAATTGAAATAAATAAACAGACACTTTTTTGTACCAGCGTCTGGCCTTACGGGCAATTAGGTACGGCGCCAACAACTGGTCGTTGAGGTCCACCCCTCCTATATTAAGGTTATATTCGTGGACACAGAGGGGTTTCTCCACAACACCAGTCGCCGTAGGAATTTGGACCATCGTGTCTGCATGAAGGGAGGTGAGAACGAAAACATTCTTCTTATCCCTCCACTTCATAGCGAGCAAATTATTATACTTCAAGCAGGCTCTCTCCCCCAGCCTAAGACGGGAATCTACAAGCCGCTGGGGAAAGCCCCGGCGATTAGGTCGCACGGTGCCACATGCTCCAATCTGATGATCAAAAAGGTGGCTAAAAAGTGGCACGCTCGTATAATAATTGTCCACGTACAAGTGGTACCCCTTTCCGAATAAGGGTGACACCAAGTCCCACACTATCTTGCCAGCGCTTCCTATGTAGTCAGGGCAGTTTGTCGGCTCTACGTGACTATCTTTTCCCTCGTAAACCATAAATCTACATGTATAGCCTGTGGCCCTGTCACAGAGCTTATACATCTTGACCCCGTATCTGGCACGCTTGCTGGGAAGGTACTGTTTGAATGACAAGCGGCCAGAAAATTTAACCAGGGACTCATCAACGCAGACAACTTGATGGGGGGTAAACAAGTCTGCAAAACGTTGGTTGAAGTGGTTTACGAGGGGCCGAATTTTGTAGAGCCGATCGTATTCAGGGTCTCCACGAGGACGACAGAGTTCATTGTCGTTGAAGTGCATGAACCGCAAAATCTGCTCGTATCGTGCCCTGGCCATGGAAGCAGAGAACAAGGGTGAATGGTAAATTGGGTCAGTGGACCAATATGACCGCAACTCACTCTTTTTATTCAACCCCATGAGGAGGGAAAGGCCCAGAAAGATCTTAAATTCGGAGACCGTAATTGGTCTCCAATCTCTGGCAAGGGTAGACTGGGGCATAGTGGCGATGTATTGACCAGCGTATAAATTGCTTTGGTCCACAATAGATCTATAGAGATCTTCGGTGAAAAACAGCGAATAAAAATCCAGTGGCGTAAAGTCAACTGTTTCCACCTGAATTCCGGGTTGGCCAGTGAAAGGGGGAAGTACGGGTGCTGCAGAAGTGGTGGGTACCCAATTCGGATTGGCCAATGCAGCAGGAAGGGCACTATGGGCACGACGGGCCTGTGTTCGTCTTCTTGGTGGCAGCGGGACACTACTAGTGCTTGCCACCTCGCCAGCTTGAACTGCACTTATGGGACTCGCCACGTCACCATGTGATACTGCAGTGCTGGATGTACGACCAGGGTGTACTAGGCCGCTGGTGCTTGCCAGTTCACCAGAAGGAGTAGCGGCACTAGTACTTGTCTGCTCCATACGAGAGCCCTGCGGTTCTTGCACTTCAAGGACAGCATAAGTTCGGGGTCTGGTACGCCTGACCTTAGCAGGGACCACAACTCCGTCGTCAGAGCTATCTGTCATGGAGCCGCTGTCCTCTACAGGATCGTATTCTGAGCCTGAATCTGACAGATGAGTGACTTCCTCTTCACTATCTGTCATGCTCAGAATCCTGTAGGCCTCTTCACTAGTGTACCTTCGATTTGCCATTTTGGCCTCTAAATTTAGGGGTACACTAGTGAGACTCACAGGCAAAAAAGCTCCCGACTGTCAGCGACTGATTCAAAACGCTACCAAAAAACTGTTAGCGATCGCAGGGATCAGGCCTGACTCTGCGACCGCTGCAGTTATGTGTGCTTAGTGTTTTGTAAGTGTCAGTAATCGATCGATACTGCACTTGGGTGGGCTGGGCTGGGCCGAGGAGCAAAACGCAGGTGCTAGCAGGTATCTGGGCTGATCCCGCTAACACTGCGTTTCAGGGAACCCTAAACTGCTGGGGAGTATAGATCTGATCGGATCAGATATCGATCCGTTCAGATACTATAGCACTAAGGGAGGTGTATGCTGCGTGCGTGGGTTTTAGCGGTACTGGCGCTAACCTGACGCTGCCTGGGGCGACGCAGACCTTATCTGATCCTAAAAACTTAACTTCTATCACCGCCGGGCAATTAGGGGGTTAAACCTTTATAAGGTAATAAACGGCGGGTGCCCTAAAACTATAATAAACTGTAATAAACTATAATAAACTACAAAAAACAAACTATCTAACCAGCGTCACCCGTAACACTTATACGGTGAACGCTGGTGAAAGGGTTAACTAGGGGGCAATCAGGGGGTTAAAACCTTTAGCAGGTAGTATATGGGGGTCCCTGTCGCTATAAAACACTGACAGCGAACCTATATACTTATCTCCCTAAACTAGCGTCACCTGTGTCACTAATACAGCGATCAGAAAAACGATCGCTTAGCGACACTGGTGACGGGGGGTAATCAAGGGGCTAACTTTTATTAGGGGGGGTTAGGGGGTACCCTGGACCTAAGGGGGGGTACCCTAGACCTAAAGGGGGCTAACCTAACTGCCCTAACACTTATAACTGACAAACTGACACCAATGCAAAAAAAAAAAAAACACTGCTATTGGTGTCAGAGTGACAGTGGGTACAGGGGGGTGATCGGGGGGTGATCGGGGGGTGACAGGGGGGTGAAAAGTGTGCCTGGCGTGTTCTACTGAGCGTGTGGTGTTGGTGCACTTACTTGGATGTCTTCTCTCCTCGGCGTCGGATCAAAAAGACCGGCTCCAGGAGAGATGACATCACTTCCTCTCCCTCTGTTTACATTACAGAGGGAGAGGAAGCATTTGATTCGTGGGAGCGATCGGGAGGGGGTGGCCATCAATGGATGGCCTCCCCCTGACCCCCAATCGCCCGCGAACAAGAGCCGACCGCTCAGGGCACCGGGGGGGGTCCGATCGGACCCCCCGCCCGCGGGAAGACATCACGTACTAGGTACGTGATTTTGCCTGCCCGTGCCGACCTGCTCACGTATATAGGCGTGAGGCGGTCGGCAAGTGGTTAAATTGCTGTATTCTGCCCCAAAGGCCACTATGCAAGTCAATGGCTCATATTCAGATGTCTTTTCCCTTCATAGAGGCACGCGCCAGGGTTGCCCCCTCTCCCCTCCCCTTTTCGCCCTGGCGATCGAGCCACTTGCAGTGACCATTCAGCAGCTGAGCTCTGTTTCTGGGTTCTGAAGAGGTGAGCGAGAAGACGAAATATCCCTATACGCAGATGATGCGTTGATATTCCTAGGGGACACTAGGGGCTCATTATCATCCCTCATGACCACTATCAAAGCCTTTGGATCCTTATCAGGATTCATTATTAACTGGGATAAATATGTTCTTATTGTTGCCTCATTGTGCACAACAAATAAAAGTGGTGGATTTGTTGAAATACCTCGGTGTTTGAGTTCAACCTCAGGTAGGCAATTATCTTAAATACAACCTACAACCCCTTTTGAACAGGTTTCAATTGAAGAGTAAGGCCTGGTCTGAATTACCATTATTAGTGGTGGGCCAAACAAATCTCGTCAAAATGATATGGGCTCCACATGTATTATACATTCTACATAACTCCCCCATGTGGATCACTAATGGCTGGTTTAAAAGAATTGACTCTTTTTCGCAACTTTATATGGAAGGGCAAGAACCCCAGGATTTGCTTATCTATTTTGCAACTACTTAAAGATAGTGGGGGCCTGGCAGTTCCTCATGCAAAACTATACTTCCTTGCTGCACAAGCAGGGTGGGGAGTTCAGAGTCTGCAGGACCCAAATCAAGACATCTTACTTTCACAAGAGGCAAAATATCACTCCTTGGCTCAGATGGAGGCGGGTGGGTTTAGCGATTCATCAAAATACCCTTCTCTAAAGTTAATGAACAAAATGTGGGAAACCATGAAAAAAATAATGGGTTATTATGCTGTTTCCTCCTACTCTCCAATATGGCTGCCCCCATATTATAGGTTCGTGGAATTAAGCAAACTTTCTGGGTTTGACCATTGGTATTATAAAGGGGCGCGATTTCTCCATCAGTTATTTGCACAGGGCCAACTTAGATCCTTCCAAGGCCTGCAGGGGGAATTTGAAATTTCTTCTTGCAGATTCTTTCAATATTTTCAGCTACTACACGCTCTATCAGGGCAGGCCAAAATAACCAATATGGGATTGATTTCCACTCCCCTCATTGATGCCTTGGCTAATGCGGGGGTCTTATTTCTTCCTTGTACAGGATGTTGCTGGGCTCTGACACCATGGTCAGTTTACAGGCCTCGGTCATCCTCTGTCTGTCCTTGCTGCCTCTCTCCTCTCCTGCCTGCCTGTCAACTGTGTCATAGCTGATCGCTTCTCGCCTGCTGCAAAAAACATTGTTTTCTTCTTACAATCCCCAGTGTTATATTACAGGGCATGTTATTTATAAAAAAAATTGCTGCTTCATACTTACATTTCACAGCGCTGTTTGGTGCTCGCGTGACCACCCGCAGCTCTCCCCCCCTCCTTGCCTCCTCCCGGCTGACATCAGCCAGGTATTCTCAGCCCTGCCCGCTGTAGCTGTCGGATCAGGGGAGACAGAGGCGGGTGGTCACGTGAGCGGCGCTCTGAAATAAGGTCTAAAGCGTCATTTTTTTAATAAATAACATGCACTGGGGCACATACTGTAATATAACACTGGGGATTGTAGGAAGAAGAAAGTAGCTTTACAACCACTTTAATCACTTACCAGCTTCTTATAACACTGGGCCATCTCAGAGGAAAAATCTCTGCAGAATACTAACCTCCCCCTCTTAGTTCGGCCTAGTTCGTCTTGAAGTTGAGCTATGTGGTCATGAAGTTCAGAACAGAATTCCAGCAAGCATGATAACATTGCTGGCTATCAAACCAAGCAGAGAAATAGAAGAAGGCTTTAATCAGAATTCCCAAGAGAAACTTTTTTTATCAAAATCCCCTCAATGTTATAAGAAGCTGGCGTCCTCTCAAACCTGAGATATCAGTTTTAGACTTATATTTAACAAGCTAGTATATTATCAAGTACCCTGAGTAAATATACTGCAGCCTTGAAAAAGTATTCATACCCGTTGAGATTTTCCACATTTTGTCATGTTACAACCAGAAACATAAATGTATTTTATTGGGATTTTATGTGATAGACCAACACAAAAGGCACATATTGTGAAGTGGAAGGAAAATGATAAATGGTTTAAAACATTTCTTACAGATAAATATGTGAAAAGTGTGGTGTGCATTTGTATTCAGCCCCTGAGTCAATACTTTGTAGAACCACCTTTCACTGTTACAGCTGCAAGTCCTTTTGGGGATGTCTCTACCAGTTTTGCACATCTAGAGAGTGACATTTTTGCCTATTCATCTTTGCAAAATAGCTCAAGCTCTGTCAGATTGGATAGAAAGTGTCTGTGAAAAGCAATTTTCAAGTCTTGTCACAGATTCTCTATTGGATTTAGGTCTGAACTTTGACCGGGCCATTCTAACACATGAATATACCTTGATCTAACCATTCCATTGTAGCTCTGGCTGTATGTTTAGGGTCTGTTGTCCTGCTGGAAGGTGAACCTCCGCCCAAGTCTCAAGTCTTTTGCAGACTCTAATGCCGTGTACACACGATCGGAATTTTGGTTGGAAAAAGATATAATGGCTTTTCCGATGGGATTCCGCTCAAGTTTGCCTTGCATACAAATGGTCACACAAAAGTTCACGGAACTTTCGACCGTTAGGAACGCGGTGACATACAACACTACGACGAGCTGAGAAAATTAAGTTCAATGCTTCCGAGCATGTGTCAAATTGTTTCCCAGCATGCGTAGGAATTTTGCGCGTCGGAATTGCTACAGAGGATCGAATTTTCGGATAGGAATTGAGAACATGCCCTCAATCTTTTGCTGGCTGGAATTCGGCCAGCAAAAGTCCAATGGAGCATACACACGGTCGCATTTTCCGACCAAAAGCTCTCATCTGTCTTCTGCTGGCCGAATTTCCGATCGTGTGTACGCGGAATAACAGGTTTTCTTCTAGAATTGCCCTGTATTTGGCTCCATCCATCTTCCCATCAACTCTGACCAGCTTCCCTGTCCCTGCTGAAGAAAAGCATCCCCACAACATGCTTCTGCAACCACCATGTTTCGTAGTGGGGATGGTGTATTCAGGGTCATGTGCAGTGTTCATTTTTCACCACACATAGCGTTTTGCTTTTAGGTCAAAAAGTTCAATTTTGGTCTCATCTGACCAGAGCACCTTCTTTCACATGTTTGCTGTGTCCCCCACATGGCTTCTCCCAAACTGCAAACAGGACTTCTTATGGCTTTCTTTCAACAATGGCTTTGTTCTTGCCACTCTTCCATAAAGGCCAGATTTGTGGAGTGCATGACTAATGCTGCATACACACGGTCGGACTTTTCGTCTACAAAAGTCCGACGGACGCCGACGGACCAAATCCGGCGGACAATCCGATCGTGTGTGGGCTTCTCCGGACTTTTAGCAGACTTTTCCAGCTGCAAATCTGACGGACTTTAGATTTGAAACATGCTTCAAATCTTTACGTCGTAACTCCGCCTGACCCAGAAATCCGCTCGTCTGTATGCTAGTCCGACGGACAAAAACCCACGCTAGGGCAGCTATTGGCTACTGGCTATCAACTTCCTTATTTTAGTCTGGTGTACGTCATCACGTACGAATCCGTCGGACTTTTGTGTGATCGTATGTAGGCAAGTCCGTTCATTAGAAAGTCCGCCGCAAGTCCGCCAAAAGTCCCTCAAAAGTCTGTCGGACGGGCTGTTGGACTTTTGTAGTCGAAAAACCGACCGTGTGTACACGGCATAATAGTTGTCCTGTGGACAGACTCTCCCACCTTAGCTGTGGATGTCTGCAGCTACTCCATGAGCCTCTTGGCTGCTTCTCTGATTAATGCTTTCTTTGCCTGGCCTGTCAGTTTAAGTGGACGGCCATGTCTTGGTAGGTTTGCAGTTGTGCCATACTCTTTCCATTTTTGGGATGGTGGATTGAGCACAGCTCCGTGAGATGTTCAAAGTTTGGGATATTTTTTTATAACCTAACCCTGCTTTAAACTTCTCCACAACTTTATCACTGACCTGCCTGGAATGTTCCTTGGCCTTCATGATGCTGTTGGTTCACTAAGGTTCTCTAACAAACCCCTGAGGGCTTCACAGAACCGCTGTATTTATACTGAAATTAAATTACACACAGGTGGGCTCTATTTACTAATTCGGTCACTTCTGAAGGCAATTGGTTCCACTAGATTTTAGTTAGGGGTATCAGAGTAAAGGGGGCTGAATACAAATGCACGCCACACTTTTCATATATTTATTTGTAAAAAAAAAATCGAAAAGCATTTATCATTTTCCTTCCACTTCACAATTATGTGCCAC
This sequence comes from Lithobates clamitans, assembly GCA_037952925.1. Classification (NCBI taxonomy): domain Eukaryota; kingdom Metazoa; phylum Chordata; class Amphibia; order Anura; family Ranidae; genus Lithobates; species Lithobates clamitans. The sequence goes on from JBBGZY010000303.1 coordinate 125,749, forward strand.
TTTGCGTTGGTCTATTACAGAGGTCTCCAAACTTACTAAACAAAGGGCCAGTTTACTGTCCTTCAGACTTTAGGGGGGCCGGACTGTGACCCTCATGAGTAGAAATTGACCCAGCATCAGTTGGAGTAAACAATGCCCCATTTTTGGTGTCAGTGAGAGCAATAGTGCCCCATTGTTAAGGACATTGGGGGGAACTGTGCCCCAACGTTGGTGTCATTGGGAGGAATAGTGCCCAATCTTTGGTGTCATTGAAAGGAACTGTGCACCATCATTGGCGTCATTGGGAGGAATGATCCCCCATCATTGGTGTCATTGGGCTTCATTGTTGGTGTCATTGGAAGGAATGGTCCCCATCATTGGTATTATTGGGCCCATTGCTGGTGTCATTGGGAGAAACTGTCCCCCTTCTTTGGTGTCAGGGAATAAAATACTGCCCCAAGGGCCGGATAAAAGCAAGCAAAGGGCCGCATTCGGCCCCCAGGACACAGTTTGGAGACCACTGGTCTATCACATAAAATTCCAATAAAATACGTTTTTGGTTGTAACATGATAAAATGAGGAAAATTTCAAGAGGTGTGAATACTTTTTCAAGGCACTGTACATAGATCTATACACAGATATAAAAAGGTTACAAAAAATAAATACAAAAACGTGTATAAATAAAAAAAAAAAAAAAAGAAAAGGAAATGCAGACACGATGGACCGCTTGATATTTTTTCTGCTGTCACTTTTCTATGTTTCTATGTAAACTTTAACTATTTCTGCAATCAAAACCTGACTGAAAGTGTTGAAAATTACCCAAAGACTGCCAAGAGTGTAGCTAGGATTAGACTCCTGAAGTTTCTTTCAAAAGAAAACAATTATGGTACCATGCAGCATGCTATGGTGTTGAACAGTTTTGATTTTTATCATTGCATTTTGCAATTGTTCTTTATAACTCAGGTTCATCTACTAAAACAAAGCAGACATTTCCAATAGTGAATGCTTTTCTCTGTAAATAGAATCTCTGGTGTCCTTGAAAATAAATGTCAAGAACAAGCTTTTCGCTGATATTCCTGGCAATTATTGCTCACTTTAAAATGTCTTACTGTATATTTGTGTACTGATACTTTAACGTTTAGGGCACATAATTCCGGGAAATTCTCCCCATTCAAGTCAGAAAATAATCTTGGTATATTGGAAATAATTATTGCTAACTTTTTTCAGAAGATGTGACATTTTACAAACAGCCACAGCACTAACAAATGTCACTGGGATTCTCGGAGGCTCAAAACAGCAACGGCATTTAATAAAGGGACAAAATAAATGTGAATGAAGCTTGCCATATAACCCTTTAGCAGTTCTGAGAAGCTGTCACAAGATACCACCCGTACAGGATCGGAATAAAAGGGAACTGAATACAAAAGGTTATAATACCTGAACAAGTGTGTCTCCTATTGCCCAATTTTTTGGTTAAATGTTTATAACAAGATTTTAGAAAAAATACTGGCTAAACAGCTTTCCTTAGTCCTGGACAGCTTGATTCACATAGACCAGATGGGTTTTATGCCTGGCAAGGGCACCAACATTAATCTCAGGCAATTCAATTTTAAATCTAAACATCCCTCATGCTAAGGGGGCAAGGAGTTATTGCCCCACTAGATTTTGAAAAGTAATTTGACTGCGTAGATATGGTTTTGGGTCTAAATTCGTGCATTGGTTACATATGCTATAAACACCTAGAGCCCTACAGTGCATATCAACATAATTATATTTGACCCTTTCATGTTACAGAGAAGTATTGATCAGGGTTGTTTTCTCTCATCCTGCCTTTTTACACTAACCCTGCAATCCCTCGTTGTTCTATCTACTTTGTTACAGGCAGGGGCGTACCCATAGCTCCCAACTGTCCCTGATTTCGAGGGACTGTCCCTGATTCAGAACAAAGTCCCTCTGTCCCTCTTTACTCCTCAATTGTCCCTCATTTTGGTCTGATCTATAAAGTTGTATATAAAATGCACTATATAACTTTCAAAAAGTGTTTCCCAATGCTAACCCTTTCATCCAATTTCTAAATGACAGCATTTGTAATTTTCAGAAGCCACTATAAAGGAATAGTAGGGGTAAAAGCACTTGTGGGTTTAATATATCCTCTATTTTTTGTATAATTCTCTTTTAAGGGGGCATGGTAGGGGGTGTGTCCTATGCATTCATACTTTTGCTAATAGGTGTCTCTTGTTCCAGTCTCAAAAAGTTGGGAAGTATGGCATCCGCGCCGGGTGCCACACTATGGGGGGGATGTCGGTGGCATCGCTATGGGGGCGACACCCACCAGAGGTGACACCATCCTGCTCTGGCTGCTCCCTTTGGCAACACTAGCCTAGCCTGGTTTGTGTTTTCCTCCTCGCTCCTCCCACCACTGCTGTGCTGCAGAGTCAGGCCTGTCCCTATTCTCCGCCTGGGTGGAGAGGCTGCGTCCTCCGGAGTCCGGACCTTCCTAGCTGCTGCCCATGTGTACCTGAGGGTAAGCCAACCTCCCTCCCTGGGGGGGGGGTTGCAGATTGCGATGGCAGTGTCCTCCACCACCCGAGGTGACCTTTTGGTAAGGGGGTGGGGGGTGGGGGTTGTCATTGTGTCTGCCACCCAGTCACTTTAGCCACCCTGAGCTGGTGCGAGAAGATGAAGGGGTGTTTGTGTTTGCCACCCTGAGCTGGTTTGCTAAGCCTGCACTGGTGAGCACTGATTGGGACTGGTGAGCCTGCACTGATTGGCACTGTTAAGCCTGCACTGATTGGCACTGGTGAAACTGCACTGATGGGCACTGATTGGCACTGGTGAGTCTGCACTAATGGGCACTGATTGGCACTGGTGAGCCTGCATGGGTGAGCACTGATTGGCATTGGTGAGCCTGTACTGATGGGCACTGATTGGCACTGGTGAGCCTGCACTGATGGGCACTGGTGAGGCTGCACTGATGGGCACTGATTGGCACTGGTGAGCCTGCGTGGATTGTCACTGGTGAGCCTGCACTGGTGAGCCTGCACTGATTGGCACTGGTGAGCCTGCACTGATTGGCATGGGTGAACCTGCACTGATTGGTACTGGTGAGCCTGCACTGATGGGCACTGGTGAGCCTGCACTGGTGAGCACTGATTGACACTGGCGAGCACTAATGGGCACTGAATGGCACTGGTGGCTGCACTGGTGAGCCTGCACTGGTGAGCCAGTACTGATTGGCACTGGTGAGCCTGCACTGACTGGCACTGGTGAGCAAGCACTGATTGGCACTGGTGAGCCTGCACTGATTGGCACTGGTGAGCCTGCACTGGTGAGCTGCCACTGATTGGCACTGGTGAGCCTGCACTGATTGGCACTGGTGAGCCTGCACTGGTTAGCCGGCACTGATTGGCACTCTTGAGCCTGCACTGATTGGCACTGGCGAGCCTGCACTGATGGACACTGGTGAGCCTGCACTGATGGGCACTGGTGAGCCTGCACTGATTGGCACTGATGGGAACTGGTGAGGCTGCACTGATGAATTTGTGCAATAAATATTATTGAAAGCATTACAAATCTTTGGGTGTTTTTACATTTTAAAGTTGGGGGGGGGGGGTCGGTGTCACGTATAGGATCCGCCCCGGGTGCCAAATGCTCTAGGTACACCCCTGGTTACAGGGAATTTGAGTAAGAGGCTTTATGCTAATGTAGCAATAACTCTCGGTGGAGCTGCTGGTTTAAAGCGGGCTGTTACCGTCACCTTCGTTACCTCAATTTCACCAGAACCGGGTCTAGGGTCCCGTTGAGTTTAATACCAGACAATGTAGGCACCGGACACTTGAGTATCTTTTCCAATGCTTTAATAAACGTAACTGAAGGAAGTAGCAGGAAAGAGGTAGAAGAAGAGTTGCAGGGAAGTTCAAATACTTTTTCTTAGTGTAGTATTAGGAATTGGAATCTTATAGATGAATGAACTTTCCTCTTAGAGTTGAATCTTTGCCCGCCTTGATAGGTTTCTCTCACTAACCTAGCAGCCAGTACGCAGCATGAACAAAAGTCTCTGCCACAGACTTGAATGGAATAGAAACCCGTACGATCCTCTGCCACAGGATGTAATGGTTCACGATGGATAGCAAACACAGCACTAGAACCTTTAAGCCGACCCGGCAGTACTATGCGGTAGGTTAACTTTAGGATGCCTCCAACTGAGTCACCAGGCCCCTCTCCAGACCAGCACTCCTGCATGATCCTTCCATGACGGGTCCTCCCCTGGGATCTTCTCAGTTGTCCAGCTTCTTCCCGTAGGACAGACAGCCCAGGACCATTCCCCTGCCGCTGTGGTAGGCCCCAGACAGGCTTCTGGGCCCACCCACCTGCTGCAGCAGGGTGGGCCTGCCGGTCGGAGTATATAAAATAAAGTGTAGTGCTAATGTGATGTCAAAATAACCAAGGCAGTAACTCCCCTAGGAGGAAAGGGGGTTACAGGTACGTGAAACTATCAGTGATCACGAAAAATAACATGGGTAGTGACCTACAATCTCACCCAAAAATTACATTGGGTTAGTGTTAAATAAGCCAATATAACCTATCTTTGGGTTAGTGTTAAAAAGGCCAATACGGTAAAGTGAATAAGTGTGTGTAGGATCACATTTACAAAATAAACATAAAACTACCCCCTTATGTAGGTGAACAGAAGTCAAATATACAAATCTGGCTGTGAAAAAAAGGTTGGTGAAGTGAACATATAAAAATGTATCAAGTGAAATCCTTACTGGCATCAAAAAAATATATGGAAACCAGATATGGTCATTTAAATCTTCAAATGAAGTACTCCTAACACATACCTGTGTAGGAGGGCCAGCAGGTGGAACGAAACGAACCCCAAAACATGGCGTCTGTCCCATAAATACCCTCTCCCAGAATGCAACTCGGAGGACCACCTCCACCGAGTTATCTCCGGGACAGAGGAGCACTCATACACTTTAACGTGTTGCCTTTCCAGCACCGACCCATGGTGACAACGACCATGGGTCGACCATGGGTTTCCATTTACATTGCTGTGTATGACTACCGTATTTAAAAAATATCTGGGTGCCACAAAGCCTGGGTGGTGCTCCTCACCATTTTCCCTTTCCTTTGTGGACCATGATGTCCCCTCCTAGTACACATCCCCCCCCCCCTCCCCTACTTCAAATCCTCCCCTCCAGGCAGAAATTCCCCTCAAATCCTCAAATTCCCCCACATAGCATAAATCACCACTCTTAGCACTCCCCAAATTTCCTCTACTAGAACAATACTTAAGCCCTGCAGCCCCCCATATGCCCCCTTCCAACCCAACCCCCCCATTCCCTTGTGACACCCCCCCACACCTCAGATGATACCACAGTGCCCAGGGTAGCCGCCCTTTCTGCCCAGTCCTTGTCCCGGCCCTGGGTGGCAGCATCATTAGGGAGGTGACTAAATCCTCTGGCAGTAAAGCCCAGTTTTGCATTCTATCTTTATGCTACACAGGAGAGAAGAATTGGGAGCGACATCAGGGCTATGATTCACTTGTCCTGTGAGCGAAGAATTCACATGATGACAGCGTCTTAAGAGAGATTCATCTCTAGAGGTTTTTATTTCTTTTATTCTTGTGTACAAAATAAAAAATATATTTTTTGATCATTTATTTTTTACTCTGGAAAAAAATTATATATTAATGGTGAACATACCATATTAAACTGGTGGTGAGACATTGAAGCATTGGCAAAGTGACTAATACAACTATGTAGACTCGAGAATTTTAACAAAGCCTATTGTGTCGTACAGTATATGGTCCACTCATATTTAACTAGTTGGGACGCACTGAAGCAGCGCTACTGACTGGAGTAAATCCGTCTATTTCTTGGGCATTCTATAATGTAATTCACCCTTTTATGCTTCCTTGGTCAGCGGATCCTCCTACTCCATTTAGAAGGAAACTGTCAGAGAGAAAGAACTTCTTTTACATACGGTACTTTTAATACATCATTCCTGCTCACCAATCCCTGCTGTGGCAGTATGATTATAATACTGTATTACAACATTGTAGATGTGCATACCAGAACACAGACTACACTAAGCAGTGACTACACTGACTATCTGCCAGTTAGAGTCAGTGTTCAGAGAAAATGGCAAAGTGACTAAGGCCGGGTTCACATATGGGCGAATTGGATGTGGATTTCCCTGCATCCAATTCGCATGACATGCGATTGTGATCGGCTCTCAATGGAGCCGGTTCACATATGTCCGGGGCGGCCGCGGTCCACATTCCAAAAGGGTCCTGTGCGTGTTTGGGTTCGGTTCAGGTGTAAATTCAGGCAAAAATTCGGACCTGATTCGCACCTGAACCAGTGAATAGGGATGTACCGAACCCCATGCTGGGAACGGCGGCTGCGCAATATGTGAACCTGGCCTAATAGAACTATGGACACTAGGGAATTTCATAAAGTGTATTGCATATTGTCTCCAGAGTGGTATGCTAAAATACTTTGGCAAAGCTTTCATGATCAAAGAATCCCACAGGACGTAGTCCTAGCACACTGTGCTAGGTTGACAATGCTGCTCCTCCACAGATACAGTACAGTGAAACTTTGCCACTCTAAGCAGGAAGGGTGTACCAGACAGGGTAACCAGGTGAAAATAAAGAAATTAAAGCCTGAAAGTGAAAACAAATGCATCTTTCACATCCAGACTTCAACAATATATTACATTTTTGTTCTTGGGTTTAGATACATTTTAGGGTGGAGAGGAAAAGGAGAATGAAGGGGTAGAGGAGGGGTGGGGGCATGAATGATCCTTTGACAGCAGTCATTGACTGTTGATGCAAAAACCTAAGAGCCTGTTTACACTCTTAAATTGTGTTTTCAGGTTAGATGTGTTAGGCCCCTTTCACAATGACGGACCAATCGGGTCTGCCTTTCAGTTTTTCAGGCGGACACGATTAGACCATCCATAGTTCTCTATGGAGCGGCGGATGTCAGCGGACACGTGTCCGCTAACACCTGCTGGCATCCGATCTGGTCTGCTAAAAATAGATGGATGTGGATCCATTCACCCTCCGTTCCGCAGATCGGATCAGATAACAGTTGGGTGGAAATGGACAGGCGGTCCATTTCTTTCTGACCGCCCCACAGAGGAGATTGTTTTTTTTTTTTTTGTTAAAAATTTTCAGTCTTTTTTTGTTTGTATAATAAGTAATAAAAAAACACAGTGGTGATCAAATATCACCAGAAATTACATACACTTCATTTGGGTACAGCGTTGCATGACTGCACAATTAGCAGTTAAAGTAGCACAGTGCTAAATAGCAAAGAGGGTAAAACCTTCTGGAGCTCGAGTGGTTAAATTCTGTCTTCCAGTATGTAATTTATAAATGGCAAAAGTCCAATGGGCAAATAAAAGAGGCTAAAAGTGAATAATATTTGGAAACAAGACCCCAAGATATAGAAGAACCAATTTAAACATTTAATAAGTGTTGGCCGATGTTATATTTCCCTAACTGCAAAATGTATTCTCTGATTTCTTATATTTCTTAATTGGGAAGTCATTAGTATGAAAGGTTCAGAGGGTAAGATCATGTCTATGAATTTTCATAAGATCTCTTTGACTCTAACCCAAAATTCCTGGACCCTAGGGCAGCCCCCGGATATATGCAATATTGTTACTTCTACTCTGTTGCATCTCTAGAAAGTATTGGGGGCCTGAGGGGAGAATTGTTGAATATTATTTGGTCAAGATTTTGTAGCCTGTTTTCTGGAATTTACTACTAATGGAGGATCTCTGTAACAAAGGTATGATTTTGTTCTTTGCCCAGGGTAAGTTGGAGCTCAGGGTCAGTTGGAGTTATTCTTTCCATGCTTGCCAGCAAGGCGAAATAAAGTCCTCTAGTCCTATGAATTTTTTATTATAATTGTACTACCATCCTACGCTCATCCCTTGGATATTATGAGTGGGACAGAAAGTGAGAGGAAATTTCCCTGTAGGACCACAAACATCTGATCATCATAACGTCATAACATCCTATGATATCCAAAACCGAAAATATTTTTTGGCTGCATTAGGCTTTAATCATTGCCCCCCAGATCAAATTATAATTAGTAATTTTGGATTACAGATTTAATTATTGATGTCTTTTCTATCTTCTTAGGAAATTGCTCTACCAGATTAAGTTTCTTGATGACTGCAAGTCTTGCTTAGATTAGTATATGCCTTGAAAAATTCACTTGTTTTCTGTATTGGCCATCTATATTATAATGTTCTAAAAGCAATGCTTTCACTTAAAGGGTTAGTTCACCTTTACCCAAAAAAATGCCTAATCTTAAGCTCCCGGGCTCTGGGTGAAAAGCAGCACATTACACCAATTAATAGTTATGCCTGAAAAAGTTACAAAAGGCATAAATTAAATCTAGGGCAGCCTGGATAGAATAACCCCCATCTAATAGAGGGTGTCATTAGTGTAGCGCTGGTAGATTTTCAATCTACTGCTTATAGGTAAATTTAGTGGGTTGTCTGTTCATACATAGTCAGATTTGCCTCTGTTCCAGCTTGGCTTGCATGTTGCATGTAGTTTCGCACTGTGCCTGTGGGTGTCGTTGTCACCATGGGTCGGTGCTGGAAAGGCAACACGTTAAAGTGTATGAGTGCTCCTCTGTCCCGGAGATAACTCGGTGGAGGTGGTCCTCCGAGTTGCATTCTGGGAGAGGGTATTTATGGGACAGACGCCATGTTTTGGGGTTCGTTTCGTTCCACCTGCTGGCCCTCCTAGCCGACAGGTATGTGTTAGGAGTAATTCATTTGAAGATTTAAATGACCATATCTGGTTTCCATATATTTTTTTGATGCCAGTAAGGATTTCACTTGATACATTTTTATATGTTCACTTCACCAACCTTTTTTTCACAGCCAGATTTGTATATTTGACTTCTGTTCACCTACATAAGGGGGTAGTTTTATGTTTATTTTGTAAATGTGATCCTACACACACTTATTCACTTTACCGTATTGGCCTTTTTAACACTAACCCAAAGATAGGTTATATTGGCTTATTTAACACTAACCCAATGTAATTTTTGGGTGAGATTGTAGGTCACTACCCATGTTGTTTTTCGTGATCACTGATAGTTTCACGTACCTGTAACCCCCTTTCCTCCTAGGGGAGTTACTGCCTTGGTTATTTTGACATCACATTAGCGCTACACTTTATTTTATATACTCCGACCGGGAGGCCCACCCTGCTGCAGCAGGTGGGTGGGCCCAGAAGCCTGTCTGGGTCCTACCACAGCAGCAGGGAATGGTCCTGGGCTGTCTGTCCTACGGGAAGAAGCTGGACAACTGAGAAGATCCCAGGGGAGGACCCGTCATGGAAGATATCATAGGATGTTATGACGATCAGATGTTTGTGGTCCTACAGGGAAATTTCCTCTCACTTTCTGTCCCACTCATAATATCCGAGGGATGAGCGTAGGATGGTAGTACAATCATAATAAAAAATTCAGAGGACTAGAGGACTTTATTTCGCCTTGCTGGCAAGCATGGAAAGAATAACTCCAACTGACCCTGAGCTCCAACTTACCCTGGGCAAAGAACAAAATCATACCTTTGTTACAGAGATCCTCCATTAGTAGTAAATTCCAGAAAACAGGCTACAAATTCTTGACCAAATAATATTCAACAATTCTCCCCTCAGGCCCCCAATACTTTCTAGAGATGCAACAGAGTAGAAGTAACAATATTGCATATATCCGGGGGCTGCCCTAGGGTCCAGGAATTTTGGGTTAGAGTCAAAGAGATCTTATGAAAATTCATAGACATGATCTTACCCTCTGAACCTTTCATACTAATGACTTCCCAATTAAGAAATATAAGAAATCAGAGAATACATTTTGCAGTTAGGGAAATATAACATCGGCCAACACTTAATAAATGTTTAAATTGGTTCTTCTATATCTTGGGGTATTGTTTCCAAATATTATTCACTTTTAGCCTCTTTTATTTACCCATTGGACTTTTGCCATTTATAAATTACATACTGGAAGACAGAATTTAACCACTCAAGCTTCAGAAGGTTTTACCCTCTTTGCTATTTAGCACTGTGCTACTTTAACTGCTAATTGTGCAGTCATGCAACGCTGTACCCAAATGAAGTGTATGTAATTTCTGGTGATATTTGATCACCACTGTGTTTTTTTATTACTTATTATACAAACAAAAAAAGACTGAAAATTTTTAACAAAAAAAAACAAACAATCTCCTCTGTGGGGCGGTCAGAAAGAAATGGACCGCCTGTCCATTTCCACCCAACTGTTATCTGATCCGATCTGCGGAACGGAGGGTGAATGGATCCACATCCATCTATTTTTAGCAGACCAGATCGGATGCCAGCAGGTGTTAGCGGACACGTGTCCGCTGACGTCCCCTGCTCCATAGAGAACTATGGATGGTCTAATCGTGTCCGCCTGAAAAACTGAAAGGCAGACCCGATTGGTCCGTCATTGTTGAAGGGGCCTAACACATCTAACCTGAAAACACAATTTAAGAGTGTAAACAGGCTCTTAGGTTTTTGCATCAACAGTCAATGACTGCTGTCAAAGGATCATTCATGCCCCCACCCCTCCTCTACCCCTTCATTCTCCTTTTCCTCTCCACCCTAAAATGTAGCTAAACCCAAGAACAAAAATGTAATATATTGTTGAAGTCTGAATGTGAAAGATGCATTTGTTTTCACTTTCAGGCTTTAATTTCTTTATTTTCACCTGGTTACCCTGTCTGGTACACCCTTCCTGCTTAGAGTGGCAAAGTTTCACTGTACTGTATCTGTGGAGGAGCAGCATTGTCAACCTAGCACAGAGTGCCAGGACTACTTCCTGTGGGATTCTTTGATCATGAAGGCTTTGCCAAAGTATTTTAGCATACCACTCTGGAGACAATATGCAATACACTTTATGAAATTCCCTAGTGTCCATAGTTCTATTAGGCCAGGTTCACATATTGCGCAGCCGCAGTTCCCAGCATGGGGTTCGGTACACTATTCCCTATTCACTGGTTCAGGTGCGAATCAGGTCCGAATTTTTGCCTGAATTTACACCTGAACCGAACCCAAACACGCACAGGACCCTTTTGGAATGTGGACCGCGGCCGCCCCGGACATATGTGAACCGGCTCCATTGAGAGCCGATCACAATCGCATGTCATGCGAATTGGATGCAGGGAAATCCACATCCAATTCGCCCATATGTGAACCCGGCCTTAGTCACTTTGCCATTTTCTCTGAACACTGACTCTAACTGGCAGATAGTCAGTGTAGTCACTGCTTAGTGTAGTCTGTGTTCTGGTATGCACATCTACAATGTTGTAATACAGTATTATAATCATACTGCCACAGCAGGGATTGGTGAGCAGGAATGATGTATTAAAAGTACCGTATGTAAAAGAAGTTCTTTCTCTCTGACAGTTTCCTTCTAAATGGAGTAGGAGGATCCGCTGACCAAGGAAGCATAAAAGGGTGAATTACATTATAGAATGCCCAAGAAATAGACGGATTTACTCCAGTCAGTAGCGCTGCTTCAGTGCGTCCCAACTAGTTAAATATGAGTGGACCATATACTGTACGACACAATAGGCTTTGTTAAAATTCTCGAGTCTACATAGTTGTATTAGTCACTTTGCCAATGCTTCAATGTCTCACCACCAGTTTAATATGGTATGTTCACCATTAATATATAATTTTTTTCCAGAGTAAAAAATAAATGATCAAAAAATATATTTTTTATTTTGTACACAAGAATAAAAGAAAAAAAAACCTCTAGAGATGAATCTCCCTTAAGACGCTGTCATCATGTGAATTCTTCGCTCACAGGACAAGTGAATCATAGCCCTGATGTCGCTCCCAATTCTTCTCTCCTGTGTAGCATAAAGATAGAATGCAAAACTGGGCTTTACTGCCAGAGGATTTAGTCACCTCCCTAATGATGCTGCCACCCAGGGCCGGGACAAGGACTGGGCAGAAAGGGCGGCTACCCTGGGCACTGTGGTATCATCTGAGGTGTGGGGGGGTGTCACAAGGGAATGGGGGGGTTGGGTTGGAAGGGGGCATATGGGGGGCTGCAGGGCATAAGTATTGTTCTAGGAGAGGAAATTTGGGGAGTGCTAAGAGTGGTGATTTATGCTATGTGGGGGAATTTGAGGATTTGAGGGGAATTTCTGCCTGGAGGGGAGGATTTGAAGTAAGGGAGGGGGGGGGGATGTGTACTAGGAGGGGACATCATGGTCCACAAAGGAAAGGGGAAATGGTGAGGAGCACCCGGGCTTTGTGGCACCCAGATATTTTTTAAATACGGTAGTCATACACAGCAATGTAAATATAAAACAAACATTTATTGAAAAAGCTAAAATGTCACCTCTATCAGAGTAGAGGGCATCCCTGAACATTAAAAATACAATTAGCATTAAACATGTACAAGGTAATACAATACAGTGAATCCAAATAGGTCCTCTATTATGCGTTTTGCCAAGCGCCCTGGCGCGTTTTGACCAGTGTGGGCTTCTTCAGGGGTTGCCCTTGGATAGCACAATGGAGGATTCTATAGCTAATAAAATGTACACACTGCAAATTAATTGGTGATGCCAAAGATCTTCCAGAGTGGAGGTGGAGCATAGGAAGATCGGAAGATGGAAGAGAAGCGCAAGATGGAACGAAAACATTAGCAGCCCATGTTTCCCAGACACAAGGGATAACAGCCAAAATGTAAAAGCAGTATATCTTCATGGAAACATGGGGTGGTAATAATGTGACTCAGCAAACGGTAGTAGAGGGTGACAAAAAATTATTTTGGTCCTTTGTGGACCATGTTGTACACGAATTGGGGCTGACACCCACCATTGGTTATTGTTGGCTGTATTTGGGGGGAATTTATGCTTGGGGGTAAGCATGCAGATTAGTGCTCAATGTTTTTGTAGGGAGATTTTTGCTGACACATAATACTCATACATCTTGGGGGGGGAAAGGGGGCACAGTTTGGCATGTTCGCCCTGGGTTGTAGATAACCTTGTCCCAGCACTTCTGCCACCTGACATATATGTCTCTGCCGTGAGCAGATGCCCAGAGAACATATGAGTGTGCAAATATGTAGGGAACAGTCAGCCATAACAAGTTAGTCACAACACAAACTCTGTCTCTCATGTTCACATTCCCACCAAACACATTGTTCTCCTACCATGGCTGTTGCCTTGTTACTGTTTCATATTTACATTGCTGTGTATGACTACCGTATTTAAAAAATATCTGGGTGCCACAAAGCCCGGGTGCTCCTCACCATTTCCCCTTTCCTTTGTGGACCATGATGTCCCCTCCTAGTACACATCCCCCCCCCTCCCTTACCCCAAATCCTCCCCTCCAGGCAGAAATTCCCCTCAAATCCTCAAATTCCCCCACCTAGCATAAATCACCACTCTTAGCACTCCCCAAATTTCCTCTCCTAGAACAATACTTATGCCCTGCAGCCCCCCATATGCCCCCTTCCAACCCAACCCCCCCATTCCCTTGTGACACCCCCCCCACACCTCAGATGATACCACAGTGCCCAGGGTAGCCGCCCTTTCTGCCCAGTCCTTGTCCCGGCCCTGGGTGGCAGCATCATTAGGGAGGTGACTAAATCCTCTGGCAGTAAAGCCCAGTTTTGCATTCTATCTTTATGCTACACAGGAGAGAAGAATTGGGAGCGACATCAGGGCTATGATTCACTTGTCCTGTGAGCGAAGAATTCACATGATGACAGCGTCTTAAGGGAGATTCATCTCTAGAGGTTTTTTTTTCTTTTATTCTTGTGTACAAAATAAAAAATATATTTTTTGATCATTTATTTTTTACTCTGGAAAAAAATGATATATTAATGGTGAACATACCATATTAAACTGGTGGTGAGACATTGAAGCATTGGCAAAGTGACTAATACAACTATGTAGACCCGAGAATTTTAACAAAGCCTATTGTGTCGTACAGTATATGGTCCACTCATATTTAACTAGTTGGGACGCACTGAAGCAGCGCTACTGGTTGCAGTAAATCCGTCTACTGCTTGGGCATTCTATAATGTAATTCACCCTTTTAAGTTTCCTTGGTCAGCGGATCCTCCTACTCCATTTAGAAGGAAACTGTCAGAGAGAAAGAACTTCTTTTGACAAGCACATACTTTTAATATATCATTCCTGCTCACCAATCCCTGCTGTTGCAGTATGAGTATAATACTGTATTACAACATTGTAGATGTGCATACCAGAACACAGACTACACTAAGCAGTGACTACACTGACTATCTGCCAGTTAAAGTCAGTGTTCAGAGAAAATGGCAAAGTGACTAAGGTACACATTCCACATATGTCCGGGGCAGCCGCGGTCCACATTCCAAAAGAGAACTGTGCGTGTTTGGGTTCGGTTCAGGTGTAAATTCAGGCAAAAATTCGGACCTGATTCGCACCTGAATCGGTGAATAGGGATGTACCAGACCCCATGCTGGGAACTGCGGCCGCAGCATATGTGAACCTGGCCTAATACAACTAAGGACACTAGGGAATTTCATAAAGTTTGTTGCATATTGTCTCCGGAGTGGTATGCTGAAATACTTTGGCAAAGCCTTCATGATTAAAGAATCCCACAGGACGTAGTCCTAGCGCACTGTTCCTCGGCCTCCTCCACAGATACAGTACAGTGTATCTTTGCCACTCTAAGCAGGAAGGGTGTACCAGACAGGATAGTAAAAAAAGAAAAGCCTTGCGAGCCACAATGATGTAATGCCTCAAATGTGGAGAACGCCTAGCTGCCTGCGTAGAACACGTTTCATATATACCGTGCATTACTATATATAAAAGATACGCTGCGCTAAGGTGTAAATATATATATAAAAATTGTTAAAGAAAATAATATATATATTTGGTCTGCTATAGATACTATATAAATAGCCTTTCCAGCCTTAGTGCAAAATTATCCAATTATAGCAATAAATATTCAAAGGATAAGTCAATATAATAAAGTGCAACGTGTAAAATGGTATGTCATCAGAGCAAAATAGCAGGTAGAAATAGAGGTAAAAGTGCAACGTGCAAATTATATATCTCAATACATATGCCACACAATAAGTGTAACTATCTAATCCAAAAACAACATAACACGTGATCCAATATATTAATGTTATTAAATGTATACAAGGAGTCCATAAAAATTGTTAATAGAGAAAAAAATTCAACGTGCTTGCAATTTTCTTAGTGCTTAGTGCTCAGAAAACCATGCTCAAGTGTCATCCAGTGACCCCCCAGGACAGCCGCTCACCTTAGAGCGTGAGACTCAGCTGTGATACTAAGTCTAAACATGCTTAGGAGCCAATATTTATTGCTATAATTGGATCATTTTGCACTAAGGCTGGAAAGGCTATTTATATATAGTATCTTCAGCAAACCGTATATATATTATTTTCTTTAACAATTTTGAATATTTTTTAGACATATATTTACACCTTAGCACAGCGTATCTTGTATATATACCAGACAGGGTAACCAGGTGAAAATAAGGGAATTAAAGCCTGAAAGTGAAAACAAATGCACCTTTCACATCCAGACTTCAACAATATATTACATTTTTGTTCTTGGGTTTAGATACATTTTAAGGGTGGAGAGGAAAAGGAGAATGAAGGGGTAAAGGAGGGGTGGGGGCATGAAAGACCCCTTTTTAAACTCTTAAATTGTGTTTTCAGGTTAGATATGTTAGGCCCCTTTCACAATGACGGACCAATCGGGTCTGCCTTTCAGTTTTTCAGGCGGACACGATCAGATCATCCATAGCTCTCTATGTAGCGGCGGACGTCAGCGGACACGTGTCCGCTAACACCCGCTGGCATCCGATCTGATCCGCTAAAAACAGACGGATGTGGATCCATTCACCATCCATTCTGCAGATCGGATCAGATGACAGTTGGGTGGAAATGGACAGGCGGTCCATTTCCATCTGACCGCCCCACAGAGAAGATTGTTTTTTTTTTTTTTGTTCTAAATTTTCAGTCTTTTTTTCTTTGTATAATAAAAAATAAAAAAACACAGTGGTGATCAAATACCACCAGAAATTAAATAAATTGTATTTGGGTACAGCGTTGCATGACTGCACAATTACCAGTTAAAGTAGCACAGTGCTAAATAGCAAAGAGAGTAAAACCTTCTGAAGCTCGAGTGGTTAAATTCTGTCTTCCAGTATGTAATTTATAAATGGCAAAAGTCCAATGGGTAAATAAAAGAGGCTAAAAGTGAATACTATTTGGAAACAAGACCCCAAGATATAGAAGAACCAATTTAAACATTTAATAAGTGTTGGCCGATGTTATATTTTCCTAACTGCAAAATGTATTCTCTGATTTCTTATAGTTCTTAATTGGGAAGTCATTAGTATGCAGAAGAAAGGTTCAGAGGGTAAGACCATGTCTATGAATTTTCATAAGATTTTTGACTTTAACCCAAAATTCCTGGACCCTAGGGCAGCCCCCGGATATATGCAATATTGTTACTTCAACTCTGTTGCATCTCTAGAAAGTATTGGGGGCCTGAGGGGAGAATTGTTGAATATTATTTGGTCAAGATTTTGTAGCCTGTTTTCTGGAATTTACTACTAATGGAAGATCTCTGTAACAAAGGTATGATTTTGTTCTTTGCCCAGGGTAAGTTGAAGCTCAGGGTCAGTTGGAGTTATTCTTTCCATGCTTGTCAGCAAGGCGATACAAAGTCCTCTAGTCCTCTGAATTTTTTATTATGATTGTACTACCATCCTACACTCAACCCTCAGATATTATGAGTGGGACAGAAAGTGAAAGGAAATCTCCCTGTAGGACCATAAACATCTGATCATCATAACATCATAACATCCAATGATATACAAAACTGAAAATATTTTTTGGCTGCAATAGGCTTTAATCATTTCCCCCAGATCAAATTATAATTAGTAATTTTGGATTAGAGATTTAATTATTGATGTCTTTTCTATCTTCTTAGGAAATTGCTCTGCCAATTTCTTGATGACAGCAAGTCTTGCTTGGAATAGTATATCCCTTGAAAAATTCACTTGTTTTCTGTATTGGCCATCTATATTATAATATTCTAAAAGCCATGCTTTTCCTTAAAGGGTTAGTTCACCTTTACCCCAAAAAATGACTAATCTTAAGATCCGGGGCTCTGGGTGAAAGGCAGCACTTTAGGCCAATTAATAGTTATGCCTGAAAAAGTACAAAAGGCATAAATTAAATCTAGGGCAGCCTGGATAGAATAACCCCTATCTAATAGATAGAGGGTGTAATTAGCATAAAGCCTCTCACTCAAAGTCCCTGTAACCAGGAGCGTATCTAGAGCATTTGGCAGCACCCGCGGCGGATCCTGTATCTGGCACCTACCCCCCCCAACTTTAAAATGTAAAAACACACACAAAGATTTGTAATGCTTTCAATAATATTTATTGTACAAATTCATCGGTTTAAAATCAGTGCAGCCTCACCAGTTTCCATCAGTGCTGGCTCACCAGTGCCAATCAATGCAGGCTTACCAGTGCCAATCAGTGCAGGCTCACCAGTGAAGGCTCATCAGTGCCAATAAGTGCAGGCTCACCAGTGCCAATCAATGCAGGCTCACCAGTGCAGGCTCACCAGTGCCAATCAGTGCAGGCTCACCAGTGCCAATCAGTGCAGGCTCAACAGTGCAGGCTCACCAGCGCAATCAGTGCAGGCTCACCAGTGCCAATCAGTTCCGGCTCACCAATGCAGGTTCACCAGTGCCAATTAGTGCAGGCTCACCAGTGCAGTTACCAGTGCCAATCAGTGCCCATCAGTGTAGGCTCACCAGTGCCAATCAGTGCTTACCAGTGCAGGGTCACCAGTGCCAATCAGTGCCCATGAGTACAGGCTCACCAGTGCCAATCAGTGCCCATCAGTGCAGGCTCGCCAGTGCTAATCAGTGTATGCTCGCCAGTGCTAATCAGTGTAGGCTCACCAGTGCCAATCATTGCAGGCTCACCAGTGACAATCCATGCAGGCTCACCAGTGCCAAATTGATACCCAACATGTCACGCTTCAAAATTGCGCCTGCTCGTGGAATGGCGACAAAATTTTACCTTTAAAAATCTCCAACGCAACGTTTAAAAAATTCTACAGGCTGCATGTTTTGAGTTTCAGAGGAGGTCTAGGGCTATAATTATTGCTCTCGCGCTCACATTCTTTGTGTGGTGTATGGGTGACCCCCCCTGATGTAACGCAGGATTCCCGTTACATCAGAGTGGGGGGCGGGGTCACCCGTACACGTCACTGGGAAACCCCAGCGTTTCCCCTTGTCAGAGGGGGATGGGGTCACGTGACGGGTGGCCCTGCCCTCAGCTACATAAGAGCTGTCAAGCTGGTGCCGTGTCATTGGCTGGGTGCCTCCGCTGGAGACAGGATTCTGTGCGTGTTCCTCCTGGAGTCGCTGGAGATCATCCATCGCTGGAGATCGAGAATTGGATTACATCTCTGGAGTAGGAGCATGGATTTATTGGATTACATCGCTGGAATCTCTTTTTTATTTCTTTATTTTTTTATTTTTAATAAAGGACTTGTCCCAAGCCTTCTCCTGTGTTTTTTTAACATTTTGACACTTTCTTTTTGTGAAATGGTAGGGGTACAATGTACCCCTTACCAATTCACATGGGGGGGCAGGATCTGGGTGTTCCCTTTCGTTAAAGGGGGCTTCCAGATTCCGATAAGCCCTCCGCCCGCAGACCACCACAACCACCGGGCAAGGGTTGTGGGGATGAGGCCCTTGTCCCCATCAACATGGGGACATCCTCCCCATGTTGAGGGGATGTGGCCTGGTACGGTTCAGGAGGGGGGGCCCTCTTTTCCTGCGGCCTGCCAGATTGCGTGCTCGGATAAGGGTCTGGTGTGAATTTTTGGGGGAACCCCACGCCATTTTTTAAAATTTTGGCGCAGAGTTCTTCTTAAAATCCATACCAGACCCTTTAGGTATGGATTTTCGGGGGGAACCCCTCGCCATTTTTCAAAAAAATTTTGCCGCAGAGTTCCCCTTAATATCTATACCAGACCTGAAGGGCCTGGTAATGTAATTTTGGAGCACCCCCACGCATTTTTTAAAAAAATTTTCAATGACTTTTATGTGCTTTGTCGGGACCGACAATTCATTAGCACTAGCACTAGCACTAGCGCTAGCACTTTTAAATGACTTTTTTTTCCTTTAGAAATGTCATTTTGCTCTCGGACTGTTATAAACACGGAAACATGCGCTACTTTACAGGCATACTATAGACACCCCCCGGGTACGAAATTTAAAGGAATATTTCTCTTTTATTGTTTCACTTTAAGCATTATTAAAATCACTGCTCCAGAAAAAACGGCCATTTTTAAAACTTTTTTTGCATTGATACATGTCCCCTGGGACAGGACCCAGGTCCCCAAACACTTTTTATGACAATAACTTGCATATTAACCTTTAAAATTAGCCCTTTTGATTTTTCATGTTCGTGTCCCGTAGACTTTAACGGTGTGCGCGTGTTCGAACAAATTTTTTGCCTGTTCACATGTTCTGGAAGCGAACTGAACAGGGGGGTATTCGGCCTATCCCTACTGTTGACCTATTTTACACTGTGGTGTCATTTGTTGTTTGCTAATTCATGTAGTAAAATACCTGCCTGTACTCTAGTACATTTTAGGCAATTCTTTAATGAGAGCTTGATTGAAATTGACCTGAGGAAGAACAGTTATGCATTAGCAAGAAGGATGGCCACAGCAAATTACTGGGCAATTTCTATCTCCCAGTAAAAACTGGTCTGGTACTTCTTGATGAAAAAATATGTTTTTTTCAAGCTAAAACAAATCTGATTCGGGTGCTCTACTGTACAGTATGTAAGCCAAGCTACTCCTAAAGAAAAAATGTAACCCCAGAGCCAAACAGCCAAGACTGTCTGTGGAAATCATACTTTTCTATAACATAACATACAGTCTTAAAGTGTAATTAAAGGCAAAACTTTTTTTTTTTAGTTTTGGATAGAGTAGAGTGGATTAGAACATCTGCCAGGTTTTATTGCCATCTGTGCCTCCGTTGAGGAGATTCACCCTTTCTATTTGTCCTGTTTACCATTAGCATTGAAAGTGAAAGTAAAACCCCAAAATTTTGGGTTGTCCCCAGAAAAGTAATAGGGGGGAAATCTTCCAAAGGGTACACAAGTTCTGGTGACCTGGGAGTCCCCAAATATTTCCCTTGATTTACAGAGATTTCCTCTCACTTCCTGTATGGCTATGGGACAGGAAGTAAGGGGAAGTCTCCACAATGGGGCACAGATGGCAAAGAAAAATCTTATAGGGGTTATAACCCTCCCTTGCTCTATCCAAAATGAAAAAAGACCCTTTCCCTGCTGTAAGGTTTTTTCTTTTTCTTTTTGCATATGGTGTATGTTTCTCATGGCAATGTCCAACTTCTATTGCTTGGTGTATGTTTCTCATGGCAATGTCTAACTTCTAATGCGTTTTATTTTATAGGAGTTTGCCTATTAGCTCCAGACTTTTTCTTTTTGCATTGGTGTATGTTTCTCATGGCAATGTCCAACATCTAATGCTTTTTATTTTATAGGAGTTTGCCTATTAGCCCTAAAAATGGCTAGAATTTAACAAGATTCGCTCCTGTAGACTTCAATTGGAGTCACTTTTAAGTTCACCAAATTATAAAGAAGATTCACTGAACCCTTGAACAATCTAACCTGAGTAAATTCCCCCAATACCAGTTAGGAATCACAGAGATCTAAAAAGCATTCAGCCTAAATGAACCCATTAAAAACAGGTTCTCATTGGCTTGTAATATATTAAGAATAAAGCCTATAAGAATCCATAAAAAAAGTAAAAAAATAAGAAATGTTCATTTATAATTCTGTTAATGTGACTTGCCCATATTAAATCTAGCATATATTTTTGCAGTTTGTTAAATAACTATCACCTCTTCATTAAAAACTTAGCATGAAACCTCTGTAGGCTAAAAATAATTGTGACTTTGACCTTTTTTCCCATTAGAGCTTAAATTAAATCTGTACAGTATTTAAGAATCACAATAGATGTTTTTCTTATGTAGTTGAACAGACATTCCTAGAATAAGATAACAGAAGCGTACCCTATTGGAAAGCACATTTATACAGTCTGGTAATGTTTAATGTGCATAATAACAACTTACCAAGCAAGGAGCCTGCAATATTATATCTTGAATCCTGCAATTGTCTCAGATTTTAACCACCTGCAGAGAAACTTATAGGAATAATTTTTAGAACAGCTAGAAATTAAATCAATACCTATTATGTGAATTGACTCACAGCCTGATGCCAATGGGTTCTAAAGGAACAAGTCAATTCTTACTAGTAGGAAAGAGGTAACTCAGTAAACTATGGAGAAGTTTTTAGAGGACTTTAATCTCAGTGTGCTATTGGAATACAAACAACGTTAAGATATATCATTGTCAAAATGGCCTATTTGAACATTAGACAAATACGTAACCATTATTTATGAAATGTTAGATTTCGTTTTGTAACAACATGTGTCGTGTTCTGAGGTTGTTCCTAAGGCACAGCACAGTTTACTGTTATGTTCAATTGCTCTCTGAACTTTATTTTTAACTCCTTTAGCTTTAGGGGTGGCCCGTCCATTAAGGGCACACGGGCATCACCTCCCCTATCCATCGCCGCCACCCCCATATCCATGCGTCCCCTATTGTTTTTGGGAAGACAAAAATATTTATTTTGGCAATATCGTCTTGCAAAAAGTATTTTATTTTCTATGTAATATAAAGACAACAAACACTGAAAAATTAAAAATTTAATTTTCTTTTGACCAGTGTTAATTTACAAAAAAATGCTTTGGGTACAAAGCTATTGAAAAAAAAAAAAGGGGGGGGGGGGGTTCAATTTTGCATACTGATACTGTCTTAATGTAACAGTGAAAAAAAACATACATAATGAATTGAAATTCAAAAACATATAATTATTAAAAGGTAAAAATAAACAAATAAAAACCAGCAGAAAAATAATAGCTAAGGGAGAAGGAGGGAGAGAAATTAAAGGATCACTAAAGATATATATATATATATTTTTTTAAAATAACAAACATGTTATACTTACCTCCACTGTGCAGCTCATTTTGCACAGAGTGGCCCCGAACCTGGTCTTCTGGGGTCCCTCGGCGGCTGTCTCGGCTCCCCCCCCACAAGGACTCAATACCTTCATGCGAGCTCCCTCGCATGGTGTTTAGTGCTTGCAGGCGCGCTCCCATGATACAGCCGGCGGCCATAGCCGCTCACTGTATCACTGGGCCCACCCCCCGGCGCGCCGCGTCATTGGATGTGATTGACAGGAGCGCGAGCCAATGGTCGCGCTCCTGTCCATCCATCCACTGTAACAAATCAACGGCCAGGCTGAGTGGCGAAGAGGATGTCCAGGCTGAGTGGCGAAGAGGATGTCGGGGGCGAGCGCGGGACTTTCGAGGCGTAAAACGAGGGGGCTGGGGGGGCCGGTATTGTTGGATGTTTTTACACCTTAATGCATAGAATGTATTAAGGTGAAAAAACTTTTACCTTTACAACCCCTTTAAGTAAGGTTGATTAGGGTTAACTAAAGCAACCCATAGGTGAGTAAATTTTTTTTGGTTCAACCAGCGGGTTGAAGGGAAAAAAATGACTTGATTCTCCCATCCACACATTCAATATGAATGGGGGGATCCTCCTCACTGTGCTGTTGTATTCTGACAGCGGGGATTCTTCCACTGATCAGAACTACTATAGCCAATGGTGCTGATCAAGCAGGGAAAATCCAAAAGGCTAATTGTACAGAAGTTGCTTAGTAGATCGACTTCTGTACAACCAGCTTGCCCATACACGTATCACAATTCGTCCGTTCCATGCTGAACTGGCTGAATTTCGATTCACGTAAGGCCTGCTTAAGGGTTAAAAAAGGGTTACTTTTTAAATGTTTTAATTTTAACTTATGGCATATACAGATCAAAGCTCACAATACATTGTTACACTTTAGAATGTAAGTGTCATTTTATTTATTTTGTAAAAAAATTTGTATTTGGGTCAAACAAAATTGGTATAGCAAACATATTCAATATCACACTGCAAAGCTGGTGCAACAGCATATGTGAAGTATAATATTGACAATGTGTCCATATAAGTAGTAAACAGTAATAACTACAAATAATAAAAATGTTACACAAAGAGGAAATGAAAATGAGTAAGAGAGAAAGAGGTTGTAAAGGAAATACAAAGATATGATACAAGACATGTAAGCATATTTTTTTACTTTTCTTTATGGAGCCCTACGGTGCCATGCTTTGTCGAATCTCTGTGAACAAGAAAGGTAAACCGTGGATTTACAGCACACAAAAAAGTGCCATGGTCTACCTAAGCTGAAGCCAGGTGGACCCAACACCAAGTACTTGGTAGGGGATTTTCCAGAAGAGGAGAGGCAAAAGACCTGAAGGCCACAGAACCTCCCCCAGACATCAGGGCAGGCCCCCGATAACCTGCACCCTCTGGCTCTGTGCAAAAAATAAAAATAAAATAAAAGTTACCCACAATGTCTGCTCAAAAGGTGTGTGCAAGAAAAGCAAATAGTGAAGTGACCTAGTGCCAGTAAAACTCAATAGTGTGCAACTACCCAAATGTTTTTTTGGCACCCCTAGGACGTCAGGCCCAGTGGGCACTGGGAGCTCCTTGCACCTCCTAGAATGTAATATATATATATATATATATATATATATATATATATATATATATTGCCATGTGCACAAGTGCAAGAAGTGCGAACGGGCGCACGCAGATCCGCAACAGTGCTAACATGTGAACACGCATGCGCAGAAGCGCCAGTTGGCGAACCCGCGTACGCACCGCGTGACAGATACGGTCACCTACTGGCCTATATAAGACTGCTGCTGAGCCCATCACATTGCTGGATTGTTGTCAGCCTTCCTGTGTTCCTGAGCCTCTGTGCATATTCTACTTGGATTTCCTGTTGTGACCTGGCTTGCTCCTGACCTGTCTGATCTGCTCTCCTGGCTTGACCCCCTGGCTTGCTTTACCGACTTGCTGCTCTCTCCATTGTCTGATCCCGGCTTGCATCACGGACTTTGATGCAGCTACCTGTTCCTGCCTGCCTTCCTGAACATGACCTTTGGCTTCACCCCGTTCCTGCTATCTGCCTCTTTCTCCTGTCTGGCCTACAGTGTTTGACCCCTGGCCTGGCTTCGACTACCCTCCCCTGCACATACCTTGCCAAGTATTACTGAGGATTCCTAGAGGCTTTGGCCCAGCTGTGTATCCTGCATTATCTGGTATTCTTCAGGTGACCACCGACTCTTCTCTCCTGAATCCATCTGGCAACCTGGGCTTCTTTGGGCACTACACCTTCTGTACCAACTTCAGGGGTGTACTGCACTCAGCTGCAAAGGGTGCCCTCTCGACATTTCCACCTCCAACCAGGCACGTGACAAAGAGTGAAAAGGTTCAGTTACAGAAGGATTACTATTCTTTGATTCAGAGATGAGTCACAAAGTCACATTTCTTGTGAAAAGCCGGCATGGAGTCATGGGTAGTATGGTAAATTCACTCTATAAGCCTCCAAGAATCCATCCTAGACAAAAGATGTCACCATGGGGCAATTTGTGAGCACCACTTTAAAGCTATGTCCCACTGAACAGCAATAAATAAAGTATACAGAAGCTTTTCACAAGGGGGAGTCACATTTGTAATAGGAACAAACAATAAACACATTGGAGAAAAGTTAGAACAATTATTTGGGCAGGTTTAGTTACCACTTTCTGCCAGAGAAGATGGAGCCCCTTACAACTCCAAAATGTGTGTGAATGTTTCATTATCTAAGCAGCCTTGAAAACAGGATGGTGACACCTCTGGAAAGATGGTATGCCACTTAGAGGGTGTTAAATACCAGCTAGTGTGCAATTTAATAGCTGCTTAACATATGGTAATAGAACAATCACTCTTAAAGAAGTTGGCAAACATACCTGCCCACTCTTGGGGAGAAAAAAAACCTTATCACAGTGCATTTCCCATTGTTTTATTGGAGATGGGTTTTTTCTGGGAGGTGAAACACATTAAGGTATTGGTATAAGGAGGAAATAAGGCACCTACCTCTGGGGTTAGAGAGACAGATCTGTTCAAAATAGGTAGATGGGCATGTAAGAGTGAGAGAATGGTGGTGCTGTTATAAATGTTTTATTTGAACATACCTTTAACTCTCTGTAATAGGAAAGTTATAAATTAATTGGAGGGTGGCAAAGGAGCTAAACTCAGAGCCGAGAGATCTTAGTTACCAGAGAACCATCCACCTCAAAAATCTGCTTCCATTATGAAACAACCATGATTGAAGGATCTTTCAAGCCGAAGGCAAGGGGTTACTGCAGCTAAACTGTACTTTAGTTTATTACAGTACTGAAAGTGTAATTTTTAAACATAAGCATCTGCTTTTTTATAGCTGCTTCTACTAAGTAACTGGCAGTCAATTGCTGGTAATAGCGAGAGGACCAGGTTGTAAGAGATACATCCTAGGAATTTTGTTGAAGCTTTTTTTTAGGACACCTGCTTTTGAAATCCTCAGGTGGCTATTCTCTCTTGAGAAGAGGTGATGAAGGAGGATCTGATCACTATGTTTAAATACATAGGTTATCCATATAGTGAACTTGGTGTAGAGTTATTGACTTTAAAGGTAACTTCAAAGGCCAAGGGGTCACTCTTTACATCTGGAAGAATAAAGTTTAACCTCCACATACGGAATGGCTTTTTCACAGTAAGGGCTATAAAAAGGTGGGATAGACTGCCTCAAGAACTAGTTCTGGCCAGCTCAGTAAATTGTTTTAAAAAGAGCTGGATGAAATCCTAAATGCAGAAAACTGGAATACTAACATTTATAGGTAAAAACGCCAGGGGTTGTTGATCCAATATTCAATTGCCTCCTGGGGGATCAGGAGGAATTTGTTTTTCCGCTGCTCAAGCAAATTGGTTGATGTTTTATTGTTTGTTTTTTTGTTTTTTTGCCTTCCCTTGGATCAACTGTGGGTATAGGATGGTGCATATGGAGGTTTTCTTTTTTTCATATTGGTTGAAAAAAGACTTGCGTCTTTTTTCAATGTGACTATTTGACTATAGTTAGAAAAGTTCTCTCTCCATATTTTAGTTTAAAGGAATACTCCTTCCAATTTTAAATTAAAGTGGTGGTAAAGTCTCTATCTTAACTTGTACCTACAGTTAAAGTCAGGAACCCCTGTCACGTTGTTATTTTTTTATTCCCATGGGGGACATTTGTTCAATTGGTCATGGTGACCACTGGGACTGAAGGTCCCATCAAATATAAGGGAAAATAAATATCCTAGAATGGCCTCACTTTGCAGAGAAGTCCTAGCATTTTGCGTTATGTCTACAGGACAGCAAGTGAAGTGACATCTCCCCAATGACACAAGGATGGCTAAGACTAATGTACTCCTGTTCCCAAAGTCCCTGAGACAAATATTGGGTTATTCCCTTATTAAAAAGGTGACTGTCAGATTTCACAATAAGACCACCATTTTACTATTATCGCCATCTTCTTTTTTGGACACATAGATATTTGAAAGAGTCCCCTATTCCTCAACATTGGGACAAGGTTGCATTGCAAGGTGGAAGACTTTGCTGCCCCCCCCCCCCCCCCTGCAGGGTACCACCCAAAATTGAAAGGCATGTGGTCTAGTATGATACAAGAAGGGTAACCCATTTTTATAATCCAGCCCTATGCTGGTTTATAATTTAGAAATCTAAGAGGTAAATAATGTAGCACTAAATAGAATCAGCCTGCAGCTTCTAGGATTTGAGGTCCATTCGGAGGCTCTTCATCCCTTCCTTGGATTCCATCCCTGAGGTCCGTTTGAAGTTCCATACATCGGCAATCCGTGGCATCATGCCTGTATGATTCCTTGTCGCTGACATAAGAGTCCACCAGTTCCGGTAAGGGCACATGCATTTACTTTCATGTTTGAGGATGCAATATCCCTGATGGTCTCCATACCAAACAGTGTTCATCATTTGTATTTCCTTGTTCCTTTACCATTCCGTGGTGTATGATTGGACTTGTGTCGCACTATACTTCATATTATCGCACTATTTTTTCCACATTTTCAGTATTTGTATGTTTATTTCCAATGACACATTGTTTTTTTCACAGATCGGACATTCTGTGTTTTTCATTATATTTTTGACTTGTCTTCTTTATCACTTATATTACCATATTTGCATTCACTATTTAGAGCTACATTATTTACCTCTTAGATTTATCAATGTTTGTCACATTGTCTATGTAGCTGCTTGAGTTTTTTCTGTCACTTGGAATCAGTGCAGTAATACCTACTTTTTATAATTTAGAAATGCAAACAGACTCTCTGACTTAAAAAAGCATGCTTTAGTGCACTTGAACATTGCAGAGGTTTGGTCCTAGCTTTTCACAACCGATTCTGCAACGTTTGGGGTGAATTTAGGTTTTCCCAAACAAAAACAGCAGCCCTATACAATACCACCCTTTGTAAAAGAGTTTGAGTATACTAGAATAACAAACAGATTTCACCTTGATGTAAGGTTTTAGAAATGTTTGGAAAATTAGGGTCATTATGTACAATGTAATGTTTCTTTACATCAGTGGTTTCATAATTTTCTGACCTTCACGGAAAACCTTTTACATCTCTTTGTTTGATTACCTTACCTTCACCCTTTCATAATGTAATCATTGCGTTGTGTATGCATAAGTGTGTTACTTATTCAGCATTCACTTAAAATGCATTCTGTTTAAGGAAAGAATGGCTCTATCAGAAAAAAAAGAATTCCTGCTTCAGAAAATAGTCAGATGTTATGTTATTTGAAAAGTTAAATGCTGTTAATATTGGGGTAGTTAATTCCCAGAGGACAACTTCATTACAGTCTAGGGCACTGGCAGTGAGCGCTATCTGAACCCTTGGCATAACGGGACTTTTTAGATAAGCTAGTGTAATAACCACCCTCAATGAGTTAAAGTGGAAGAAAAGCCTATGTTTAACTATTCTTAAAAATGATCCCTCTCCCCGTCCTCCTACTTATTCTGCCTTACCTGTATAAAAGGAGGCCCATACATTTTTAATTCTTTCTAGTCTGGTCATATGATCCCGTAGCCCTGGCTCCCCATATCAGTGAGCGGCGGTCTTCAGGGAAGAGAAGGGAGCATTGACAATGGGTGGGGTATGGGAGCGTATGGGTGTTGTCACAGCTGCTGGAATTCCTAGCTGTTGATGAATGCTCCCTGAGCTGCCTCTCTCTGTTGGGGTACCCCAAGGCTCCGTCCTTGGGCCCCTTCTATTCTCGCTCTATACCTCTTCCCTGGGCCAGTTGATAACCTTCCATGGCTTCCAATAACCTCTACGCTGATGACACCCAGATCTATCTCTCCACTCCTCAACTCACTCCCTCGATCTCCTCACAGATCTCAAACTTAATGAATGACATATTGGTATGGATGTCACACCACTTTTCAAACTTAATCTCTCTAAAACTGAGCTTGTTATATTTCCTCCTTCCCGGGTCCCCCCCCTTGACTTTACCATTAAGATCAACAGCACAACCACTGGTCCCTCCACACATGCCAGAATGCTGGGTGTAATCCTTGACTCTGACCTCTCCTTCAGCCCCCACATCCAATCTCTTGCTAAATCCTACTGCCTTAACCTCCTCAACATCTCCAGAATTCGACCCTTCCTGACTAATGACACCACAAATCAACTTATTCACTCCTTGATTATTTCCCACCTTGACTACTGCAACTCTCTCCTTAATGGCCTACCCTTACGCAGGCTATCCCCCCTTCAGTTTATTATGAATGCTGCTGCTAGACTAATACACCTCACTAACCGATCAAACAAAGTTTGACCTGTGTGTTTTCTAGCATGCCTATGGACCAAAAAATGCCCAATTCTGCCTCACAAGTAGCTCAAATAGCTTGAACCAATGTAACTATGTATATGCCATGCCTGGCCGATGTTCCTGGAAGCTGGAAATCACTGAAGTAGACACCACTACTGCAATGATCTCCATTAGCTTTTGGGTCATGCCAGGTGGCTGCCCTACTGCATTGTGAATACAGGAGGTCGACCGCACAGCACAGGCTGCCTTCAGAGAATGCTTTGCATTTTCTGAATGAATGCAAAGCAACCTCTGATTGGATGAGGCAGAGAGGTAGGCCAAGACTTTGGCGAGCGGCAGACCTTCTATGTTCACGCAATCTATGAATAGAGGATGTATGGGTGAATGAATAAAGCACTTTTCAGTCATGCAATCTACCTATAGTACAGCTGCTATGAATGTGGGGGGGGGGGGGGTGTTAAGGGTGGGTATAATTGGCACTCTTGGAAAGTGCATATGACGAGTGAACATAGCAGCAGTGGGTTGGGACTTGGATGCCAGAATGTTTAGGGCAGCACAGTGGCTTAGTGGTTACCATTTCTACTTGGCAGCACAATGATCATTGATTCAAATACACAACACTGCCTTCACAGAGTTTGTATGTTCTCTTGCTTGTGCGTTTCCTCACACACTACAAAGACATGCTCATAGGTAGATTGGCCCTAGTATATGTATGAATGTGGGTTAGGGGCCTTGGATTGTAAGAAAGCTTCTTGAGGACAAGGAGTGGTGTGAGCGTAAAGCACTGCATAAATAGTTGGTGCTGTTTAAAATATAATAATAATTTAAAGTAGTTCTAAAGGCTCAAGGTTTTTTACCTTCATGCATTCTGTGCATGAAGGTAAAAAAACTTCTCTATGCAGCAGCCTCCCCCCCCCCCCGTTCCCTTATTGCTTACCTGAGCCTGATCTGTCTCCAGCACTGTACATGGGAGCCTCGGCTATGTTGGGTCTCTCCATCCTCAATGGCTGAGATAGCAGCAGCAGCAGCCATTGGCTCCCGCTGCTATCAATCACAGCCAGTCAGTCAATGAGGAGAGAGAGGGAGCGGGGTCTGTGCGTGAATGGACACACAGAGCATTGGCTCGGCAGCGCGCCTGCTTGTGTTCCCCTATTGCAAGCTGCTTGCTCTTGACAATTTGGATCAGATGGTAAATGCACCAACTAGAAACAAAGCGTTACTAGACCTAAGGATTACCAACAATACAGACCTGATCATGGATATGGAAATATGGGGCAATTTAGGAAACAACGATCACAGGTCAATTCGTTTTAGTATAAATCACACAAATAGGAAACAAAAGGGGAATACAAAGACACTGAATTTCAAAGGAGCCAACTTTCCTAAACTACGATCCTTGCTAGAAGATAATAATTGGGATAAAATCTTAGGAACAAAGAACACGGAGAAAAATGAGTATGCTTTAAGAGCATATTAAATAAGGGCATTAGCGAGTGCATCCCAATTGGAAATACCGTAAATTTAAAAGAGCTAATAAAAGCCCTGGGTAGCTTAACTCCAAAGTAGAAATGCATATAAAAGCAAAGGAGAAGGCCTTCAAAAAATACAAGGCTGAGGGATCATCATCAGCATTCCAACTTTACAAAGAATGCAACAAGAAATGTAAGGGTGCAATCAGGGCGGTATAGATAGAACATGAAAGGCACATAGCGGAGGAGAGTAAAGAAAGTCCCAAGAATTTCTTTAAGTACATAAATAAAAAGAAAGGGAGGTCAGATCATATTGGTCCCATAAAGAATGATGAAGTGAATCTAGTTACTAAGGATGGAGAGATAGCAAAGGTATTGAATGTATTCTTCTCCTCAGTCTTCATGGGGAATCGGGGGGGCTTCAGTAACCAAAACTGCAATGTTTAACCTCAGGACATGTCACAGGAAGCACCCTCATGTCTAACAGAAGACAAAATTAGAATCAGACTTGAAAAACCTAGCATTAATAAGTCAGCGGGACCAGATGGTTTGCATCAGAGGGTCCTTAAGGAACTCAGTCAAGTAATTGCCAGACCAGTGTTCCTAATTTTTACGAACAGTCTACTGACTGCAATACTACAAGCCGATTGGAGAAAAGCCAATGTAGCACCAATATTTAAAAAGGGCCAAGTTACATTCCTGGGAATTACAGACCAGTTAGCTTAACATCAATTGTATTCAAGCTCTTGGAGGGGATGATAAGGGACTATATACAAGATTTTAGTAATAACAACGGTATCATTAGCAGTAAT
Source organism: Lithobates clamitans (assembly GCA_037952925.1). Classification (NCBI taxonomy): domain Eukaryota; kingdom Metazoa; phylum Chordata; class Amphibia; order Anura; family Ranidae; genus Lithobates; species Lithobates clamitans. The sequence goes on from JBBGZY010000303.1 coordinate 156,995, forward strand.
CAGCATGGATTCATGAAGAATCGTTCTTGTCAAACCAATCTATTAACCTTCTATGAGGAGGTGAGCTGCCATCTAGATAAAGGAAGGCCCGTAGACGTGATGTATCTGGATTTTGAAAAAGCTTTTGATACAGCTCCGCATAAACATTTACTGTACAAAGTAAGGTCTGTCGGCATGGACCATAGGGTGAGTACATGGATTGAAAACTGGCTACAGGGGCGAGTTCAGAGGGTAGTGATAAATGGGGACTAATCAGAATGGTCCGGGGTGGAAGGTGGTGTACCCCAGGGCTCTTTTCTGGGACATATCCTATTTAATTTATTCATAAACGACCTGGAGGATGGGTATAAACAGCACAATCTCTGTATTTGTGGATGATACTAAGCTAAGAAGGGCAATAACTTCTCTGCAGGATGTGGAAACTTTGCAAGAAGATCTGAACAAATTAATGGGGTGGGCAACTACATGGCAAATGAAGTTTATTGTAGAAAAATGTAAAATAATGCATTTGGGTGGCAAAAATATGAAAACAATGTACTCACTTGGGAGAGAACCTCTGGAGGAATCTAGGATGGAAAAGGACCTGGGGGTCCTAACAGTTGACAGGCTCAGCAATGACATATAATGCAAAGCAAACAAAAAAAAGGGGATTAACTCCAGAGATAAAATGATAATTCTCCCACTCTACAAGACTCTGGTCCAACCGCACCTGGAGTATGCTGTCCAGTTCTGGGCACCAGTCCTCAGGAAGGATGTGCTCGAACTGGAGAGAGTCCAGAGAAGGGCAACAAAATGAATAAAGGGACTGGAGGATATTAGTTATGAGGATAGGTTACGGGCACTGAACTTGTTCTCTCTGGAGAAGAGACACTTGAGAGGGGATATGATTTCAATGTACAAATACTGTACTGGTACCCCACAATAGGGATAAAATGTTTCTGCGAAAGGGAATTTAATAAGACTCGCGGCCATTAACTAAAACTAGAAGAAAGCGGTTTAACCTTAAACTGCGTAGAAGGTTCTTTACTGTAAGAGCGGCAAGGATGTGGAATTCTCTTCCACAGGCAGTGGTTTCAGTGGGGGGCATCAATAATTTAAAAAACTATTAGATAAGCACCTGAGCGACCACAACATACAGGGATATACAATGTAATACTGACACATATTCACACACATAGGTTGAACTTGTTGGACTTGTGTCTTTTTTCAACCTCACCTACTGTGTAACTGTGTATAACATGTCTTTAAGATGGAATTCACAACCTGTCATAAAATCATTTAGTTTGACATTGGCAAGCAAATCACTTTTCTTTCCCAGCAGTTCAGGTGAAGTTTACATCAGCTCTTGTGGATAGTAATTGAATAAATGTTCTGTTCTTTCATTATAACAAAGCACAATGGACTGTAAACTATAGGGGCTGATCTGAGTTCATGTGGTCATTGAGAGGTCACCCCCATCCGTTAGAGGAGGAAGGAAGAACTAACTGTTATATGAACTTGGCTTCACCTAAAAGGAGATAGACCACATAAATAAGAATTATTATTTCCACTAGCAAATGTGTGAGCATTCACGAATGATTTAATTTTTGCTTAATGTTTTTTGGCCTTCTATACATTGAAATGGTCTTGGTGATTCTACATACATTGATATACATTAATACCCCGTTGTACAATTTATTTAGCTGGGCACACATTTTTTGGTAAGGTGTGATATATACAGTGCTTTGAAAAAGTGTTCATACCCCTTAAAATTTTCCACATTTTGTCATGTTATGACCAAAAACGTAAATGTATTTTATTGAGATTTTATTTGATAGACCACAATTATGTGCCACTTTTTGTTGAAGTGGAAGGAAAACGATAAATGGTTTTCAAAATTTTTTACAAATAAATATGTGAAAAGTTTGGTGTGCATTTGTATTCAGACCCCCCAAGTCAATACTTTGTAGAACCATCTTTCGTTGCAATTACAGCTTAAGTCTTTTTGGGGATGTCTCTACCAGCTTTCCTGTCAGAAACCATGAAATCAGACCGAGACAGAAGTAAAGTTATATCACACTTGTTTAATAATAAAAGTAAATAGAACAAACGTAGTCAAAACATAGCCAGAGTTCAGGAACCAGCACGGATAGTCAGACAAGCCAAACGTCAGGGAGCCGGAGATGAGCGTAGTAAAACAGTAATCAGGATCTGGAGCCAGAAGGGATGTCAGCCAACCAAGTCTTTTAACAGGAATGCAGGACAACTTCTCTGTGATGTTGACTAAGGTGAAGGCAGAGCTCCTCTGGACTAGACGGCTTAAGTAGGCAGGACTGATGAGCAGGATATCAGCAACAGCTGAGTAACTGTGGAGAGATAGGAGCTGGCAATTAGCCGACAGCTGAGCAGCCAGCTCAGAGAAGGAAGGGCTGAGCCCAGCCCTGACATTTCCACACCTATAGAGTGATATTTTTGCCCATTCCTCTTTGCAAAATAGCTTAAGCTCTGTCAGATTGGATGGAGAGTGTCTGTGAACAGCAATCTTCAAGTCTTGCCATTTATTCTCAATTGGATTTAGGTCTGGACTTTGACTGGGTCATTCTAACACATGAATATGTTTTAAACTAAACCATTCCATTGTAGCTTTGGCTGTATGTTTAGGGGCGTTGTCCTGCTGGAAGGTGAACCTCCGCCCCAGTCTCAAGTCTTTTGCAGACTCTAACAGGTTTTCTTCTAAGATTGCCCTGTATTTGGCTCCATCCATCTTCCTATCAACTCTGACCAGCTTCCCTGTCCCTGCTGAAGAAAAGCATCCCCACAACATGATGCTGCCACCACCATGTTTCACGGTGGGGATGGTGTATTCAGGGTGATGTGCAGTGTTAGTATTTTGCCACACATAGCGTTTTGCTTTTAGGCCGAAAGGTTCAATTTTGGTCTCATCTGAGCAGAGCACCTTCTTCCACATGTTTGCTGTGTCCCCCACATGGCTTCTTGCAAACTGCAAACAGGACTTCTTTTGGCTTTCTGTCAACAATGGCTTTCTTCTTGCCACCCTTCCATAAAGGCCAGATTTGTGGAGTGCACAACTAATAGTTGTCCTGTGGACAGATTATCCCACCTGTGCTGTGGATCTCTGCAGCTCCTCCAGAGTTACCATGGGTCTCTTGGCTGCTTCTCTGATGAATGCTCTCCTTGCCCGGCCTGTCAGTTTAGGTGGATGGACATGTCTTGGTAGATTTTCATTTGTGCCATACTCTTTCCACTTTCGCATAATTCATTGAACAGTGCTCTGTGAGATGTTCAAAGCTTGGAATATCTTTGTATAATCTAACCCTGCTTTAAATGTCTCTATAACTTTATCCCTGACCTGTCTGGTGTGTTCCTTCGCCTTCATGATGCTCTTTGTTCACTCTGGTTCTCTAACAAAGCTCTGAGGGCTTCACAGAACACCTGTATTTCTACCAAGATTAAATTACACACAGGTGGACTCTATTTACTAATTAGGTGACTTCTGAAGGCAATTGGTTCCACTAGATTTTAATTAGGGGTATCAGAGTAAAGGGGGCTGAATACAAATGCACGCCATACTTTTCATATATTTATTTGTAAAAAAAAAATTAAAATCATTTATCATTTTCTTTCCACTTCACAATTATGTGCCACATTGTGTTTGTACGTTTTTGGTTGTAACATGACAAAATGTGGACAATTTCAAGGGACATGAATCATTTTTCAAGGCACTGTAGATATTACTACACCTGTATACTCATTTTGGTAATATTGTTTTCTAAAAACTATTTTAAATTCTTCATTATCTAAATATCAAGACATGTAACAAAACCTTAAAAGAAATATGTTCTTTTTTCTAGTTTGACCAAGGTTAGTTTTATATTAACTAGTGTTACTGTAGATAAAAAGTGCAATTTTTTTTTTTCAATTATTATAAAATTAACATTTTTTTGGTACAAACAATAATGAAATTAAAAAAGAAAGAAAGTTGCAGTTTACACTTTTTTTTTTCTTTAACATGTTTGCTGCTGTTGTTTTTTTTTGCACATGTTTAAAAAATAATATTGGGCCTGAAGATTAGTTAAAACCCCGAAACAGTGTATATTTTGCAAAAGAGGACACCCTGAAGAATAAAACAGCTGTAGTTTAAATTTTTTTAGGTCACACAATATTTGTGTAATGGTTTAAAGAGAATGTAAACCTCGCCTTTTAAAACAACCTATTCAGTTTAATACAGAAATGAAAGGCAAAACATTTGTGTATAGATATTAAAAAATATAAATGCCTTTCCTTCCCTTTTTTTATAAGTCATCACATTCCCTCTGTTCTCAGCTGCATATGAGTGGTGGGGAGGAGAAAGAGCAGTACACTAGTCTTCTCAGTAAATGGCTATGCGGGGGGGGGGGGGGGGGGGGTTGGTGGTGTCAAAACAAGTCTGATCATTGGGTGTGCAGGCTTAGTCCTAGCACAGCTAAAGAACTGACCATGCATTTCTAATGCATAGTGTGGCCAGGTTTTCTGGTACAATATTTTTTTATTGAAAAAATGAGGAGAACACGACAGAATGTGCATGTGAAACAAATAAGTCCCATGTAGGGGCAAAAGCAACAAAGTAATAAAGTGAACACAGGATGATTACATAGGGTTTAGAGGTGCACCAAATGGAAATTTTGGTGCCGAAACTGGAAATGCAGGATGCACTTGACCGAAACTGAAAATGACAGTTAAAAATAAATAAATAAACAAATAAATAAATAAATAAATAAATAAAATATATATATATATATAAAATTAGATTATATTATATTCAACTTTTTAATTATTATCATGAATTTAAATGAATATGAATTTATTGTCAGCACCTTTAGCACAAGAAAAGCTCAGGAAAAATGCATCCCTTTAAATTCTATGTATGTCTTCAGGCTGGTTCCTTGCGCTTCTGTTGTGGTGTTAAAAAATCCAGATTGGTGCATATTTGATCAGATAAAAAAAACTGCACCAAAAGCACCTCCCCATTGAAATGCATTGAAAACGCAGTAAGAACACATCAATAACACACTCGTGTTATGATTTTTATGTGGTTTTTGAGTCACATGACCTATGAAAAACACACCATAAGCACAGTAAAATCACGGCACCTTTTTTCTTTATCAGAAAAATGCCAAAAACACCATTTTGTGACAATATGTTTTCGGCAGCCAAAATTTCGGTTATAATAGGCTTTAAATAGGCTTTAAAGTGTACAAGGCTATAAGCCAACTACATCTGGCAAACGGTGCCGGAGACAACGATGACAATGAAAGTCTGGGCTGGGAGCCCAGGGCTGGGTGGAAGGGAATGGGGGACCCCATCAACTGGAATCCGATTGTGGATGGGGGGAAGGGGGGAGGAAAAAAAGGGGAGGGGGACGTAAGGAAGGAAAGGCTTGAGAAGGAAAGAAGAGAAAAGACGCAAAGAAAGACTAGGAAAAGGAGAGAGGTTCCTGTAGGTTTTGTAATACACTATGATAACCAGGAGTGCCCAGGCTAGTTGGGTGCAGGGTAGGGAGAGCATATGACCACCATGGGGTCCACACTTTGAGGAATTTAGAGTTGGACTCATAAAGGATACTGGTCATCTTCTTATGAATCATTAGAGTAGTCAGGATGCTCTTCACCTCTGTGAACCAGACTGAGGATTTCTTCCAGTCTAATGCCCTGTACACACAATAGGATTTTCCGATGGAAAATGTGTGATAGGACCTTGTTGCATTCCGACCGTGTGTAGGCTCCATCACACATTTTCCATAGGAATTTCTGACACACAAAGTTTGAGAGCTTGCTATAAAATTTTCCGACAACAAAATCCGTTGTCAGAAATTCCGATCATGTGTACACAAATCCGACGCACAAAGTGCCACGCATGCTCAGAATAAATAAAGAGATGAAAGCTATTGGCTACTGACCCGTTTATAGTCCCGACGTACGTGTTTTACATCACCACGTTCAGAACGATCAGATTTTCCGACAACTTTGTCCGACCGTGTGTATGCAAGACAAGTTTGAGCCAACATCCGTCGGAAAAAATCCATGGATTTTGTTGTCAGAATGTCCGATCAATGTCCGATTGTGTGTACGGGGCATTAGTCTGACTATAGCACACTGAGCGGCTATAAAAAGGTATGTGGCCAATTTATGTTGATTGGGAAAAGAGGCCTGGGATTGGGCAGTGGAGGAGCATGTATCTAGCATCCTTATGAAAAGTGTGGTCAGTTTTTAATAGGAAAGCAGAGGGCAGGAACACCAGGAATTTCACACTAAGGAAGCAATACAAAGAACAGGATACTTTTACATACAAGTAAATGGTACAACAGGCACATATCAGGAATTAGAAAGAGTTGTGATAACCAATTCTTTAACTTTAGGGCACACAAGCCTTAATTTAGAAAATAGAAAAGATGAGGTTGTGCCGAGTAAATAGATCCCCAACTTGTGAAGCCTTAAAATTGTGTGCACCCGTGAAATGGCAGCAAACTTTGGTACCCTAACTGTTCCATAGGCAATGTTTTACTACAGGTCATCACCTGTTACTAAAGGTTTTCAAGTCCCTACAGGTCATCACCAGTTTAGAGTTAACCAAGAATAATGGTCCTAGAATTATTGCTGTCACTCCAGCATGCAGATGTGGCAATAAGTAACGTGTAGTTTTTGTACAAAAGCACCCCCAACACATGTGTTTACATTTGTAAGTCAGTGTATGTAGGAGTATAGAGGGCTCAGTGTGTGTGTGTGTGGGTTTAAGTGCTTGGGTGTAATTTTACTTTTTACCCTGCTTTTACTATTGTACCATGGCTGTGGAATCTGCGTACACTGTCAATCACAAGAGAGGCAGACCTAATAGGGAACTAGTTCCTCATCAGGCTCCACCCACCCAACAGACAGTCTGGCAAGTAAAAAGAAAAAACTTTTTCTGTTTTCTAAATAAAATGTGTTCTGATTGCACCGCTTATTACTTTACCCTAATTAACTAATTTTTTCCCTTCTCCCATAGGCAATTATAATTATCTAACCTTTTTTTAAGATTTGCTTGTTTCTCATCCCTCCAAGCTCTATCCAAAACACGAAAATAAAAGGTTTTGGCTGGACATGCACTTCAATATAACTTCACAAGAAACAAATTGCAGGCCCAGGAACCCAAATTGTAATTGTCACAATTACCCCTAACACAGTTGGTCAGACACTATAGCTGGCTACTGTGTTCTTCACTTATAGCAGTCCCCTTTCCCATAATGCAAGCAGGCTTACCGGTATTCAGTTGCCCCCAGGACACAATGCTACAGTGCCTGGCTACAACGCCAGGGCAGGTGTGAATTGAGCAAAGCAAACAGGTACTTGAGGTTGGCAGGCAGGCAGAGTGGTTCAATCACAGTCTAGGTAAAAGGCAGGCAGAGCTCAGAAAATATTTGTTATCTGGTCCCAGGTCATACACAGGGAAATCCAATCTAGCAGAAGAAGGCAGACAGACAGGGAGCTTAATCAGATATTACACAAGTTATCACTCTCCACCACAAGCATGAGACTAGATGTTTGGCTGGCTTAAATCAGGTCTGGTCTCCACCCAGAGACTGACCACAATAATCACCTTTCAGGTGGACAGAAAGACGAGGAGAATGCAACAGCCAGAACCAAGATGCTGGAATGAGGAGCAGGAACACTAGACGCTCCTGACAATAATGCATTTTTGGGAATCGACCAACTAATAATACATTTTCCATGTCCATGTATTTTATTTACAGTAAAACGACTGACAACACACCTGGTGTGAACAAAATTAAAATTCATTATTACTAAAAGATAATGAAAAAGGAACTTCATTCACATTAATAAAAATTAAAAAAAAATCATTATTACTAAAAAATATATAATTTTAGGCAGTGCTTTGAAAAAATGATCTCTTATATTGTGTGGAAATAATATTGTGCTTGATGCCAAATATCCTGATTAGCCTTTATTAAAAACTGGGGTAAAGCACATCAGAAAATGTTGTTGGCACTTCTTAAAAAAAAAAATTACCAAAATTTTGGACTGTCTCTTGTTCCCCATTGTGCTACTGCAGGCAACTACGTATTTAGGACTTTTCTAACAAAAGGTTTATGAGGGGTATAAGAAATGTGACAGATGGCAATCTATAATTTCACTCATATGGGGATCAGCGATTCATACCGAACGGTTAACTAAACAATCCAATAGTTAAATTCAATTACCCACCTCTTCAAGTGTGAAAGCTCTGTTGCCTGTCATGCATCTGCTCCATAAATAGGTTTTTACAAGAAGTTCGTGTGCGCTCTCAGGATAATTCAATAAGTCAAAACAGATGGTGATTTATATTGATGGGTTCCAGCGCTGCACCCTGAGTGATAGTACATTGTGTAACATTAGCAGTGAACAAGAAAAGGACACCATTCTACTAAGGTATAACAAGGCGCAGAAGGTAAGTTGTTTGATGTGGATATATTAACCCATTTAGGGCAAAAGTAAAACAAATCTTAGCGGATGAACTCAGGTTTGCAACTTTGCATGTGTCAGTAGAACTGTATGTATCATCGCAACTGCTTGGTGTACTACTTAGGTGAATTGTGCCTTGGTTTTATTTTAGAGCAAATTGGGCTTTCATTTGGTGGTACATTATAATAACTATCTCCTTATACAGTATTATATATATATATATATATTTTTTTTATATCAAAGTGTAGTGATCCGATGCCCTCTACTGTCTGAATTTGTAAATGTACATTTATTATATCCCTGGGTTGTTGGCTTTGAAACCCCAAAAGGAGGAAATGCTGTCCATGCTGCTAAACCCCAAGTCAGAAGGGAATATTATTCAAGTATTCCTATAATCTAATAGTGTACCAGCACCTGCTGAGGGTATATTTAAAGTGGTTGTAAAGGCTGAAGGTTTTTTACCTTCATGCATTCTATGAATTCACCGCTCCTAAAGCGCTGCAAAGAAGCTGCTTGCAGGACTTTTTTTGACGTCTTGCCAGTGCAGCGCCCCATTGTGAAAGCACTCAGGCTTTCACACTGGGATTGCAGATTAGGCTTTTTTCAGGTGCTTTACAGGCGCTTTTTTGTAGCGCTAAAGCACCTGAAAAATGCCTCCAGTGTGAAAGTGGTCTTAACCAGTGATTTATCAAAGAAAAGAATTCATATATATATATATATATATATATATATATATATATATATATATACATATATATATATATATATATATATATATAAAATATATATATATATATATATATATATATATATATATATATATATATATATATATATATATATATATATATATATACAGTGGCTTGCGAAAGTATTCGGCCCCCTTGAACTTTTCAACCTTTTGCCACATTTCAGGCTTCAAACATAAAGATATAAAATTTTAATTTATTGTGAAGAATCACCAACAAGTGGGACACAATTGTGAAGTGGAACGAAATCTATTGGATATTTTAAACTTTTTTAGCAATAAAAAAACTGAAAAGCGGTGCGTGCAAAATTATTCTGCCCCTTTACTTTCAGTGCAGAAAACTCACTCCAGAAGTTCAGCGAGGATCTCTGAATGATCCAATGTTGTCCTAAATGGCTGATGGTGATAAATAGAATCCACCTGTGTGTAATCAAGTCTCTGTATAAAGGCACCTGCTCTGTGATAGTCTCAGGGTTCTGTTTAAAGCGCAGAGAGCATCATGAAGACCAAGGAAAAAAAAAAATTTCCCAAGCTTTAAACATCCCAAGGAGCACTGTGCAAGCGATCATTTTGAAATGGAAGGAGTATCAGACCACTGCAAATCTACCAAGACCTGGCTGTCCCTCTAAATCTTCAGCTCAGACAAGGAGAAGACTGATCAGAGATGCAGCCAAGAGGCCCATGATCACTCTGGATGAACTGCAGAGAACTACAGCTGAGGTGGGAGAGTCTGTCCATAGGACAACAATCAGTCGTACACTGCACAAATCTGGCCTTTATGGAAGGGTGGCAAGAAGAAAGCCATTTCTCAAAGATATCCATAAAAAGTCTTGTCTAAAGTTTGCCACAAGCCACCTGGGAGACACACCAAACATGTGGAAGAAGGTGCTCTGGTCCGATGAAACCAAAATCGAACTTTTTGGCCACAATGCAAAACGATATGTTTGGCGTAAAAGCAACACAGCTCATCACACTCAACACACCATCCCAACTGTCAAACATGGTGGTGGCAGCATCATGGTTTGGGCCTGCTTTTCTTCAGCAGGGACAGGGAAGATGGTTAAAATTGAGGGGAAGATGGATGCAGCCAAATACAGGACCATTCTGGATGAAAACCTGTTGGAGTCTGCAAAAGACCTGAAACTGGGACGGAGATTTATCTTCCAACAAGACAATGATCCCAAACATACAGCAAAATCTACAAAGGAATGGTTCACAAATAAACGTATCCAGGTGTTAGAATGGCCAAGTCAAAGTCCAGACCTGAATTCAATCAAGAATCTGTGGAAAGAGCTGAAAACTGCTGTTCACAAACGTTCTCCATCCAACCTCACTGAGCTCGAGCTGTTTTGCAAGGAAGAATGGGCAAGAATTTCAGTCTCTCGATGTGCAAAACTGATAGAGACATACCCCAAGCGACTTGCAACTGTAATCGCAGCAAAAGGTGGCTCTACAAAGTATTAAAGCCAGGGGGCCGAAAAATTTTGCACGCCCCACTTTTCATTTTTTTATTAGTTAAAAAAGTTTCAAAAATCCAAAAGATTTCGTTCCACTTCACAATTGTGTCCCACTTGTTGGTGATTCTTCACAAAAAATAAAAATTTTAGATCTTTATGTTTGAAGCCTGAATTCCACCTCGGACAAAGGGAAGATGCGCCCGAAGGGAATTTCTGCTCGAGGAAGTAGCTCAATAGGACAGTCATATGAACGGTGTGGAGGCAGGGTATCGGCTTTGACGTCAAGGTAGTCATGGTAAACAGAAGGGACTACTTGACTGGTGTCTGTTGCTGGTTGTATGGTCAAGCAAGTATGGGAGTTGGTTTGCATGGGGATGCCACAATGCTGGTGGCAGTAGTTGGATGAGAAGGTGACTTCCCCTCTGGACCAGTCTACTGAAGGGTTGTGGGCTTGTAGCCATGGTATTCCGAGAATGACTGGGAAAATGGGAGATCTGATCACATCAAAACGGAGAAGTTCCTGGTGCCCTGTGTCGGTGGTTGTGGGAATAGGGACCGTTTCTTGTGTAAAAGGTCCTGAACTGGGTGGAGTGCCATCAGCTAGGCGTATATCTAGTTTTCGATCTTTGAGTCAGAGGAATATGCAGGTCTTTAGCCAGGTTGATGTCCAGGAAGCAGATGCAGGCTCCAGAGTCAATTATTGCCCACAGTTTGACGTCCCTTCCAACCTGCAGAGGGATGGGGAGAATAATGTGCGCAGATGGAGTCCCGGATAGCTGGAGGTATGAAGGGTACAAGTGCCTGGACTTACTTGGCTGAACCGGACAGTTGCATAGGAAGTGGCCTGACACTCCACAGTAGATGCAGAGGTTGTTCTGTCACCTGTGTTCTCTTTCTTTTGGGATTACAGCGTGTCGGAGTAGACCAATCTGCATTGGTTCTATGTCGGAGGAATTCGGACAAGTAGCGGCAGGAACTGTTGAAGCTGGGAGCTTGGGCAGTACCCATGTTGGCCAAAAGGTCTGAGAGCACTCAGAGTGTCACTCCCACAGGTGCCTATCCAGCTGGATGGAAGCTTGGATAAGAGCCTCTAGCATGGTGGGAGCTGCAGACCTGGCCAGCTCATCCTTGATGGTTTTGGAGAGGCCTATATGGAATTGGTACTTCAAAGCTGCGTCATTCCATCCGGTATTGGCTGCCCATCTACGGAACTCCCTAATATAATCCTCTATTGGTCGTCTTCCCTGCACCAGGGAGTGAAGGGCAGACTCTGCGGTGGCAGTTTTCTGCGGGTCATCATATAAAGTAGCCATGGCTTCAAAAAACATGGTAACTAAGTTCAACACCTCATCCTTTCATTCTAGGAGGTTATGGGCCCAGGATTGTGGTTCATCAGACAAGAGGGAGATGATGAATCCCACTTGGACAGTCTCTATAGTAAAGGTCCTGGGTTGCAGGGCAAAATAAAGTTTTCAGGCATTCCTGAACGCTCTGAACCTCTGCTGGTCCTCTGAAAAGCGCTCAGGAGTGGGAACTATGGGCTCTGGAGGAGGCAGTACCACAGAGGGTGAATCTGGAGCAGTGGAATTGGAGGACGCTGGTGTAGAAGCGGGACTTGTGGTTTGGCTAGCTTCAGCGGAAGTCATAGAAGCTGTGACGGCATGAAAATGTCCATCAAGCTGAAAATAACCTTCCTGCAGATTCTTGACTGCTTGCGCCAGCGCCGCTATCTGCTGACAGAGGCTTTCAAGGGCAGAAGCACCTCTCTCGGCCTCAGACATCCTGGCTGTTTGATACTATCGGGTACCAAAGTGCTGGAGGCCAATGGAGAGTAGAGCTTCCCTTGCAGCTCAGTTCCAGACTACCCTGGAGGTGAGACAGGAGTCAGGCCCAAAGTCGCACAGGTTACCTGCAGAGTTGCTTGCAGAAAAGGTTCAGGAACACTGCTGATGTGCTGCGGGGCTGCTGCAGGCAGGTGGCACCTGTGAGATGTAGCAGGTAGCCAGGGTCACTGAGACAGAGGGTAGTCGATACAAGCCAAGGTTTGGTGTCAGGTGGATAGCAGAGGATACAAAATTAGGTGGGAGCTGAGGTCAAGACAGGTAGCAGGCCTAGGAGATCCATTTAACAAGCCGAGGTTAAGGTCAGGAGGCAGGCAGGAGACAGGTGTGGAACAAGCCGGGTCGGTAATCAAGAATCACAGGAAACAGGAAACACAGGAACATCGGTAACAGCTGAGATCAAATAGCACTTCAGCCAAGGGCTGACTTCCTCATAAAGGCCCATGTGAGGTGCTGGGTCCTAGAGCCCTTCTCGTGCTCTTACAGATGCTGGGTCCTAGAGATCTCCTGCTTTTGGTCTCTGCCACAGACTTGAATGGAATAGAAACCCATACGATCCTCTGCCACAGGATGTAATGGTTTACGATGGATAGCAAACACAGCACTAGAACCTTTAAGCCGACCCGGCAGTACTATGCGGTAGGTTAACTTTAGAATGCGTCCTCCAACTGAGTCACCAGGCCCCTCTCCAGGCCAGCACTCTGCATGATCCTTCCATGATGGGTCCTCCCCTGGGATCTTCTCAGTTGTCCAGCTTCTTCCCATAGGACAGACAGCCCAGGACCATTCCCCTGCCGCTGTGGTAGGCCCCAGACAGGCTTCTGGGCCCACCCACACGCTGCAGCAGCGTGGGCCTCTCGGTCGGAGGACCACGCGGTAGTACTCCTAACACATACCTGTCGGCCAGGAGGGCCAGCAGGTGGAACGAAAAGAACCCTAGAACATGGCGTCTGTCCCATAAATACCCTCTCCCAGAATGCAACTCGGAGGACCACCTCCACCAAGTTATCTCCGGGACAGAGGAGCACTCATACACTTCAACGTGTTGCCTTTCCAACACCGACCCATGGTGACAATGACACCCACAGGCACAGTGTGAAACTACATGCAACTCAGCCAAGCTGGAACAGAGGCAAATCTGACTATGTATGAACAGATAACCCACTAAATTTACCTATAAGCAGTAGATTGAAAAATCTACCAGCGCTACATTTACATCCTCCTAACCTAACCCAACCTACCCCACCACAGATGCATATTTACGTTGATCAGGTGGGTGTAATTCTGCTGTTTGTTTACATCCCCCTAACCTAACCCAACCTACCCCACCACAGATGCTTACTTACCTTCGATCAGGTGGGTGTAATTACGCTGTTTGTTTACATCCCCCTAACCAAACCCAACCTACCCCACCACAGATGCATACTTACCTTTGATCAGGTGAGCGTAATTCTGCTGTTTGTTTACATCCCCCTAACCTAACTCAACTTACCCCCACAGATGCATACAGTATTTACTTCGATCAGGTGGGTGTTATTCCGCCTTTTTTTTTCATCCAGCATCACAAGTCTGCACTGTCCTGGCTGCACCTTTGCATTACAGACCTATAGACTTCTATTAGACCATCTCCTTTCATCTCTGGGCTTGGAGTATAAGCCTTATAGAAGTTTGTGGCGCTGTAATGGGCAGACACGGCCAGGTCAGTGAAGAAGAATAGCATTTAGAATTGCAAAGATCAAAGGAACTTTGCAATGCTAAATACTCCAAAGATTCTTAGGCAGCATCAAAAGACAGTAAACAAGAAAGAGGTGAGATAAAACCTACTTCACATTTTTATTTAAATTACATTTGGGAACATTTGAAAGTACAAACTAACATCACCTTTAATGACGTGCACTTAAATTTTAAAATTTGAAGCTACCATTCCCTTTTCATTTACTGGTAATGCTCTTCAGCTTTGTAGAACATCCGTCTTCTTTACGTCTAAGTTTAAAGAGGATTTGTAAACTTTTCAAGGATTTTTTTTGATCTGCATGTAAAGATCAACAAATAAGTGTTATCAATGTCTGTTATGGTTTTAAAGAACTTTCTATGTATGATTTATATGTAGCACCCTGATGTTTAGGCAGGGATGCTATCAAATGTAGTTGCCAGGCAGTAGTTGCCTTGGCCAATTGTTAGGAGATCAATTGATTCCTCTCTAATTCTAGAATTGCTGTACTTCTCTCTTCTGTAACTGGGTGGAATTTTAGCTGGTGACATTAGATAAGACAAGGGCATTGCAAGGACAGATTAGGAATAATTGGGATGTCTCAGCCAATGGGTGGGATTTTCTTGGATCCCTTGGCCTGCTGGGAGAGCCTATTTATTTGGGTGGAGTCAAGTGATCAGCGGTTCTGTGCCACCTGGATGGCTGTCTGGGTGGACGTGTGTTGTGCTGCCCTGGGCTGCTGGGCCGGAGCCTGGGCCTTTCCAGGGGACATCTGGCTGCTAGGCTGTCTGGGGGCCTATCCAGAGGTGGGAGAGCAGCATAAGGTTGGGACTCAAGCTTGCGGTTCAGCCAGAGGTGACGGTTCTGCCGGCCGGAGAGCCTGTTGTGGTCCAAGGTGGAGGGGAAGCTGTCGCCACTAGGGGTCAATCCTCCTTGTTACTGGGGACCACTGTGAGTGGCTGGGGCAAGTGCTGGAGCGATCTTCTCACCAGCCGGGGATGGTGAAGAAGTGGGAAGACTTCGGCGAATGCCAAGCGAGGGACCCAGCTAGTGGAGGGGACGCTTGCAGAGCATTATTGTGTGCCACGCCAGGGACCAAACAGGCCAGTGGGGTGACACTTGAGGAGTATCTGTGAGTGCCAATCTAGGGACCCAGCAGGGACGCGGGGTTGACGCTTGAGGAAGATACTGAGTGTGAGAAGATTGGAAGAGCTCAGGGGATCCAGTGGCAAGTAGATCAGGAAGTCAAGTGAAAGACTGGGTGCTCAGTTGAGTGAAGATCAACAAAAGATCTGTCTTTTTAACATTTCAGGTCATAGTGACAGAGAACCTGAAAATGGATAGTAATTATCGCTATCTATTATCTGCTATACACTGCAGTAATACTCCACACCCCAGAATGCATTTTGCTGACCATTTATAAAATGCAGGCTGCAATGTGGAGTTTGGATTATTATACCCAACAGGAGAAATAGCTCACTTTTTAGGTGCCCAAATAATGCAATCAATGATTAATTTAATTAATATAATTTAAGAAGTATGAATATCACCAACATGATAAGATTAAACAAAAAAAGAAGGGGGAAGAACAGACACATCACAGATTTTACTTATTCAGCACCAATTAATTAAAGTAAATCACTAGCATTGTAATAATGCCTGACTCCAGCTTTGCTATTACTTTAAATATATTCTTTGGGCCAAGATGGCTGAAACAAACATTTTCTTTACTAATTGCTGCAGTGATACAAGGACTTCTCTTCCCATTTGTGGAACAGAAGGAGAAAAGGAAAAAGTTTGTTCGGGTCAGCTTAGCCCAAACAGACTATTTAATGCCCTTGTGCTAAACCTGTGGCCCAGGGGTTGCATGCAGCCCTTTGACACATTTTGTGCAACCCTCTGGTCCCTTTGAAGACACTAATCTGTGTCCCCTTATTGCCCTGGTAAAGGAGTACAGCCAAAGCTCATTTGGCTGTACCTCTCCTGTGGATCACAGGAGTGCAGTTCGTTCTGCACTCTTGTAACCCATTTTCATCAGACAGCGAGCTGAAGCCTGCTGTCGTCTGATGCCACAGAGCTGGTCGAGGCTAGGGAAAGATCGCAACCATATGGTCAGGATCTGTCCACATGCCTGGACGGGCACCCGGCCCAGGTTCTTAGCGGGCCACTGAGAGCCAGAGCTGGCTGCTCCCACTCTCGCCAGTGAGCGCGTGCACGCGGGGGGGTGCAGAGCAGAGAGCTGGTGACTTAGAGTCACCAGTTCTCTGCTTAGTGAGCTCTGAGAACCAAGCGATTGGCAGTGTATGATCGCTCGGCTCTCAGTGTTAGTGCCAGCGGGGGAAAAGATGCAGCATTGGACCGATGTTTCATCCACATAGGTAGGAATGATTAAAAAATATATATATATTACTATACTTCTCTTTTAAAGAAGTGATCTCTAGATTTCTTAAGCCTATGACTTTCTTGAAGCATGTCCCCAGTCTCCAACAGCTCCTATATTCAAGTCTGAGGTCTCTGACTATCTCTTGTATCATACCCATAGTCTCTGACCATCTCTTGTATCATGCCCATAGTCTCTGACCATCTCTTGTATCATGCCCATAGCCTTTGATCCTCTGACCATCTCTTGTATCATGCCCCTAGTCTCTCACCATATATTGTATCATGCCCATAGTTTCTGACCATCTCTTGTATCATGCCCATAGTCTCTGACCCTCTGACCATCTCTTGTATCATGCCCATAGTCTCTGAGCCTCTGACCATCTCTTGTATCATGCCCATAGTCTCTGACCCTCTGACCATCTCTCTCATCATGCCCATAGTCTCTGACCATCTCTTGTATCATGCCCATAGTCTCTGACCATCTCAGAGAATATAGGCATCTCGACTCTGACCATTTCTTGTGTGATGTCTGCAGGCTCTGACCATCTCCTGTATCATGCCTATAGTCTAACCATGTCTTGTATCATGTCCGTCTCTGACTATCACTTGTATCATGTCCAAATCCTCAACATGCCTGAAGTCTTTGACTATATCCAGTTGTGTGTCTGCTGTCTCTAAGACTGCATATTAACTTAATTTTATGTACAGCCTTTTGGTGAGGTCAGGGACCACACTCTTGAGGCCCCCCATACCAAGAAAGTTGACCACCACTGATTTAAAGTAAAAGCAAAACTGGAGTTTGGCTTTAAGATAACTGTGGTTAGCTGAGTAGGTTGTGGATCAGTGGTTTTCTATAGGTGTGTTTCACAGACAGGGCCGGATTTATATCTCAGAAGCCTAAAGGCAGAGAATTCTGAAGCAACCACCCCCCAGGAGTGCACTGTGCTCAGAATGCAGGGATCAGGAGTGCGCTATGCTCAGAATGCAGGGATCAGGAGTGCGCTATGCTCAGAATGCAGGGATCAGGAGTGCATTATGCTCAGAATGCAGGGATCAGGAGTGCGTTATGTTCAGAATGCATGGATCAGGAGTGCGTTATGTTCAGAATGCATGGATCAGGAGTGCGTTATGTTCAGAATGCATGGATCAGGAGTGCGTTATGTTCAGAATGCATGGATCAGGAGTGCGTTATGTTCAGAATGCATGGATCAGGAGTGCGTTATGTTAAGAATGCATGGATCAGGAGTGCGTTATGTTCAGAATGCATGGATCAGGAGTGCGTTATGTTCAGAATGCATGGATCAGGAGTGCGTTATGTTCAGAATGCAGGGATCAGGAGTGCGTTATGTTCAGAATGCAGGGATCAGGAGTGCGTTATGTTCAGAATGCAGGGATCAGGAGTGCGTTACATTTAAAATGCAGGGATCAGGAGTGCGTTACGCTCAGACAGTAGAATTAAAGAGCTAGTGGTTTACTATAGCCAATGGGTGCTGGATATGTAAAATGTGTGATTGAGTTGCTACAGTGAATGTATCACAATTTTACTTTCCTTTATTTTATATATTTTATCTTACCATGTTGGTGATATTTG
This sequence comes from Lithobates clamitans, assembly GCA_037952925.1. Taxonomy (NCBI): domain Eukaryota; kingdom Metazoa; phylum Chordata; class Amphibia; order Anura; family Ranidae; genus Lithobates; species Lithobates clamitans. The sequence goes on from JBBGZY010000303.1 coordinate 175,199, forward strand.
TACTTCTTAAATTATAATATTAAAAAGTTAATTTGCGCATGAAATGTGATTGGGCCACCTAAACCATCCACTATTTCTTCTGTTGAGTATAATGTTGTCTTTATCTTGGGGGTGAAACCCTATTACATTACATCCTGAGCAGACATTTGGAAGGCTATTTTGCTTACAACTGTTTCTTGAATTCAGAACTCTTGGCTCATGCACCTGGCTCTAAGGGCATAGGCTCTCTAAGGTCACCATGCACTACTGTACATGATTCTTAGAAAAACCACTGGAGAAACACTTGAACCTCCACTCCATGTTGATTCATTAGCTGAATAGATAACACTGGGAACATTGCAATAACACCTAAACCTCCACTCCAGGTTGATTCACTAGCTGAATAGATACCGCTGGGGGTAATGGAGAAAATCTTGAACTTCCACTTCATGTTTATTCAGTAGCTGAATAGATATTACTGGAAACAACAGAGAATAACTTGAGCCTTCACTCTGTGTTGATTCAGTAGCTGAATAGAAATTACTTGGGACCATGGAGTAACACTTGAGCTTTCACTCTGTGTTGATTCATTAGCTGAATAGATATCACTTGGGACAACAGAGAATAACTTGAACCTCCACTCCATGTTAATTCAGTAGCTGAATAGATATCATTGGGGACCATGGAGTAACACTTGAACCTCCATTCCGTTTTGGTCCAGTAGCTGAACAGATATCACTGGGGACCATGGAGTAACACTTGAACCTTCACTCCATGTTTATTCAGTAGCTGAATTGATATCACTGGGGACAATACAGAAACACTTGAACCTCCACTCTATGTTGATTCAATAGCTGAATAGATATGACTGGGGACCATAGAGTAACACTTGACCCTCCACTCCGTTTTGATCCAGTAGCTGTACAGATATTGCTGGGTACCATGGAGTAAAGCTTGAACCTCCACTCCATGATGATTCAGTAGCTAAATAGATATCACGGGGAACCACAGAGTGACACTTGAACCTCCACTGGTCTGGTTGGGTTCACAAATATGCACTGCAGAAATGAGAATGTGTGGTGCATTGGAGTGCTTTGGTGTCATTCATTCTTAATGCCCCTTCCCTCCTCCAGCGGACATGCTTTGCAGCAGCCCACAACTCACTAATGCCCAACTGTGGATTGTGATGTGCTGCATTGTGAAAAAAAAAATGTACATGCACATTTTTTGGTGTGTTAGCCAGTCCTTTCAAATGAATTGGTTGCCCAAGCACAACACACGTTGATGTACATAATACACATCAATACTCTTGTGTTAACACACCGCAAAAGTGTTAACGCTAACTTTAAGATATCCATGGAGATACCGTAGAGTGAGTACTGTGCCTGGAGACAACGGTAACACAAAGCCCAACTGAGCCAGAGGCACTGCCAGGGACTGTACTATGGTCCCATGTTCCCAACTCGTAGAGGTTCAGCCTTCAGTTTCTTATACAGCTGCATTGTGTTTTAGTAGAGAAGCATCTAAAGGTGAGCTACTAAACCATGACACAGAAAGAACTCAGCTCAGCACTGAACAATAAGGCGGTGAAAGTCTAAATATGTATCTTTATTCAATATTCAGGTTAAAATCCTTGTTAGGGATTGGGACTACTGAAGAACAGAGCGAAGGGGGGAATGCTCCAAGGGTGATGAGCACTGCAACGTTAATGAGCATACCTCCCAACAGTCCCGCATTACACTGGACTGTCCCGGAATTTTAACAGAGTCCTTGCGTCCCACGAATCTAGGCTATGCCCCACAGCCAGAACACTGCTAGTGTCATCTCCCTGCTCTCTCTTTCTCTTTCTAAATTGGGGGACAGCAATCTGTCAATTGCTATCTATTCATTGATCACAGGCTTAGCCGACCCTCCGACAATCCCATCTGTCTCAGGTGCTTGTATGTGATATCAAATGGGGTGGATGGTAGAGGAGAGCAAGTGGAGAGATCAATGAAACAGTACAGAAAGCAATGTGTCACCGCTGCTTCCCTGCATGTGGAAAAAAACACTTCTGTAGTACAGACTACTGACCCCTGTACTCTGCCCTTCTGACCCCCCTGTACTCTGCCCTTCTGACCCCCCAGTACTCTGCCCTTCTGACCCCCCTGTACTCTGTCCTTCTGACCCCCCAGTACTCTGCCCTTCTGACCCCCCAGTACTCTGCCCTTCTGACCCCCCTGTACTCTGTCCTTCTGACCCCCCTGTACTCTGCCCTTCTGACCCCCCAGTACTCTGCCCTTCTCACCCCCCTGTACTCTGTCCTTCTGACCCCCCTGTACTCTGCCCTTCTGACCCCCCAGTACTCTGCCCTTCTGATCCCCCTGTACTCTGTCCTTCTGACCCCCCCTGTACTCTGCCCTTCTGACCCCCCCTGTACTCTGCCCTTCTGACCCCCCTGTACTCTGCCCTTCTGACCCCCCAGTACTCTGCCCTTCTGATCCCCCTGTACTCTGTCCTTCTGACCCCCCTGTACTCTGCCCTTCTGACCCCCCTGTACTCTGCCCTTCTGACCCCCCTGTACTTTGCCCTTCTGATCTCATGTACACTCAAGGAAGAACAAGGTGCACAAGACTGCACGGAAGTGACGTTCCGTCGCCGCCATCTTGGTACTCTCTTCCGCAGTAAGGCTTAGACTTAGAAGTCGGCAAGCGGACATCTTTTTACACCCACCGAAGTCCGCTTGCTGCGGACGAGTGTATGTCAGGTACTCACCAAGGCCGGAATGCTGAGAGCGGCTCCCCTAGCAACTAGGTGCGAGATACCCCTGAAGGTGGTACAGAGGGAATCAGGCACGGAGAGGCACGGGTTGCCAGCAGGTGTGCAGGTCACCAAGGTTTCACCAGATGTGTAGAACCCGTGTAGCATGGACTGGTTGCTAAGCTGGAGAGAAGACTGGCAGGGACTCCAACACTTAACCTGGAACCAGGAACAGAGCTGAGGAGAAACACAGGGTTAAGCAGAGCAAGTCCGTTAAGCAGGCCGAGGGTCAAACACTGGAGAGCGTGGTAACAAGCACAGGTTGAGGCAAGGCAAGTCCGTTGAGCAGGCAGAGGGTCAAACACTGGAGAGCGTGGTAACAAGCACAGGTTGAGGCAAGGCAAGTCCGTTGAGCAGGCAGAGGGTCAAACACTGGAGAGAGGATCAGTAGAAGAGTCGTAATCAAGCCGAGGGTCAAACACTGGAGAGAGGATAAGCAAGGTAGTCAAACGGTCCGGGTCACAACAGGCAGGAACAGGTATGCAAAGGATAAACGGAACACTGGAAGCTGAGAAGACAAACCAGCAATGAGCACAAGGCATAGCTGCCTTTATATAGGCCCGCCAAGAGGACGTCCCGCTGTACGTACATGCGTTCGTGTGCCCACGTGTGCTAACCCGTTCGGATCACGCGCTCGTACCCGCCGATTGTGTGCCCGTACGTGCTGATGTGAGGCTCTACCGCGCAGGCGCACCGGGACGCGCCGATACTGACAGGCTCTGACTGTGTTAACCCTCTGACAGTGCCCCCTCCCAAGGGGCAGCCTCCGGATGCCCAATCTGGGCAAGATTCCAGGTTGTCTTCTGTGGAAATTACGTACTAAACGAGGGGCGTGTAAGTTGCTGGATGGTTCCCAGGAGTTATCTTCTGGAGGGTATCCTTTCCATTTAACAAGATATTGGATCTGTCCCCCCCTTTTTCTACAGTCCATTATTGCCTCCACTTCATATTCGATTTCACCTTCAATTTCAATTGGAGGAGGTGGTGGTTCCTGTCTTCCAGAAAAAGGGCTAGGGACCACTGGCTTCAATAAAGATGCATGAAATACCGGATGTATCTTGTATGTGACCGGAAGGGCTAATTCGAAAGCCACGGGGTTCACCACTTTCTTAATTTCAAAAGGGCCAATGAACCTTGGACCTAACTTGCGGGATGGACAGGGCAGTCTAAGATTAATAGCAGACAGCCATACCTTGTCCCCGATCTTGAAATTTGGGTTTGGCCTTCTCCCTCTATTATAGTACTTCTCGTAACTGTCTTGAGCCTTTTTCATGGTTTCCTGGATCTGTAAAAAATTGGTTTGGATAAAGTTAATCCGGTCTTGTACTGCAGGGGTTGACACTTCAGGAAAAGAATCTGGCAAGAAGGAGGGATGGAAGCCGTAATTAGCCCAAAAAGGTGTTTGGTTGATGGCGGAATGAGTGGAATTGTTGTAAGCAAATTCCGCACACGGAAGGAGGGTGGACCAGTTATCTTGGGAACCAGAGCAGAAACAACGGAGATATTGTTCCAGAGTTTGATTTGTTCTTTCTGTTTGACCGTTGCTTTGCGGATGATATGCTGAGGAGAGCGAAGTCTTTATTTCAAGGGATCTGCAGAGGTCCTTCCAAAATTTTGAGGTAAATTGGATACCTCTGTCTGATACGATGTTGTGGGGAACACCATGAAGCCTCACGATTTCTTTGATAAAAATGTTTGCTGTAGCCAGAGCAGAAGGGGTGCCCATCATGGGCAGGAAGTGTGCCATCTTAGAGAGGCGGTCAACCACCACTAAGATGGTAGTGAATTTTTCAGAGGGGGGAAGTTCTACAATGAAGTCCATAGAGACTTCCTTCCATGGACGTTCAGGGACAGGCAAAGGTCTCAGAAGCCCCCAAGCCTTAGTGTTCGACCCTTTGTTACGTTGACACGTAATACAGGATTGGACATAGTTTTTACAGTCCTGACTCCAACCCGGCCACCAGTAGGAGCGATGAACTAATTCTGAGGTTTTCCGGATTCCAAAGTACCCTGCCAAATTATGATCATGGAATTTCTGTAATACTTGCAGTCTTACTGGAGAAGGAACAAATATTTTATTTTGGGCCCACAGTAAGCCATCCCTCTTCCTTAATGAAGGTACTTCAGGTTCTGTACATTGGCTGGATGCCTCTTTAATGGCAGTCTTGAGATCAGGCTGGATAAGAAGGAAGTTATGTGGGGATAAGATAGTTCCAGGCTCAGTTGCTTCATTGACTTCTGGAAACATTCGGGAGAGTGCATCCGCTTTTCCGTTCTTGGAACCCGGTCGGTAGAAGATGTGAAAATTAAATCTGGAGAAAAATAATGCCCATCGGGCTTGTCGGGGTCGGAGTCGCTTGGCCGTTCGGAGATATTCCAGATTCCGATGATCAGTAAAGATCATTATGGGTTGGGACGCACCCTCCAGCAGGTACCTCCACTCCTCCAGAGCAAATTTTATAGCCAGTAGTTCTCGGTCACCGACATCATAGTTCCTTTCAGGTGGGCTTAATTTGTGAGAAGCAAAGGCGACTGGATGAAGAAGGGCCTTTGGACCACTCCGTTGGGACAGGATTGCACCTGTTGCTGATTCGGAGGCATCTACTTCTAGTACATATGATAAGGCTGGATCTGGGTGTTGTAGAATAGGAGCTGATGTAAAAAGATCTTTCAATTTATTAAAGGCTTCCTGTGCTTCTTGGGGCCATTGAAACTTAGCTTGCTGGCGGGTGAGTCGAGTAATGGGAGAAATGATTGAAGAGAATCCTCTAATGAACCTGCGGTAAAAATTGGCAAAGCCAACAAACCGCTGGATCCCCTTTTTATCTGAAGGAGCTGGCCACTCCTGGATGGTTCTAACCTTTTGTGGGTCCATTGCAACCCCTTCTGTGGAGATGATGAACCCAAGGAACTGGATGGTGGTCTTTTCAAATTCACATTTCTCCCCTTTCAAGAATAGACCATGTTTCCTGAGAACCGAGAGTACCTTTTTTACATGGGTGCGATGTACTTCTAGTGAGGTGGAGAAAATCAAAATATCATCCAGATATACAATCACAAAGTTATCAAGGTACTCACGGAAAATGTCGTTGACCAGGTGTTGGAACGTGGCCGGGGCGTTGCAGAGTCCGAAAGGCATCACAAGATATTCAAAGTGCCCAAACCTGGATCTAAAGGCTGTTTTCCACTCATCCCCGGCACGTATCCGAACGAGATTGTATGCTCCCCGTAGGTCTAGTTTGGTAAACACTTGGGCAGTTCTGAAGCGCTGGAATAGTTCAGAGATGAGAGGCAACGGGTATCTATTCTTCACAGTGATCTTATTAAGTTCTCTATAGTCCACACAGGGCCTTAAAGATCCATCCTTCTTTTCGACAAAGAAGATACCCGCCCCAGCTGGAGAAGAGGAAGGGCGGATGAACTTCTTCTCCAGGTTTTCGTCAATATAGGAACGAAGCGCTTCTAACTCAGTCTCAGATAGTGGAAATATGCGACCAAAGGGAATCTCGGATCCAGGTAAAAGGTCAATGGGACAATCATAGGAGCGATGAGGTGGTAAGCTGTCTGCCTTTTTTTTATCAAAAATATCCAGAAATTCGTGGTATACTGCAGGGACATGCTGAAGATTATCTGGTATTGACTGAAGGGTCAAACAAGAGGCCGGTGTGCTGGTGGTAGGCACGAAACAATGTTGAGAGCAGTACATAGATGGGAAGAGGATTTCTTTCTTGGACCAACTAATTTGAGGGTCATGAACTTGTAACCAGGGGAAACCCAGGATAACAGGAAACATAGGTGAACTGATGATGTTAAAGCAAAGGAATTCTTGGTGGCCAGAGTCTGTGGAGGTGAGAATAGGTTTGGTTTCTTGAGTAACAAGTCCCGAACATGGTAGGGATCCATCGGCTAGGTGTATCTGCAGAGGTTGCTTCTTATCTTGGAGGGGAATATGCAGGGTGTGAGCCAGAGATGCATCCAGGAAACAACTGCATGCTCCGGAGTCAATGATGGCCAGCAGCCGAGCTTCCTCTTCCGCCACCTGTAATGAGACCGGAAGGACAAAGTGAGATTGGGTAGAGCCGGTAACTTGAAAGTTCACAGTGTACTGTCGCTGGCACTTACTGGGTCTCACGGGGCAGTTGCGTAAGAAATGACCGGCCTCCCCACAATAAAGGCAAAGGTTGGCTTGGCGCCGGCGGAGTCTTTCATCAGGGGTGAGTGGAGAACGTACCAATCCCAACTGCATAGGTTCGTGGTCCGAGGAAGAGGAAGGTACGGCAGAAGGTGCTGGAACAGGAGGAATGCGAGGTAACATCCAGGTGGGTCGTGAGGACTGGAAGCGTTCGGAGCGGCGTTCACGCAGGCGTCTGTCAAGCTTGATTGCTAGTTGTATTAATTCTTCCAGGGAAGAAGGAGTATCCATCCGAGCTAATTCATCTTTTAAATTTTCTGATAGACCTTGGCGATACTGGTACTTTAAAGCGGCCTCATTCCAGTTGGTGTCCCCAGACCATTTCCGGAATTCAACGGTGTAGTCTTCCACTGGTCTCTTCCCCTGGGTCAGGGTGTGTAGGATGGATTCAGCTGTGGCAGTGCGTTGTGGGTCGTCATACAGCTGTGCCATAGCATTGAAAAAGGTTTCTACCGTATCCAACAGGGGGCTTTTCTGTTCTAAGAGGTTATGGGCCCAAGCTTGGGGTTCTTCTGACAGAAGCGAAATGACAAACCCCACCTTTACAGCTTCAGAATGAAAAGTCCTGGGTTGAAGGGCCAAGTAGAGCTGACAAGCGTTCTTGAAGGCTCTGAACTTCTTTCGAATTCCGGAAAACCGTTCTGGACTGGAAACCCTAGGTTCAGGGATGGCCATCATGACTGGGTTGACTTGGTTCTGTGAAGAAGAAATCCCACTGGATGAAGCTGACGGTGCTTCCGGGGGAGCTGAGGAAGTTGTTAGATGTTGAAGGCGACCCTCAATTTGGAAATATCCATCCTGAAGTCTCTGGACAGCCTGTGTAAGGGCTGTAACCTGCTGGCAGAGGGCCTCGAGGGGAGAGCCGGCTCTGTCGGCCTCTGACATGGCTGGTTTGTACTGTCAGGTACTCACCAAGGCCGGAATGCTGAGAGCGGCTCCCCTAGCAACTAGGTGCGAGATACCCCTGAAGGTGGTACAGAGGGAATCAGGCACGGAGAGGCACGGGTTGCCAGCAGGTGTGCAGGTCACCAAGGTTTCACCAGATGTGTAGAACCCGTGTAGCATGGACTGGTTGCTAAGCTGGAGAGAAGACTGGCAGGGACTCCAACACTTAACCTGGAACCAGGAACAGAGCTGAGGAGAAACACAGGGTTAAGCAGAGCAAGTCCGTTAAGCAGGCCGAGGGTCAAACACTGGAGAGCGTGGTAACAAGCACAGGTTGAGGCAAGGCAAGTCCGTTGAGCAGGCAGAGGGTCAAACACTGGAGAGCGTGGTAACAAGCACAGGTTGAGGCAAGGCAAGTCCGTTGAGCAGGCAGAGGGTCAAACACTGGAGAGAGGATCAGTAGAAGAGTCGTAATCAAGCCGAGGGTCAAACACTGGAGAGAGGATAAGCAAGGTAGTCAAACGGTCCTAGTCACAACAGGCAGGAACAGGTATGCAAAGGATAAACGGAACACTGGAAGCTGAGAAGACAAACCAGCAATGAGCACAAGGCATAGCTGCCTTTATATAGGCCCGCCAAGGGGACGTCCCGCTGTACGTACATGCGTTCGTGTGCCCACGTGTGCTAACCCGTTCGGATCACGCGCTCGTACCCGCCGATTGTGTGCCCGTACGTGCTGATGTGAGGCTCTACCGCGCAGGCGCACCGGGACGCGCCGATACTGACAGGCTCTGACTGTGTTAACCCTCTGACAGTGTACCAAGAGGGAGGCAACGAAACATCACTTGCTGAAGTAGAAGAACACCTGTGACTTCTGGTAAGTCAGACACACAGGAAAAGCTGATAAGGCAACATTTTTTTTATTATGGTATTTAACATTTATATATACAGTATATATATATACACGTCCCAGTTGGTTCCTCAAAAGTGGTTATTCCGTGGCAGTGCTAGATACATGTTTGGGTGCTATACACTTTGTATATCTAGCACTGGCACGGAATAACCACTTTTGAGGAACCAACCGGGACATTTATATATAAATTAGTGGTGGGGGCGCAAACAAACTGAAAAAAAAAAAAAAAAAAAACCATTAAAACGCCGCAACTGTGCCATCAAATGCAGCCACTGTGCCCATTAATTGTTGCCACTGTGCCAGCAAACGCTGCCACTGTGCCATCAAACGCAGGAACTGTGCCCTTTAATTGTTGCCACTGTGCCAAATGCAGCCACTGTGTCCATCAATTGTCGCCACTGTCCAAGCAAACGTCGCCACTGTTCCCATCAATTGTCGCCACTGTGCCATCAAACACAGCCACTGTGCCCAACAATTGTCGACACTGTGCCAGCAAACATCGCCACTGTGCAGCCACTGTGCCCATCAATTGTCGCCACTGTGCCACCAAATGCAGCCACTGTGCCCATCAATTGTCGCCACTGTGCCAGCAAACGCTGCTACTGTGCCAGCAAATGCAGGAACTGTGCCCTTTAATTGTTGCCACTGTGCCAAATGCAGCCACTGTGCCCATCAATTGTCGCCACTGTGCCAGCAAACGTCGCCACTGTGCAGCCACTGTGCCCATCAATTGTCGCCACTGTGCCATCAAACACAGCCACTGTGCCCAACAATTGTCGCCACTGTGCCAGCAAACGCTGCCACTGTGCCATCGAATGCAGCCACTGTGCCCTTTAATTGTTGCCACTGTGCCCATCAATTGTCGCCACTGTGCCAGTAAACGTCGCCACTGTGCCAGCAAACATTGCCTCTGTGCCATCAAACGCAGCCACTGTGCCATCAAACGCAGCCACTGTTCCCTGTAATTGTTGCCACTGTGCCAAATGTAGTCACTGTGCCCATCAATTGTCGCCACTGTGCCCATCAAACACAGCCACTGTGCCCATAAATTGTCACCACTGTGCCAGCAAACGTCGCCATCTGTGCCATTAAACGCAGCCACTGTGCCCTTTAATTGTTGCCACTGTGCCAAACGCAGCCACTGTGCCTATCAATTGTCGCCACTGTGTCAGCAAACATGACCAACGAAAATAATTTTACTGTTAGGGGTCCCCACAACTTGGGAAATTTTATCAAGGGGTCACGGCACTAGAAAGGTTGAGAACCACTGCACTACAGGATATCTTCAAGGCTAACTATACTCCTAATGGAGGTAAGTGCTCTGTGAGCATTGAGCTTTTGTGAAGATCATTATTAAGAAGAACTTGTTATTATTTCTCGGAAGAGTTTTTTCACTTTCACATGTTTGGACACTTTGTTTGTGCTATTTTATTGGACGTTAATACCCAGTTAATTATTTGAATAGCTTCTTACACCATTTTTATTTAATTATTATCACCTAGAAATTTGCGCGGATCACCTTTCCTCATTTATATACTGTTTTGTGCATTGTGTATACTTTGGGTCCAGCAGCATTTTCACATGATTTAGTTAGTTTGTTACTGTTCACGTAGTAGCGCGAGGGACCACACTTTACATTTATACAGGTAGGTGGATGGGAGAGGTTGGTGATCCTTGTTATACGGATAGGTGGGTGGGGGAGGTGGGTGATCCTTGTTATACAGATAGGTGGGTGGGGGAGGTAGGTGATCCTTGTTATACAGATAGGTGGGTGGGGGGGGGGTAGGTGATTCTTGTTATACAGGTAGGTGGGTAGAGGAGGTAGGTGATCCTTGTTATACAGGTAGGTGGGTAGAGGAGGTAGGTGATCCTTGTTATACAGGTAGGTGGGTGGGGGAGGTAGGTGATCCTTGTTATACAGGTAGGTGGATGGGGAGGTGGGTGATCCTTGTTATACAGGTAGGTGGGTGGGGGAGGTGGGTGATCCTTGTTATACAGGTAGGTGGGTAGAGGAGGTAGGTGATCCTTGTTATACAGGTAGCCTAGAGTTGCCACCTCATCCCTTTAAACCCGAACACATATTAATTACACAGGTTCTGTGGCTGATTAAGGTGGTAATTAAACTCACTTGGTGCCTTATCTGCATTTAATTAGCCTCAGAACCTGTGTAATTCAAAGGTGTTCGGGTTTAAAGGGATGAGGTGGCAACCCTAAGGTAGCTGGATGGGGGAGGTGGGTGATCCTTGTTATACAGGTAGGTGGATGGGGAAGGTAGGTGATCCTTGTTATACAGGTAGGTGGTAGGTGGGTAGAGTAGGTAGGTGATCCTTGTTATACAGGTAGCTGGATGGGGGAGGTGGGTGATCCTTGTTATACAGGTAGGTGGGTGGGGGAGGTAGGTGATCCTTGTTATACAGGTAGGTGGTAGGTGGGTAGAGTAGGTAGGTGATCCTTGTTATACAGGTAGGTGGGTGGGGGAGGTAGGTGATCCTTGTTATACAGGTAGCTGGATGGGGGAGGTGGGTGATCCTTGTTATACAGGTAGGTGGATGGGGAAGGTAGGTGATCCTTGTTATACAGGTAGGTGGTAGGTGGGTAGAGTAGGTAGGTGATCCTTGTTATACAGGTAGGTGGGTGGGGGAGGTAGGTGATCCTTGTTATACAGGTAGGTGGGTGGGGGAGGTAGGTGATCCTTGTTATACAGGTAGGTGGTAGGTGGGTAGAGTAGGTAGGTGATCCTTGTTATACAGGTAGGTGGGTGGGGGAGGTAGGTGATCCTTGTTATACAGGTAGGTGGGTGGGGGAGGTAGGTGATCCTTGTTATACAGGTAGGTGGGTGGGGGAGGTAGGTGATCCTTGTTATACAGGTAGGTGGGTGGGGGAGGTAGGTGATCCTTGTTATACAGGTAGGTGGTAGGTGGGTAGAGTAGGTAGGTGATCCTTGTTATACAGGTAGCTGGATGGGGGAGGTGGGTGATCCTTGTTATACAGGTAGGTGGATGGGGAAGGTAGGTGATCCTTGTTATACAGGTAGGTGGTAGGTGGGTAGAGTAGGTAGGTGATCCTTGTTATACAGGTAGCTGGATGGGGGAGGTGGGTGATCCTTGTTATACAGGTAGGTGGGTGGGGGAGGTAGGTGATCCTTGTTATACAGGTAGGTGGTAGGTGGGTAGAGTAGGTAGGTGATCCTTGTTATACAGGTAGGTGGGTGGGGGAGGTAGGTGATCCTTGTTATACAGGTAGCTGGATGGGGGAGGTGGGTGATCCTTGTTATACAGGTAGGTGGATGGGGAAGGTAGGTGATCCTTGTTATACAGGTAGGTGGTAGGTGGGTAGAGTAGGTAGGTGATCCTTGTTATACAGGTAGGTGGGTGGGGGAGGTAGGTGATCCTTGTTATACAGGTAGGTGGGTGGGGGAGGTAGGTGATCCTTGTTATACAGGTAGGTGGTAGGTGGGTAGAGTAGGTAGGTGATCCTTGTTATACAGGTAGGTGGGTGGGGGAGGTAGGTGATCCTTGTTATACAGGTAGGTGGGTGGGGGAGGTAGGTGATCCTTGTTATACAGGTGGGTGGGGGAGGTAGGTGATCCTTGTTATACAGGTAGGTGGGTGGGGGAGGTAGGTGATCCTTGTTATACAGGTAGGTGGGTGGGGGAGGTAGGTGATCCTTGTTATACAGGTGGGTGGGGGAGGTAGGTGATCCTTGTTATACAGGTAGGTGGATGGGGAGGTAGGTGATCCTTGTTATACAGGTAGGTGGGTGGGGGAGGTAGGTGATCCTTGTTATACAGGTAGGTGGGTGGGGGAGGTAGGTGATCCTTGTTATACAGGTAGGTGGGTGGGGGAGGTAGGTGATCCTTGTTATACAGGTAGGTGGGTGGGGGAGGTAGGTGATCCTTGTTATACAGGTAGGTGGGTGGGGGAGGTAGGTGATCCTTGTTATACAGGTGGGTGGGGGAGGTAGGTGATCCTTGTTATACAGGTGGGTGGGGGAGGTAGGTGATCCTTGTTATACAGGTGGGTGGGGGAGGTAGGTGATCCTTGTTATACAGGTAGGTGGATGGGGAGGTAGGTGATCCTTGTTATACAGGTAGGTGGGTGGGGGAGGTAGGTGATCCTTGTTATACAGGTAGGTGGGTGGGGGAGGTAGGTGATCCTTGTTATACAGGTAGGTGGGTGGGGGAGGTAGGTGATCCTTGTTATACAGGTAGGTGGGTGGGGGAGGTAGGTGATCCTTGTTATACAGGTGGGTGGGGGAGGTAGGTGATCCTTGTTATACAGGTAGGTGGGTGGGGGAGGTAGGTGATCCTTGTTATACAGGTAGGTGGGTGGGGGAGGTAGGTGATCCTTGTTATACAGGTGGGTGGGGGAGGTAGGTGATCCTTGTTATACAGGTAGGTGGGTGGGGGAGGTAGGTGATCCTTGTTATACAGGTAGGTGGGTGGGGGAGGTAGGTGATCCTTGTTATACAGGTAGGTGGGTGGGGGAGGTAGGTGATCCTTGTTATACAGGTAGGTGGGTGGGGGAGGTAGGTGATCCTTGTTATACAGGACAGGTAGGTGGGGGAGGTAGGTGATCCTTGTTATACAGGTGGGTGGGGGAGGTAGGTGATCCTTGTTATACAGGTAGGTGGGTGGGGGAGGTAGGTGATCCTTGTTATACAGGTAGGTGGGTGGGGGAGGTAGGTGATCCTTGTTATACAGGTAGGTGGGTGGGGGAGGTAGGTGATCCCTGTTATACAGGACAGGTAGGTGGGTAGAGTAGGTAGGTGATCCTTGTTATACAGGTAGGTGGGTGGGGGAGGTAGGTGATCCTTGTTATACAGATAGGTGGGTGGGGGAGGTAGGTGATCCTTGTTATACAGGTAGGTGGGTGGGGGAGGTAGGTGATCCTTGTTATACAGGTAGGTGGGTGGGGGAGGTAGGTGATCCCTGTTATACAGGACAGGTAGGTGGGTAGAGTAGGTAGGTGATCCTTGTTATACAGGTAGGTGGGTGGGGGAGGTAGGTGATCCTTGTTATACAGATAGGTGGGTGGGGGAGGTAGGTGATCCTTGTTATACAGGTAGGTAGGTGGGGGGGTGATTCTTGTTATACAGGTAGGTGGGTGGGAAGGTAGGTGCAGGTATAAGCCTCTCGCACAGCAGCCAGGAGTTGTAGGCGGGGACAGCGGATGGGCGGACAAATCGCTGAACTACACAGATTGATGGGCGGGGTCACATTCCCAGCGGTCTGTTTGGTTTGGTAAAAGAAAAGTGTGGGCGGGGTTGTTTTGGGGTTACACGTGGAGGTGGGTGTGGCGGTGAATGTGCGCAGGCGCGGAGGGGACCCGGCGTATGTAGAGTGCTAAGCGGAGAATGTGGCGGTGTTTCCGGCGGAGAAGTGATGAGGTCGCACAGCGGGGACTCAGATAGAGGGGAGGACAGAGGTAAGGAGACACCCGGGGCCGCCCCGTGTACTGTTCTCTGTCACCGCGCTCATTGCCCGCCACTGAGACATCACAGGCCCGGCGGGACAGCGCCCCCTCCTGGCTCCTCGTCATATCTGTGTGTGTGTGATCCCTGGTACTGTCAGCTGTCACCGTGTGCTTCATAGGACATTCATTTACCTCTCCCCCTGTCATCTGTCATCGCCACACTGCATCTCTCTACTGTCAACTGTTATTATTTACAGCACAATTCTCTTTCCTTCCTGCAGTTATATATCACATCCCCCCAGTCCCTGTCTTCTCTCTCAGCTGTCATCTTCCCTACTTTACCTGTCTCTGCTTTATGTTGTCATTTTTCACCCGTCTTTCCTCTGATTTCCCACACTGCACCTGATCCCCGCTGTCATCTATCATTGCGCCTACAGCACCTGATTTTGCAAACTGCTGTCATCTGTCATTATCCACACCACCCTGGGCTGTGCTCCCTGCTGTCATCTGTCATTTTCCACACCACACTGGGCTGTGCTCCCTGCTGTCATCTGTCATTGGCCGTACCGCACCTGTTTTGTTTTCCACGGTTGCCATTTATCATTTCTCAATCCACACTTGCCTTTGCTGTCATTTGTCATTTCCCCTTGGCATCATCTGTCATTTCCCATTTTGCATCTGCTCTTTTGTGGCCGGTTGTTGTTTCCCATTCTGTCCCTGTGTGTTCTTTCCTATACTTCCTGCTGTCATCTGTCACTGTACACCATTATCGGTCACCTCTCTGCCTGTCCCTGACTGCTTTTGTTTCTATCATTTTACTGTCATCTGTCACTCTTCACTATCGTGAGTTTCTTGTGTCAGTCTACAGTATGGTCTGTGCTGCTTGTCACCTGTTACTCTTCACTTCCATCTACTGTCACCTGTCATTGTTCACTTTATCACTTCATCTACCGTCCCTGTCAGCTGTCATTGCTCACTGCTCCCATCACTTCATCTACCGTCCCTGTCAGCTGTCATTGCTCACTCTATTACTTCACCTACCGTCCCTGTCAGCTGTCATTGCTCACTGCTCCTGTCACTTCCATCTATTGCCCCTGTCAGCTGTCACTTCACACTGCTCCCATCACTTTATCTACTGTCCCTGTCAGCTGTCATTGCTCATTGCTCCCATCACTTCATCTACCGTCCCTGTCAGCTGTCATTGCTCACTGCTCCTGTCACTTCCATCTATTGCCCCTGTCAGCTGTCATTGCTCACTGCTCCCATCACTTTATCTACTGTCCCTGTCAGCTGTCATTGCTCACTGTTCCCATCACTTCATCTACTGTTCCTGTCAGCTGTCATTGCTCACTGCTCCCATCACTTCATCTACTGTTCCTGTCAGCTGTCATTGCTCATTGCTCCCATCACTTCTATCTACCATCCCTGTCAGCTGTTACTTCACACTGCTCCTGTCACTTCATCTTCTTTCTCTGTCATTGTTATGTCATCCTCCATTCTCACTGTTATCACTAATGCCGCGTACACACAACCGGACTTTACGACATACTTGGTCCGGCAAACCGGAGTCCGTCGGACAATTTGATCGTGTGTGGGCTCCAGCGGACTTTTTTTTTCCCCAAAAGTTCGACGGACCTAGAAATAAAACATGTTTCAAATCTTTCTCGCGGACTCGAGTCCGGTCGAAAAATCCGCTCGTCTGTATGCTAGTCCGACAGACAAAAAGCCACGCTAGGGCAGCTATTGGCTACTGGCTATGAACTTCCTTATTTTAGTCCGGTCGTACGTCATCACGTACAAATTCGACGGACTTTGGTGGATTGTGTGTAGGCAAGTCCGTTCATTCGGAAAGTCCGTCGTAAAGTCCGCCGGACAAAGTCTGCCGTAAAGTCCGCTCGTGTGTACGCGGCATTATTGTTTGCTCCTGCTTCTACGTACTTCTGCCCTGCTGTTCCTGTTCAGTCTTGCTCCAGCCATCCCAGAACTGTCCATAAACATATATATATATATAATCGCTCCACCTCTGTCTCCTTCCCGCTGATTCCTCTCTGTGCCCTGCGGGTCCCTCCACCCTCTCCTGGTAACCCCTCGCTCTCCTCCTGATCCAGTAATAAATGGTTTTAGTGTCACGTGTGGGTTCTTCCTGTGTATGCCTCGGTTGTATTGCATGGAACACAACTAACACCACCTTTATAATATTTTCTGTATCTTCCCTTCTTGCTTCGACACCTTTTTATAAATAGTTACTTTAAATAAATGCAGGTTATATGTGATCTGTTGAGATTCGGGGTCCTTATACTGGTAGACAACATGTCTGCCGAAATCACCCTCGTGGGGATTCTTCGTAATGTCTAATGCCGTGACCTCAGTGCTCAGTTTGAAGCTGTGGAGCTTGGTGTAAGTGGAGCTGGATTAAGTGGGAGTTAAAAACAAGAGTTAGAGTATACAAGTCTTGGTGTTTGTTTGGTGTTTGCTGTCTGTTGGTGTTTGCTGGGTTGCATTTTGGGGACTTTTCCTTTTAGTTTTTAATTTGCCTTTTGCTGTCACTTTTTAAATAGCTTTTTTTTTTTTTTTTTTTTCTTGGTTTCATCAGTCTATCAATTAAGGGGTGTGGTTAATTGCTCACAGGTGCCTATTTAACTTGTTGTAGGACTCAGTCTGAGCGTGCTCAGTTTGAAGCTGTGGAGCTTGGTGTAAGTGGAGCTGGATTAAGTGGGAGTTAAAAACAAGAGTTTAAAACAGGAGGTTATAACAGGGGTCATAGTACCTGTGTAGTGTGAGTATCTGAGTGTTGTCTGAGTAGTGTGTGTGGATCGTTAGTACTTGTGTATTGTGTACCTGTGTATTGTCGTGTACCTGTGTATTGTCTTGAGTATTAGTGCCAGGAAGCTAGCTGTTAGGTAATTTGGACAGGGTAAAATCCCCAAATCCTCACTAAATTTAATAGGTACGATGCCCGGGGGGTGTGGAGAGGCGACTCTTTGTACATCTTGCCGCATGTATGCGTTCCTTGATCATCCGATCGAGGGCGAATACTGCTGTGCAAAATGTAAGCACATTGATTCCCTGGAAGCCCAGGTTCTGAATCTGGGGAAGCAACTGTCAGCACTGAGAAGTCCCTCCATACTAAAGGTGAGCCAGGAACGTACACGGCAGGTGCCGGCAGGGGCCAGCACAGAGGCGGGTGGAGACAAAGAGGTGCAGGCACTAGCAAAGAGTAGATGGTTGACAGTCAGGAGGGGTAGAAGGGGAAGTGCCAGGGAGGCCGATCCAGGACTGGAGCATCCCAATAAGTACGCTCCATTGAGTGACATTGGTGAAACCAGTCAGGGACCAGCACTGCTGGAGATGAGGGACTCTCCTAGCTGCCGGGGGAAGAACTCCTCCAGTGAGAGTGGGGGGGCAGCAAAGGGAAAGGAAAGACAGATTCTGGTGGTAGGGGACTCAATTCTTAGAAGGACAGAGAGGGCAATCTGTAACCAAGACCTGAAGCGCCGAACAGTATGTTGTCTACCGGGCGCTCGGGTTCGGCACATCACGGATCTTGTGGACAGATTACTGGGAGGGGCTGGGGAAGACCCGGCTGTCATGGTGCACGTTGGCACCAATGACAAAGAGGCAGATGGAGTGTCCTAAAGAACGATTTTAGGGACTTGGGAGCTAAATTGAGGAAAAGGACCTCCAAGGTAGTGTTCTCAGGAATTCTACCGGTACATCGAGCCACACCAGAGAGGCAGAGGGAGATTAGGGAAGTAAACAAGTGGCTGAAGAGCTGGTGTAGTAAGAAGGGGTTTGGGTTCCTGGAGGACTGGGCCGACTTCTCAGTCGGTAACCGGTACTATAGAAGGGACAGACTGCACCTAAATGAGGAGGGTGCAGATCTGCTGGGAATGAAGATGGCCAAAAAGTTAGAGGGGTTTTTAAACTAGGCGATGGGGGGGAGGGTCCAGAGACAGTGATAGCCAGCGGGGAAGATATTCCAGAGGGTAGTATTGGGGGCATTAGTGGTAGGTTAACCAAAGCACAAAAACACAAGGTGAGTATAGTAGCAAGTCCTAGTTGCAATTTTGAAACACCAAATACGAGGACAATATGCGACCGGTCTAAACTATGTGGCATGTTCACCAATGCCAGGAGCCTGGCGGACAAGATGGGTGAACTAGAGATACTGTTGTACAAGGAGGATTTGGATTTTGTGGGAATTTCAGAGACCTGGTTCAACAGCTCTCATGATTGGCTGGCAAACATTCAAGGGTATACCCTATACCGCAAGGATAGAGAGGGTAAAAAAGGGGGAGGGGTATGCCTATATATCAAGAATAATGTACAAGTGAATGTGAGAGATGACATCACTGAGGGGGCTAGGGAGGAGGTGGAATCTTTATGGGTAGAGCTCCAAAGGGATGAAGCTAAGGGGAAAATAATACTGGGAGTATGCTATAGGCCCCCTAACCTGAGGGAGGAAGTGGAGACGGATCTCCTATCACAAATTGGATTAGCAGCAAGGATGGGAAGTGTTATCATAATGGGGGATTTTAATTATCCAGACATAGACTGGGCGGAGGGAACCGGGCATTCATTTAAGGCTCGCCAGTTCCTTAGTGTCTTGCAGGACAATTTTATGGGTCAGATGGTAGACGCACCAACTAGAAATAAAACCTTACTAGATCTACTGATTACCAACAATACAGACCTGATAACAGATGTGGAAATACTGGGCAATTTAGGTAACAGCGATCACAGGTCAATTAGTTTCAGTATAAATCACACAAATAGGAAACATAAAGGGAACACAAAGACACTGAATTTCAAAAGAGCCAACTTCCCTAAACTACAAACCTTGCTAAAAGGCATAAATTGGGATAAAATATTAGGAACAAAGAATACGGAGGAGAGATGGGTTTGCTTTAAGAGCATATTAAATAAGGGCATTAGCCAATGTATCCCATTGGGTAATAAATTTAAAAGAGCGAACAAACATCCTGGATGGCTTAACTCCAATGTAAAAATGCATATAAAAGCAAAGGAGAAGGCCTTCAAAAAATACAAGGTTGAGGGATCATCCACAGCATTCAGAATTTATAAAGAATGCAATAAGAAATGTAAGGGTGCAATTAGGACGGCTAAGATAGAACATGAAAGACACATAGCGGAGGAGAGCAAAAAAAATCCCAACAAATTCTTTAAGTATGTAAACAGTAAAAAAGGGAGGACAGACCATATTGGCCCATGAAGAATGAGGAAGGACATCTGGTTACAAAGGATGGGGAGATGGCAAAGGTATTGAATTTATTCTTCTCCTCAGTCTTCACGAGTGAATTGGGGAGCTTCGGTAACCAAAACTGCAGTGTTTATCCTCATGACACAACACAGGAAGCACCTACATGGGTAACAGAGGACGGAATTAAAATTAGACTTGAGAAACTTAACATTAATAAATCACCGGGACCAGATGGCTTGCATCCGAGGGTACTTAGGGAACTCAGTCAGGTGATTGCCAGACCGTTGTTCCTAATTTTTACAGACAGTCTATTGACTGGAATGGTACCAGCTGATTGGAGAAAAGCCAATGTAGCACCAATATTTAAAAAGGGCCCAAAAAACATCCCTGGGAATTACAGACCAGTTAGCCTAACATCAATAGTATGTAAACTCTTGGAGGGGATGATAAGGGACTATATACAAGATTTTAGTAATAAGAATGATATCATTAGCAGTAATCAGCATGGATTCATGAAGAATCGTTCTTGCCAAACCAATCTATTAACCTTCAATGAGGAGGTGAGTTGCCATCTAGATAAAGGAAGGCCCGTAGACGTGGTGTATCTGGATTTTGCAAAAGCATTTGACACAGTTCCCCATAAACGTTTACTGTACAAAATAAGGTGCGTTGGCATGGACCATAGGGTGAGTACATGGATTGAAAACTGGCTACAAGGGCGTGTTCAGAGGGTGGTGATAAATGGGGAGTACTCAGAATGGTCAGGGGTGGGTAGTGGGGTTCCCCAGGGTTCTGTGCTGGGACCAATCCTATTTAATTTGTTCATAAACGACCTGGAGGATGGGATAAACAGTTCAATCTCTGTATTTGCAGACGATGCTAAGCAGGGCAATAACTTATCCGCAGCATGTGGAAATCTTGCAAAAAGACCTGAACAAATTAATGGGGTGGGCAACTACATGGCAAATGAGGTTCAATGTAGAAAAATGTAAAATAATGCATTTGGGTGGCAAAAATATGAATGCAATCTATACACTGGGGGGAGAACCTCTGGGGGAAT
This sequence comes from Lithobates clamitans, assembly GCA_037952925.1. Classification (NCBI taxonomy): domain Eukaryota; kingdom Metazoa; phylum Chordata; class Amphibia; order Anura; family Ranidae; genus Lithobates; species Lithobates clamitans. The sequence goes on from JBBGZY010000303.1 coordinate 195,662, forward strand.
CTAGGATGGAAAAGGACCTGGGGGTCCTAGTGGATGATAGGCTCAGCAATGGCATGCAATGCCAAGCTGCTGCTAATAAAGCAAACAGAATATTGGCATGCATTAAAAGGGGGATCAACTGCAGAGATAAAACGATAATTCTCCCACTCTACAAGACTCTGGTCCGGCCGCACCTGGAGTATGCTGTCCAGTTCTGGGCACCAGTCCTCAGGAGGGACGTACTGGAAATGGAGCGAGTACAAAGAAGGGCAACAAAGCTAATAAAGGGTCTGGAGGATCTTCGTTATGAGGAAAGGTTGCGAGTTCTGAACTTATTCTCTCTGGAGAAGAGACGCTTGAGAGGGGATATGATTTCAATTTACAAATACTGTACTGGTGACCCCACAATAGGGATAAAACTTTTTCGCAGAAGAGAGTTTAATAAGACTCGTGGCCACTCATTACAATTAGAAGAAAAGAGGTTTAACCTTAAACTACGCAGAGGGTTCTTTACTGTAAGAGCGGCAAGGATGTGGAATTCCCTTCCACAGGCGGTGGTCTCAGCGGGGAGCATTGTTAGCTTCAAGAAACTATTAGATAATCACCTGAATGACCGCAATATACAGGGATATGTAATGTAATACTGACACATAATCACACACATAGGTTGGACTTGATGGACTTGTCTTTTTTCAACCTCACCTACTATGTAACTATGTAACTATGACCTAATCCTCAACATGGAAAGATGTACAAACCTTAATGCTCAGCTCCGCCCTTCCCTTCAGGCTCTGTGTTGTACTGTACAGGCTCCTCTCCTGGACGGAAATGGCTTACTCTGATCTCACTGCACACTGTGAGCTTCGCCCATCCAGGACAGAAAAGGAGAGAGCCTGTCCCCACCCCCGGAGGTAGGCAACTCAAGAGGAAAGACTTTAAATTGTGGTCCCTCAGCCTAGTCCAGTGATGGCGAACCTTGGCACCCCACATGTTTTGGAACTACATTTCCCATGATGCTCATGCGCTTTGCAGTGTAGTTAAGCATCATGGGAAATGTAGTTCCAAAACATCTGGGGTGCCAAGGATTGCTATCACTGGCCTAGCGATCCCTCACTGGAGGGAAATGTGACTTTTAGCCCCGGTTCACACAGGGGCGGCACGACTCGGTGAGGCGACCTGCACACGACTTCCACTGCGACTTGCAAAACGACTTCTGTATAGAAGTCTATGCAAGTCGCCTCAAGTCGCCCCCAAAGTAGTACAGGAACCTTTTTCTAAGTTGGAGCGACTTGCGTCGCTCCTATTAGAACGGTTCCGTAGTACAGAATGGGAGGCGACTTGTCAGGCGGCTAGGTCGCCAGACAAGTCGCCCCTTTGTGAAACGGCAGTAAAGAGGAGCTCCAGTCTCCCCCCCCCCTTTTTTTTTTTTCATAGAAAGTTTTTATTAGAAGTAAGAAAGAGCGTGCTTACAAATCACAACACATGTCAAATGAAAACGTTGACCAATTAGGATACAGGTGAACAAATGTAGGATACATTGTATAATTACAAAATGGAATATAGTAACCAGGAATAGACCAAATAGTCACGTTATGGCGCAGGCAAGGTGGAGGATCTCTTTTTCATCCCCCCCCCCCACAATGTCAGTCATTCGACCAGGGAGAGGAGGTGGCATGAGGATTTGTTCTGGGTCGGAGCATTGAGAACAGCGTATCCTTATGTGTGGATTGAGGGGCACATGGAAGTTACAGTAGCTTGGGTCAAAGGTCATGTAAGCGACAATTAAAGGGAAAGGGGGGTGAGGAGAGGAAAAGGGGGAAGAGAGCCAGGAGAGAGAGGAAGAGGGAGATAAAAAAAAAAAAGGGGGAAGGGGGGGGGGACACACAAGAAAAAAGGGGAAATCTAGGGGTATAAGGAATAAAGAAAAGAGAGGGTGATTAGGTGATGCTATGGGGCCTTTGACACCTACAAGTGGACCTGCTCCCCACTACCCCCCGCCCTCCAAGGAGTAACCTGAGTAGAGTATTGGTGGTCACCAACCGTCTCTAGGGAACATAATGACGATGGCGTTCGGTAGTTGTAAAGTGGGCCCAGCACGCTCATATGGTTGAGAATTTATGCATTCTTTCTTGGATAATATGAATCAGTTCTTCCATTTCCTTTTATTTTGGATAGTCTCGCAAACCATTCTTTGATCGTTGGTATGTGTGGAGCGCCAATTTATAGGAATGCAAACTCTAGCCGCATTCACCATGTGCATGGCCAGTGATTTGTAGTCGTCCCTTTTTGACAGGGACGTGTGGTGTAAGAGAAATCGTGCAGGGGAATATAAGGACACTTACCTCTCCCTCACTAAGGAAAACTACCAGTGAAGCCTTAAAGAGGAAGTAAACCCTGATGGGTTTTACTTCCTCATTGTTTCCCTGCAAAGGTAAAGCATAATGGGCTACTTTGTGTCACTTACCTGAAACCAAATCCTGCGATGTGCCCGATGTCCCCGCTGGCTGGACATGCTCCTAGATCGCCTAGGCGGACTTACCCAGAAGTGAGAGCAGGTATCTGTCAAAAACAGGTGCCCACCCCCCAAGTGCCAAATTTGGCGGCAGAGGGTGCGAACAAGTGACGCTTCCCCTATTGGGTGGAACTCCTCCTTAAAGAACTCCCTGTGCAGGGAGGGAGGATAGAGGGCTTGCATCTTCCTGTGGGTCAACTTTTTTCAAGCTCCCATCCAGCTTGGTCGGGTTAAGGTCCCCCTCCTTGATTCTACCATCTATGGGAATCTAGGATGCTCTATTGGTCCCTCTGCCTCGGGGACCACTACGACGGCTTCAGTTCCCTGACTGGTAGAGCCGGGTGTCCCTTCCGGTAGGGTAAGATATAGTTACAGAATTAGAGTAGGGAAGGGATAGCAAACTTGTCAGGTATTGTTTGTTCATTCACACAGTATAACCAGAACACAGCATGGGTGAACCTCAAAACTGCATTGAATTGGGGTGTCATTTTCGCTTCTTGGCACCAGCTCCCCGCCTCTGGCCTTTTTATGGGGGTTTGGCATTCGGGGTGGCAGGGCGGGGCTTGACCATGTGACCGCCATGATTGGCGATCACGTGATTGGAAAACTGATCGTAAGAAGCGATCAGGAGCTTTTCTTGAGCCGCTGGTCACAGTGCTGGGAACGTGCAGGGCACATCTCTATCGGCACTAATGTGTGCAAATATGTGGCCCCTTGGCGCTAAGACCTGGTCGCCGAGAGGCCTCGCATTTGTGTGCAGTCAGTGCCTAGGGGGTTAAAGTTAATAATTGAAATGTGCAAATGGTTGGTCAATATGTCTCTTTCTGTACTGTCTCTGGCATGCTTTTACTCGGGCAGTGCAGGCAACACACTCAAGGTCCATGTACACTTTGTGTGTGTGGTGGGCATTTTTGTACATTTTTGTCCCCATCAGTAAGTCTATATAGTGAAAATCTCGGAGGAGGGCATATGGTAAGTGTAAGACTTGAATACGCTACTTGTCTTACCTTTGATGCCCCTCAGCAGCAGAACTGAAGACTATACCTTGCACTTCTGAGTATGGAGGAGCATGTGACTCGGTCCATGTGATAGACCTGGGCCAATCAGTGCGGTGGTATGAGGAGGGCAGAGTCCCCTGTAAGCTGAGACAGGGTTCTCCTTTACTTCTAACATCTAAACCAGTGGTGGGAAACCTTTAGGATAAAGGGGGCCTTAAAGTGGTATTAAAACCAAAACCAAAAATATAAAATATTTCAGCTTAAAGCGGAACTTCATCATTTTTTCAACTTTCCATCTTTTAAATCTTCTGTCCTTGTTGTTTTAACTTTGGATAGTAAAACATTTTTTTCCCACCAATATACAGCCCACTTCCTTTTTCTTGTCTGGTCATTAGCCTAGGCTTATGACATCATGCACAGCTCTCTCTCTCACTCTCCTGAGAGTTTGCCGGGAGGGGGGGGGGGGGGGTGAGTCATAAGAGAGTCAATGAGAGCTGCAGAGCTGAAGTCATGCCTCTCTGTGTCTGTGTAAATCCAGGAAGTGAACAGGCAGCAGCTTCAGCTGCCCACAGTTAAAATGGCTGCAGCCAGACTCAGTGGAGGGAGATTTCTGCAGCATATTTGGCAAGTAAAGAATCACAGTATATATAAAATAATATTCAAAGTAGTTGGAGGGAAGCTTCAGAAACTGCAAAGAAGTTTTTATTACAAATTATGTGAGCAGACTGCAGTTCTTTTTTAACCGTCATTAGTCTGCGGCAGGTCGGCACAATCCCGCGAGCCGTCGTAGCTATATGTTGGCTCCTTTAAGCGGGATAGCAGGCGCGCGCCCGCTGCACTGCGGGGGGTGCTGATGCTCGTGGCCAACATTAGTGATGACCACTGGCCACGAGCGATCGCGGGCACGAGAGGCAGAACAGGGACGCATGTGTGTAAATACACAAATCCCTGTTCTGTGAAGAGAGACAGATCGTAAGTTCCTAATAGCTAGGTATCACGATCTGTCATCTCCTCTAGTCAGTCCCCTCCCCCCTACAGTTAGAAACACAGTCAGGGAACACAGTTAACCCCTTGATCGCCCCCTAGTGTTAACTCCTTCCCTGCCAGTGACATTTATACAGTAATCAGTGCATTTTTTAAATATCTTTATCGCTTCCTGGCGGGGTCGGGCACGTGGGTTGTGGGACTAAGATCCCGAACACACCTGAGTCCCATTGCTTCTGGTGATCTGGCAAGTAACGCACCTGTATTAATGAGGTGCAACTCTGGCTGAAGGAGCACAGGAGACACAGCAGGCAGCCACATTGTCAGTCTGGGGTGGGAGGTGACTGCTTTAATGTATTAGCAGATTTAGATACATTAAAAAAATTGAAGCCAAACTCCAGCTCACACTTTATAAGCAGCTACAGAAAACAGTTTTTTTTCCTTTTGGTATAAAGGTTTCACATGAATAAATAAAAGCTGATTATTTGAATCACCCTTGCCAGTGTTAAAGTGTTACTAAACCCACAAGAGTATAATCAGTCTCTATATGCAGTATAGCAGTGGTTCTCAACTCGCTCCTCAAGTACCCCCAACAGGCCATGTTTTGGGAAGTTCTCTTAAATAGCCGTCTAAAATACCAAACCATTGACTCTGATTTAAAGCACCTGTGAAAGATGATAAAGGGAAAACTGTGTATTGGTAGCCAATCTAGCTTGTTCATTTAAGCCTAGGTTCACATTGGAGCGATTTGTCATGCGATTTGAGAGATCAAATCGCATGACAAGTCGCAGCCTATTGGAGGCAACGGCACCGTTCCAATCGGCGCAACACCGATTTTTGCAGCGCCGCACCGATTTGCAAAAGTAGTTCCTGCACTACCTGTGCTGATTTCAGGTGCGACTTCGATAGACATCTATGTGGCTTCATGCACAGATATCTATCAAGTAGCACCTGAAATCGTGCTGACCTTGCTACTTTGAAATCGCGCTACTTCAAGTAGCATCAATGTGAACCAGGGCTAAAGGATAAATTCACCTTTTGGGAACATGTAACATGTGGCCACTCCCTGATCTGCTGCCTTTAGGGACAGTGAGTGGGGGGATCTTCCCCTCGCACTTGCTGTCACTAATTAAAAAAAAAAAAAAATGTGGCCAGTTGGGGCTCCGCCCACGTCATTTAATCACAGAGGTCTGTTAATGTGAGAAGTACAACTACTAACAACCTTTGCGGCTGTTGGCTTGTAGTTCTTGATGAACTACCAGGGCACTGTTGAGCCCTGTCATTGTGCAACTGACTGCCTGTACGAGATACACTGACAAGTCTACAGGAGTCCTGCATTGCACCCACTAGCTGCTGATCACGGGTGCAATGCTTTCCAGGCTTCTAGTAAAAGAATTATAATTGCACTTTTTTTTACCTGCAAAAAATATGTGCTATTTATAATAATAATAATATTATTTTACAAAGGTGAACTTATCCTTTAACCACCCTAGTGGTATGATTATGTCAGATTTTTGCGTCTTAAAGCGGTACATTGTTTTGCATCGAAATTTGGCGTTCCATATTGTAGGCCTGTAATTCTTAGTAATAACTCACTTAAATCTGTCCAAACAAGAGCCTAGTAGACATCCCGGGTATGATAAAGTTTGAAACACGAAATCATAAATTATAATATAATAAATAACTACAGTATTTATCGGCGTATAACACGCACCTTCAATTTAAGAGGGAAGTTTCAGAAAAAAAACTTAAAAAAAAAAAAACTACTTTGAAGCAAAATAATGGTCAGTGCCCATCAATGCAGCCTGATCCGTGCCCATCTGTAGCCTCAATGCAGCCTGATCCGTGCCCATCTGCAGCCTCAATGCAGCCTGATCTGTGCCCATCTGCAGCCTCAATGCAGCCTGATCTGTGCCCATCTGCAGCCTGATCAGTGCCCATCTGCAGCTTCAATGCAGCCTGATCAGTGCCCATCTGCAGCTTCAATGCAGCCTGATCAGTGCCCATCTGCAGCCTGATCAGTGCCCATCTGCAGCTTCAATGCAGCCTGATCAGTGCCCATCTGCAGCTTCAATGCAGCCTGATCAGTGCCCATCTGCAGCTTCAATGCAGCCTGATCAGTGCCCATCTGCAGCTTCAATGCAGCCTGATCAGTGCCCATCTGCAGCTTCAATGCAGCCTGATCAGTGCCCATCTGCAGCTTCAATGCAGCCTGATCAGTGCCCATCTGCAGCTTCAGTGCAGCCTGATCTGTGCCCATCTGCAGCCTCAATGCAGCCTGATCTGTGCCCATCTGCAGCCTCAATGCAGCCTGATCTGTGCCCATCTGCAGCCTCAATGCAGCCTGATCTGTGCCCATCTGCAGCCTCAATGCAGCCTGATCTGTGCCCATCTGCAGCCTCAATGCAGCCTGATCTGTGCCCATCTGCAGCTTCAATGCAGCCTGATCTGTGCCCATCTGCAGCCTGACCTGCACCCATCTGCAGCCCATCTCCCATCAATGCAGCTGGCTGATTAATGCCCATTTGTAGCCTCACCATCTCTCCTTGTCAAAAGATTTTATTAAGTATATGAATAAGTAGATAACAAATACATGAGTAAACATATTGTGGTACAGATAAGATGCTAAAATTATCCGTTAATAATATATTATTACATAACATATAAATTGGGGTAATTGGGTATAACCTGGATAAGGTGTAGAATACCTAAGTAGGAGCTATTAAAGAGTAAGTAGAATCTCAAATGGTACTTGTGCCCACAACTTGAGCTATGTCAGAAATGTCTGAAGGAGACTACAATCTACTAGGAAAAGAGCTTTAGGATCGGAAAGTGGATAGGGAAAAAGAGAAAGGAGAGAAAGAGTAGAACATAGAAAGGAGAGGGTCCACAGGGTTGAATTGGGATCCGTCATGAAGTCTGTATATTTTATATATCAGCTTAAATCATTGCAACTCAGCTACCATGGCAGTAGAACATTCTCATCAAAGTTAGATGGTAAATGATGTGTTATCCATGGGTGCCACTGTTTTTCAAATTTGGGAAGTAGAGCGTTGTCAATGGCTACCATTTTGGCATGAATCATGGCATTAGTCATCCTATTCTTCGGCCTCACCATCTCTCATCGGTGCAGTGCAGGAAATCACCGAGCCGTCATCTCATGTTTCCTCGGCTCTCAGCCGGCAGTCACACACACAGTCCCGCCTCCACCATCGGCATTGGACCAGCTCCTGTGATAGACAGAACACTGGTCTGGTAACGGTGACGGAGGAGGGACTGTGTGTGTGGCGTGATAGCCGAGTAAACAGGAGATGACGGCTCGGTGAATTCCGGTGGCGCTCTGAGGCACACTATCGGCGTATAACGCACTCCCATGATTTGCCCCCTATTTTCAGGGTGAAAAAAAGTGCATATTATACACCGATAAATACAGTAATTTAAAAAAATAATAATTAATTTCCCCACGATTCACTGTTGCTTAATTCTGCAAGTGATTCTAATTTACTATCGCTGTTTTCTAGCTGGTCTAAAGCCACTTTTGACGTAAAGGGACACTTTTTGGTTGCTATGGACAATCTCCAGTTTCCAGGCAGTAAGAACAGTATATATCATATAAAAGTGCATGCAGGGCATTGGACAAAGCATTAGGGACAAAAGGGAGGTGATTTGATAAAGTTATACTGTATGTGTTATAAATTTTGTACTTTTTGAATTTGCTGCCGGGCTCCGCCCCCATGCGCCGTGGCGCTCGCAGGGAACGGAGCCCGGAACACAGAGGCATCGGACGGAGGACTCAGCCCACAGACACAGCGGGGGGACATCGCAGGATCCTGGGGACAAGGTAAGTAACCTGGACCAGGATCCTGAGATGCATTCCTGAGTGTGGCTCGGGGTTACCGCTAATGGTACTGAAATTGAACCCCGAGCCACACTCGGGATTACCGCCAGGGAGGTTAAGCTTTCAAAAAAAACTGATAGCTGATTGGTTTCTATGCAGAGCTGCACAAGATTTTGCACTCCTGTTTTAGTAAATCAATCTAGCGGGTCCAGCAGGTCCCCCCATGTCTGTGCATTTAACACTTATCTGCATAAATATATAGATATCGCCTTTTATTTATCATAATTGCTAAAGCAGCTGTTTTGAATCTTATGCACAATAGGCAAATTCCAATAGTTTCTAAGTGGCTGACTACACAAACACAAGTTTACTAATTAGCTAGAAGGGCTTTAGTTTTATTGATGATGAGTGGAATATTGGCAGTATTAGTACTAATGGGGAGTGAGAACTGGTTGTAATCTCTGTGGTGTAAACAACACGGAGCACAAACCAACCGTCCACAATTGGGATGATCTTTCCACACGTTGGTGGCTGACTCAGAAGCCACAATACGGAAGTTACTTAATCTTCATATGTGTACATACAAGAGGCGGCACCCTCTATTATTAAACATGAATTCAGGTATGGATAGACACTATATTACCGAATTCGAGTGGAGACTCCGAGCCAGGCCTTCTTGTCATCAGTGCCTGACCTCATAAATGCTCTTCTGGAAGAATGATCAAACATTCTCATAGACACACTCCTAAACCTTGTGGACAGCCTTCCCAGAAGAGTTGAAGCTTAACTTAAAAAACGTGGCATAAAAGACACAAATAGAAAACATATTGTACAAAGTTTAGGCGAGTCTGTGCGAGTTTAAGAATTTTAGTTTATAGGCGTTTTTTGCACTACACTCCCCTCTGCCCATTCACTCCAGTGTGATAGTCCGAGGGCTTTCACACTGGAGCGGTGCGCTGGCAGGGCGTCAGAAAAAGTCCTGCCAGCAGCTTCTTTGGAGCGGTGAACTCACTGCTCCTAAAGCGCCCCTGCCCATTGAAAACAATGGGGAAGTGCTGCTATACCGCTGGCAAAGCGCCGCTGCAGCGACGTTTTGCGGGTGGATTAAACCCCTTTTTGCTGAATAGCGCAGCTGAAACGGCGGCAAAGCGGAGCTAAAAATAGCGCCGCTTTAGCGCTGATGTCCGGGGCAGCTCAGTGTGAAAGGGGTCTGGGTGTTGCTGTCTAAAGCCTTGCACACACGATCAGATTATTGGACAAATTTCCGTCAGTTTTTTGTTGGATGCCAGTCTCAAATGGAAAGTGAAGAGGGTATTCCTGACGACAGAATTCAACGTCAGAAGTGACGTAATGTGTTGAATTGTTTTGTATGTGTTCTTTCATTTTTGAGCATGCCTAGATTTTTTTTTTGTGTGAAAACCATACTAATGAAAAGAAAATTGGACCTTGTGGTCACATCAGCCAAAAATTTTCAAGCCTGCACATCCAGTTTTTGTCTGCCAAAAATTCGTAATCGTCTGTCAAAAGCAGCATACCAGAAAATCGGCAGATCGTTCATCGGACGAAGTTTATCTTCAGGTTTTCTGACCGGGACTTTAGGGTGATTCGGTGGCTCCTACATTAAAGAAGGAGACACGCTAATGCCGCGTACACACGATCGGATTTTCCGACAACAAAACCGTGGAATTTTGTTCGAAGGATGCATACACGCACGTCTTGCATACACACGGTCACACAAATGTTGGCCAAAAAAGTCGAGAAAAATGAAGTTCAATAGCCAGTGCGGCTCCTTCTGCTTGATTCCGAGCATGCGTGGACTTTTGTGCGTCGGACTTGTGTACACACACATCGGAATTTCCAACAACAAAGTTTTGTTGGGCGAAAATTTAAGAACCTGCTAGCCAACATTTGTTGGCGGAAATTCCGACAGCAAGCTCACATTGAACATCTCCCGCCGGAAAATCCGACCGTGTGTATGCGGCATAAGACAGGAAGTGCGTTATTGGCAGGGTCACCAGGTGAAAATAAGAGGGGGAAAAAAAAAGCCTAAAAGAAAACTAATGCAGCCACTACATTTTATGTTTGATAAGCTTGTTGTGTATATGTATGTATGTATGTATGTGTGTATATGTATGTATATATATATATATATATATATATATAAATATATAAATATACGCAAAGCTCTGAGTAAACTGACGGCCCAATATAAGTACCTGTAACAAATAAATACATCTATTACGTTTTTGTTTTTGAATTTACCACTTTAAAGTGGTGTTCCGGCCAAAATTATACTTTTTAAATAAAAATACCCCTATAATACACAAGCTTAATGTATTCTAGTAAAGTTAGTCTGTAAACTAAGGTCTGTTTTGTTAGTTTATAGCAGTAGTTTGTAATTTTATAAAATTACAGCAGGCCGTGGCCATCTTAAGTGTGGGCACCTGAAGCCAGACTGTATTTCTTCCTGGATCTAATCTTTGCAGATCTCGCACATGCTCAGTGCAGCACAAGCAGTGTAATAGGTTTCAGGTCAAGTTTCCATAGCAACGGCAGTTTCAGAGGAAGTTGCCGCCCCTTCCCAGAAGGCATTGCAAACAGGAAATAATGCGATGGGCCGCGGCCAGGGAGGAGGAAGTGAAAAATGAATACAGCAGATATACAGTAGGTGCTGAGAGAAAAAAATTAAAAATATCCAATTTGTTTACAGTGCACAGTTTAGTAAAGGAATGCTGAAGAGTTGTAAAAGTGGGTGGAACTCCACTTTAAGCTCCAAGGGCTGCTTTTTGTTTTAATAAAACTCAGTATTGGGATAATTCAGGATATTCATGCAAAATGACAGAAAAGTACACCTCAAATACCGATGGAAGAATAAATATGACAGTCCTGGAGCTTGTGCCTTAAGAACCCTTTACAAAGCAGTAGCTACCACTTTTCCATCTAGACAAGTTCAGTTCATGGTACATTGCGAGGTCTTTCTGACTTTAACGTAGCTGCAGTGTTGCCCTCTGAAGGACCAAAAACGAAGGTAGTAGTTCTATTTCTAAAACAAACTTTCTTAATTCCAAGCAAAACTTTTCTTGTACCCTTTCTATCTCTTTGATATGATTTTGTAATGCCTGTTACGTTTCCATTTTTTTTTTTTGGAGCAGAACCTTTGCTATGTTCACTCACTTTGTGCTATCTCGGCTCCGATTCCATAAATTATTCTCTTTTTCCTTCTTTTTTATTTTTTTTTTTATTTTGTATTTTTATCAAGAGTAGATATTCTTTTTAATCTTCAGCTCCACTCAACAGCCACACCATGTTCAATCCTGACCCGGGCTCCGCTATAAGTAAAACATAATCCGTGTCTTTCTATTTTTTAGTAATGTCCGGCTTTCTGCACTATAAATGCATAATCATCCTTTTTTATTTGTGATTCCTGGAAATGTTGATTATTTACATGAGTGTTCAAAAAGGAAATGCCGGAGGTTTGTATCACCTAATGGCGGTCCTGTGCCTTGAATGTTAAAATTCAGAAATGTTTTCCAAATATACTGTGCAAAAGTTTTAGGCAGATGGGAGAAAAATGCTGTAATTAGGAATGCTTTTAAAACTAGAAGTGTTAGTTTATTTTCATCAATTTAACAAAACGAATAAAGTAAGAAAAAAAAAAATTCATTAACATTAGAGACATGCGCCTTGCCCTTTAATTAGGGCTTCTGATTTGTACTTCTGAATGTATTTTTTCAGTATTAACCACTTGCTTACTGGGCACTTAAACCCCCCTCCTGCCCAGACCAATTTTCAGCTTTCAGCGCTGTCACACTTTGAATGACAATTGCGCTTTCATACTACACGGTACTCAAATTACATTTTTATCATTTTTTTACACAAATGGAGATTTCTTTTGGTGGTATTTAATCACCACTTGGGTTTTTTCTTTTTTTGCTAAACAAACAAAAAAAGACAGAAATTTTTTGAAAGAAAAAAAAACATGTTTCATAGTTTGTTATGAAATTTTGCAAACGGTAATTTTTCTCCTTCATTGATATTAGCTGATGAGGCTGCACTGATGGGCACAGATAAGGCGACACTGGTAACTGATAAGACGGCACTGATGAGTGGCACTGATGGACACTAGTAGGTGGCACTTATGCGCAGCACTGGTGATGACGCACTGATTGGTGACATTAATAGGTGGCACTATGGGCACTGATGGGTGACACTGTGGGCACTGATGGGTGACACTGTGGGCACTGGTAGGTGGCACAGGTGGGCACAGAAGCCTCTGCAGAGGCTCTCCACGATCAGGACCGATGTCCCTCTCACAGCCGCCGGTCATCGGCTTTTCTTTTCTTCTCCTCATGCTACCAGCGATTAACAGCTCTGTTTACATCACATGATCAGCTGTCATTGGCTGACGGCTGATCAGGTGGTAAGGGGTCGGGACCGACCCCTTACTCCAATCTTTGATCAGCCGAGTCTCATAGACTCACTGACCACAGAGCGTGCCGTGCGCACCCTGCAGGGGGCGCGCAGGCCGCTCGAGCATGGGAGGACGTCTATGGACGCTCTCCCGGCAAAGTAGGTCTGTGCTGTAGCTGTCTTTCGGCTATAGCGCGGACGGGAAGAGGTTACAGTGGTTGTAAAGGCTGTAGGTTTTTTTTTTTTTTTTTTTTATGCATTTTATGTATAAAGGTAAAAAAAACCTTCTGTATGCTGCTCCCCTCCCCCACAGCCCCTCCGTTATACTTACCTGAGCCCCCTCTCCATCCAGTGATGTGCACGAGACCCTCGGTTGTCCCAGGACTGCCTCTCTTCATTAGCTCCTGCTGCTGGCAATCACAGCCAGTGACCCAATGAGGAGAGAGTGGAAGGGGGGGTGGGGGAGGGCCGCGCCGCGCCTCTTATGCGTCTTATGGATGCATAGAGCATGGCTCAGGAGCGAGCACACACCAGTGCCCCTTATAGCAAGCGTCAAGGAAGAGGAGCTAGGAGCGCCGGTGGGGGACCCGAAAAGAGGAGGATTGGGGCTGCTCTGTGCAAAACCATTACACAGAACAGGTAAGTATAACTTCAATTTATTGAATACACATGCATAATATGAATATTGCAAGTGCATATATCTGATTATTTAGTTGGTTTTGGAGATTTTGGCACATTTTACAGTGCATCTGTAAAGTATTCACATCATTTTACCTTTTCTACATTTTTTTTATGGTACAGCCTTATTCCAAAATAGAATAAACTATTTTTTTAAATCAAAATTCCCCATAATAACAACGTGAAAGAAGTTTGTTTGAAATCTTTGCAAATTTATTAAAAAAAAAAAAAAAAACAAAAATCACATGTACATAATTATTCACAGCCTTTGCTCAATACTTTGTTGAAACACCTTTGGCACCAATTACAGCCTCAAGTCTTTTTGAGTATGATGCTTCAAGCTTGGCTCCCCTATAATTGGGCAGTTTCTCCCATTCTTCTTTGCAGGACCTCTAATGCCCCGTACACACGATCGGACATTGATCGGACATTCCGACAACAAAATCCTGGATTTATTTCCGACGGATGTTGGCTAAAACTTGTCTTGCATACACACGGTCGCAAAAATGTTGTCGGATATTCCAATTGCCAAGAACGTGGTGACATACAACGAGCCGAGAAAAATGAAGTTCAATAGCCAGTGCGTGGACTTTTGTGCGTCGGAATTGTGTACACACGATCAGAATTTGAGAACTAGTATTCGCAGCGCTTCACTTTCCAGATGCAGTGTATATACTATTATACACATTCATTTTACTTGATAGTCTGAGAGCCCTAATCACACCACATGCAGTGCGGTGCTTTTTTTTTTTTTTTTTTTCCTCTTCATCAAAAACATATGGAAAGTAGGTTATATGGGTTCCAATGGCCTAGTTCACACCAGTGCAGTGCGCTCCAGTTCCAGAAAAAAAAAAAAGTACAACTTGCTGCTTTTTGCCTTCACAGAGCTGCACTGGAAGACGGTAAAAAGCATAAAAAATGCATCAAAAACGCACCGTACCCCAGTACAGTGAAAAGCAAAAAACAGGAAAAAATAAGAAAAAAGAGCACCTGGGATGCATCCAAAAACGCGTTAAAAACATGCATGTAGAAATGGTTCCAGAGGACGATTTTGTGGCATGAACGGTCACTAAGCCCAGGTTCACATTGATTGCTACTTTGAAATCGTGCTACTTGAAGCAGCAGGTCAGTGTGATTTCAGGTGCTACTTGGCTGACATCTGTGCACAGATGTCTATGAAAGTCATAGCTGAAATTGCAAAAGAATAGTGCAGGAACCTTTTGTTCAAATTGGTGCGGCACCGCAAAGTCAGAGTCACACCAATTCGAACAGCTCCATTGCCGACAATAGGGTGCGACTTGTCATGCGATTTGGAACTGTCAGATCACATGACGAGTCGCACCGGTGTGAATGGGGGGCTAACATGAATATTGTGCTACACTAATTTTTGTAAATCCCTTTTCAGAGTTGTTTGTAGTGTTTTTTTATCCTTTGTGGTGTTTTTTTTTTTGTGATACTGACTCTCCAGACATTGGAGCTTCCTACACATTTTTTATTTATATTACAGTCACATGAAACGCTTGACTTCACCCATGTGATCTCCAAAAAAAAAAAGTGCTCTAGCTTAAAGGCATGTTTTTGTTTGTTTTACTTTTATTGTGATTCATTTCAATCACTTTGTTCTTTTACCTTTTGGCATGAAATAGTCTAAGGCTGGGTTTGCATGTATGTGACAACAGTTTCAGCGCGGAAGTCCAGTGCGGTTCTGTTCACCGGTTCAGGTGTGTGTTTTTACCTAAAATCCCACCTGGAACTAAAAAACGCACAGGAATCTTTTTATTATTGCACCGTGGCTGCTCCGCACATGCTGCGCTGCATTGAGAAGACTGCCAGTTCACATGTTATGCAAATCAGAAGACTCTCCATTCATAAACTGACACATCGTAATCACAGGCGATTACAATGTTTCAGTTATGTGAATGGTAAGAGGCAGCTGACTCTGTCCATACAGAAAAGGAAGGAGGAGGACATGGAGGGGGACAGCAGAATGGAGGGGGACAGCAGAACGGAGGGGGACACGGAGGAAAACTGAAGGGGGACAGCAAGAATGGCGGGGGACAGCAGCAGAATGGCGGGGGACAGCAGCAGAATGGCGGGGGACAGCAGCAGAATGGCGGGGGACAGCAGCAGAATGGCGGGGGACAGCAGCAGAACGGCGGGGGACAGCAGCAGAACGGAGGGGGACAGCAGAATGGAGGGGGACACGGAGGAAAACTGAAGGGGGACAGCAGCAGAATGGCGGGGGACAGCAGCAGAATGGCGGGGGACAGCAGCAGAATGGCGGGGGACAGCAGCAGAATGGCGGGGGACAGCAGCAGAATGGCGGGGGACAGCAGCAGAATGGCGGGGGACAGCAGCAGAACGGCGGGGGACAGCAGCAGAACGGAGGGGGACAGCAGAATGGAGGGGGACACGGAGGAAAACTGAAGGGGGACAGCAGCAGAACGGCGGGGGACAGCAGCAGAACGGAGGGGGACAGCAGAATGGAGGGGGACATGGAGGAAAACTGAAGGGGGACAGCAGCAGAACGGCGGGTGACACAGAGGAAGAAAGGGGGGATAGCAGAACGGAGGGGGCACGGAGGGGGACTAGAGGAGGATGCGGTGACAGTCAGCAGTGATCGTGTGTGGGGGAGTTACAAGCACCGATCACCGCTGTATAGATTCCACTAAAGCAGCTGAAAGGCGGGGGGGGGGGGAGAAGCTTGTAACTCCCCCACTCACCGATCACTGCTGACTGTCCAGGTATCAGGTGAAGTATCGGGAGCATTTGCCCAAGTACAGGTACTCGGGCAAATGCTTGGTATCGGTGCCGATACTAGTATCGGGACTATATATATATATATATATATATATATATATATATATATATATATATATATATATATATATATATATATATATATATATATATATATATATATATATATATATATATATATATATATATATATATATATATATATATAGTATTCATCAGTTTAGGCCGATATATATTCTTCTACATATTTTTGTTAAAAAAACAAAAAATCGCAATAGGTGTATATTTTCTTGGTTTGCGCAAAAGTTATCATGTCTACAGACTATGAGATTTAGGGACTTTTATTGTTTCTACTGGTTATGGCGGCGATCTGCGAGATTGCGGCGGACAAATCTGACCCCAAATGACACTTTTTGAGAGACGCTCTGGTAGAAGGTAGAAATCGGCATCTTTTTTATACAGCACTGGGACACGTATTAATATATAACAGATGTGATTTTATAAATCTATTTTAGTGGCTTAAAAACCACTTTAACGCCTACCTTTATGGTGGTGAGATCAGCACATTTTAGATACTCATCCACCCAGCAGATTCAGCACTGTCCCACAGAGATCCTCCTATCTTCTCGCAACACTCGAATCTGCGCCGCCATGTTTTGCAGTGATGTCATCGAGAGAACAGCCGGCACGCCTCTCGTTAGGCCCACCCCCTCCTCTTTTACTGAATGAAAGGGATATGTGACAATCATATCCCGGGAAGTAAAGGGGGAACAGTGCATGTCCTTCGCCTAGGCGGGTAAGGTGAGGTGAGTGAGAAGGGGGGGGGGGGGGGGGGGGCGGTCAATTTCTTTAAAAAAAAAATAGTAAATAAATTTTTAAAAAAAAGTCCCTCATCATACAGAGGACAGGAGGAGGGGTGGATTGGTAGAATGATGACATAGAGGGTGAAGATCCACTTTAAAGTGATTGTAAAGGTAAATTATTTATTTATTTTAAACTACGTGGCAAGTTCACCAATGCCAGGAGCAAGATGGGTGAACTAGAGATACTGTTGAATGAGGAGGATTTTTAGATTTTGTGGGAATTTCAGAGACCTGGTTCAACAGCTCTCATGATTAGCTGGCAAACATTCAAGGGTTTACCCTTTATCGCAGGGATAGAGAGGGTAAAAAAGGGCGAGGGGTATGCCTATATATTAGGAATAATGTACAAGTGAATGTGAGAGATGACATCACTAAGGGAGCTAGGGAGGAGGTGGAATCCTTATGGGTAGAGCTCCAGAGGGGTGGGCAACTACATGGCAAATGAGGTTTAATGTAGAAAAATTTAAAAAAATGCATTTGGGTGGCAAAAATATGAATGCAATCTACTCACTGTTGGGAGAACCTCTGGGGGAATCTAGGATGGAAAAGGACCTGGGGGTCCTAGTAGATGATGGGCTCAGCAATGGCATGCAATGCCAAGCTGCTGCTAACAAACAGAATATTGGCATGCATCAAAAAGGGGATTAACGCCACAGATAAAACGATAATTCTCCCACTCTACAAGACTCTGGTCCGGCCGCACCTAGAGTATGCTGTCCAGTTCTGGGCTCCAGTCCTCAGGAAGGATGTACTGGAAATGGAGCGAGTACAAAGAAGGGCAACAAAGCTAATAAAGGGTCTGGAGGATCTTAGTTATGGGGAAAGGTTGCGAGCACTGAACTTATTCTCTCTGGAGAAGAGACGCTTGAGAGGGGATATGATTTCAATATACAAATACTGTACTGGAAGTGAGTTTAATAAGACACGTGGCCACTCACTAAAATTAGAAGAAACCTTTAACTGCGTAGAGCAGTGGTCACCAACCTTTTTGGCATTGTGGAAGAAAATTGTGTTCGGGCCGGCGGGGGGTGTGTGTTTGTGTGTGTGTTTCACGTGGGGGGGGGGGGGTAAACTATTTTTTTTTTTTGCTTGCAATGGCTGGTGTTTGCGCTGCAGTCATCACGGCATCATGCTTGATATGGTGTCAGGGTAATTGAAGAGCATTATTTCTATTATTACATTCTAGTGATAAATGAAATAGTTCAACTCGCCATAATGCACAATCAGTGGGAGCCCTGAGCATCTCACTTGCCACTGTTGGCTGCCACTAGATGCGGAATGTCACTTGCCACGCCACCTGCTACTTTGCCTGCCGCCAGATGCGGAATGTCACTTGCCACGCTGCCTGTCACCAGATGCGGAATGTCACTTGCCGCACCACCTGCAATGTTGCCTGTCACCAGATGCGGAATATCACTTGCCACACCACCTGCCACATTACCTATCACCAGATGCGGAATGTCACCTACCACGCTGCCTGTCACCAGATGCGGAATGTCACTTGCCGCACCACCTGCCACATTACCTATCACCAGATGCGGAATGTCACCTACCACGCTGCCTGTCACCAGATGAGGAATGTCACTTGCCGCACCAACCTGCCACACTGCCTGTCACCAGATGCGGAATGTCACTTGCCACGCTGCCTGCCACCACTGCATTGATGGCAGCACTGGTCCATTTAGCACAGAGGCAGACCTCTGTGCAGTGGTGGGTTCCGAATGAAGGCAGGAGAGCCGGTGATGAAGGGCGGGCAATGAGAGATGTCATTTCTCTGCTCCCCGCTGCACCTCCGACACCGAGGCTGACAGGATGCCGGCTGTGAGGGCGGAGAAGCGTTGATGCGGGGGAGGAGAGAGAGTATGTCATCTCTGTTTACTCGCTCTCGCTTCTTCCATTCATCCATCGCTCTCATATGCCAGCTGCCCGACTCTGTCATGCCACCTGCCCAGGTGTCTCATGCCTGCCGCCCGCACCCATGGCTGACGACCCCTGGTGTTGAGGGTTCTTTACTGTAAGAGCGGCAAGGATGTGGAATTCCCTTCCACAGGCGGTGGGAGCATCGATAGTTTCAAAAAACCATTAGCTAAGCACCTGAACGACCACAACATACAGGGATATACAATGTAATACTGACATGTAATCACACACATAGGTTGGACTTGATATGAACTTGTGTCTTTTTTTTTTTTTAACCTCACCTACTATGTAACTATGTAAATCACAAACATGTTTATACTTTCCTGCTCTGTACAATGGAATTGCACAGAGTGGCCGCGAACCTCCTCTTTTCAAGGCCCCTCTCCTCTGTCCAGTGCCCCCATTGGAAGCTGGTTCCCATGGGGGCACTCCTGCGTGCTCGCACCCGAACCCTGCTGCTGTGTCCATTGACAGCGGGACTTACACCCGCTCCCTTGTCAATGGCTTTGATTGACAGCACTGGGAGCCAATGGTGCCCCAGCAAAGCTAGCGAGACCCAGCAGTGAGGGGAGAGAAGAGCTGCAGACATGCATGGTGCTGAATTGAATGAGAGCTCAGGTAATTAAAAGGGGGGGGGGGGGCGAGGGGGGATGCTGACACCTAAACATTTTTTACCTTAATGCAAAGGAATGCATTGGGATAAAAAATATTTAGGCTTTAAATGTAGCATGTTTCAGTTTCGGCCGACGCTGGTGTGAACCGGGCCTGTTAGAAACAATAGAATTCAGCTTGTCATTGCAATCCACTCCCATTGAGCAATTCAGCCCTATGCACCTGATGAGAATGAGCCCCAATTCTGATAATCGGTGTCAGGAAACAAAATGAAATCCACTTTTTTATGTTCTTTGCTTCTAAGAGAGTGAATATGATTTATAAGCACTGTAATCAAGCTGTCACTAAGGCTGGATTCCCTAATATTTGTTTATATCAAGTGACAGGGAATACATCGGGGTAGAGTGACACTATCTTTTGGCTTTGTCATGGATTAAAAAGTTGTTAAGAAGTGTGAATTCGAGTGATAAATCACCCATCACTGTCACCGGTAGAGGCTATGTGAATAATGCAGGATTCCCCTTATGTCAGATAACAGCTGAGGTTAAGACATTAGATCTGAATTCTATGTACACATTACAATTGGGCCCCTTTCACACGATAGACCCGCTCGGATCCGAGTGGGCCACCCATTGACTGTATGGGCAGGCGGATGTCAACGGAAATGTGTCAACGGAGATGTGTCCGCTGACACCCGCCTGCCATCCAATCCGATAAGATCCGCTCAAAATAGACATATGGCAGTACGTTCGCCATCCGTCCAGCGGATCAAATGAAAATAGACAGACGGATCCGTTTTCATCCGATCTCCAATAGAGAACAGCGGGGCTCTGACAGGTCCGTCCCTGCACAGGGAGCGAAGACAAACCTGTCACCCGCCTGATCAGCGGGGTTCTTCGGAGCGATCTCCTGAGCTGGCGGAGTCCGCTGAGCGGATCTCCCCCATGTGAAAGGGGCCTTATAATACCACTTGCTGACTGTATTTTTTGTTAGAAAATTACTTAGAAACCCCCCCCCCCCAACAAAAAAAAAATTCAAATTATATACACACACACACTATATATTTTTTCTTTTTTTTTTTTTTAGCAGAGAAACTAGGGAATAAAATGGCGGTTGTTGCAGGGTTTTTTTTTTTTTTTTTATGTCACACAGTTTTTTGCGCAGCTGTTTTTCAAACACATCTTTTTTGGGAAAAATACACTTTCGTGATAAGATAATAAAAAAAAAACCACAATGTACTTCCCAATGTTTTTGAAAATTATGAAAGATGATGTTGCGCCGAGTAAATAGATACCTAACATGTCATGCTTTAAATCCGCTCGTGTGTACGCGGCGTAAGGCATCATTCGCACCTATGCATGTTGCTTTTGAGCGTTTCCACAGTGCTTTTTGCTGCGCCTTCTGCGTTTTTGGACAGACGTTTTCGATGCTTCTTTTCTTTTTATTTGGCCAATTTGTTGTTGGGCAGTTTAAATATTGCAAAACGTGTCAAAAATACGCAAAAAACTTACTACATGCTTTTCTGCAGCGTCTCCGTTGAAGTCTATTGAAACAAAAAAAGCAGCGTTTTGCATTTTTAAAAAAAGTCCCTGACCCTTTCCAAAAATGCAGAGGCACAAAAATGCATTGATGTGAATGGAGCCTTAGACCCCTTTCACACTGGGGCGGTTTGCAGGCGGTATTGCGCTAAAAATACCGCCTGCAAACCGCCCCTAAACAGCCTCCGCTGTTTGTTCAGTGTGAAAGCCTGAGGGCTTTCACACTGAAGTGGTGCGCAGGCAGGGCGGTGAAAAAAGTCCTGCAAACCGCTTTTTTGGAGCGGTGAAGGAGTGGTGTATTCACCGCTCCTAAACCGCTCCTGCCCATTGAAATCAATGGGACAGCGCGGCTAAACCGCGGCAATACCGCGGCTATAGCCGCGCTGTACGAGGGATTTTAACCCTTTTTCGGCCGCCAGCGGGGGTTAAAACCGCACCGCTAGCGGCCGAATACAGCTCCAAGAACGACGGTACAGCAGCGCTAAAAATAGCGCTCCTGTACCGCCGACGCCCCCACCGCCCCAGTGTGAAAGGAGCCTTAGGGCTCTTTCAAGCTCGGTTCACACTAGGACTTGTCAAAAACTGTGTGTGTTTTTATTTATTTCTGACACTTTGGTGAATGGGTAGGGGTGGGATCTGGGGGCCCCCTTGTTTAAAGGAGGCTTCCAGATTCCAATAAGCCCCCTACCCGCAGACCCCCTCAACCACAACTCAGGGCTGTGGGGAAGAGGCCCTTGTCCCCATCTACATGGGGAGGGCACGTGGCTCTCCATTTCTCCCTTTTGGGTGATGTGATGTGTTGGGTTTGCGCCAGACGTAGCATTTTCTTTGACCAAAAAGTTCAATTTTAGTCTCATCAGACCAGAGCACCTTCCTCCATACATTTTGGGAGTCTCCCACATGCCTTTTCACAAACTCAAAACGTGACATTTTGTTTTTTTCTGAAAGTAATGGCTTTCCACTGGCCATAAAGCCCAACTCTATGAAGAGTGCGGCTTATTGTCGTCCTATGTACAGATACTCCAGTCTCTGCTGTGGAACTCTGCAGCTCCTTCAGGGTTACCTTAGGTCTCTGTGCTGCCTCTCTGATTAATGTCCTCCTTGCCCGGTCCGTGAGTTTTGGTGTGCGGCTGTCTCTTGGCAGGTTTGCTGTTGTGCCATGTTCTTTCCATTTAGTTATGATAGATTTGATGGTGCTCCTAGGGATCATCAAAGATTTGGATATATTTTTTATAATCTAACCCTGACTTGTACTTCTCAACAACATTGTCCCTTACTTGTTTGGAGAGTTCCTTGGTCTTCATGGCAGTGATTGGTTGGTGGTGCCTCTTGCTTAGGTGTTGCAGCCTCTGGGGCCTTTCATAAAGGTGTGTATATGTAATGACAGATCATATGACACTTAGATTGCACACAGGTGGACATCATTTCACTGATTATGTGACTTCTGAAGGTAATTGGTTGCACCAGAGCTTTTTATGGGCTTCATAACAAAGGGGGTGAATACATACGCACATGACAATTATCAGTTTTTTATTTTTGAAAAATAGTTTTATGTATATATTTTTCTAATTTTACTTCACCAACTTAGACTATTGTGTTCTGATCCATCACATATAATTCAGATTAAAAAACATTGAACTAAAGGCTGTAATGTAACAAAATAGGTAAAAAGCCAAGGGGGATGAATACTTTTGCAAGGCATTGTATACTGTGGCTGGTTGACAAGTGGTTAAAAACTGTCCAATTCGGCTTCGGTTTTTGGCCAAGTGCATTTTCGATTCTGGGCCAGAATTTTCATTTCAGTGCATCACTATCTGCAGGAGAGCTTGTTGTTTTGAAAAACAGACTTACTGGCTGGATCACCAGATACAAATAGAAAGCCTAAAAAAAAGAAAACGAATGCAGCCATCACATCACAAGAGAATTAGTAAGCTGCAATAAAAGTGATTCTAAAGTCTAAACATTTTTTACCTTAATGCATTTCTGCATTTCTTGCATTAAGGTAAAAAATGTTTAGGCATCAGCATCCCCCCTCGCCCCCCACCCACCCCCTATACCTGAGCCCTCATTCGATCCAGCACCATGCATGTCTGCAGCTTTTCTCTCCCCTCACTTCCGAGTCCCACTGGCTTTGCTGGTGAACCGGGTGCCATTGGCTCCTCGTGCTGTCAATCAAAGCCTTTGACCGGGGGGAGGGGGGTTGAGTCCTGATGTCTGTGTCAATGGACGCAAGAGTGGGGCTCAGGAGGGAGCATGCATGAGTGCCCCCATGTGAAGCGGCTTCCCCTGGGGGCACTGGACAGAGAGGAGAGGCCAGGAGCCCGGAAAAGAGGGGGTTTTGGGCTGCTCTGTGCAATTCTATTGCACAGAGCAGGTAAGTAAAGAAATGTTTGTTGTTGTTTTTTTTTTTAATTAAATGTAACTTTACAATCGCTTACATTTTTTTGCTTTTAGGTTTAGTACCACTTTAAAAAGTGTTAGCTAGAGATTGACTTCAATTTGTTAGTCAAGTCCTTCTAAAGTATATCTAACACCCCTCTCCCCAGACTGACAATGCTGCTGTCCAAAGGTGTTGCTGTTGCTCCTCCATCCATAAATCCAAGAACATTTAACTACAATGTGAATCGGTCATATTACGTCTTACATGTTTAAAAAAAGTGTAATAATTTTAAATTGTGTAACTTTTTAGCTCTGTATCTCAACAAATTCTGAACTTGAATAAACCTGCACATTCTTATCTCTAGAGAGGAAAATTAAAAATTGCATGGAGCTTCCTTCAAAGTATCAGTGCAGTTCAAACTGTTTCATTAATTTCCACATTTTAATGAGAATTTGAAAATTGTAAATGTAATGGAGCAACACCGAGAGAGCTATAAACACTCGACTTCTGAAATGTTCCGGAATAAATCTCACAAATTGGAAAGTTTTTAGCACATTATTAAAGGGACTTTATGCCAAGCTGAAAGCTCCAGCTGATACCGAGGCTTTTGGTGTATTCCTACACGGCTTTGATGAAAGGATTTCATTGACTTATCATAAAATACTTCGGCTCCAAAAGGTTCACCCCCCCGCCACCCCCCCAGCCATTTTTTGTGATACGGCACTGCGTCGCGTTAACTGACAATTGCACGGTCGTGTGACGCTGCACAAAAAAATAAAAAATAAAGTTAATGTCCTTTTTTCCCCACAAATAGAGCTTTTTTGGTGGCATTTGATCACCTCTGCGGTTTTTATTTTTTTGCGCTATAAACAAAATACAGACATTTTTGAAAAAAACCCCAGTATTTTTTACTTTCTGCTGCATGTCAGGGACCACCAGTGCTGCATGTCAGGGACCACCAGTGCCGCGTGTCAGGGACCACAAGTGCCGCGTGTCAGGGACCACCAGTGCCGCGTGTCAGGGACCACCAGTGCCGCGTGTCAGGGACCACCAGTGCCGCGTGTCAGGGACCACCAGTGCCGCATGTCAGGGACCACCATGTTAGGGACCACCAGTGCCGAATGTCAGGGACAACCATGTCAGGGGCCACCAGTACCGAATGTCAGGGGCCACCAGTACCGAATGTCAGGGGCCACCAGTACCGAATGTCGGGGACCACCAGTACCGAATGTCGGGGACCACCAGTGCCGAATGTCGGGGACCACCAGTGCCGAATGTCGGGGACCACCAGTACCGAATGTCGGGGACCACCAGTACCGAATGTCGGGGACCACCAGTACCGAATGTCGGGGACCACCAGTGCCGAATGTCGGGGACCACCAGTGCCGAATGTCGGGGACCACCAGTACCGAATGTCGGGGACCACCAGTACCGAATGTCAGGGACCACCAGTACCGAATGTCAGGGACCACCAGTACCGAATGTCAGGGACCACCAGTACCGAATGTCAGGGACCACCAGTACCGAATGTCAGGGACCACCAGTACCGCATGTCAGGGACCATCAGTGCCGCATGTCTTGGACCACCAGTACCTAATGTCAGGGACCACCATGTTTGGGACCACCACTGCCGAATGTCAGGAACAACCATGTCAGGGACCACCAGTACCGAATGTCAGGAACAACCAGTGCCACCATGTCAGGGACCACCAGTACCGAATGTCAGGTGCCACCATATCAGTGACCACCATGTCAGTGACCACCATGGGGCCACATGTCAGTGACCACCATGTCAGGGTCCACCAGTGCCGCATGTCAGGGACCACCAGTACCGAATGTCAGGAACCACCAGTACCGAATGTCAGGGACCACCAGTACCGAATGTCAGGGACCACCAGTACCGAATGTCGGGGACCACCAGTACCGAATGTCGGGGACCACCAGTACCGAATGTCGGGGACCACCAGTACCGAATGTCGGGGACCACCAGTACCGAATGTCAGGGACCACCAGTACCGAATGTCGGGGACCACCAGTACCGAATGTCGGGGACCACCAGTACCGAATGTCGGGGACCACCAGTACCGAATGTCAGGGACCACCAGTACCGAATGTCAGGGACCACCAGTACCGAATGTCAGGGACCACCAGTACCGAATGTCAGGGACCACCAGTACCGCATGTCAGGGACCATCAGTGCCGCATGTCTTGGACCACCAGTACCTAATGTCAGGGACCACCATGTTTGGGACCACCACTGCCGAATGTCAGGAACAACCATGTCAGGGACCACCAGTACCGAATGTCAGGAACAACCAGTGCCACCATGTCAGGGACCACCAGTACCGAATGTCAGGTGCCACCATATCAGTGACCACCATGTCAGTGACCACCATGGGGCCACATGTCAGTGACCACCATGTCAGGGTCCACCAGTGCCGCATGTCAGGGACCACCAGTACCGAATGTCAGGAACCACCAGTACCGAATGTCAGGGACCACCAGTACCGAATGTCAGGGACCACCAGTACCGAATGTCAGGGACAACCAGTACCGAATGTCAGGGACCACCAGTACCACATGTCAGGGACCATCAGTGCCGCATGTCTTGGACCACCAGTACCTAATGTCAGGGACCACCATGTTTGGGACCTTCACTGCCGAATGTCAGGAACAACCATGTCAGGGACCACCAGTACCGAATGTCAGGGACCACCAGTGCCACCATGTCAGGGACCACCAGTACCGAATGTCAGGTGCCACCATGTCAGTGACCACCATGTCAGTGACCACCATGGGGCCACATGTCAGTGACCATCATGTCCATCATGTCCACCATGGGACCACCATGTCAGGGTCCCCTTGTGCCGCATGTCAGGGTCCCCTTGTGCCGCATGTCAGGGTCCACCAGTGCCGCATGTCAGGGTCCACCAGTGCCGCATGTCAGGGTCCACCAGTGCCGCATGTCAGGGTCCACCAGTGCCGCATGTCAGGGTCCACCAGTGCCGCATGTCAGGGTCCACCAGTGCCGCATGTCTGGGACCACCAGTGCCGCATGTCTGGGACCACAATGTCAGGGTCCACCAGTGCCGAATGTCAGGGACCACCATGTCAGGGACCACCAGTACCGAATGTCAGGGACCACCAAGTCAGGGACCACCACGATGCCAGGGACCTCCAGTGCCGCATGTCAGGGACCACCAGTATGAATATCAGGGACCACCAGTGCCGAATGTCAGGTGCCACATGGCAGGGACCACCAGGGCCGTATGTCAGGGACCACCAGTGCCGCATGTCTGGGACCACCAGTACCGAATGTCAGGGACAACCATGTCAGAGACCACCAGTAACGAATGTTGGGGACTACCAGTACCGAATGTCAGGGGCCACCATGTCAGTGCCGAATGTCAGGTGCCGCATGTCTGGGACTACCAGTGCCGCATGTCTGGGACTACCAGTGCCGCATGTCTAGGACTACCAGTGCCGCATGTCTGGGACCACCAGTGCCGCATGTGTGGGACCAACAGTACCGAATGTCTGGGACCACCAGTAGCGCATGTCAGGGATCACCATGGGACCACCATGTCAGGGACCACCATGTCAGGGACCACCAGTGCAGAGCGGGGATTATTCTTAGAAATCACTGGTATGACACAGCAGGGATCTCCCGCTGTGTCAGGTATTGTATATGAGAACACTGATCACTGATGTCCACCTCCCGCTATTATTATGGTTGACAGCGCACTGTTCCTATACAGGCAGTGACATCAGCGATCGGTGTTCTCATATACAATACCTGACACAGTGGAGGATCCCTGCTGTGTCATACAAGTCATTTCTGATAATTATCCCCGCTCTGCATGGAGATAGGCTGGCGGGTGGCAGTGGGGGGGGGGGGGGGGGGCTTAGTGGGGGGACTGATTGCTGGCAGGAGCAGAGGAGGAAGGAGTAGAGAGGAGTAGAGAGGAGGAAGGAGTAGAGAGGAGGAGGAGGAGGAGGAGGAAGGAGTAGAGAGGAGGAGGACACCTCCTCCATGGGCGGCACAGACCGGGGGCTGTGAGATTCCCTCTGCCCACTACATGTTGGCTTCCTCCCTACAAGAACTACAAGGGGGTGTGTCAGACTGCTGGCTGAGGTTTTGGGAGGTCTTACAAACAGGATGTCGGCAGGCAATAATGGTTTTTTAGCAAGTTCAGAAGCCTATTGCAGAGGTACTACAGAGCTCAGAAGAACATGGGTGACATGCTTGGTGAAAGTAGGAGATCAGCAACAAGAACATGGAAAACATTTTTTTTTTGCCTGGAATTCTGCTTTAAACCAGTGTCTGTACAAACATTTCTTCTAAAATTCTTAGTACAATCAAAGACTCGACAAATGCCGTTTGATAGTACTTCACAGTTTTGTTTTGCTTTTTACATTCAATTTGGGAGGAAGTGGACTTTCCAGAACAAAAACCACATATACTTTTTGGGCCAGTTTACACCACAAGCAGTGGTTTTTTTTTTGTGTTTTTTTTTTTTTTTCTGCATCAAAAATGCATGGAAAGTAGGTTAACCGCTTGCCGACCGGCACACGCCGATGTACGTCGGCAGAGCGGCACGGCTGGGCAAATGGGCGTACCTGTACGTCCATTTGAATTTCCCGCCGTGCCCGTGCGTGCGCGCCGCCGGGAGCTCCGTGAACCGCGATCGCCTCACGGAGCGGATGAACGGGGAGATGCCATTGTAAACAGCATCTCCCCGTTCTGCCTAGTGACAAGTGTCACTCGATCTCTGCTCCCTGTCATCGGAGCAGAGATCAGTGACGTCAGCCACACAGCCCATCCCCCCTACAGTTAGTAATCACTCCCTAGGATACACTTAACCCCTCCCCGCCCCCTAGTGGTTAACCCCTTCACTGCCAGTGTCATTTACATAGTAAGTGCATTTTTAATCGCACTGATCGCTGTATAAATGACAATGGTCCCACAAATGTGTCAAAAATGTCCGACATGTCCGCCATAACGTCGCAGTCACAATAAAAATCGCTGATCGCTGCCATTACTAGTAAAAAAAAAATTATTAATAAAAATGCCATAAAACTATCCCCTATTTAGTAAACGCTATAACGTTTGCGCAAACCAATTAATAAACGCTTATTGCGATTTTTTTTTTTACCAAAAATATGTAGAAGAATACGATCGGCCTAAACTGAAGAAAAAAAATGTTTTTTTTATATATTTTTAGGGGATATTTATTATAGCAAAATGTAAAAAATAATGCGTTTTTTTCAAAATTGTCGCTCTTATTTTGTTTATAGCGCAAAAAATTTAAATCGCAGAGGCGATCAAATACCACCAAAAGAAAGCTCTATTAGTGGGAAAAAAAGGACGTCAATTTTGTTTGGGAGCCACGTCGCATGACCGCGCAATTGTCAGTTAAAGCGACGCAGTGCCGAATCGCAAAAAACGCTCTGGTCAGGAAGGGGGTAAATCCTTCCGGGGCTGAAGTGGTTATATGGTTTTCAATGGCATAGTTCACATCAATGCTTGCAGTTCCAGAAAAAATGTAGTACATGCTGTATTTTTCCTGCACTGGACTGTACTGGAACGCTGTAAGACGCATCAAAAACACACCTTAACGCACCAAAAACGCACTGGAACACATTTTATTTAAGGTTAAGAAAGAAGAGGGGGAAAAATGCACTGGACTGCATCAAAACGCACCAAAAATGTGGTTGCAGAAAAGCATCTGGAACACATCCGGACTGCGTTTCTATGGTGTGAACGGGCCCTTGGAAATTTGTTCGAGAAAAATTTTCCATCCTGCTCCTTTGACCATTTTCAACTGCAGTGACGTGAAAATTCAGTTTGACCCTCCTAACGATTTGAAAATTGAATAAATGTATTAAAACAAAAAAAATGTTGAAATTCTATTAGGGCATGGCCAGCTTTACTTTCATGCTATCCATCGCTAAACTGAGCGCTGACAAGACGTGGCTCTGCTCTATGCCAAAAATTATTATATCAAACAAATACAAAGAGATTTCCAAGCTCAAACTTCTCAACCAGCCAGCGACCAACCGAATTGACCTGCCTAACAATATGCGTTAAGAAATACATGCGCAAGCTACAGGCCCCGAGTTAGAGTTAGGGACTACAGAAAATGGGGTACTTTGACGGGGCCTGAAGCTTACGCATGTGTTTGCAAATTTGTGCAAACTAAACCCCTGTTCTTAATGCATTTTGTTAGACACGAAAATTTGGTTGGTCGCTGGCTGGTTGGTAAGTTTGAGCTTGGAATCTCTTTGTATTTGACATACGTGGACCTTCCAGGGCTCCTTGCTGCAATAGACCAGTTATAGGTGGGGGCAGTGGCCACTCTGTACACCAATTATTATACAATTATGGTCAGAATCCCTGGTTTTATATGGAGCAGTCATTCTTGTGACCAGATTTTCACTTTTTTTTTTTGAAGGACCAAACGCCTCCAGAGATCTTTGAGGTGAAATAATAATGTCCATTACTTCTTCTGCTTTTTCTCCATTCCACATCTACCAGGGCTAAATTGATCTGCTTGATGTTGAAGTGTAAGCCCAGTTTTCACCCCCTTGTTCCCCTACATCAACAAGCTCCACAAATTGTCTTCATTTTCAGTAATCAGTTTGAAAGCATTCTCTTGGCTTCTCAAGGCTTCAGGACTTATTGACATGTACAAGCCTGGCCTGGCCTAGGAATAAAGGTCTCTACTCCACTATTATCTGCACGATTTTGCAACCATCAATAAAAAATTTTTTGGAGTGCTTAAACCCTAGTCTAGTGTATCAACCTGCTGGTACAATAATTTTAGATACATAAAGTACATACACCACATACCAAAATGCTTTTTATCATAAAGTTATACTTGGCATAAAAGCCACTATACAACAAAGGTGTCTGCCACACTGTTAATTCCGAACTATTTCCAAAAAAGAATACATGCACCTTTGCAGGGGTGTCAGAGCGTGCACGTTTTTGAGGTGGCGTTGAGTGCAGCCCATTCATTTCAATGGGATGCCCTACACGTGAAAAATGCACAAAAGTGCACGACCCCTTAAAAAATCGGGCTGCACTTAAAATGCATGGTACTTCGCTACCATGCATTTTGCCGCACATATTAGCAAGGTGCATGGGGTGCCATTTGAAGGGGAAGTAGAGCCAACTCATTTGGCTCTACTTCTCCTGTGGATCACATGAGTACAGCTCGTTCTGCACTCCTGTGACCAATTTTCAGCTTACAGCGGGCCGAAGCCCACTGTCTGCTGACGTCACAGAGCTGGTCCAGGCTCTGGCAAGTTCGTGACAATGAAGTCGGGATACGCCCACATACCTGGACTGACACCCGGCTGATGACCGCTCCCGCCCCCTCCACAGCCTAGCCCTTCAGTGAGCGAAGAGGGGGCAAAGCAGGAAGCGATGAGAACCGAGCACTCCTCGGTGTTAGAACGTTTGGTTCTCGGTGTCAGAGCTGGCGGGGGGACAGATGCAGCATCAGACCAATGCTACATCCACCTAGCTAAGTATGATTCTAAAATAAAATAAAAAGTCCATACTTTTCTTTTAATATGTAATGGCATTGCCACACACCTGCTAAAGGGCAACGTGTGTGATTTTGCTTGCATTACTGTAACGCAGAAATGTGAACCTAACCTTAGTCATGTAGCAGCTGGTGTTTAGAAATATGTAGAGGGACCGAGTACCCAGAATAGTACAATAACAGAGAGAGCAGACCCTGGTGAAAAGGGAGAGGAGGAGGAAAAATACTAACATTTTGGGCCGCAGAAACCTCTGTTCTCAAGAACCTCCAGCCTCTTAGGTTTCTATATGTCCAAACGTTGGGTTCTTCCTCATCCTCTCATTTTTCTATCATTGCGGTACGGGAAGTTCTCATCTCACAGCTGGAACACAAGGATGTATACCGCATGTTGCTGAGGCTGTATACAGTTTATACAACGTGCACACATGTCGGTATAGGAAATATTTTGTTTAGACCACCTTGGCGCAAATGTCCAATTTGTGACATGACGTCAAGGCTGGAGATCAGCTTTAAGAACATTAGCTGCTATATGACTAAGTGGTGCTTACTTTACCTGTATACATGCATGTATTCTTTTTGGGTACAGTTCGAAATTAACAGTGTAACACAGGGTTTCTCAACTGTGGTTCCTCCAGAACAGGGTTTCATGGAACCTGAGGGTTCCTCTAGAGCAGGGGTCTTCAAACTTTCTAAACAAAGGGCTGGATTACTGTCCTTCAGCCTTTAGGGGGTCTGGAGTGGCCCGTGGAAGTAGTAAATTCCCCAGCATCAGTGGGAGTAAAACATTACATAATGCCTGTAGCCTGTAGAAGGAGGAATAGTGCCCCATTGCTGGTGGCAGTGGGAGGAATAGTATCCCATCATTGGTGTCAGTGGAAGGAAAATTCCCTATTGGTGGTGTCGGTAGAAGGAATGTGCCCCCTTGTCGGTAACCGTGGGAAGAATACCATCATCTTGTTGGGGTCAGTGGGAGGACCAGATTAAGGCAAGCAAAGGGCTGCAGTTTGGAGGCCACTGCTGTAGAGGTTGCTAGGAGTTCCTTGAGCAATGAGCAATTTCTGACTCTCAGATAGGTTCCTACTGACACCATTGATCTTTTTAGCTGTCCGAAAGGAGGTAATTCTTTCTAATGTCCACAATTTTAGGGAGCATTCTTCCCATTGACCATCATGCTAACGTATCGTGTGTTGTAGATATAGGAATTATTAGTATAGGTTCCCTGAGACTAGAAAAATATTTCAAAGGGGATTCCCCTGTCCTGAAAAGGTTGAGAGTTCCCACTGACACATTGATCTTTTTAACTATCTATAAAGAGGTAATTTTTGACAATGACCACAAGTAGAAAGAAGCATTTTTCCCACTGACCATCACTCTAATGTACAGTATCTCACAAAAGTGAGTACACCCCTCACGTTTTTGTAAATATTTTATTATATCTTTTCATGTGGCACTGAAGAAATTACAGAAATAACAGTGTATATTTGCTGTTCCCTCAAAATCACTCAACACATAGTCATTAATGTCTAAACCGCTGGCAACAAAAGTGAGTACACCCCTAAGTGAAAATTCCCAAATTGTGGCCACCATTATTTTCCACCATTATGTGAGGGGTGTACCCACTTTTGTGAGATACTGTATCATTAGTTGTATATCTAGTAATTTTTGGCAGGGGTACTACGAGACTGGAAAGTTATTTCAAGGGTTCCTGTGTGTTGAAAAGGTTGAGAAAGGCTGGTCTATCAGATACCTTTTGCTGTATTATGTTTGATATGATTTGAACATGTGTACCTATTGTGTAATAGTGGCTTTTATGCTGAGTATAACTTTATTGTGAAAGCATTTTTGGTACGGGGTGTGTATGCTCTATAGACCTGAAATCAATGTACCAGCAGGTTGATACAATAGAGAGGGGTTTAAGTACCTTTTTAAAATGATTTGGTTGTTGGCTGCAAAATGATGGAGATTATAGTGGAGTGCAGACCTTTATTACTAATACATGTCATCTGAAGCCTTGAGGTAAGAGAATGGTTTCACATCAATGGCTGAAAATGAAGACAATTTGTGGAGCTTGTTGATGTAGGGGAACAAGGGGTGAAAATTAGGCCTGATCTTCAACATAGAAAACATCAAGCAGACCAATTTAGGTCTGGCAGATATAATTAACTAAAAGATGGAGCCGTGATGGATATTAGTTCTTAACCTCAAAGATCTCTGAAGATGTTTTGGTCCTTGGGAAGAAAGCTAAAGAAAATTATAGACACAGGAACGACCACTGCACTTAAAACTAGGCATTATGACCGGAATTGTGTAGCAATTGGTGGCATAGAGATGAGAGCCAAGTTTTTATCAGCGCTCAGTTTAGCAATGGATACCATGAAGGTAAAGCTGGGAATGCACTAGTAGAATTTTGTTCTAAATATTTCATTTCAAGAATATATGTTCAATTTTCTAATTGTTAGTGAGGCTATATCGAGAAAATCTGAAGGAGCAGGATGAACATTTTTTTTTTTTTTTTTTTTGAACAAATGAATTTTTAATAGTGAATGTGTGTTTTGTTTGAGAAATTCCATGCATTCCAAAATTGAATGTTAAAGAAGAACTATAGTCAAAATGAAAAAAAATCAATATGTGATGTA
This sequence comes from Lithobates clamitans, assembly GCA_037952925.1. NCBI lineage: Eukaryota > Metazoa > Chordata > Amphibia > Anura > Ranidae > Lithobates > Lithobates clamitans. The sequence goes on from JBBGZY010000303.1 coordinate 229,323, forward strand.
AATCCTTAATCTGTTAAATATCTCACTGTTTGTTTTGCAAATAATGGTAAGGATATTCCCGTATTTACCTTTTACCTGCAGCTGAAAGCTCACTTGTTCACTTCCTGTAATCTGGAGACAACGCTGCTTCCTCTGTAATCTAAATACCTCCGTTGTCCCCTTTTGGGTTATGCCGCTCTGTGAAGACCACAACATGCCGCCATTACGTCATTGTTGGAATTGCTCTTTCATCCATTAAAAGCCCTGGCATCTCAATGAACACATAAGTCCTGCCAAGGCTCCACCCACTGCCCCTCAGTCCAGCCTATGGGCGCAATGCCCCATCCATTCATGCCTATGCTCCGCCTACCTCTATACAGCCTGTTCCCATCTATGCTACCTTTCACTGAGAGCATTACTGCAACAGCACTGGCAGTCACATTCCTCGGATCATACTGACTGTTTTACATAACACACACCCAGCTATTAATTGACAGATGGGCGTGTGTTACGTAAAATAGGTTGGGCGTGAGAGAAGGCATAAGGAGTCATGGGAACTGTAGTTTCCTGTGGGAGATGCAGAAGCAGTGAAAGGAGATGACGTGCTAGCTCTGCAGAACTCCTCCCAGCATCACCAGCATTATCGAGCAGAGGAGGCATGGTAGTGGGATTAGAGACCCCCAATATCCCCAATTGCATCTATATGGTAGGAAAATCGTAATTTCATTTTTATATATTTATTACCATGTGGACTTGGCCCTGCCCCTCGCTCCAGTGTCACAGCTTTTGACAGCCAATGGCTCCTTTTGCTATCAATCTGTCCAATGAGGAGAGCGGCAGCAGCTGGAGCCGCTGCGCTCGTGCACATCGCTGGATTGTATCGGGCTCAGGTAAGAAAAGGGGGGGGGGACTGGGGGGGGGAGCTTTTCATCTTTTAAAGCGGAGTTTCACCCAAAAGTGGAACTTCGGCTTTAAGCACTCCTCGCCCACTTACATGCCACATTTGGCATTTAATATTTTTTGAGGGGGGGGGGGGATGGGTACCTTCCTTTTAGTGGGACTTCCTTTCCCACTTCCTCCTTCCTCTTCTTGGCTGCCTAGTCAACTCCTCCTCTCATCCTAGGCAGCCCCTACCTGCCAGCAATCTGCTGGGACACGTCACAGGTCCCAGAAGATTGCCTGGCCAATAGAGCGCAGCGCGACTCGCGTATGCGCCCGGCCGTGAAGCCATGAGCTGTCACGGCTGGGTGCCCACAGTTGCTATGATAGCGCCGCTGAGAGGAGCGATGCTCCGGGCACCCGCATTGCTGGACCATGGTATAGGTGAGTGTCTGTTTATTAAAAGTCAGCAGCTCTACTTTTTGAGTGTCCCGGACGGCTTAGACATTCATGGACATCGCTGGAGAGACAAGAGGCTCAGGTATGTAATTAGGAGGGTGCTGGGGAGGATGCTACAAGCAAAAGTTTTTTTATCTTAATGTATAGAATGCATTAAGATAAAAAAACCTTCTGCCTTTACAACTCCTTTAAGAAAAAAAAAAAAACATTCCCTCTTTGACAAACTTTGTTGCGGATTTCTACATTTTGTTGTTCTAAAGAAATACAGTGGATATAAAAAGTCTACACACCCCTGTGAAATGTCAGGTTTCTGTGATGTAAAAAAATGAGACAAAGATAAATATTTTCAGAACTTTTTCCACCTTTAATGGGACTTATAAATTGTACAACTTAGTTGAACAACAAACTGAAATCTTTGAGCTGGAGGGAAGTAAGAATACAAAAAAATAAAATAATACGGTTGCATAAGTGTGCACACCCTTAAACGAATACTTTGTTGAAGCACCTTTTGATTTTATTACAGCACTCAGTCTTTTTGGGGGATGAGTCTATCAGCATGGCACATCTTGACTTGGCAATATTTGCCCACTCTTCTTTGCAAAAACACTCCAAAATCTGTCAAATTGCGAGGACATCTCCTGTGCACAGCCCTCTTCAGATCACCCCACAGATTTTCAGTTGGATTCAGGTCTGGGCTCTGGCTGGACCATTCCAAAACTTTAATCTTCTTCTGGTGAAGCCGTTCCTTTGTTGATGTGGATGTATGCTTTGGGTCATTGTCATGCTGAAAGATGAAGTTCCTCTTCATGTTCAGCTTTCTAGCAGCAGCCTGGAGGTTTTGTGCCAATATTGACTGGTATTTGGAACTGTTCATAATTCCCTCTACCTTGACTAAAGCCCCTGTTCCAGCTGAAGAAAAACAGCCCCAAAGCATGATGCTGCCACCACCGTGCTTCACGGTGGGTATGATGTTCTTTTGGTGATGTGCAGTGTTGTTTTTGCACCAAAAATATCTTTTGGAATTATGGCCAATATGGGAGATTGTTGTCACATTTTCCCACACAGCCAGTATTTGCCAGATCATACCTTTTTTTGATACCTTTTAACAATGAGATCCCTCTGATGCTTTAGAATCTCTCTGTGGACCATGGCTTTTGCTGTAGGATGCGACTAAGAAAATGTCAGGGAAGACCTACTAGAACAGCTGAACTTTATTTGGGGTTCATCAGAGGCACTTTAAATGATGGCAGGTGTGTACAAAGCTAATGTCTACTCTATTGCAGCTAACCAATTCTTTGATGTGATGGTTGCATTCCTTTTCTTTTAAGCTTTCTTAACTTTTTTTTTTTTTTTTTACCTGGTGATCCTTCCGGGTAAACCACTTGTCGACCTCAAAACGTGTATGTTTCACACTTGGTGGACATGTCCAAAAGTGAGGAGATTTTGGATATGTACATACAACCTCATTTATTCCCTCACACAAGTGAACCTACTTAAATCACCTCTGCACGCACTGTTGGGACGTCCAGTGGAAGGGGCATCAAAACCAATGCGTAGACTCATAGCATTTATATTTGTGGCGGCCAGAATCTCGATAGCGAAGTCTCGGAGGTCCTGCTCGGTTCCCTTTTACTTACTAAAAGCTAAACTCTCATGGATAATGATAAATGAATGCCTTTCGGCAATTTTGAAGGATAAGATCACTGGGTTCAATAAAACATGGGAACCCTGGATCAGGTATCTTACAACATCATAAGACGCCTAGTAAGTGAAGCATTTTACACCTTGTAGGAGTGCATCCACCCCACCTCCCCACTATCTACCTCCTTCTTACTCACCTCATTTCCCCCCCTTTTTTTTCTTCCTTGGACAGTTCTTATTACTGCATCTTCTTTCCCTTTCTCTTACTACTCTCTCATATTTTTTTTTACTAGAAAGTATGACATCGCGGGGCCCCTGACACCTCGAGGAGGCGGGGGGCATGCACGAGAGCCCAATTAATGGGTTGAAAAGCTGGTCTAGGTATTGACCTGAATAGACAAAAATTACAATAAGTAAGCTAGACAGTACATAAGAAACAACCGCTCTATAGTTGACCTATGGAGCTTTAACCATGTAATAATACTCTTCTTACTTGTATAGACAAATGCATTTCCTTCTCCTAGGTTTTGTTTGGAGGTTTAACGGATAATATGCACAAAATAAAGAGGGGGGGGGGGAACAAAAACAAAAAGGAAATGCGCATGGATTTGTGAGGATGACTCCACCACCAAGTCACAGCGAGCTCCCAAGGGGGTGACTGGTGATAGGAGATAATACCTTCTGTCCCACGTGATAGTCCTCACGGGTCATGCAAAAGTGTTACAACTGTAGGGTTAATGCACAATTTTCTTGGCTGTAATTATCTTTATCACAGTCTATGTTACCTGTTGATGTACGATATATGCTGTTCACCCTTTTGTATGCAGAAAAACTGAATAAAAATTATTGTTCAAAAAAAAAAAAAAAAATAAGTGTATACTGTATCTCACAAAAGTGAGTATTCCCCTCACATTTTTGGAAATATTTTATTCTAGGATATCTTTTACTGTGACAACACTGAAGAAATAATACTTTGCTACAATGTAAAGTAGTGAGTGTACAGCTTGTATAACAGTGTAAGGCCCCTTTCACACTTGTATGACTTGTCCTACGATTTGGGACTGTGCAAAGTCACATGACAAGTCCTTCCCCATGATTTCCAATGACAACCATTCCTATTAGTATGACTTCAAAGTAGTCTCTGCACTACTTTGGTCCGACTTTGATACATGTTACACAGGCATCCCTTGAAATCACAGCAGAGTTGCACGACTTTGAAGTCGCAGTAGTGTGAAAGGGGTCTAAATTTGCTGTCCCCTCAAAATAACTCGACACACAACCATTAATGTCTAAACCTCTGGCAACTGTATACGTTGCGGCTTGCAAGTGGTTTGTGGCTGAAGATATTAGTCATAACCCCGGTATTGTTTTTTTTCAGCCAGTGGCTGGCTTTCTCTCGGAAGTGTTTACAGTGGCTCATGAACCGCTGGAACATTTTCAGAAGCTACAGGAGGTAATGTTACACCCCCCCCCCCCATCGTATCTCTCAGGCTTACCGTTTCCGCCAGCTCGCCTGAGAAGCGATCCGATGGTTATGCCAGCTGGTCACACAGACGATCAAAGCGTAACACCGCTTTGATAACCTATATGGCCTTGGAGGACCAGAGCACCGTCATGAGGTCACTTTTTGTTTTTTTTGAAAGAGGGAGAGAACATTTATCATCCTCTAATTTTTAAAGGTAAAGAAGAGATTTGTGGTCTTTTTGACTCCAGATCTCTCCATAAAGAGGACCTTATTCCTATTACAAGGGATGTTTACATTCCTTGTAATAGAAATAAAAGTGATAAAAAAATAAATTAAAGGAACAGTGTAAAAAATGTAAAAGTAAAATAAATAAGAATTTTTTTTTTTTTAAAACTCCCTCTTCCCTCTGAGGCGAACGCATACATAAGTCACGCACGCATATGTAAACAGCGAGGAAGAGGATCTGATCGCCACTGCCGACGGCTCGCCGCAGAGACCATCATTATCGTAAACCGGACTGCCGGCCGAAAAAGAGGGTTACTCTAGCTGCTGCCATTACAACCATATTCCTCTTCAAATTTAGGACATATATCGGCGAGCGGCGGTCCGGCAGTGGTTAAGGAGGGGTGGGCTCCCTCCAGGCTCGCCTGTCCTCTGTCTATCCATTATAATGCATGTACTTCCACTGTGGGGGCTCTCAAAATTTTAGAATTAGGACTAAAGATACCGGGGTGCCTTAATGCATGTATTTGCAAATGTGTGTAAACTAAATCCCTTTTTTTTTTAGTTTTTTTTTTCTTAGGAAAATTCAGTTGGTTAGCAGGCTGGTCAGTAAGTTGAGCGAGGAATTTTTTGGGTTTTGCTTTTCACCTTTACATGGACAACTGCATACCGCCCACTAAATCGGTGACTCACAAGGAAGAGAAATGGAGCCTCCAATAGTGTCATATAGTTTTATATAAGTGAAATAAAAAAACAGCTATAGGAAACTCACTCACAATGCTAAAATGAGTCAAAGACTCTTTACCAGCATTATCAGTGTATGGCCGGTTTATGGCTCCGGGTCGGAAGTGACGTCACTTTGGCTCTGCCCTACGCGTTACGCCACTAACCCACGTGGCTTCTTCAGGGTGCTGTGTCCATGTAGCCGATACAGCTGCACCCACTTCTGTGGGCTACCTCCACTCAGCTCCAGGGTGGATGCAGACGCTGCAGACAGGGGCTCTACATGAAGGATGGAGCTCTTTGCCCCCCCTTAAATGATTGCTATGGGACTATGGAACAGGAGTGCCTAGGCACAGTCACATATTGAGAAGCACACTTTTCAGGAGGAGATCAATGCCGAAGATTATTTTCTCATGGTACTGCTTTACAACTCTACTTTCTGTATGTTCTATATAAAATAGTAAATATCCACGTACAGTCCACTTTAACTCCTGATCACACACCATATCTACCATGGCAGTTGAATGTCTGTTCCCATCTTCTGTGCTTATGGGAAGCTTTGATTTATACATTTCAGTTTTACCTAGAGGGGATCATGAAGCATGCTGTGTTGAACGGCTTGTATAAAGTGAAGTGGATGATTTTTGTCTTTAGGCCTTTTAACACACAAGCAACAAGCCACGATTCAAGAGGCGGCCCTCACAGTAAATCTCGCTGAGGAGCTTCCCTGTGTTATTGGACATCCATTAACTAGATTGCAGTCCCTGCACTTCAAATGAAATGGAGCTCTATCTGGCTTGTCTGAAGTCAGAGATTGCGAGGTGATTTGTAGCTCTGCTTTGGTCTACAATATCAAAGGCCAGCATGAGATCTATGGAGTCGTTTCCAAAGGAACATATAAAAAAAAAAATTAAATAAAAAATACATGTATTTATTGGTTTTAGCAGGAGCTTCAGCTAGGGCTCAACCTGACGAGAACAGAAACATTTTTACCGTACAAGTCTCTGTACTATAAGATATTTTAATGGTTTAATAAAGTTTATTTTTAATGGTCCTCTGTCTTTTTGTTGTTGTTTGTACTCCCTACTTTTTTCTTTTTCTTTTCAGATACTTTATTTAAATGGTAACTCCACTTTTGTGGGGGTGAAATAGCAAAGAAAAAAATAATAGTGCATACAATTGCTTCACAAGACATTTTATATTTGAACGTTATTAAGAATTATCTTTCCTTTTCAATCTGCAGCGCTGCAATTTTCTGTAATATGCAATGCAATATGGCTACCTGGAGGTGTCCTGTACACACTTTTTTAATTTTTTTCATTTCTTGCTTGTGTAATTGGCTCACTGATTTTCCCAGAAGTCTGCACTCAGATTCAAGTCAGATTTTGAGCATCCCCTGCAACAAAATTTTGGACGAGATGCTCCCAGAGGGAAATCGCGCCTAAAGGGATGCAAACTCTGCCAAGCTTCCACACTGGAGCCCTGCAGGTGCAACAGCTGATTGATAATTATAACATCACTCCCATATAGATTCACTCTGTACATGGACACAGACAAACAAACATCTACTGTATGTCTTTAGAATAACAAAAAGGTAGGAATCTGCAACAAAGTTTGTTAAATCCCTGCAATGTACATAGATCACCCAGAGGGGAATGTTTTTTTTTTTTTTTCCTCAACAAAAGTGGCGTTACTGTTTACGATTTTCTGAAAGGTAAGTACATAACAAAAAGGCAGAAATAAAATGTTCCAGTTTCACAGAACAATAGGGCTGCATTCACATCTCAGCGTTTTGAATCACAGACAGATTGCCGTGATTCTGCCAGCGATTTTAAAGCGCAGAAGTTTGAATGATAAATCGCAAAAAGCACATTTGAGATGCCATTCATTTGGCACCTAAAATTGCGGTTCTGCCACGATTATCACTCTGCAATCGCGGCAACCCGCATGGCGTTAAGCTTGTCACCCAAAAAAAAGTTCAGGGGCTACTTTTGGGCTTCACACAATGCGGGTTGCCGCAAGTGCAGCGGGATTTATCGCGGTAGAACCTCCGTGCAATTTTAGGTGCAATTCAAACGAATGGCATCTAAAATGTGCTTTCTGCGATTTGCCATTCACACCTTGGCGATTTGAAATCGTGAGCAGAATTGTGGCAAATCTGCCCGCAAATCAAAAGGTTGACATGTGAATGCAGCCCAACTGTACAGTGACTTGAAAAAGTATTCACACCCCTTGAAATTTTCCACATTTTGTCATGTTACAACCAAAAACGTAAATGTATTTTATTGGGATTTTATATGATAGACCAACACAAAGTGGCACATAATTGTGAAGTAGAAGGAAAATTTTATAAATGGTTTTGAAATGTTTTTGCAAAGATCTGAAAAGTGTGGGGTACATTTGTATTCAGCCCCCCCCGCGTCAATACTTTGTAGAACCCCCTTTCACTGCAATTACAGCTGCAAGTCTTTTTGGGGATGTCTCTACCAGCTTTGCACATCTAGAGAGGGACATTTTTGCCCATTTTTCTTTGCAAAATAGTTCAAGCTCTGTCAGATTGGATGGAGAGCGTCTGTGAACAGCAATTTTCAAGTCTTGCCACATATTTTGAATTGGATTTAGGTCTGGACTTTGACTGAGCCATTCTAACACATGAATATGTTTTGATCTAAACCATTCCATTGTAGCTCTGGCTGTATATTTAGTTGTCCTGCTGGAAGGTGAACCTCTGTCCCAGTCTCAAGTCTTTTGCAGACTCTAACAAGTTTTCTTCTAAGATTGCCCTGTATTTGGCTCCATCCATCTTCCTATCAACTCTGACCAGCTTCCCTCTCCCTGCTGAAGAAAAGCATCCCCACAACATGATGCTGCCACCACCATGTTTCACGGTGGGGATGGTGTGTTCAGGGTGATGTGCAGTGTTAGTTTTCCGCCACACATAGCGTTTCGGTTTTAGGTCAAAAAGTTAAAATTTTGGTCTCATCTGACCAGAGCACCTTCTTCCACATGTTTGTAGTGTCTGCCACATGGCTTACTGCAAATGAGACTTCTTATGGCTTTCTTTCAACAAGGGCTTTCTTCTTGCCACTCTTCCATAAAGGCCAGATTTGTGGAGTGCATGACGCCCTCAGAAGAAGTCCACTTTCCACACGACCACCAGATGTCAGTCTTACCCTTGTATCATGTCTGCAATCTCTAACCATCTCTTGTATCATGTCCTCAGTCTCTAACCATCTCTTGTATCATGTCCTCAGTCTCTAACCATCTCTTGTATCATGTCCTCAGTCTCTAACCATCTCTTGTATCATGTCTACAATCTCTTACTTGAACTTTAACACACTGCTAATAGTATTAGCAAAATTTCCATTTGGTGCACCTCTAGCAGACATGATACATGAGATGGTCAGAGACTGCAGACATCATACAAGAGATCAATGCAGCCTCACCAGTGTCCATCAAATGCAGCCTTGCCAGTGCATGTCGAATGCAGCCTCGCCAGTGCACGTGGATGCAGCCTGCCTGTGCCCAGATCAGAGCGGCGATCTCCCGCTGTGTCACAGAGCTGGATTTGAATTGCCCGGGTCGCAGTAACAATGTCCCACCTCCTGTGATCACGTCACACTAATTCAATGGCATTGGATCAGTGTTCCATCTATAACAGGAGACGGGAGATTGTTACTACGGCTGCCCGGACAATTCAGCTCCCTGACACAGGGAAGAGGGGAGGACAGGACCATGAGCCGCCAGGATGACACCACGTAATGGGCGGCACCCGGCAGTACGGCCACTGCTACTGCGCATGCACTATTATCGGCGCCTTATCTGCTCTTTTTTCTTTCCGCAATATGCCAAAAAAATTTTTGGCCGCTGAAATTTTGGTGCATCCCTAATTATTTCACTCATTATAATACAAATCAATGTATAACTTTTTTTAAATTTGTTTTTCTGGATATTTTTTTTTTTTTTTGTTATTCTGTCTCTCACTGTTAAAATAAACCCACCATTTAAAATTATAGACTGATCATTTATTTGTCAGTGGGCAAACATACAAAATCGGCAGGGGATCAAATACTTTTTTTTCCCCTCACTGTATATTGTAGGTACACATTTCAGCCTTTTTTCTTGCTTCACATAGTGGCACCCTCTACCACCCCTCTGAAAAGTGATCCTTGTTATATTGCATTTCAGAGGACAGCAGAGCTGTGGCTGGAAGGCATTCAGCAGAAGATCCTGCTGCCCCCTGAATGCTTTTTTTTTTTTTCCCCAGCCGGACAGATAATTTCTATAGAAAATCCGTCCCACAACTGCAAGGCAAGCATTTGACATGTTTGTGGCACAAGATCATTCAGCTGCATGTGTCACATTTGGCAGCGGTACTGCCTGCGACATGATGTTTAACTTCTGCCATGCCACAAAGCCAAGAATTGTGGCCACGGCAGTATGTCCTACCCCCTAAAGATGCCATCGCACTATTCAGATCAGCCGCTTGTTTTACCACCCCCCTTCCCCCTGGCCACTGTTGTGAATGAAGCCTTCACAGGCAGTCCAAGGTGTAGTGCAGGGGGTCTTAAAACTATGGCCCTCCAGTTGTTCAGGAACTACAATTCCCATCATGCTTAGTCATGTCTGTGAATATCAGAGTTTTACAATGCCTCATGGGATGTGTAGCTCTGCAACAGCTGGAGGGCCGTAGTTTGAGGATCCCTGCTGTAGTGTGTGGGGTTGCCATCATTATCCTTACCTATATACCATTTGAGTCACTGACTTGGAACAAGCTTGCAGCCAATGTAGTCTAAAAATGTATGTAAATCACTAAAACCTCATGTAAGAATTAACATGTTAGAGAAGAACTTTACCATTTTCTTCTTTTTTTTTATTTAAATTATTTATTAATTTTAAGGTTTGTACATGTAAATAAAAAATAACTGCTGTACAAAATGCTGGATGTAAAAAATACAAAACAAACATGCAATGAAATCAGGTGCACATCCTGGTTTTACGTCAATAGAGGGGAGAGGTGAAGGAGGGACTGAAAAAGTAAGGAGATGTGGAAGAAGAAAAAAAACTTTAATTATTAAAAAAAAAAAGTGTTACTAAACCCAGGAGCCTGCATTTACTATATCTGGTCTCCCACAGTACACAGAACATGGAAATGCAATACCTTTTCTCGACAGCAGTGTATAGCAGTCTTGTGACTTCTATCAGTGTCCGACTTGGCTCTAGTTAAAGCTTGTAGGAGGAGTTCTCATTCTTCTCGGACTGTGATATAAGGTTGCATGACCTTACAGCACACTTATACCCCCCCCCCAAAAAAAAAGCTCTCTAGCTATATATGCCAAACTGAGCATGTGCAGAGTGTTTCCAAATGCTCTGTGTTATCAGGAGATTGATTGGGGACAGTGGAAGAAGGGGAGGATCAGAGAAGACAGGAACAAACAGCCTTTTTTTTTACACAATGCGGAGTATTAACCCCTTAGGTTCTACAGTAAGTATAACAAGCATGCTCTATTGCATATACAGACTGATTTTACTGTTGTGGGTTTAGTTAAAAACACTTTAAGTCAGCCGCTGCAAATACTCTAACTCAGGGTTCCTCCAGTGGTTGCTAGGGGTTCCTTAAGCAATTTCTTTTTTTTAACATTCAATTTTTTATTTACCGGCGTATAACACGCACAGGTGTATAACACACACATTAATTTTAAGAGGGAAGTTTTGGGAAAAAAAAAATTAAATTTTAAATAAGGAACTTTGAAGCAAAATAACGGTCAGTGCCCATCTGCAGTCTCACCATTGCCATCAATACAGCCTCATCAATGCCCATCTGCAGCCTCACAAATGCCATTAATGCAACCTCATCAGTCCACATCAATGCAGCCTCACCATTGCCATCAATGCAGCAGCCTCACCATTGCCTTCAATGCAGCAGCCTCACCATTGCCATCAATGCAGTCTGATCGTTGCCCATCTGCAGCCTAGAGGGGACAGGGAGAGAGGCAGCCCAGGAGACGGGACTTCTTTTACAGAGGCCGCCAAGTAAACAGGAGATTCTCACTGTATGTAATCTGACAGCGCTCGTCCCGCCCCCCTCCCTGTCCTCTCCGAGGCATCTAAAATTGAAGTATTGGCATATAACACGCACACGCTATTTGCACCCAATTTTTAGGGTGAAAAAGTGAGTGTTATACGCCAATAAATACAGTAGTTATCAGAACATAAAATAATAAAAAAAAACTTTAAGAACGGAATAACAGGATTCACACCATTACAGTTACATAGTATAGCGAATGCATTTTTGATAAATACATTAAGCCCGGGTTCACACTATAACGGGCTGCGGATCGCACAGGAGCGCTGTGCATCCCTGTTCCCCATTTCAGGGACGAATCAGGGCCGATTCTATTCCTGAATTCGGCCCTGAAACTAAGCCAAAGACGCACAGCGTTTTTATGCAGCCGCCCCGGAGATATGTGAACCGGCTCCATAGGGAGGCGGTCACATTCTCCTGCTATGCGAATTAGATGTGGGGAAACGCACATCTAATTCGCATAGATGTGAACCCGGGCTAAGTCAGTATAATAATCGTGAATAATCCTTCAAATTCATAACTTTAAATTCAGTTTCCAGCTAGTAAACCTCCAAGAATAAACCTATTCACCCCTAGGGGAGCAAACTGTGAACAGGTCTATTCTAACTTGAATAAACAAAAGAGAGAACAGGATGTCGTCTAGTAAATCAATGTATTCTAGCGAGTCAAACCAATCAGGAAAAGTTCCCACTGACGCCGTTGATCTTTTTAGCTATCTGTAAAGGGGAAATATCCCCTATGACCACAAGTTTAGGGAGCATTCTTCCCACTGACGATCATATTATTGTATCATGAGTTGTACAGTAGATTTAATCATTTTTACCAGAGTTTCTCTGACTCCGGAAAGTGTATTTCAAGGGTTCCTCTGTGTGGAAAAGGTTGAGACAGACTGCTCTAGCTGCTGACTTTTATAAATAAAGTACTTACCAGGGCCTGGGGTCCAGCGCTGTCTTCCCACAGCTGCTTCTTCTCACCGCGGTGGGTCTCCAGTGCTGCCTTTTTGGTTATAGTAGCTGACTGTGATTTCCTGAGGAATCACAGATGGTGTCCTATTATCTGCCCAACAACAAGTTGTCCAAAAAAAAAAAGGCAAAAAAGCAAATTGCAGCAAAATCACTTGCGCAAAAAATCAGAACACACAGCAAAAAGCATTGCAGAAACAGATCAAAAGCAAACTATATAGGTGTGCACCGAGCCTTATGCTGGCCACGGGGATCAATTTTCAGACGAAAAATCTTTGCACATTCGCTAAATGAAAGAATGTTGTGTTTTGAAATTTTCACTTTTTCTTACCTTCTGTTTTTTAATCGAACATAATTTCTGAACGAAAACCACATACACTGTCTAAAAATTCCTTTGACCAAGAAGTTTTTTGTTATTTCAAAATTTTCCCGTCACTGTTGTTGAAAACAAACATCGATTTAAAGCCACTAATGATTAGAAAATTGAACGAACGTTCTTAAAATGACATTTTTTTTAAAGGAAGACATTGTTTTTGTATGGCCAGCATATAATATATATTACAGTTCTGTTTGAAAATCTTCAAAACAGTTTTTAACTTTTTTTTCTTTTAAATAAAAAAAATTTGATCTCTGAATCTGATGATATTTACCAGATTCACCCTCTAACAGTATATACAGTATATCTCTTCTGTCCATTATTCTCAGCGTGTATTAAAGATGTTACTCCCTAACCATATAGTTGGTTATTTATATTTACCACTGCATAGAGAGATATTTAAGAATAAATTGCCTTTTTTTTAAAACTTTACATATTAACTAGGGGTGCAACGGATCGAAAAACTCATGGTTCGGATCGTTCCTCAGATCAGGAGTCATGGATCGGATCAACAAAAAAAATTTATTGAATTTACAAAAACCTGTGAAAATTCCACTACCATATAGTCCCCACTGTAATATCCCCCCTGTAATATCCACATCTCCCCCAGTGTAATATCCACATCTCCCCCACTATTATCCACATCTCCCCCCTGTAATATCCACATCTCCCCCATTGTAATATCCACATCTCCCCCATTGTAATATCCACATCTCCCCCACTATTATCCACATATCCCCCACTGTAATATCCACATCTCCCCCACTGTAATATCCACATCTCCCCCACTGTAATATCCACATCTCCCCCCACTGTAATATCCACATTTCCCCTACTGTAATATCCAAATATCCCCCACTGTAATATCCACATTTCCCCACTGTAATATCCACATCTCCTGCCACTAATATCCACATCTCCCCTACTGTAATATCCACATCTCCCCCATTGTAATATCCACATCTCCCCCACTAATATCCACATCTCCCCCACTAATATCCACATCTCCCCCACTGTAATATCCACATCTCCCCCACTAATATCCACATCTCCCCCACTGTAATATCCACAACTCCCCACATCTCCCCCACTAATATCCACATCTCCCCCACTAATATCCACATGTCCTCCACATTTCCCCCACTGTAATATCCACATCTCCCCACATCTCCCCCACTGTAATATCCACATCTCCCCCACTGTAATATCCACACCCCCCCCACTGTAATATCCACATCTCCCCATATTTCCCCCACTGTAATATCCACATCTCCCCCACTGTAATATCCACATCTCCCCCACTGTAATATCCACATCTCCCCCACGAATATCCACATCTCCCCCACTAATATCCACATGTCCCCCACTAATATCCACATCTCCCCACATCTCCCATACTAATATCCACATCTCCCCCACTAATATCCACATCTCCCATACTAATATCCACATCTCCCCCCACTGTAATATCCACATCTCCCCAGCGCAATGCTCACCTAGGCCGCCGCCGGGTGTACAAAGATGGCCGCCGTTCCGGAGCTAGGCCGAAGCCGCGGCCTTTCCTAAGGCCTAGGCAGCGGAGCGCTCTGCGGATCGCATGTGTTTGCCAATCCTAAAAGGTTGAACTGTTCGGATCACGGATCGGTGACGATCCGTTGCACCCCTAATATTGACTAAATTATACACCACACTTTATTTAAGGTTATTAACCGATTAATCAATTATTCAAACCAATAATCGGCCAACTAATCGATTATGAAAATAATCGTTAGTTGAAGCCCTAGTGTCCTGCATATGCGCATTCCCTGTTATGGGACTGGTCTTGCAGCCTCCTGGGATGTGTGATGTGTCCTAGGAAGCCACGGAGGGAGCATGGGCAGGGGACATGCCTAAGTGCATGCCATTCTCGCCTAGGTGAGAACTGAGAAAGTGGAAGCGGGTACCTTTTTAAAAAAAAAAAAAGTATCTGCTCCCCCGTATCAAGTGTCAAGTGTTTTGGGACAGGAGTGGGGAGTTGAATAAGCATCACTTTCACTGTTGAGCAAGAGTCCACTTTAATGTCCTTTCAAAAGTCATTTTTATTGTTTTCAAATCTGCAGCTCTCATTAAAATAGTGCCTGGTCTCCATATTCATGCACTTTCTGTCATAGACTGACAATGCTCTTTTTGCACACACTTTACAGTGATATTAAACTTTTTTTTTTTTTAATTAATAAACTAATATACTTACCTGCAGCCCTGATCCTCATTTTCTTGGGTTCCCTACTGGTGCTCCTGTCTTAGCTGCCTGCAAAGGGGGCTCGCTCTATTGACACAGACATCGGAGTGTGCCCCGTCCCCCATCACAGGATTTGATTGAGAGTAGCAGAAACCAATAGCTCCCGCTGCTATCAATCTGCCCTTTGAGGAAAGAGAGAATCGCTGCACTCAAACACAGTGTTGGATCAAGCTCTGGCTCAGGTAAGTATAAGGGTGGTGAGGGGGATTCTGTAACACAGAACGCTTTTTTTAATCAATTTTTTATTAATATTTATCATTACAAGAAAAAGAAATAAAAAAAAAACAATTATACACATACTTCCATTATTAATCTAATGAATAGTATCTCAGTTTGTATATATCACTCAGTATAAATTATAACAAAACAAAAGGAAAGAGAAGGGAAAAAAAGGGGGGGTACGGCAAGGGGTCAGGGGCACGCCCTCCAAAGATTCCTCTCCCACTACTCTATGAGGGCAGTCCTAAGGAGGAGAGGTCCATGTAGGGATTAGACAGAGAGGGGGGGGGGGGGACAAGAAAGGAAAAAAAAATCAAAATAAAAAATGCAGTGGAAAATTGGAAATTCTGAATGCAGTGCTCGCCCGTGATTATATGTGTGTAATATATGTAGGTGTGTATATATATTCAAGTGTTAAACGGGAAGAGAAGAAAAAAAAATACTGTGTAAAATCTAAGTGCAGTGCTCAAGCGTGATTATGTGTTTAGAATATATGTAGGTGTATATATATGTCCAAGTGTTAAACGGGTAAAAAAAAAGAGACAAAAAAATTCTTCCCTTCGTTTCCATTTCTGCAAATCATTTATTATCTCTATCAATAAGGAGCCATAGTTGAGTTCATATAAAGTTTTGCATCTGAAGTAATATGTACTCCCAAGTAATATAGGGATTCTACATTCCAAATAAAAGGAAAGGTATTTTGCAGAGATGGTTCCATTACTGATGGTACCAACAGAAGGCTTTTTTTACCTTAATGCAGAGAATACATTAGGTAAAAAAACCTTAAGGCTCAAAAAACACTTCAGGCAAGCATTGTCCACTGTTGTCACCCTCAAAAAACTTAACTTCGATTGTCCCACAACCACACTTCCCGAGCACAACTGCATCATCACCTCTGCTAACCAGACTACATTGACCCCTGCTTCAGTGCTCAGGCATTTATGGAGAGTTTTGTGCCTAGGCATGGTGGTACCAGACCACAAGTGAACCATGCCTGAGAACACTTCTTCCAAGTGCTTCCGAACATGGTACACTTAACTGTTCCCATGCGTGGCTCGAAGCACTCATACTATACAAATGAACTGGACCAAGGGGGGTGATGCTTGGGCTCGGTTAAAACTGCCAGTGCGAATGTACCCTAAGATGAAATTAAGGTAAAAACAAGGATTTTTTTTTTATACATAAAAAAGATAATTTTTTATAATATACAAGGCTTCAGAAAGCTAAATGTCAAATCAGTTAGGGTTTACTTTTGTTTGGACTCCTCTCCTGCATGCTTTCTTTGAGTCAGTAACAGTCTAGGTAATACGTCTTTAAAGACAAATCAGAGGTCACTCTTGTATTTTGATCTTTACAGGTTCACTTTGATTTCATTTCTGGTACCTAAATGTCAAATTCTAACCATTTTATGGAAGGAGCAACTGGGTCATCTAGGTTTTGTTTCTCGTTGGGATGTGAGCTTTCTATATGGAAATTTCCAGCCTCAGACATACAGTCATATAAGGAATTGTGGTGTTTCCATTGGTTACTTCTCTCTAGTCACTTTTGCCTTTGATTTGTTCCACAGAAATGGAAGTGATGAAGCCTCTGATTGGAGAGGAGGGAAATACTGATGAGCTTTCTGATGACGAGCACACCACTCGGAGACATTACCACCCCGACAATGAGGATGGCCTGACGTATGTAGCCCATACTTCATCTTGTTGTTAAGGTCACATAGGTGGTATCTTGTAAGTCTTGCCATATCTGGTTTACAGCTGTAGAGATGGTACAATCAGATTTTCTGTCTAAAAACTACCTATGGACTTATTAAAGGTAACCTGTACTTAAAATGAACATGTAAGAGTAAATCTCCTTAGTACTTTGCAAGTTATTAACCTGGACAAGTTAAATTGTTAGTTTAGATTTCTCTGGATGCATGCTTCTTCTGAGTTATTTGTCC
Source organism: Lithobates clamitans (assembly GCA_037952925.1). Lineage (NCBI taxonomy): Eukaryota > Metazoa > Chordata > Amphibia > Anura > Ranidae > Lithobates > Lithobates clamitans. Next base: position 246,553 of record JBBGZY010000303.1, read on the forward strand.
AAGCTTGGACTTCTAAATGAGAACTCCACATTTTCACCAGGTTTTCTTTACATCTTAGCCTAAGTTGTAGGTAACATAGCGGAGCTTAGGTGGTACTTTTTATTCATGGCAAGAAAACAGTATATTACTGTACTGATTAAAGCAGAACATAACTGTATCTGAGCATTATTTTAAGCAGTTCTATACTGCTGGGCGTTTTTTTTTCTCCTGCAAGGTCAAGTCATATTGTGCTAGCATATTGCATACTAGCACATTATGGTAAACTTACCTTGAAACAAAGCTGTTCCAGTGCCGCGATGTCAGCGCTGCAGCCGCTTCCATCTTCACTCGTCTTGCTTCCGGGTTCGCGGGCTGCGGCTCTGTGACTGGCCAGAGCCGCGATAATGTCACTCTCGTGCATGGGGGGCGGGAGCCGCCGTTCACGGCACAGGGCTCGGAAGGAACGGCACGAGTGGCTGTTCCTTCAGAGCGGATGCACCAGTCATGTCACTGGCTGCATTTAATGTAAATATCTCCTAAACGGCGCACATTTAGGAGATATTTACACTACCTAAAGGTAAGCCTTACTATAGGCTTACTTATAGGTAAAAGTCAGAGGAAGTTTACTTCCTCTTTAATATTCAAAGCAAACTCATCTATCCATCCATGTCTCCATGCTTTTATTTTGTTGAGAAATCACTTTGAAAACCCTATTGGCATTCTTGCTGCAGCCATCTTGAATAAGGGCAGATAATTCGTGTAGCATTTACTTCTGCCCTTAGCTCAAGCATGCAGACGGGAGGGTGTGTTTTTTTTTTTTAACTAATTCCCTAAGTTGTGGAGGTACCCCGTCTATACTAGACGAATCGTTTTTTTTTTTGCCCCCCCAAAAAAATGAATAGTAGTCTGAGATCCATCTTTTAAAATTGTTTTCTAGCTGAGAAAGCCCCTATTCCCCTCCTAAAGAAGGAAAAATAAAAAGTCCACGAAGACTCATGTAATTTATGACGTCATTGTGGCCTACAATGAAGAAAAAAAGAACGATTTTCTCCAGCACTGCACCCGGGGACTAGCAGGGAGGGGCTGCTGTTAGAAATCCCGGGGCCCCATACAGGCTACCTGATTGGTTCACTCCACCCCCCCTCCCCCCTTTGCCGAATGTGACTTAAATGGCATAGATTTATCAGTCCCATTCTCTGCAACCTCAGCTGCATAGATGGATGAACAGGAAGCTCATGCACTCGGGAGTCGCGGACCACGGCACGGAGCTCTGAAGGGACGGCGCGGGTATACCATCCCTTTTAGAGCGCATGCGCAGGTGACATCACCGGCTGCATAAAGTGTGAATATCTCCTAAACTATGAAGGTTTAGGAGATATTCATAATACCTACAGGCAAGCCTTATTGTAGGCTTACCTGTAAGTAAAAGGCTACAGAATGAGCTTACATCCACTTTAAAGTCCAGCTCCAGCCTTTAAATTCTGGAAGATTTAGAACCTCTGTCAGGTGTTTATTATCTCTTTCCACATTAGGGAGAATGTCTCTCCCTTTGTGTCCTGGTGACAGAGAGAGAGAGAGAGATGTGATAAGAAATATCATCAACCAGGACAGAAATGGCAATCAAAACATTGGTATGAGCTGGAACCATTGTATACTGCTACCTCCAACCCTAATGACAACTGTTCTCCTTTTTTTTTTTGTTCTATAGAGGTAGCGAGCAAAATTTACCTCCCAATGGGGTCACAGTCAGCAAATAAAACCTAAGAAGGATTCTAACATTTTCCCACACTTTTTAAAGCTAATAAAAAGTTTGGCTGGAGACGACCATAATGTTTTTTTTTTTTTTTTCGATACATAGTATCCTTTTCTATAATGAGTGTCTGGAACATTGTTCAGTCTGCTAATTACTTGATCAGTGTATTGCCCTAGCATGGCTCAAGGTGACTAAAGTGCCAGTTTTATAGTCATCTACATCAAGTACTGGCTTTAGAAATGGTTTGTTCTACTTTTCTGTAGCTTTTTATTTCGATTAATTCTTGTTCAATGTTGTTGTTGAAGAACAAAAGATCATAAACTGTTCAAAGCATTAATGGCTTTCTGCTTTAGCTGCACGCTATGTTGTTGTTGGTACACCCACTTAACCGTCAAAGGCTATCCTTGTTCTTCATTGACTGTAGATGCTTCATATACATAGAAGTTTACATTAGCGCTTTGTCAATTTTTTTCTGCTAGGTCAGCTAGGATATTCACTTTTGTAAAAGTTCAGTTTTTGTAACTTTTATTCAAAGTTGTTTACAATGTGGCAGAATGATGATTTGATTAGGAGGGATCACTGGCACTTTGGGAGTGTTGATTTCCTGTGTCCGCCTCGCGGAGGAAATCTTATGAAAACTGGAGAAGACTTGGTCCACCGTGTTTGACCTCTTTTACAAATTGTTTGGGGTTCATTTATCCAGAGATCCATGGTCCCCCCCCCCCCCCATTTTCAACCCCCAAATCTCGCTAAAAATCAATTCTAATTGGCACTTCATGTACTCCAAGCCTCCAAATTAATAATAACAAAAGCTTGGAAGAAGCAGTTCACTTGCTTCTTCGAAGATGGTTTTTATATCAACATCTGACTAGCACACCCTTACCAGTAACCACACAAAAATTAACAAGATCTGAGACCAAAAATCATAGGATATCCACGCTAAAACATATACTTTTTTTATTGGCCTATAACACTCACTTTTTCACCATGAAAATCTGGTGCAAATAGCGTGTGCATGTTATACGCCAATACTTCCATTTTAGCTTCCTCGGACGGGACAGGGAGGGGGGTGGGACGAGCGCCATCAGATTACATACAGTGAGAATCTCCTGTTTACTTGGCGGCCTCTGTAATAGGAAGTCCCGTCTCCTGGGCCACCGTTGAAACACTGTTCTGTCTGTCATAGGAGATTCTCACTGTATGTAATCTGTCGGCGCTTGTCCCACCCCCCTCCCTGTTCCCTCTAGGCTGCAGATGGGCATCGATCAGGCTGTGTTGAAGGCAGTGGCGAGGCTGCTGCATTGAAGGCAATGGCGAGGCTGCTGCATTGATGGCAATGGCGAGGCTGCTGCATTGATGGCAATGGCGAGGCTGCTGCATTGATGGCAATGGCGAGGCTGCTGCATTGATGGCAATGGCGAGGCTGCTGCATTGATGGCAATGGTGAGGCTGCTGCATTGATGGCATTGGCGAGGCTGCTGCATTGAAGGCAATGGCGAGGCTGCTGCATTGAAGGCAATGGCGAGGCTGCTGCATTGATGGCAATGGTGAGGCTGCAGATGGGCATTGACCCTTATTTTGCTTCAAAGTTCCTTATTTAAAATGTATTTTTTTCTCTGAAACTTCCCTCTTAAAATGAATGTGCGTGTTATACGCCGATAAATTCGGTAAATTACGAATGGAAAAACGAGGAGAGAGGCGCCTTTAAGTGTAGGATTTAATGGTAACATCCAAATGGCAACTCACATGTGTACAGAGTACAATGGGCACATCAATTGTAAGGGGTCCCAAGGGGTATCATCGGTGGAAATCGTACTCCGCTCCTCTGCTCCTTCCTTAAGGCTGCACTCACTGTGTGCCTCACTGCTATGGTTGGTAAAGGGCTGTGCGGTGGGGAAGACCATCTCTTTAAGATTTGTCATGCTTGAGAAAGGAAGAAAAATTTTACAGCGCACACATGCAAAAAAACATTCACCTCCAGCAAGGCTAGTTTAAAAACACCTAAACATTCTCAAAAAAACATTTTCAAAAATATGGGGATTTGATCACACCATATTGCTATATGGTGCTAAGCCCACTTACTGCGACAAAGTACCCCATGATTAGTGGGTCCTACACTATCCATAGATTTGGGAGATCCTGCTTCTCTGAACCATGAGAGCTACACTCTTCTAAATGGGAGAATCTTGAGGTGTGCCCCCCAAATATCTTGTTTGTGTATTGTATGGATTCTGACCAAATCCTTTTGGGATAGGAGCACCCTACTCCCTCATTAAGTACCTCTCATTAGTGTCCACTTGTCTCATAGGTGGAGACCTCAAGATTCTGCAATTGCTGCATTGTGAACAGGGGAGTGGGGGGCACTCGATTGGCACGGGCACTGGGCTAAGAACCCTTTGCATTTTCTCAGTGGATGCAAAGCGTTTTCTGCTCAGGAGAGGTGACGCAGCAGGGCAGTGGCGTCACAATTTCAACATCGTCCAATGAGAGAACACTTTGCATTAATAGAGAAAATGCAAAGTGTTCTCTGAATAGGGTCCATGCCAAGTGGGCAACCTCCTATGTTCAGTAGGCAGCAGGGAAACCACTCGCCACAGGACCAGGAAGCTAGTGGAGATCACTGGAGTAGCCTACTGCCTACTGCAGTGATTTCCAGCTTCCAGGAGGTCCTATAGGTATGGCACATACATAGTTACATACATTGGTCCAAGCTGAACCAACATAACTATGTAAAAATTACCATACCTAAACTTCAGCTTTAACCACCAAAATCCAACTTAATTTTGTTTTGTCTGTTGACTCCAGTATGTTACACCAAAATCTCCCAATTTTTGCCCAAATTTTCAGGGATATGAAAACCGTTCATTTCACTTATCCCTATTTATGACATATTGAAAATAAATTTGCTTTCTTTGGACTCTTCCTTAAGTAGCATTTGCCATCTTTGTTTTGCTGTGGATGACTAATGACCTAATTAACTATATTTTTCATTTACAAACTTCGCTTATAAATAACAGTGTCACTTGTATGTCACTCGGAGGACAAATGGTACATGTCTCAAAGAGCTTTGCTTCGAATTAGAAGGGCACCATGCTTCGACAGAGGTTAATGTACAACAGCATTCACGTATGCACAGCTTCATTACTCAATTATTTCTTGCGAAGTATCGTTTGGCGTGTTAAGCATACTATCCCATGTTTTACACAGCGAGGAGGGGAAAGCAGGTTCATCACCAGATAAGCTCTTCTTTTAATTTAAACGAGGATCGTTTTCTGTATTAAATCTTTCATTGTATGTTTGTCCTTGGATAGTAATTTTCTCAGGAGTGAAAGTGTCACAGATGTGACTGGAATGTGGAAAAAACGTGTCTTGGAAAGCGTGGAGACTAGAATATGGACAGCATAGTGGTTGCACATTGGTGGGGGGGGATGACTTTGACTATACTTCCCACTGACACCACCAGCTGTGGAAGGGGAGTTCCATATCTTTACAGCTCTAACAGATAAGAACCCCTTAAACAGTTTAGGATTGAACTGCTTCTTGTCCAACTTCATTGTGTGGCCTTGTGTCTTCTTTAGTAACCTTAGGTTAAATAGTTTTCTCCCAAGCATACAGTTTCCAATTAAAGATTTTTATATATTATGATCATATCCCCTCTTCTTCTCCAGGGTGAATAAGTTTAAGTTATATAGTCGTTCGTCATAACTGAGGTCCTCCAGCCCCCCTATTAGCTTTGTTGCCCTTTTCTGGAACTTCTTCAGTTCAAGGACATCCTTCTTGAATATTGGTTACCAAAGCTGGATGGCATACTGAATTGTTACAATAGTGCTTGTGGGCAGAGGTGTGTTTATGCTGATATTCACTTGTATTCTTTTCTTGTCAGAGTAGAAAAGTCAGCCCAGTGTCAGGCTGTAATACCATTTTTCAAAGGCAAATATAGCAAAACAAAAAAAGAAACTGTGCTAGAGGTCCACAAAAAAAAACATGCATATAGGGAAGCTGCTGGCTTCTAATATTAGGATACATTATAATATATTACATAAATGTTGCGCTGCTCACCAAATAAAAACCAAAACATATTAGGCAGAGCCGGAGGCTGTGACGTAGGCGAGCATGCGTGTTACTGGGATTTGGATTTCTGGGAGTTGTGGTTTCATTTTAAGATGCTGTATACAACCCCATGGGCAGGGATTACACTAATTTATCCAAGGCTCACTCTTATTTGGCACTGGTGGTCCCTGACACGTTGCACCGGTTTGCAACGTGCAATCGCTGTTCTAAGAGATCCTCCCTGCCAGAAAAGATAATGCATTTTTTGAATTAGAGCTGACGTCCTAAAAATTCAATCAGACATATCTCTTAAACTATAGATGAAATAGTGGCGCTAATCCCCAGGTGGGGATATGCCAGACACTCTTATCCAGCCAGTGAGCTGAATACAGACGTGACTAGAGAAAAAGTGAAAAAGCATATATTGCTAAATATCCCAAAAAGTAAAAATTAATATTAAATAAAATTCAATATGAGCTAATATAAATTATAACACTCAGTGAAAGTCCACTCTTTTTTGGACTTTCTTCAAATATTTTCACGATTATTTTTCACGATTGATTGGTTTCTGGACTTTATAGATATTTACTGTGTTCAATTTTCATTATATACTTTTTCTTGGATTTATATATTTGTATATCACTTTCACTGAGTGTTATAATTTATATTAGCTCATATTGAATTTTATTTAATATTAATTTTTACTTTTTGGGATATTTAGCAATATATGCTTTTTCTCTTTTTCTCTAGTCACGTCTGTATTCAGCTCACTGGCTGGATAAGAGTGTCTGGCATCTCCCCACCTGGGGATAAGCGCCACTATTTCATCTATAATTTTCTTTTGGTGAATTCGGTTTATATACATTTTATTGTTAAGTGGCAGCTTTGGTAGGGTTTTGACATTTATTAACATAGCGCGGAGGTGGTAATACAGGTCAGGGGTGGCGTAATTTGCACCTGGTTATCTCCAGTTTCCAATATCTCTTAAACTGTAAGAAATTTCACAAATGTAATAACTGTTTAGTGTGGGGGTGTACTAATGTTTTTTTTTTTTTTTTTTTAAATCCCAGAGTTCTGCTTTAAACTTAATAAGGATGCCTTGGATGTGCTTAATTAGCGACCCATATCGCTGATAAATTGTGACCTGAAAGCTGCCTCTCTTTCGGTTGTCAATGCGGACAGCAGAGAACAATGTTTCATGTGTGGTGGCAAGGCCCCAAGGTGTCCTGGTCTTGGATAAGAGTTATTAATCTCATACGCTGGGTCACGGACATCAACCTTACTAAAGCCCCAGAAACAGCCTCGTCTCAGAAATGTAAACTTTGATATCCTGAAATGACCTAAACGGCTCATACTATATATCAGGGATATGCAATTAGTGGACCTCCAGCTGTTACAAAACTACAAGTCCCATCATGTCTCTGCCTCAGGGTGTCATGCTTGTGGCTGTCTGTGTCTTGCTATACCTCATGGGATTTGTAGTTCTGCAACAGCTGGAGGTCTGCTAATTGCATATGCCTGCTATATATGCTTCTGGCAGCAAGAATCGCAATACCACATTGTTGGAAGACAGCTGTGGTGCACTTGGATTATGTTGAACATGAATAGAACTGGATTATGATGAATATTAAACTCACCTGTACCCTTCATAATAATATGACTAAAATTCACAAAACCTGGGACCCCTAGATTAAGTACATCTCTCCTGGGGACTACAGTGGATGGACCTCCTTATCTATTCGGCTACCGGGACACCCTCTCTTCCTTTTCTTTCCTCTTTTTCTAACTTCTCCTTTTTCTGTTGGATTTGAGCCGATTGTATCCTAATGGACATTGAGTGTGCAGTGGTGCCTTAAGCCGCGTACACACGAGCGGAATGTCCGACGGAAGCTTTTCATTGTCTATTCCAATCGTGTGTAGGCCTCATTGGACTTTTTTTTTTTTTTTTTAAATTCTGACGGACCTTGAAATGGAACATGCTCTAAATATTTCCGACGGAACCAATTCCTATCGGGAAAACCGCTCGTCTGTATGCTGTTCCGACGGACCAAAAACGGCGCATGCTCCGAAGCAAGTACGAGACGGAAGCTATTGGCTACTGGCTATTGAACTTCTTTTTTCTAGTCCCGTCGTATGTGCTCTACGTCACCACGTTCTGGACGGTTGGACTTTGATTTGACCGTGTGTAGGCAAGACCGCTTAAATGGAATTCCGTCGGAGTTCCGTTGGCGAAACCTTCAGAGTTTATTCCAACGGCAAAACTGGTCGTGTGTACTGGGCATTAGGGGCACTTTTTTTTTTTTTTTTTTTTTTAACATAAACACCTATATTATTGTCATACGCACAGCCCTGTTAGGCCTTGATATATTTCAGTTTATACCTTGCACATGCTATATGATGGGTGCTTTAACTAATGTGATGTATGACTTGCTCACATCGTGCGCTCTATAGGAAGAACAATAGCCACTGACAACTACGTAACGCACCCTTCTTTACTCATCGGTGATATTCACTTTTGTTCGATTATGTTCTTTGTTCTCTGGAGAACAAAGTAAATGCTGTAACTGCAACATTTATGGAACATATGCTGTGGACTGTTGAAAAGCTCTATTAAACAGATTGAAATATAAGACCCTGTATACAGCACATTGATGTAGGTGTTTTTGAATGTGTTAATAAAGCTTTCAAATCAGATTTTACACTATTGGGAGCGTGTTTCTCTTCTCTTTATAATTTCCCTTTTATACTGTGGGGTTCCTGGAGGAGAATTGGAGATTTGAGCTGCAAAGTTTAATTTCGCCTCTACCCTTAAAGTGGTATTAACCAAGCACTGTCTGACTTCTCATGTGAGAGTCACATCGTCTGTGTGTTACGTGATGGAGGACACGGGCTGTTACACATGTGAAGAATCGTATGAAATCACGCTGCATCACTTGGTTCTATTCATCGCCGACTGCAGTTTTTATACCATGGATTTTCATATTATGGATTTTAACTGTATCTTTAGATATTTCAGATATACTGTGTGTGATAGTAATTTCAGATATTAAAGAGGGAGTCCACCTAAAAAAAATTATTAAAACCCAGCAGCTAAAAATACTGCAGCTGCTGACTTTTAATAAATGGATACTTACCTGTCCTGGAGTCCAGCGATGTCGGCAGCCGAAGCCGATCAATCGCTCGGCTTTCGGCTGCTGCCGCCGCCATTCTCTGCCATTCATTGTGAGGGAATCAGGAATCAGGAAGTGAAGCGTTGCGGCTTCACTTCCCGGTTCCCTACTGCGCATGCGCGTCCAAAGTGATCCCTGCTATCTCCTGGGACCTGTGTGCAGACAGGTATCTGCACCCCCCCCTCTCCCCTGAAAGGTGCCAATTGTGGCACTGGAGGGGGGGAGGAATCAGATGAGCGGAAGTTCCACTTTTGGGTTAATTACATGCTTTCATTTTATATATGTACATGTATGTATGTATGTGTGTATATATATATATATATATATATACACGGTATGTGTGTGTGTGTGTATATATATATATATATATATATATATATATATATATATATATATATATATATATATATATATATACACACATACATATATAACTAGGGCCGAAACAACAAATCGATTAATCGATTTATGAAATTTAATGTAACATAATGGGGTTAAAAAAACAAAAAATTTGCCCTTTTTATAGTACAAAAACAGCAAATCACTACTGTAAATATTACTTTCAATATTACTTTCACTGTTCAACAGTAAAAAAAAAAGGAACCCCTTACAGTAGCGATTATTTGCTCTTTTTGTACTATAAAGGCCTAATTTTATTTATTTTTTTTACCCTGATTATGTTACTAAACTTCTAAAAAAAAAAAAAAGCAAAAACGCAAATCGCAGCAAAATCACGTGCGCAAAAATCAAAACGCACAGCAAGAAAAAGCACTGCAGAAACAGATCAAAAGCAAACTGCATAGGTGTGTCCCGTCGTTATGGTTGCAAACTAACGTCGATTTAACCCCACTAACGACTAGAAAATCGAACGAACGTTCTTAAAATTACTTTTTTTTTTTTTTAAGGAAGACGTTGTTTTTGTATGGCCAGCATATAATATATTACAGTTCTGTTTGAAAATCTGCAAAACAGTCTAACTTTTTTTTTTTTTCTTTAAATAAAAAAAATTGATCTCTTAGGCCCCTTTCACACTGGGGCGATGAGGGCGTCGGCGGTACAACAGCGCTATTTTTAGCGCTGCTGTACCGTCGTTCTGGCAGCTGTATTCGGCCGCTAGCGGTGCGGTTTTAACCCCCGCTGGCGGCCGAAAAAGGGTTAAAGTCCCTCGTACAGCGCGGCTATAGTCGCGGTATTGCCGCGGTATAGCCGCGCTGTCCCATTGATTTCAATGGGCAGGAGCGGTGAACACACCACTCCTTCACCGCTCCAAAAAAGCGGTTTGCAGGACTTTTTTCACTGTCCTGCCTGCGCACCGCTTCAGTGTGAAAGCCCTCGGGCTTTCACAAGTGAACAAATAGCGGAAGCTGTTTAGGGGCGGTTTGCAGGCGGTATTTTTAGCTCAATACCGCCTGCAAACCGCCCCAGTGTGAATGGGGTCTTAGTCTGATGATATTTACCGGCTTCAACCTCTAATAGTATATACAGTATATCTCTTCTGTCTGTTATTCTCAGAGTGGATTAGAGATTTTGCTCCATAAGGCCCCTTTCACACGAGGCGGACTCCGTTTCTACGGAGCCTGCCTCGGTCCGCCGGCTCAGCGGGAGATCTGTCCGTTGATCTCCGCTGAGCCGGCGGATGACAGGTCCCTCTCCACTCACTGAGCGGGGAGGGGCTTGTCAGGCGCCGCTGCCGCCTATGGAGGGATCGGATGAAAATGGACAGCATGTCCGTTTTCATCAGATTTCACCCGATCCGATCCGCCAACGATGGACCTGGACGTAGAGCCATCCGTCTGCTTTTAGCGGATCGGACGGGGTCGGATGTCAGTGGACATGTCTCCGCTGACATACGACGCGCCATAGACTAACATGGAGCGCCCGTTCAGGTACGCCGTCAAAACTGACAGGCGGACCTGAACGGTCTGATCCTGTGAAAGGGGCCTAACAATATAGTTGGTTATTTACTTTTATTTACCACTGCATAGAGATATTTAAGAATACATTTTAAAACTTTACATACCGTATTAACTAAATTATACACTGACACTTTTTTTTAAGGTTATTAATTGAAACAATAATCTGCCAACTAATCGATTAAATAATCGTTAGTTGCAGCCCTAATAAATATATATATATATTGCATGAGCAAGCGCAATTTTAAAGCATGACATGTTTGGTATCTATTTACTCAGCATAATATCATCTTTTATATTTTACAAAAAAACTGGGTTGTGTATTGTGTTGTTTTTTTTTTCCCAAAAAAATTGCGTTTGAAAATCCACTGCACAAACACCGTGTGAAAAATTGCAAGACCTATTAATTTTTTTTCTATAGGGCCTCTGCTTTAAAACAAATATATGTATAATGTTTGGGGTTTATAACAAGTTTTCTAGCAAAAAAAATACTTATATGTAAACAAAAGTGTTATAAACTTGTTTCAACTGTTGGAAGATCGGGATAATCGCAGTAGAAGGAACAACATTCGGATTCGGGGGTTGCCAGAGGTAACAGGTACAGAGGACCTTAAATTAATACAAAAAAAATTCTTCACTTCACTGTTGGAAAAACCTGAGGCATCAAAATTGGAGCTCTAACAGGCTCTGGGACGTCGAATACAGAACCGACCAAGCCAAGAGACATTATTTGTCGTGTGCATTTCTATAGAGAGAAGGAAGAGATTATGAGGCAAGCAAGAGAAAAAGGTCAAATTAACATCAATGGGTCATCTGTTCATTTACTGCATGATTTGTGCCGGTTTACACTGGAGAAAAGAAAAGCCCTAAGGTCATTGCTTATAATGTTACAAGACCGCAATCTTCCATATCTCTGGAACTTCCCATTTCAACTCCAAATTAAAAAAGATGGCAGGTGGTTTAATATACGTGATCCATCTGACATTCCTGCTATACAAGATGCTTTTAGGCTCGATTCACATCTATGCATGTTGCTTTTGAGCGTTTCTGCAGTGCTTTTTGCGGTGCTTGCCGCGTTTTTGGACACACGTTTTTACCGCGATTTTGCCACGATTTGCGTTTTTTGTTTTTTTTTTACACTGTATATAACTGGTGGCTAAGGAGGGGACCGGGACCTTAACAACCGATGAGTCATCAGTTGTCAGTGGGCTTCCCACTGAATGTAAAAAAAAAAAAGAGTGGCTAAAAAAGAGTATTGTGAAAAAAAAAAAAAGCTCCCACCCAGGTCCATAACAGGCCCTTGGGTCTAGTATGGATTCGGAGGGGACCCCCATGCAATTTTTTTCTTTAAAAATGGCGTGGGGGTCCCCCCAAGATCCATACCAGACCCTTATTTGAGCATGCAGCCCGGCAGGTCAGGAAAGGGAGGGGACGAGTGAGAGCCCCCCCCATCGTGGTAAAAACGCATGTAAAAAAATATAAAAAACCCGGTAAAATCGCGGTAAAAATGCAATACTTGCATTTTGGATGCGGGTCCTTTCAATTCTATTACATACAAAACGCTGCATTTTGCGGGGAAAAAAGTCCCCGACCCTTTCCAAAAACGCAGAGGCACAAAAATGCATTGATGTGAACATGTTCCATAGGAAGCCATGTTAAAAAATTTCCCTGCATTTCTGCAAAATGCATCAAAAAACGCATCAGTGTGAATGAAGGCTTAGGTTTGCCAGATCTTCCAAGTATCATATGGCCCCAGACCTATACACCATTTAGGAGAGTGGAACGTCGGGGGAATGATTTAATTGTTTTACCTGAGAGCTCTGAGAACCGTCTGCCAGCTGCAACAGCAATGGGTTAGGAGGAGAGATGGAAGAAAGAGAGTGAAATAAAGAAGAAGCTAGAGAAGAATATTCCCCTTTTCCCTTTTTTTTTTTCTTTTTTACCAATGACATTTTGTTTTTCTTTTTTTCTTTCCTCTCCCCCTTTTTGGGGTATATTGGAGACGCATAGAGACACAATATATATTGTATAATGGTTTCCCCCCCCTCCCCCCCCCTTTTTTTTTTGGGAAGAGATTTTTTTAAATTTTTTTTACATTTTTTTTTTGGGGTGTGGGTTTTTATTTATTTATTTATTTTTTGCTTCTTTTTTTTTTTGCTTAATATTTGTAGTGCAGTACCCCTTATAGCATTTTGTGGGTTTGAATAGTAATGAACGAAATATCTACTAAGTGTCTATTTCTTTTTATGCTAGACGAGGTTCTAACATAGTGTGTTATGGGTATGCATTATAGTGCATTATAGTGACATAGAGATGGATAGATATAGATGTATGATTTATTTCATTATGTGATTTACAATGTGCAGAATGTAGACATGTTAGGGCTGGGAGATTCCCCCCAGAATCCCCCCAGTTTTTTTAATAAAAAACTCGATTTAAGTTTGGAATCGATTTTTTTTTTTATTATCAGAGACTGCGGATATACTGCATGACGGTTATCAGAGACTACGGATATACTGCATGATGTTATCAGAGACTTTGAAAATACTGCATGACGGTTATCAGAGACTGCGCATATACTGCATGACGGTTATCAGAGACTGCGGATATACTGCATGACGGTTATCAGAGACTGCGCATATACTGCATGACGGTTATCAGAGACTGCGGATATACTGCATGACGGTTATCAGAGACTGCGGATATACTGCATGACGGTTATCAGAGACTGCGGATATACTGCATGACGGTTATCGGAGACTGCGGATATACTGCATGAGATTACCTGTGAATTGGGGCCCTGATGACAGCTTTGCAGAGTGCACTGCACAGAGGACACAAGAGGCTGTATTAATGCGCTAGCTAGCAGAGAGGGGGCGGGGCCGGGAGCACTCTGAACAGGGCGGCTGTAGTAAGCACTGATCGGAGTGGGTGTGTCAGTGGAGCTTCTGGCCCCGCCCCGGACCTCTCTATTCCCCAGCCGGTATAGAGGGGGCGGGGCCGGGAGCTCCACTGACGCGCCCACCCCGATCACGGCTCTAACTACAGCCGTTCTTTTCTGAGCATACAGGCTACATGGGGCGGAGACAGGGCGTCAGTGGAGCTCCTGGCCCCGCCCCCTCAATGCTGGTTAGATCAGGAATACAGCCTCCCGTGTCCTCTGTGCGCTCTGCAAATCCGAAACTCTGAAGGGAAAAAAATCTAAAAAATCGATTTTCTTCAAATCTGAATCGATTTGAGCTCACAACTCAATTCAGGATTAAAATTGATTTTTCCCCCAGCCCTAAGACATGTGCTATCTGCAGGGTGTAGATTTTAGATATGTGTTGTTTGCGCTGTGCAGAGTGCATGCGTGTGCGGTTTGCAGGGTGCGGAATGGAGAATGCAGACGTGCTGTTTGCAGTGTTTGCAGTGTGCGGAGTGCAGACGTGTGCAGAATGCGGATGTGTGCAGCCTGTGGGGTGCGGAGTGCAGGCATGTGCGGTTTGCAGTGTGCGGAATGAAGGCATGTGCTGTGCAAGGTGTGGACATGTGCTGTTTGCAGTGTGCGGAGTGCAGGCGTGTGCGGTTTGCAGGGTACAGAATGCAGATATGTGCGGTTTGCGGAGTGCAGACGTGTGCGGTTTGCAGGGTGCAGGATGCGGACGTGTGGTCTATAGGGTGCGGAGTGCAGACATAGGCTGTTTGCAGTGTGCAGAGTGCAGGTGTGTGCGGGGTGCAGAGTGCAGACATGTGGTCGCAATGTCGGACATCGCATGTTGTCACATGTGGTTGGTACTGATCGCGCTGGTCGCATGCGTTTGAATTATGTTGTGTGGAATACAGGAGATGAGAGTGCGTCAAGAGGTGGATCGCATAAGCTTGAGGGGCATGGCTTACACCACATTTGGATCAAGGTGACCTCACAGGAATCAGTTATATGGGTGTTCTCACCTATGTTATCGGATTCCTGATAGAGATGATGGTCCGCTTTGCGACATGCAAACTGGTTGGTTTTATCAATCTCAATGGTCCAGGTGGCACCGAGAGGGCTGCTGATGAGTTATGTGAGGGATATCTTGTTGGACTATATAGGTTTATGCAACACAATAAAGAGACCAGGGCTCCTAATGAGAACTATGGGCTATTTGTGTGTGTATGGATATGCGTACGTGTATATATGTAGGTGTATAAATGTGTAAGGGTATGAGTGTGTATATGTGTGTATGTACAAATGTGTATATGTGTGTGAATGAGTATGTATATGTGTGTGATATATATATATATATATATATATATATATATATATATGAGGGGAGGGAAGAGAGAGCATTTTCCTTTTTATTTTTTTATTTTTATTTTTGTTACTGATGGGTCATCCATATGACCCACATCCCGGACCACCTTGTGAAATCCTAGGCCCCAGTGCAGAAAGGAATATATATTATGTTTGCTCGGGTCTCAGTTGTGAGACATTCCCTGTGCTCACCCACTTTACCCCTCAGTAGGTACACCAGCCCTCTGGTAGGGTTTGGTGAAAAAATTTTTTTATTTTTTTTGGTTAGATTCCACATCCTTATGTTTTTGTATGTGGGTTTCTTTTCTCTTTTCTTTTTCCACAAAGTTTCAATGAACATACCAAAATAGAAGCTGGATTGGTATGGATAGGTGACAGTGTCAACAAAAAGGCACCGCCATCCCTGAATACCATGTACATACATACATACCAAAATAGGACTTGTTGCCATCTTAAAAAAAAAAACAAAAAAAAAAAAACATCCTACAAATAAAAAAGAGAGAGAGATGATCCCTCTCTCTCTTTTTTTTCATTTGTAGGGTGTTTTTTTTTTTTTTTTTTTTTTTTAAGATGGCAACAAGTTCTATTTTGGGCCTTCATTGAAGCTTTGTACTTATAATGTCAAAGGCCTTAATAATGAGTCAAAAAGAGGTCAGAACTTATATAGTTTGCATAAAGCTAGGGCCGACATCATACTCCTTCAGGAGACCCATTTTCGTACTGATGCCATTCCTGTATGTTCTAGTAAACTCTATTCCCAGTGGTTTCACAGCACTATGCCTAATTCAAAAGCAAGAGGAGTTTCCATCACTTTTCATTCAAAATTTACCGGTTCAGCAGTTGGAACATATAGCTAATCCTAATTTTAGATATCTTTTACTTAAAGAGGAGTTCCACCAGTCAAAAAAAAAAAAAAAATTACAAGTCAGCAGCTACAAATACTGCAGCTGCTGACTTTTAATTGGACACTTACCTGTCCCTGGGTCCAGCGATGCGGGGGATCGAAGCCCCGCTCGTCTCCCCCGCCGTTCAGCGGCGCCGGCATTGCAACTGTGGGCGCCGGGCTGTGGCTTCACAGCCTGGCACCCACTGCGCATGCGCGAGCGGCGCCGTGCACCGTGATTGGCCGCTCAGTCACCTGGGACCTGTAATGGGTCCCAGATGATTGACAGGAGGGAGGGAGCAGAGCTGAGCCCTTCCTGTGCTGAGGGGGAAGTGATGTCACCAGCCCAGGCACTGGAAGAGGCAGACTACGAGGGACCCCCTAGCAACAGGCATTTAGAGGTGAGTAAAAAAGAAAAAAAATATCCAAATGTTTTTTTGTATTTTTTTTTTAGGATTTTTCATGTAGTTTTTTTTTTTTTGGGTGGAACCCCACTTTAACCACTTCCCATCCAGGCCAATTCTGACATCTCTTCCCTACATGTAAAATTCATCATTTTTTTTGCTAGAAATTACATAGAAGCCCCAAGCATTATATATGTTTTTTTAGCAAATCCCTAGAGAATACAATGGAGGTCGTTGCAACTTTTTATCTCGCACGGTATTTGCACAGCAATTTTTCGAACACTTTTTTTTTGGAAAAAAAAAAACAGTTTCATGCTTTAAAAAAAAACAAAACATTAAAGCTAGCCCAATTGTTTTGCATAATGTGAAAGATTACGTTACGCCGAGTAAATAGATACCAAACATGTCACTCTTCAAAATTGCACACGCTTATGGAATGGCGCTTAACTTTGGTACTTAAAAATCTCCATAGGCGACGTTTTAAAATTTTTTACTGGTTACATGTTTTGAGTTACAGAGGAGGTCTAGGGCTAGAATTATCGCTCTAACGTTCGCGCCGATACCTCACATGTGTGGTTTGAACATCGTGTTCATATGTGGCGGGACTTGCATATGCGTTTGCTTCTGCGTGCGAGCACACGGGGACAGTAGCGCTTTAAATTTTTTTTTTTTTATTGTTAATTTTACTTTTCTTTTTTTAGTTTGACACTTTTACAAAAACATTTTTGATCACTTTTATTTCTATTATAAGGAATGTAAACATCCCTTGTAATAGGAATATGGCATGATTGGTCCTCTTTACAGTGAGATATGGGGTCAATAAGGCGGGGCGTTTGAATGCAGAGGCTGGGCGTGACGTCATAATTTCGCGCCCGACCTCCGAACGATCGTAGAGACTCTACGGTCACCATCCGGGGCCGGTGGATCCTGTCTCCGACTCACCGATCGAAGCTGTGAGTCGGTCGAAGCACCGGAGGGCGGCGTCCCCTCTCACTGCCCGTAAGAACGATCAAACGGCGGAACAGCCGCTATGATTGTTCTTAGGGTGTAGGGAATCGCTGACTGAAAAAGCCAATATCTGAATGATGCCTGTAGCTGCACCCATCATTCAGATATCCCCGCACAAAGTCAAGGACTTCCCTGGGCGTACCTTGGGCGGGAAGTGGTTAAATTTCGGTTGTGGGATAAACTTTTTACAATTGCTAATTTTTATATTCCGAATCATGACCAGACTACGACAATTTCCCGTTCTCTTCGGCTCCTATCGGATTTTGCAGAAGGTGTCATTATTGTAGGAGGAGATCTCAATTTAGCCTTAGAGCCCCAGTTGGACACCTCTGCTCAACGTTCCTGTATACCTCACTCCCGGTTGAGAGCTCTTTGAAAACAATTGTTTGATCATAGGTTACTTTATCTTTGGCGGATATCTCCTATATCCTAAAGATCGTATTTATACAGATTTCTCATCAGCCCATAAATCCTATAGTAGGCTACACTATTTTTTATCGGGCCCAAAGCATTTGAGGTGGAAGCCTTCTTTGGAAATAGGATCGTTTATTTGGTCTGACTAGTCACCTGTATTTTTAACAATATATCCCCCTCAGACTCGGGCCACAAGTTGGTCTTGGCATTTGAACGATAAGCTTATGTCAGACCCATTTTGTCACAAAACAATTGTAGAGGAAATTGGCAACTTTGTCACTGATCATGAGCAGGATGAAACGGCGTTACCACTAAAATGGGAAGCTCTTAAAGCGGTATTACGAGGGTCGTTTATCCAACATGGTTCTCGTCTCAAAAAAGAAAGAACCATGGCTATTGAAAACACTCTATCAAATCTTCATTCCCTAAAAACTCTACATAAAGCCTCACAGTCTATAGAAATACTAGCTAATATATCGACTACTAGGGCATCGCTATTAGAGCTGTGGGAAGCATCTCACAGTTCATATCAACATAGATGTGCCTTAAGTAGTTATAGATATGGGAATAAATGTGGGAGACAGTAAGCACATATATTACATCCCGGTCCTCCCCAGATTTTTATTGCTAGTACAGTGGAACCTCGGATTGCGAGTAACGTGGTTAATAAGCGTTTCGTAATACGAGCACTGTATTTTTAAAAATCGTAACTCGATTTGCGAGTGTTGTTTTGCAAAACGAGCATGATTCGGGCCAAAGCTGTGTGCCGTACCGCTTTTGGCCTGAGGTGGGGGGCGCCAGAGCCGAACGTTACATTCGGAAATGCACAGAAAGGCCCGAGTACAGCATGGCTGACCTCCGCAAATCTCGGGTAGGAAGTCTTTCCGAGGTTTGCCGAAGTCAGCCGAAGTGTCCTCGGGCCTTTGCGGCCGTTTCCTAGGCTCTCCGGCGCCCCCCCGCCTCTGGCCGCATGCGGTATTGCATCCCATTGAAGTCAATGCGGAACGAATTATTTCCGTTTCCATTGACTTCAATGGGAAAACTTTCTTTGATATGCGAGTACCTTGGATTACGAGCATACTCCTGGAACGGATTATGCTCGTAATCCGAGGTTCCACAGTATTAGGAAGTTGTCGGGGAAAACTACCTCAGATCCACAATGTCTTCAACAAATTTTCAGGGAATATTTTTCAGCTCTTTATAATCTGGCTCAACCATTGTTTTTGGAAGATACGGGATCTTCTACTCGTTCTGTTGAAGACTATGTACAGGAAACTGCTATTCCAACATTAGACCCTGACTATAGGAAATGATTGGACTACCCTTTTTCAAGTGAGGAATTATTGGGAGTAATTTTGGATATTCCATCAAGTAAGAGCCCTGGCCCAGATGGATTTACTCCAAAATCCTATAAAACGTATAAAGAATCTAAATAGGACATAATAATCTTTCAAAACATGATGTTTATGTGTTGCCATCATTTATCCTGTCTTTTTTTTTTTTTTCTTCTTTATTTTGTGGTTGTTTCCCTTTTCTTTTGTTTTTGTTGTGTAAGCCTGTATAATGTATTTGTAAATTGATTGGTATGTTTTTGCCATTAATGTATGCATATTTGTCTATTTGTATAATCATTTTCTAATAAATTTAAGATTGAGAATAAAAAAAAGGCCTGGAGCTGAAGTGGGGTTAATAGTAGTGGGTTAGAAATAATCGAAATTCAATGCGGAAATGAATAAATGATTTTACAATTTGATCATTGGTATGCTTTCAACTACAGTCAGTTCCATGAACTGTGCTCGGGTTTAGGTGACTTGACTCCAATCTCGTAGACATAGCCTTAGTGAAGCAACCTGTTGAGCGGATGTTTTGATTAATAGCCATGTCTTTGTCTCTCCAGGTTCGTACAGACATTGATTCATGTATTGAAAGGGAACATAGGGACAGGCCTCCTTGGTCTTCCTTTGGCCATAAAGAATGCTGGGATCCTGGTAAGTCTTCCTGGCCACAGAATGATGAATGTGCACGCTGTGCGAATGGAAATCCCATTAACCTGGAGCATTTGCTTTACATTACAGTTGTTTCATGTGTGTCTTCCAGTATATATATCTCATCTGTCTCCACTGGCTTGTTGCTAGATCCTCATAAATGTTCCCATCATTTTTACTACATGCCACAAGACACATAGTCCGTTCAGTTGATACCTCTTTATTACGTTTATTTCCTGGCCCGCTGCCACCAGTTATTAAGGTGAGGTTCACTCCAATATGACTTTGAAGACCAGCGACCTTGCCAGCTCCAGCAGACGTTTTAGTGCATTTTTTTCCCTTAACCACTTCAGCCCCGGAAGGTTTACCCCCCCTTCATGACCAGGCCATTTTTTGCGATATGGCACTGCATTACTTTAACCACTTAACCCCTGGAAGGATGTGCCCCCTTAATGACCAGGCCATTTTTTGCGATACGACACTGTGTCACTGTAACTGACAATTGCGCGGTTGTGCGATGTTGTACTCAATCAAAATTGATGTCCTTTTTTCCCACAAATCTTTTGGTGGTATTTGATCAACTCTGCGTTTTTTTTTATTTTTTTGCGCTCTAAACAAAAAAATTAATGATAATTTAGAAAAAAAAAAACAATTTTTTTTTTTTAACTTTCTGCTATAATACATATCCCCTCAAAAAATATTTAAAAAAATAATTTATTCACCAGTTTAGGCCAATATGTATTCCTTTATATATTTTTGGTAAAAAAAAAATCTCAATAAGCGTATTTTGATTGGTTTGCACAAAAATGATCACAAACTATAGAATAGATTTAGGGACTTTTATTTCTTTTTTATTGTTTTTACTGGTAATGGTGGCGATCTGCCATTTTTAGCGGGGCTGCGACATTGCGGAGGACAAATCTGACCCCACAATGACACTTTTTGGGGACCAGTGACATTATATTGATCAGTGCTATAAAAATGCACTGATCAATGTATAAATGACGCTGGCAGGGAAGGGGTTAACACTAGGGGGAGATCAAGGGGTTACTTGTGTTCCCTCAAACTGTAAGGGGCATGGGCTGCTTGGAACATGACAGAGGTCACTAAGAGAGAAAAATATCACCGCTCTGAAAGAGGTCTGAACATTTTCTCCATGCTGGAAGTAACAGGTGCAAGCAATGCTGGTAATTGAGAGGTAAACGAGAAATCCTGGACAGCCGCACTCAAAAGTAATCTTCGATCTTTATTTAAGTATAATCATAAAAATACATGCCACAGCATCACAAAGCAGGAAAGCTGACGCGTTTCATACTGTAGTCAGTGCTTAATCATAGCAGCTATGATTAAGCACTGACTACAGTATCTTAAAGGGCCGGCGTACAGCCATGACGGCTCGCCCAGGGGAGCCATTCTGCCTGCAGTATAACTGGGGTGGCCGGTCGGGAACCGGTTAATTACAGCCTTTAGTCTGTTGGGTTATGTCTCTGTTTACATAGTTGCATAGTCGGATTGAAAAAAGACAGAAGTCCATCTAGTTCAACCAATAAAAAAAAAAAAAAAAGGATACAATCCCATATACCCAATCCTATACCCACAGTTGATTCAGAGGAAGGCGAAAAACCCCAGCAAAGCATGAACCAATTTGCCCACTCTTCTTTGCAGAACTGCTCAAAGGTTCAGTTAAATTTGATGGTGACCATTTGTGGACTGCAGTCTTCAAGCCATTCCACAGATGATTTTCAATGGGGTTTAAATTCTCTTTAATTTCATACATACCATAGAAGACAGACTTTATTTTTGAGGGAAATAAAGTACTATCTGCCCCCAAAAAATCAATATCAAGATTGGCACGGCTGACTGCAAAACAAAGCAGCAGTTTTAGGACACTCTATCACAAGTCTAAAATCTAATAAAAGCCTTGGGACCCAATGGGGTTTATATAGGTTTACATTGGAACTAAAGTTTTGCTGACAAAAACTTTGAGCAGGCAGGCTTTTTATTGCAGAGGAGACATGCAATGTCTCTTCTGCAATAAAATGCATTTACCTGCCTGCTCGCTGTGTTCTCATGCAATGTCTTTTCTGCAATAAAATGCACCTACCTGCCTGCTCGCTGTGTTCTCTGGTACGTAAACTGAGCTGCGCATGCACAGCTTAGCTTACATGACTGACATGGTACCTGTGTTGCCAGGATTACTGACTTCTATGCATGTGTAGGAGCGACGTCATCCCGCACCAGCTAATGAAGACACCCGAAGACCGGTGTCTTGTCGAATAAGTTCCCTCGGTGGATAAGTTCCCCCCCTGTACTGCGCAGGCGCAGCGCCTGCGCAGTACGAACTACTAACGGCCACCGGAGATAGCCGAAGCTCAAGATCCACAATCAGCTGTACACGGCGCCTGCGCCCTGGGTCCAGGTTCCTTCCCTACCATCCAAGTGGACCTAGAGGGGGAATCTAAAAGAGCCGAGCGAAGCGAGCCCGTGAGGGGCCTTCTTACAGGCGCCGTGTACAGCTGATTTTCAGCTATTCCGCTTCGGCTATTTCCGCCGGATCCTACTGCGCAGGCGCAGCGCCTGCGCGGTAGAGGGGGGAACTTATCAGCCGAGCGGAACTTTCTCGGCAGAACACCGGCAACCAGCAGTGGATGCTGGCAAGGGATGGGGATCATTGAAGAAAAGTTAAGTTTCGATCTGCCAAAAGGTGCTGAGACTCAAGTAGTTATGAATTTGGCGTAACACAGGTAGAGTGGACAGGAAGGTGGACACTCTGGATTTCAACTGCCATTTTTGTACTTATCGCTTTTTTGAGGCGACAAAAAAACCCCAAAACTACCGTATATACTCGAGTATAAGTCGCTCCGAGTATAAGTCGAGGCCCTAATTTACCACAAAAAAAATGGGAAAAACTTATTGACCCGAGTATAAGACGAGGGTGAGAAATGCACAGCTACTGTAAGTGGAAAGGAGGGTCAACAATGCCCATTTGCAGCCTCACGGTGCCCATTTGCATTCCTCACTGTGCCCATTTGCAGCCATAGGTCCCCCGAACTTCAAACTCGGTAGTTAAGGGTTCCTAGATGCCCCCTAGCTGTAGCCCCCAAAGGGTTCCGAAATGACATTGCTGCAGATAGACACAGTTGACCGAATTTGGGGCCCCATATCTCGGGGCCACTTAGTGCTAAGAACCCCAAATTTGGTGTGCAAACCCAGTGGAACTAGCACCATAAAATTTTTAAAGCTGGGGTTTCTAACACCAAGTGGCCCCAAGATACAGGGCCCCAAAAATCAGTTCAGAAAATGTCAAGCACTTTTCTGCAGCAGAGAATGACATTTTCTGAACCGATTTTGGAGCCCCATATCTGGGGGCCACTTAGAGCTAGGAACTTCAACTTTGGATATGTTGTGGGACCAGATCCACTGGGTTTGCACACCAAATTTGGGGTTACTAGCACCAAGTGGACCTGAGATATGGGGCCCCAAAGTCGGTTCGGAAAATGAAATGTTTTGCTGCAGAAAAGTGCTTGACTCAAGTATAAGTCAAGGGGGGCACTTTCAGCACAAAAAAATGTGCTGAAAAATTCGACTTATACTCGAGTATATACGGTAGATGAAATGTGCATGTATTGGAATAATTAACTAAATGTGTTTTTTTTTTTTTTTCCCCAGACATACATATTAGCCCCTTTCTGCTGGCAGTAGTCAGGCTCCTGATCATGTGATCGCAGTCATTGGTTGTCACAGTGATCACGTGATCTGGAGTGCATCCTGCTGGCTCCTGATTGCTGTCAGTGACAGCTTGGTCACAGTGCTGGAGTTGCGTGATTGAGCGCTTCTTCCAGCACAAAACAGGAATGCCGGCTGTACAGATTTATGTGGTAGCATGGCGTTAAAACCTGTCACATATTTTCGTACAGCTGGTGGGAAGGGGGTTATCTCTATACATAGTAATTTCGTTTAGTAATGGTATTTCTAAAAAAATACTGTTTTCCTTATAGAGAGAGCGTCTCTTTCCTTTTTTCTATTTGTCTTTTTACAGTTGGGGCCAGTGAGCCTTTTGTTTTTTGGAATCGTCTCAATTCACTGTATGAATGTACTGGTACGCTGCAGCCACTTTTTATGTCAAAGGTAAGATTTTCAACTAATAAGAGCCAAACCTTAAAAAAAAGACACAAGATCTTATGTTTCATGTATTCCCCAGGTTAGAATAAAAGACTACAATTTTTTTTTCTTGTTTTTAACAGTGATATTTGCCTCAGTGATTGTATAATTCAACAACCTTTAGGGCTCATTCACACCATCTGCCGAGACATGTAGTTTTCTGCAGCAGAAAATCACAGGTCTCTGCAAGACGCACAGGAACGATTGTTTCCTATGTGTCTGTTTACACCAAAACGCAGGTGTGATGTCCGGTGCGGAGCTGTGTGGGATTATGCAGCATGTCTGCAGTTTCCCTGAAAGCTGCACACTGGAACGCAGGCAAAACGGACAGCACTGCTCCGCATGCCTCCCATGTGACAGGAAGTGGGAGGGAATGCAGAGCGGTGCTTGGTGAGTCTACAGCCCACCTTTTCCTCTTCATGTTGGATGCCCGCAGGAAGTTAGGGTAAGTGTGTGATGTTGGAAGGGCACTGTCAGCAGGGGAACAGAATGGCGTGGACACAGATGGGGGCAGAGATGGGGACACAGATACTGGTATGTGAAGAGGGGGACATAGATGCTAGTATGTGAAGAGGGGGACAAAGATGAGGACACAGATACTGGTATGTAAAGAGGGGGAAACAGATACTAGTATGTAAAGAGGGGGGGCAAACATGTGGACACAGATGCTGTTATGTGAAGAGGGGGGCAAAGATGGGGACACAGATACTGGTATGTGAAGAGGGGGACACAGATACTGGTATGTGAAGAGGGGGGCAAAGATGGGGACACAGATACTGGTATGTGAAGACGGGGACACAGATACTGGTATGTGAAGAGGGGGGCAAAGATGGGGACACAGATACTGGTATGTGAAGACGGGGACACAGATACTGGTATGTGAAGCGGGGGGGCAAAGATGGGGACACAGATACTGGTATGCGAAGACGGGGACACAGATACTGGTATGTGAAGCGGGTGGGGCAAAGATGGGGACACAGATACTGGTATGTGAAGACGGGGACACAGATACTGGTATGTGAAGCGGGGGGGCAAAGATGGGGACACAGATACTGGTATGTGAAGACGGGGACACAGATACTGGTGTGTGAAGACGGGGACACAGATACTGGTGTGTGAAGACGGGGACACAGATACTGGTGTGTGAAGATGGGGACACAGATACTGGTATGTGAAGACGGGGACACAGATACTGGTATGTGAAGATGGGGACACAGATACTGGTGTGTGAAGACGGGGACACAGATACTGGTATGTGAAGATGGGGACACAGATACTGGTGTGTGAAGATG
The DNA here is from genome assembly GCA_037952925.1 of Lithobates clamitans. Taxonomy (NCBI): domain Eukaryota; kingdom Metazoa; phylum Chordata; class Amphibia; order Anura; family Ranidae; genus Lithobates; species Lithobates clamitans. The sequence continues at coordinate 271,841 of JBBGZY010000303.1, forward strand.
GGGACACAGATAGATACTGGTGTGTGAAGACGGGGACACAGATACTGGTGTGTGAAGATGGGGACACAGATACTGGTGTGTGAAGACAGGGACACAGATACTGGTGTGTGAAGACGGGGACACAGATACTGGTATGTGAAGACGGGGACACAGATACTGGTATGTGAAGACGGGGGCAACTATGAGGACACAGATGCTGGTAGGTAAAGAGGGGGGCAAACATGGGGACACTCATGCTGGTATGTGAAGAGGGGGACAAAGATGGGGACACTCATGCTGGTATGTGAAGAGGGGGACAAAGATGGGGACACTCATGCTGGTATGTGAAGAGGGGGACAAAGATGGGGACACTAATACTGGTATGTGAAGAGGGGGACAAAGATGGGGACACAGATACTGGTATGTGAAGAGGGGGACAAAGATGGGGACACATACTGGTATGTGAAGAGGGGGACAAAAAAGGGGACACTCATACTGGTACGTGAATAGGGGGACAAAGATGGGGACACAGATACTGGTATGTAAAGAGGGAGACAGAGATGGGGACACAGATACTGGTATGTGAAGAGGGGGACAGTTACTGGTATGTGAGTAGGGGGACACAGATACTGCTATGTGAAGAGGGGGACAAAGATGGGGACACATACTGGTATGTGAAGAGGAAGACAAAGATGGGGACACAGATACTGGTATATGAAGAGGGGGACAAAGATGGGGACACATACTGGTATGTGTAGAGGAAGACAAAGATGGGGACACATACTGATATGTGAAGAGGGGGACAAAAATGGGGACACAGATACTGGTATGTGAAGAGGGGGACAAAGATGGGGACACAGATACTGGTATGTGAAGATGGTGACACTGATACTGGTATGTGAAGAGGGGCACAAAGATGGGGACACACATACTGGTATGTGAAGAGGGAGACAAAAATGGGGACACAGATTCTGGAATGTAAAGAGGGGACAAATATGGGACAAAGATGCTGGTATGTGAAGAGAGGAACAAAGATGGGACAGAGATACTGGTATGTGAAGAGGGGGGGCCAACATGGGGACACAGATACTGGTATGTGAAGAGGGTGACAAAGATGGGGACACAGATACTGGTATGTAAAGACGGAGACAAAGATGGGGTACAGATGCTGGTATGAGTGTCATGTCAGTCTGTGCATAAGACACGCATGAAATCTGATGTCCACATGCATGAAAGCCGAGGTAAACGGTTTTCATGCACGTATGGTGGGAACGAGACCTTAGGGCCTGTGTGGACAGGCTTTGGGCTTGTGACAATGGCATCGGCTTGACATCAGTCTGACATCAAGATCCTTGTGATATCATTCAGATGCCTATGCCCTGCAGTTGCCCTACTTTTCATCTGCTTCAAGCGGTCTTTGCTTTCTCATAGACTTATAGAAATGGAAATGTCATCTGACGCATATGAAGCCCATCAACGCAGGCTGTTATTATCTCTCATTGCCTCCAGTGATTGTTTTTTGTCTTAAAGTAAATGTATTCTTTAAGGGGGTGTGACCGTGCTAGGCCCTGCCGCTGTGCGAGCATAGACAGAAGACACACAGCATTCGCAACGATACAGCTTGAGAGGCATTGGAGTATTGTGTCTGAGTGGAGAAGACTGGGGTTTCAGTTTTCTCTGGGTTTTGTAATCCCATGGTCTGGTGCTTGCAAACTTTGAAATGATTTGAGTGGGTGGGAAGAAATCTCCAATCCTGAGTCCAGGTCTTACTGGAGACCTGAAGGCTGTGCGAGCGTGCAGTTGTACACACTGGTTATAATTAAGGACCTGACTATAGTGCAGGGCTCCATCCAGGAGACAGTCACACTCCCATTAGGAGAGATGCTTTACTCAGGAGACAGCGTTCCATTAGTAAAGGGGTCAAAGCTATACTTGGCTTCCCTCACCCCCCATTGTTTTTCTCAATTAACCTGTAGTGCTGTAGTGTTCCTTAAAGCACATACTCACACATCAAATCCAGTGTTGTCCCGCTGTGATGCACAGTTTGAGTGCCACACAGCGGGCCCAGCACATGCCTTCATGGCTGCCTCTTCCAAGTGCAGGCAACCAGCTCCGAAGACACGCCAGACCCCCCCCCCCCCCCCCGGCTTGTCCCCTGGACCACCCCCCAGCCTCTCTGTGTGCCGATCTTGCAGGCTCCTGGGAAATGTGATGTACAGTATCTCACAAAAGGTGAGTACATCCCTGACATTTTTGTAAATATTTTATTACATCTTTTCATGTGACAACACTAAAGAAATGACACTTTGTGACAATGTAAAGTAGTGAGTGTAAATTTGCTGTCCCTCTCAAAATAACTCAACACACAGCCATTAATGTCTAAACCGCTGCTAACAAAAGTGAGTACACCCCTAAGTGAAACTGTCCAAATTTGGCTAAATTATCCATTTTCCCTCCCCGGTGTCATGTGACTTGTTAGTGTTACAAGGTCTCAGGTGTGAATGAGAAGCAGGTGTGTTAAATTTGGTGTTATGGCTCTCACTCTCTCATACTGGTCACTGGAAGTTCAACATGTAAAATAATGTATTTGGGTGGCAAAAATATGAATGCAATCTATACACTGGGGGGAGAACCTCTGGGGGAATCTAGGATGGAAAAGGACCTCGGGGTCCTAGTAGATGATAGGCTCACCAATGACATGCAATGCCAAGCTACTGCTAACAAAGCAAACAGAATATTGGCATGCATTAAAAGGGGGATCAACTCCAGAGATAAAACAATAGTTCTCCCGCTCTACAAGACTCTGGTCCGGCCGCACCTTGAGTATGCTGTCCAGTTCTGGGCACCAGTCCTCAGGAAGGATGTACTGGAAATGGAGCGAGTACAAAGAAGGGCAACAAAGCTAATAAGGGTCTGGAGGATATTAGTTATGAGGAAAGGTTGCGAGCACTGAATTTATTCTCTCTGGAGAAGAGACGCTTGAGAGGGGATATGATTTCAATTTATAAATACCGTACTAGTGACTACACAATAGGGATAAAACTTTTTCACAGAAAGAAGTTTATAAATTAGAAATTAGAAGAAAAGAGGTTTAACTTTAAACTACGTAGAGGGTTCTTTACTGTAATAGCGACAAGGATGTGGAATTCCCTTCCACAGGCGGTGGTCTCAGCGGGGAGCATCGATAGTTTCAAAAAGCTATTAGATAAGCACCTGAACGACCACAACATACAGGGATATCCAATGTCATACTGACATATAATTACACACATAGGTTGGACTTGATGGGCTTGTGTCTTTTTTCAACCTCATTTACTATGTAACTATGTAACATGGCACCTCATGGATCTGAAAAAAAGAATTGTTGCTCTACATAAAGGTGGCCTAGGCTATAAGAAGATTGCCAAGACCCTGAAACTGAGCTGCAGCACGGTGTCCAAGACCATACAGTGGTTTAACAGGACAGGTTTCACTCAGAACAGGCCTCACCATGGTTGACCAAAGAAGTTGAGTGCACGTGCTCAGCGTCCTATCCAGAGGTTTTCTTTGGAAAATAGACGTATGAGTGCTGCCAGCATTGCTGCAGAGGTTGAAGGGGTGGGGGGTCAGCCTGTCAGTGCTCAGACCATACACCGCTCACTGCATCAAATTGGTATCGATGGCTGTCCTCCCAGAAGGAAACCTCTTCTAAAGATGATGCACAAGAAATCCCGAAAACAGATTGCTGAAGACAAGCAGACTAAGGACATGGATTACTGGAACCGTGTCCTGTGGTCTGATAAGACCAAGATAAATTTATATTGGTTCAGATGGTGTCAAGTGTGTGTGGCGGCAACCAGGTGAGGAGTACAAAGATAAGTGTGTCTTGCCTACAATCAAGCATGGTGGTGGGAGTGTCATGGTCTGGGGCTGCATGAGTGCTGCCGACACTGGGGAGCTATAGTTCATTGAGGGAACCATGAATACGAACATGTACTGTGACATACTGAAGCAGAGCATGATCCCCCCCCCCCCCTGGAGACTGGGCCACAGGGCAGTATTGCAACATAACGACCCCAAACACACCTCCAAGAAGACCACTGCCTTGCTGAAGAAACTGAGGGTAAAGGTGATAGACTGGCCAAGCATGTCTCCAGACCTAAACCCTATTAAGCATCTGTGGGGCATCCTCAAACAGAAGGTGGAGGAGCGCAAGGTCTCTAACATCCACCAGGTCCGTGATGTCATCATGGAGGAGTGGAAGAGGACTGTAGTGGCAACCTGTGAAGCTCTGGTGAACTCCATGCCCAAGAGGGTTAAGGCAGTGCTGGAAAATAATGGTGGCCACACAAAATATTGACACTTTGGGCCCAATTTGGACATTTTCACTTAGGGGTGTACTCACTTTTGTTGCCAGCGGTTTAGACATTAATGGCTGTGTGTTGAGTTATTTTGAGGGGACAGCAAATTTACACTGTTATACAAGGTGTACACTCACTACTTTAGATTGTAGACAAGTGTCATTTCTTCAGTGTTGTCACATGAAAAGATATAAAAAAATATTTACAAAAATGTGAGCGGTGTACTCACTTTTGTGATATACTGTACATGTGCATACCCATACCCAAATGGGGGAAAAAAGGGAGAGTGGGATGAAAATACCATTATTACAAAAATGTGAGGGGTGTACTCGCTTTCTTTTTTGTCATACTTACCTGTAAAATCCTTTTCTTTGAGTACATCATGGGACACAGAGTCAGGCTAATTTTCCTTACCTACTGGGTTATATTTCATCTCCAGGTGAATGGACACTGGTAGACCAAAGGTCTTTAGACAAGAAGTGATCCCCTATATAACCCCCCCCATACAGGAAGCACTTCAGTTTTTACCAGTGTCTGCAAGGTGGACGGCACGGTTTGTTTGAGCTCTCTGTCTCTAGTCCCACAAACGGTTCTTAAATGAATCAAGGGAATGACTGATGGGATCCATTAGACACAGTCTTTATATGCTTAGATAAATAATACCTGAGCCTCGCAAAGAAGACTCAAGATCCTGCAAGGTTTTGCCTGTAATGCGGCCTCTGGGCGCTGGACCCTGTGAAGTGGAATCCTGGACACCACAGCACTAAGGCATTCCTGCAGGGTGCTGTACAGGTCCAAGGGAATGGACCCTAAACATGAAAAGTGTACCCATTAATAGAAGGTCCTCAAGTGACAGGAACCCGCCATGATGGGTGAAGTTTGGGCTCTTAGTTTCTAAGCTGCCCTGCGCCTGGACGGGTAAGTGAAACCCCTTTATTGTGGGGTGTCCCAGTGATTGTAACAGTCAAGCTAGCTAGAAGCTGGACACCTGTGTGCGGTGACCATACGGGGGAGTTTTTGGCTAGCTGTGGGTGTTTGCAAAGTGCGCTTTTTTTGCTTGTGTCTGGCTGTTTTTTACCTGTATGATGGCACACGATGGTGCACCATTTCGCTTTGGTTCACCAGGGCACACGTGCATTCGCAAGAGTGCCGCTATGCTCAGCAGTTGTTTGGCGACCATGGCGCACGTGCATTTTTTTTGTTTGGAAACTATGGCGCACACAGCTTTGCTGCACATGCACAGTAGCCTTTTATCTGGGCGCACGAGGTTTCGCGTCATACACGAATACAGCCACGCCCGTTCGCCGGGACCACATTCGTGCGCACGCATGCACAGAAGGTTTCGGCGCACACCTAGCTTATTTAAACTGTGTAGGCCAAGCATGCGGTGCTTCCAGAAGGCAGCTGTGGGACACAGAGCAGGCTCTGAACAGACACTTGCAGCGTCACCAAGTGTTGCTTGGCAGGCTAAAGATGCTTAGCAGGATTGTTACATAGGGGCTTGGCGAGCCCTATTAAAGGGTCTCCCTTCTGAGGTGTTTTAATACTACACCCAAGTACTCTTTTTAGGCTGGTAAATGTCTTCAAAAAAGAGGAGCAGGACTAACACTACAGGGAAGGGCTGATAGTAGTAGTTCCTGATGAACCTAGTCGTGTCCCTAGTATTGTATCCCCTGAAAAACCAGAGGCTTCCGGGTAATCTGAGCCGCTGCGCCTATCTCGTATTCTGCCTACAGTCAATGCTGCTTCACCCTTTATCACGAAGGATGAACTGTCCTCGGCCCTAGTCGGGTTAGAGCACAGGATTGCTGGCATATATGCCTCCATCCCGCAGGGTAGCAGGAAGCCTAACAGATCCCCCTCCCCGGAGCCTCCTAGTCTGGAGCAGGAATGGGTTGAGGATGGGAAGAGCTTCAAGCTCAGGACTCTGTGGAGGGCCCGGCAGATGAGTCTGCTTCTGAGCAATCTGGACAAGAAGATGATGTCTGCCTCTGTCGCAGAGGCTTTTGATCCTGACTCTGACCGAGATGGTTCGTTCTGCCTTTAAGTTGCCTCTTGCAGAGGTGACTGAGCCCCCCTGGTCCTTTTTGGGATCCCTGAGGCCTCTTCAGGCCGTACAGGCTTCCCCCTTACATGCCTTGTTGGAACAGGCGGTGTATGCTGATTGGGAACATTCTGACAGGATTTTTGTTCCTCCTAAGAGGTTTTCCTTTTTATATCCCATGGATGAAAAGTTCATAAAAAAATGGAGCATGCCAGCAGTAGATGCAGCAGTCTCTTTTTTAAAAAAGAACTTAACTTCTTAGATAATGCACAGGGCTTGAAAGACCCTGTTGACAAGAAATTTGAGTCATTATTAAAGGCTTCCTTTTCTTTGGCCAGTTAAGCTATTCAGCCAACTGTTGCAGCAGTTGGTATCTGCCAGTCCGTAAAGGATCAGGTCAAACAGCCTGTTAGGCCTAACCAGGAGGATGATCTGCCTGAAAGTAAGACAGATATTTCTCGAGCGCTGTGCTTTGCTATTGATGCCTTAAAGGATTCAGTACCTCATTTGGCTCTCTCGTCTGTACATATGCAGACTCTTGTGGCTTAAGAACTGGTCAGCCGAGCTTCCTTGTAAAAAGTTATTAGCAGGTTTCCCTTTCCATGGGGAGCATTTATTTGGTGATCATTTGGACAAATATATCCAAAATATTTCTGGAGGGAAGAGTTCTCTACTTCCTCTGAAGAAAAGCACCAGACGTCCCTTGTTTAAAACCTCAGGGACTGCTTTGCCCAATGTCTCAGCGTCAAGCCGGTTCCTCTGCCAACAGAGCACAAGGGCCAGGGCCAGAAGATGCCCTGGGTCCAAGATTCTTCTAAACCCAGCACCAAGCCCTCCTTTTGAGGGGACGCCCCCACTCCATCGAGTGGGGGGAAGGCTGCTGCACTCTGCGGACATTTGGAGAACAATAATTCAGGACGAGTGGGTCACCTCAATTATATCTCGCGGTTACAAGCTGGAGTTGCAAGGGGTTCACCCTCAAAGGTTTTTAAGATCCAGCGTTCCCTCGGATTCTCCAAAATGAAACTTATTGCTTTAGGCACTACATCATCTAGTGCATCAAGGAGTGATTGTAGAGTTTTCAGGTATCTGAAAGGGGCACAGGGTTTTACTCAAACCTGTTTACGGTTCAGAAACCAAACAGGGATACAAGGCCCATTTTGGACCTAAGATCCCTGAACAAGTATCTACTGATACAGTCCTGTCGGATGGAGTCTGTCCGCTCAGTAGTAGCCTCACTCCAGAGGGGAGACTTTCTAGCCTCCATCGATATAAAAGACGCGTATTTACACATACCTATCTTTCAGCCTCATCAGAGATTCCTACGTTTTGCAATAGAGGAACATCATTTTCAGTTTTTGGCTCTACCCTTTGGGCTGGCTACAGCTCCCCGGGTGTTCACAAAGGTCCTAGAACCAGTACTGGGTCTTTTAAGGGCCCAAGGGATCCTAGTGCTCGGGTATGTGCATGACCTCCTACTCAGAGATCACTCATTACAGGCTCTAGAACAGAGCGTAATATGCACAGTGTGGTATTTGAAAAGCTTAGGCTGGATCATAAATACCGAACAGTCAGCCTTGAAACCAGCTCAAAGTCTAAAGTATTTAGGTCTGATCCTAGATATGTTTCAAGCAAGAGTATTCTTGCCACCTGTAAGGATCTGTGCCCTGAAGGTTCAGGTGCGTCAGATAAGGGGCACCAGACAACCCTCCATTCGGCTCTGTATGAGTCTTCTAGGGAGGATTGTATCCTCCTTTGAGGCAGTGCCTTATGCCCAGTTCCATTCCAGGCCTTTACAACAAGACATCTTGTTGGCCTGGATCAGAAGAGGAAAAGCCCTGGATTATCCAATGTGCTTGCTTATCTCCTCGGGCATGATTAAGCCTAAATTGGCGGTTGCAGGATCAGAACCTGCGAAAGGGAAAATCCTTTCTCCCGGTAACTTGGAGAGTACTGACTACAGAGTACTGACTACAGTCTCTCAGGCCGGGGAGCGACCCTATATCGGCTCACAGCTCAGGGGAAATGGTCAGGAACAGAACAGATTTTGCCCATCAACGTCCTGGAATTACGGGCAGTATGTCTGGCCCTACGGTCCTGGACGGTCTAGCTTCAGGACTGCCCTATCCGGGTTCAGTCTGACACAATGCCACTGCAGTGGCCTATATAAACCGCCAAGGCGATACCAGGAGTCGTTCAGCTCTAAAGGAGGTGAACCACATACTAGCCTGGGCAAAGGGACATGTGCCGATTTATATCGGCAGTCCATATCCCAGGAGTAGAGAACTGGAAGGCAGATTATCTCAGCTGCCAGCAGATCTGCCCGGGGGAATAGTCCCTACACCCAGGGGTGTTCCAGAAAATTTGCCAGCGTTGGGGATGGCCAGAGGTCGACCTATTGACATCCAGGTTCAAAAACAACTATAGCAATTTGTGTCCCGAACAAGGAATCCTATAGCAATCGGAGCAGATGCTCTGATAGTATCATGGAGACAGTACTCCCTTCTTTATGCTTTCCCTCCGATCCCTCCCCTTCCAGGTTTGTTGCGCAGGATTCAGAAAGAGGGGGTTCCAGTCATTCTGGTGGCACCAGCCTGGCCTAGAAGACCCTGGTTCCCGGAGATTGTGAGACTGACATTAGATGGGCCATGGACACTTCCACGGCGCCCAGATCTACTGTCTCAAGGTCCTATATTCCACCCCAATTTACAGTCTCTATTTTGACGGCATGGCTTTTGAAGCCAGGATGTTAAAGGACCCTGGCATCTCAGGATCAGTAGTGTCTACCCTAGTGAATGCTAGAAAAGCTGTCACTAGGAAAATTTATCATAAGGTTTGGAAGACTCATATTGCTTGGTGTGAAGCCAGAAAATGGCATCCTCGGAAATACATGATTAAGTAATAAGTCTCTCTTTTCTACAGTCAGCTGTGGAAATCAAATTGGCTTTGAGTACAATCAGAGATCAAGTTTCGGCCCTATCAGTATTCTTCCAAAGGCCTTTAGCCTCCCATTCATTGATCCAAACCTTTATGCAGGGGCAACTCGCTTGCTTTCCCCCATTGGGTCACCTATGTGTCCTTGGGACTTGAACTTGGTGCTGTCTGTGTTACAGAAAAAACCATTTGAACCTATCAAGGAAATTCCATTCGACTTGCTGTCACACAAGCTAGCCTTCCTGATGGCCATCACCTCGGCTAGAAGGGTGTCGGAGTTGGCGGCCCTTTCGTGCAGGGAACCATACTTGATCCTTGACCATGACAGGGTCGTGTTACAACCTGTTCCATTCTTTTTGCCAAAAGTGATGTCGGCCTTTCATTTAAATCAGGACATTATTTTGCCTTCTTTTTTTTCTCTCAGCCTCGCTCGGCCTAAGAGAGGCACTCAAGGTTTATTTGTCTAGATCTGCAGAGATCCAAGGATCAGACTCCTTTTTTGTTTTACCAAGAGGACCCAAGAAGAGGCAGGCACCTTCCAAGGCTTCCATTGCCAATTTGGTCCGTCAGTTGATCATTCAGGCCTGCGGTCTGAAACAAAAAGCTCTTCCCTTTAGGGTGAGAGCTCATTCTACCAGGGGTGTAGGAATCTCCTGGGCTTTTTGCCATCATGTATCTGTGGCTCAGATTTTTAAGGCTGCTACCTGGTCTTCAGTGCATACGTTCACAAAATGTTATCAAGTGGATGTTCAAGCATCTGAGGATTCCGCTTTGGCCGGAGTGTACTGCGGGCTGCCATATAAGTTCTGATGGCTATGGTTTGGCAGAGTGTCTCCCTCCCCTCAAGGCTATTGCTCTGAGACGTCCCAGTAGGTAATGAATATTGGCCTGACTCTGTGTCCCATGATGTATGAAAACGAAAATTGGATTTTTTCGTCATACCTGTAAAATTCTTTTCTTTGAATACATCATGGGACACGGACATCCCTCCCCTCTTTTTTGAGGATTCAGTGCTTGCTACAAAACTGAAGTGCTTCCTGTATGGGAGGGGTTATATAGGGGATCACATCCTGTCTGAAGACCTTTGGTCTACCAGTAGGCAATGAATATTAGCCTAACTCTGTGTCTCATGATGTACTAAAAGAAAAGGTTTTTACAGGTAAGTATGCCAAAAAAATCTTATTTTTGTGAGCTACTGTAAGTATCCCAGGAGGTTGCAGGACCAGGTACATGCCATTTTGGGATAGGCCAGAACAGTGATGGGAGGTGGGGCTAAAAATAAAAAATGTATAAAACAAAAAGGTCCTATTCAAATGGTTACACCTTAAAAGCTCAGTTTTAATGTGCAGGCCGGTGTCTAATTTGTTGTGCAGAACAGGGGCAGTGTGATGAGCCGTTTCAGTTTTTTTTTTACTTTTTTTGAGAGTGTAGAAAGTTGGACTTCATTTAAAGTGGTTCTAAAGCCCTAAGGTTTTTCACCTTAATGCATTGGTTTTTGTCTTTTTACTTTAATCCATTGGTGCAGAAAAACACAGGTCATTTCACATGGAGTGAACAGGTCGGTAAAGTATAACTAAGGCTGGGTTCACACTATTGAGAATTGGATGTGGGTTTCCCCACATCCAATTTGCATAGCAGGAGATTGTGACCGGCTCTTTATGGAGCCAGTTCACACATCTCCGCAGCAGCTCCGGTGCGAATTGCACAGGAGTCATGTTCGTCTTTTGGTCCGTTTCAGGTCCGAATTCAGCCCAAAATTCGGGCTGAAATCAGACCTGATACAGTGAATGGAGACACACTGGACTCCTGCTGTGAGCCGCTGTGTTCTGTAGTCTGAACCCAGCCTAAAGGCAAAACTTTTTTTCAGTTTTGGCTAGAGTGGAGATGGATTAGAACACACATCAGTTTTTTTATACCGTGTCCCCATTACAGAGATTCACTCTCTCTATTTGTCCTGTTTACCATTTTTATTGAAATTGAAAGTAAAAGAAAATCCCAAATTCTGGGTTGTCCCTGGCAAAGTAATAGAGGGGAAATCTTCCAATGAGGACGCTAGTTCTGGTGACCTGGGGGTCCCCAAGGAATTTCCTTAATTTGCAGGGATTTGCTCTCACTTCCTGTTTGGCTATGGGACAGGAAGTGAAGGGAAATCTCTACAATGGTACACAGATGGCAGAAAAAAATCTGACAGGGGTTATAATCCTCCTTTGCTCTATCCAAAGTTCTACTTTAAGCTTATTTAATAAAGTGTTTATTTTGACTACGAAGCACCGATAACACTACCAACTGCAGATGACTTAAAGTGTATTTCCACGTTTGCGACTAAATTTGGATGACGCCTACTTTATATTTGTTACATTTTCCTATTTACATAGGGTAAGTTAAAAAATATTTTTTTTACTATATTAAATTGCTGTTTACTTTGTAATTGCTCTTTACTTGCTTAAAAATCCCACCTAACACTCCTTTCTATATATTGTTAAAGAGGCAGCTTTGGAGTTATGTCTGTCATAGATAAACCCTCTGTGTACTGTGCTGGGTGATTTTAAAATGGGACTAAACTCAGGTTTAAAAAAAGAAAATTCTTTTCAATTATGTATTCATAACCTTGAAAACACCCTCTATTGCACTCAGCCTCTTCCAAATTTCCCAAAAATGTTTTGCTGCTGTGACCCGACCTCCTATTGGAGGGTGGTTACGTTCGTTCTTCATGGCAGCATTTTATGTAGGAACATGCTCACCCTCTCTTGTTTGCTTCCGATATTGGCTAGGAACTATGAAATTTTAATGAAGTCTTGGGCATTGGTTTAGAAACTCCTGTCCTGGGAAGCCAGTAAATTAACATATTCAGAACAGAGAACATCTTCTGCCTTTTTTATTTAGTAGCAGAACTTTTTTTTTTCTTGCTAGCGATGTGTCTGTATTAACAATATAATACATTTAATTAAGTCATTGCTCTTGCTGCTTCTCGAGAAAAGTAATTCTGTCATATATATTTCTGGCTTTACTCTGCCTTGTTCTGGTTTTAGGTACAAAAGGACAAATTTAGGTTACAGTGAAACAGTCGGGCTGTCATTGGAAGTGGGACCGTCCAAGTTCCTCCAGCAGTATGCCTCCATGGGGAAGTAAGTGTTACACATGCCATAGTAAAGTATTCTTCTATGTCTGTGAACTGTGGCTACTGAATGCAGAGGTCCATTAAGTTAACATTGTTACTGAAATGCTCACTTACATTAATGCTGAGCTCCCGACAAACATCTAAATACAAAGGTGAATTACATTTACAGGAGCTGTTTTACCTGCCAAAGGGCATGTCTTCCCATTCCTCCTTAACTAGCACACAGCACATTCGGGTGGATAAAACCACTTTATCTGTTACAGGTAGGTGTACAATGGTGTCATTTACCAGCCCCCAGTCAGCTTATTGGACAGAGAAGGAGCAGAAGTGGACTGATGAGATCATCCTTGTGCTCCCTCTGACCTACTACCATCAGCTTGTTCACTGTCAGCACACATTACTGCCACTTTGACTCACTTCCAGGGTGCTCCTGTATGGAGGATCACACGAGTCTTACACTAAGCCAGACTCAAGTGTTTACACTTGTGACATTTTAAAAATGCACATCGGGATCTCCTTGGCTGCATAAATATATTTAAAATGATCTATCGCTCCAAATTTAACTATATGTTTAGGAACTGTCCGGTGTGGGTCCTCTCCTCCTTCTTTAAAGATCTGGGTGGCTATATTGTCTCCTTCCTGTGGCAGGGGTCTCCTCCTCGGTTTGCTAGATCAACTGTCCACCTCCCGGTAATGCTGTGGAGGTCTGGCATTGCCCAATCTACTGGTGTATTACTGGGCAGCTATGTTAGTCACAGTTAGGTGGTGGCTCCAACACTATGTTAGTCACAGTTAGGTGGTGGTTCCAACAATCTAGAACTAATGCGGATGTTTGCTTAGAGGCAGCCATTTTGGGATCTCTTAAAGAACTCGGTAATTTGGTGTACAGGGGATTCAGAGCGTACCCTACTCTGCCTGACCCTACTAAAGTGACCTTGCGCGTGTGGGGGGCGGCTAGAAGGCTGTTCTTGCATCCCAATCAGTGGTCTCCCTATAACCCTTTGTGGGGGAATCCTTCCCTACCACATTTTAGAACGATACTGGATCCGCAGCTCCGGGCAGGTTTTGGGATCAAACTGCTTAAAGATGTGATGCCTGCAGGTACACTGTTATCGCTTCGAAACCTTAAATTCGGACTCCCTAGATGGATGTGGTTCTGGTACCTTCAATTGCACCATGCAGCCAGGGCACAGTTCCCCACTGTTCCTAGTCTTAAGGCGGACGCTATAGAGGGGCTACTAGCACAGAATAACCTTAGACAAACCCCTTTCTTTGCTATATTTGGTGCTACTTAGGGTGGATTTGCCAAAAATGGAGGCACTATGGGTGAAATAGCGGGCAGGGAGACCTGGGAGGAATGCTGTGAAGATAGCTCTAGACTTTTATGATCTTCTCTAGGTACAAATTACTGCAGACCAAATTCTTACATAGGACTTATTACACGCCTCAGAGACTGCATGAGATTTATCCACTACGCTCACCGAACTGTCCGAGGTGTCAATCTTTCGATAGCACCCTTTTCCATATGTTCTGGACCTGCCCTAAGTGGTACAATACTGGCATGAGATACTAGAATGTAATAATACCCGCTTGCAACTGTCCATCCCAATGTCGGCTGAATTAGCCTTACTAGGCATTCAGGACGACAATCAACGACCTTGATACACCAAACTTCTGATTTCCTTTGTATTATATTAGGCTAAAAAAGCAATCTAGGTTAAATTGACTTCTTCCTTCCTCCCTCCCCACGGTGAGATCATGGGAATCATCTATCAACGCAGAACTTACTAAGTATAAGTTGACATACACTAACAAGGGAGGATTTGGCAGTCATGGACCAAACAAACTTGATATTTTGGTTCTCTTGGCTGACTACTCCCTTCCTTACTTTCGTCATATGGATTGTACTGTGCCATATTTTCTCAGTAAAGTTTGTATCTGGGCCCATTGTTACTTTACTCTTTTGATATGCTGTGGTAATGTGTTTGGTATAAGGAATGGACTGTCAGTGCAGCAGAATGGACAAAAACATGGACATGTGGCATGGAGCGATAGTGTGTTACTGCTCATTGTTGCATGATGCACTGCATGTGTGTTGGAGGTGCAATACCTTAGTTGACGGTGCAGATATTGAAAGAAAATATCCCCTTCAGCACGCAGACATGAAATAATAAAACGATTCATGGTTCCCTCCTTTATCCAAAATGGGGGGAAAAAAAGTTGGGCTTTACATATACTTTAAAGTTGAAGTTTAATATGCTTATGTTTTGCCTTCCCTGATCAGCCTTTTCACTTTGCTCAACACGCTAATGATGATTTTAAATAAAATATTTCCATTTTTTTTTCATACCGTATTGCATATCCAGGCAGATCATCTGGTGGAAGGGACCAGCAGGGTGGTGTACATAGCTTCCTAAAACATCCCAGCACCCTGCCTCAGTATTTATCTCAAGAACCCACAGCCTTGATGCAAGAAGTGGGCTGGCCCCTGGGACAGGGTATTCAATTAGAGATATATAGAGTTGTGCTCATAAGTTTACATACCCTGGCAGAATTTAGGATTTCTTGGCCATTTTTCAGAGAATATGAATGATAACACAAAAACTTTTCTTTCACTCATGGTTAGTGTTTGGCTGAAGCCATTTATTATTAATCAACTGTGTTTACTCTTTTTAAATCATAATGGCAACAGAAACTACCCAAATTACCCTGATGAAAAGTTAACATACCCGGGTGATTTTGGCCTTATAACATGCACAAAAAGTGGACACAAAGGGGTTTAAATGGCCATTAAAGGTAACCACCCTCACCTGTGATCTGTTTGATTGTAATTCCAGTGCTGCACTGACGTTTCTGGATTCTGAGTCATGGGGAAAGCAAAAGAATTGTCAAAGGATCTGTGGGAAAAGGTTGAACTGCATAAAACAGGAAAGAGATATAAAAATATATTCAAGGAATTGAGAATGCCAATCAGCAGTGTTCAAACTCTAATCAAAAAGTGGAAAATGAGGGGTTCTGTTGAAACCAAACCCAGGTCAGGTAGACTAACTAAAATTTCAGCCAAAACTGCCAGGAAAATTGTTTGGGATGCAAAGAAAAACCCACAAATAACTTCAGGTGAAATACAGGACGCTCTGAAAACGTGTGGTGTGGCTGTTTCAAGATGCACAGATGGTCGAGTTGCCAGACAAAAGCCATTACTGCGCAAATGCCACAAAGTATCCGACTTACAATATGCCAAACAGCACAGAGACAAGCCTCAAACCTTCTGGCACAAAGTCATTTGGAGTGATGAGACCAAAATTTAGCTTTTTGGCCACAACCATAAATGCTACATTTGGAAAGGAGTCAACAAGGCCTATGATGAAAGGTACACCATTCCTACTGTGAAAAACTGAGGTGGATCGCTGATATTTTGGGGATGCGTGAGCTACAAAGGCACAGGAAATTTGGTCAAAATTGGCAAGATGAATGCAGTATGTTATCAAAAAATACTAGAGGACATTTGCATTCATCAGCCAGGAAGCTGCGCATGGGACATACTTGGACATTCCAACATGACAATAAACCAAAACACAAGGCCAAGTCGACCTGTCATTGGCTACAGCAGAATAAAGTGAAGGTTCTGGAGTGGTCATCTCAGTCTCCTGACCTCAATATCATTGAGCCACTCTGGGGAGGTCTCAAACGTGCAGTTCATGCAAGACAACCCGAGAATCACACCTATCGGGGGTGGTACTTGTAACTAGCAGTAGGATGCATCATATGTTTCCATATATCTGATGTTTTTATAATTATTCTTAACTATAGATCAATGTGTATGTTCATGTATATCCTATTCGTTTTTGTATCAATAAACTTCTTTTTAACTATAATTCAACACTGCCAATTTCTGCATTGCCCTTAAAATCCCATTTTGAGGTACACATTTAGTTCTAAAGACAACCCGAGAATTTCCAGGAACTGGAGGCTTTTTGCCAAGAGGAATGGGCAGCTTTACCATCTGAGAAGATAAAGAGCCTCATCCACAAATACCACAAAAGACTTCAAGCTGTCATTTGATGTTAAAGGGGGCAATACATGGTATTAAGAACTGGGGTATGTAAACTTTTGATCATGGTCATTTGGGTAGTTTCTGTTGCTATTTTGATTTAAAAAGAGTAAACACAGTTTATTGATAATAAATGGCTTCAGCCAAACACTAACCATGAGTGAAAGAAAATTTTGTGTGCTATCATTCATATTCCCTGAAAAATGGCCAAGAAATCATAAATTCTGGAGACATGGGTTTTCCTAGGCAGGCTGCATTAGCATGCAAACAGCCCTAAGTAATGCCCACATGTGGTGTGGATCGTCTCCAAACTGTGGCCCAGGGGCCAGATGTAGCCTTTTGCTTTCCTTTACCTGGTGCTTGAGACACTATTCCTCCCACTGACACCAATGATGGGGCAATATTTCTCCTACTGATATCAACAATGGGGCAACATTCTTCTCACTGATGCCAAGGATGGGGCAACATTCCTCCCACTGACAATTACGCAAAATTTCATAAATTATTCACAAAATGAGGTAGTGTGTCATGAAAACTTAACTCTACATGTTGCGCATATTCAACAAACGCTTCTTCAGGAGCTTATGGCGTATTATTATTATCAAAAACGAAAAAGAAAAGATTGAGCAGAGAGTAATATCCTCAGTGCTGGGGGAAACAGATCTTGGAATCACTTCTAAGAATAGTCTACAGGACAACCTCACGCCAGATAGGGTAGTTAGTGATGTTTAGCAGGTTCCATAGAAGATATCCAGGACATCTAATCAGGTACTGGCTAAATCTCCTCCACGTCCGGGGCTGTCATCAGAGCTGAGACCTCTAGGGAACATCACTCTACAAGATATCATTTTTGGATAACTGGGCTTTCATGTAGAGGGAGGCTTCCCCTAAATGATTTAGGCAGTACCTGATTAGATGTCCTGGATATCTTCTGTCGAAGGTGCTAAACATCACTATCTACCCTAGGGTATCTGGCGTGAGGTTGACTATTAGAGGTGATTCGAAGATCTGTTTCCCCCAGCACTGAGGATATTGCTCTCTGCTCAATCTTATCTTTTTCGTTTTTGAATAATAATACGCCATAAGCTCCTGAAGAAGCATTTGAATATGCGCAACATGTAGAGCTGAGTTTTCATGACACACTACCTCTTCAACTCTCTCAGTACTGTAGAGTGATCTGTTTGGTCCTACGATTTTTCGATTATTATTATTCCATATGTATGTAAGTGGTGCTTTGTCTATGCTCATAGGCACATTTTGTGAATAATTTATAAAATTTTGTGTAATTGTCTTGATTTTATTTTTTGTAATAAATATATTTTATTATATATCTGTTTTATGCCTATAAAGTCCATCATCCAAAAATTCATTTTCTAACAATCTAAATTTTCGGGACGTGGCAATTTCTACAAAAGTGTCGTATCCCCAGTACCACTCTGTGGTTATACGAATTTTTAATCATTCCTCCAACTGACGCCAAGGATGGGGCAACATTCCTCCCACTGACGCCAAGGATGGGGCAACATTCCTCCCACTGACGCCAAGGATGGGGCAACATTTATTCTATTGACGCCAAGGATGGGGCATTTCCTACTCTCACTGGCCACTCTAAAGCTTGAAGGACAGTACACTGGCCTCTTGTTTAGAAAGTTTGGTGGCCTCTGAGCTGGATGATATTGGATGTCCTCTAGCCAAGAAACAAGGTGAGCTCTGTCTGACTTTCTTCAGCTTCTAATGCGCATGGCGAGAAGTTTACCATGTGCAGCAAGTATGCAGTTTTAGTACAGGAGAGGAGCCCGTACAAGATGGAAGGTTAAACTAGAGTTCTGTAAAATCATTCCTAAAACTTCATCCAGCTTTTCCCCTAAAAAAACTGTTTAGATTTATTTTATGCTTTGCCTCTATGTTGTTATTTGCAGTATGACGGCTGGTTGTGCTAAAAGGCCACTTAGTGCCTGGGAAGTTAGACTTCCTCCAAATGACTTCCCAATATTGGAACAGATTTTTAAGCACTAGCTACACTATGTATGTGGCCTGCCTGCTGATTTAGTGTAAACTTTTGATTGAAAAAGCCATTGGTGCAATTGTATTAGCTGTTTTGCACAGAATAATGATACCTATTTTGTTCAATTTGTGGTTACTGTGACTGCAGCAGGATTGCTTGTGTCAGATGCCACACATATCGATAAAATGATGGTTTATGTATAGGACGAAAAATCTTCTCCTAGCTAAGATGACTTAAAGTTATAGTTTTATAGCTGAACAGTATTCGTACCATTTTTGGCCATTTCCTTCCATGTTTATATTTTTAATTGCTCTATTTATCTATCTATTCATTCATTTATTATAGGTATATAGGTATACGTCTCCGTCAATTTACACAGCGCTTTACATATACAGTATATTGTACATTCACATCAGTCCCTGTCCTAATGGATCTTACAATCTAAGGTCCTTATCTCACATTCATACATACGCATACTAGGGCCAATTAACCTACCACCATGTCTTTGAGGGGGGAAACTGGAGTAACCTGAGGAAAACCACACAGGCATAGGGAGAACACGCAAACTCCAGGAAGGTGGTGTCATGGTTGTAGGGGGGTATGTATAGGGATCGCAATTGCCGTGCGTCCCCCTATACACCTGTGTAGCGCTACCCCCGAAGGACCCGCTTAAATATAATTGCTTCCGTACACTGCTCTCAGCCCCAAGAACAGTCTCGGCCCCTCTGGCACACCTGGCAATAGTGTAAGTGCAAGGACCAATGAAAACACACACGTTATGATAAAACACAGAATCGTGTTTACTGTAAGGTTTTTGTGGAAAAGTAACAGACAATAACAGTATATTTTCTAATGAATTAATTGGAGAGCAATGACTGAGATCAAGAGCAATATAACTCAATATATTATATCAAGCTGCCTTTAGAGGGTTCCTCAACAGTGAATGACCCCAAAAGCTGAGGCAAACACTCTAATCACAATATGGCAACTTTATAGTGGATTAACTCTAATTAACTTTGTCTCTATGAGTCAAGGCAGGAGGAGAGCAGAGGAATGACCCTCACTTATGTCAGACTTCTCCTTTCTGTCCCCTGACACCACAGGCCCAACTATGAACACTGTACCTAATTCAGTGTTCAGTGGCGTAACTCCCAAGTCAGACTACCCCACTCATACACTACATATACAGAGCTCTGAGTATGTGTGTGCGTGCCTGTATTGGACCAGTAACTCCAGTCCCTTGGAAGAAGGATGAGGCCTTGGATCTTCAGCTAGCCACTTTTAGTTGGTGCACTTAAACTCCTGCTTGGCAAAGTATAACTGTGGTATGCTACAGTATCCAGATAGCAAGGCGGACACTGTCACTGCTTAACAGAATGTCAATGGTTCTGGTAATTGTGGGCAAAGTGAAGTAACTCTGTGTGCAGTGTCCTTGTTTCCTGCAAATGGGCAAGTGCCCTCTCATCAATCCTGCGCTCAAGGCCCAAACAAACGCCCTGGAACAGGCAGTCTCTTCTGGTAACCCGACTGGCCACCTCACACTGGAACGCTTCACGCCGTTGGTGCAGGTGCGCCTGGATATGCACCTGGGATCCCCTCTCTCTGGCAGGTGACCGACTGGCCGTGGATACCTGGAAAAGAAGTGTTGGACTGACCCCGGAGGCAACACCTCTCCCCAAGGTCCAGTCTCTTCTGCTTCGTGGTGGCTGCCAATCCTCAGGCAAACAAGATGGTCTCCTTGATTCCTTGCCATAGAATCCTGGGATGTGTAGTTCTGTCCCTATATGAGGCTATGGGGCGGTTTTTGGTGGGGACTAAATGTTCCAGAATGCTTTGCTGTTGCTACTGATTGGCTCCCTCTCCCTGCCAATGAGGATGCAAAGGAAGGAACAAAACAAACAAAGTCAGTGTCAGTGAGGAGAGTGAGGGGGGAGAAATCCCCCGCAGGGGATCTCCCGCAGCCATGCCAAGCCTTGGTCAGCTTGGCATGGCTGCGGGAGATCCGAGCCTTGGTCAGCTTTGCATGGCCGCAGGAGATGCGGGGCACACACTACACCTGGATAGGAGGAGGGGCAAAGGGGTATTATGTAGAGGAACTGATCTCGGAGACTGGTTACTCTACATGCTGCCCTGCCACACCTCCTATCCACCTTCTGCTGTGATTAGGCCCCTGTGTGATTTCCCCCCCCCCCCCATTCCCCGCAGAGCTGCCAGGTTCCCCATTCCCTCTCCCACCGGCTGCTGTGGGGGATCTGTCAGGATGGAGATCAGGGAAGAGGACTGTAAATGTGTCATGCGTCATCTGCACCGATCACTGACTTTGTTTATGCATAACTGAGGCATAGTAAACTGTGTTTACTATGCTTCTGTTTGTGAATAAACAGGAAGCTCTGTACAGAGCTATTCCTATCCATTCATTCTGTGCAGCTGAGGTTGCAGAGTTCGAGATTGAGGGCTGTGTCCTTAATCTCTTTTCTCTGTCTCAAAGGCAAAACATCATATTTATTGTATAGACACTTGAGAACTGACCAAAGTCTCCCATCGGGCCTCCTAAACATTGTAAAAAAAAATACACAAAAAAAAAAGTAAAATAAAATGGTAAAAAATAATAAGAAAAGGAAAAGAACAAAAATAAACTACTGACAGCAATGGCGAAACTACCAGGGTCACAAAGGTCGCTTGCAATCGGGTCCTGGCGTTCCGCCACCATGGGGGGGGGCTGGGGTTGGGCCCTGGCCATCCTGAAGTGCTAACCATTTAGTGCTGGATTTGCAATTGTACCACTTCTTTGAACTTTAGAAGCTGGTAAAATTATGCTTTTATTAGTGGACAGGGTTTGATCCCCTTTACAGTTGTTAAAGCAGCACTCCAGAACTTTTTTTTTTGGTTGGAGCAGAAGAGGTTAGAGGTTTTTTTTTGCTGTCAGTGACCCTATTGGGAAGATTTACCCTCACTTTCTTTCAGAACAAGATGTGACAGGAAATCCATTCCAAAGGTGGCACAGACAAGACCACAATTTTAGTAGACTGAGGAAGGGTTAGAACAATGTTTTTTGTTGCCGCTTGTTCCTTTTGTTTGCTGGGGAGTACTGCACACTCTTTTTCTTGGGTGCAACAGGGACAGGTAGTAAGGACAAACTGCCTAATGAGATCACACAGGAATAGTCTTCCCCATACTATCCAAAATAAAAAAGAAAGGATTTTGTTAGGTGTTCAGGGTTTCTAGGTCTCTGGTTGGAGATCTTCACTTCATTTTTTTTTATACAATCGTTGCATAAGAATGTATGTGCATGTATTTCATGTATGGTACTTACCTGTAAAAGGCTTCCTTATGTAGGCATCTAAAAGCCCTGATACTTCTGCTTGGTGCCGCCATCTTGGGTGTGATGTCAGCAACCCCAGAAGACTCAGCTGTCACTCAAGCGACACTCTTGAGTATTCCCTGTCATTCTTCCTCCAGCTGCTATATAAAAGTTATGTAGGGAGGTGACCGGAGGGGTGCTGAGCCAGCACAGAAAGTAACTGGACACTCCCAGTAGAGGAGAAGGCTATCATATGCAATAAGGAAGGGGCTGTGCTAGAGAATTGACTCTTCCTGGAGTGTCAATTCTCTAGCAAGTTCAGAGGCACATTGCAAGGCAATAAAAATGTGTATGGAAAGATAAAATGCTGCAAGCAAGTATTTAAAACGCTCACATTTTCTGTGCTTTCACCTGCATTTTTTTAGTTGGTGACAGAGTTTCTGAATTCCCCTTTTTAATGTGTATATTATAATAATAATAATAAGGGAAAAAAAAAACGTTATATCGAATTGTAGCACTTGGGGGAATACAATGGTGACAGCATGACCAATGTTTTGGGATGTCTCAATGTTTTGGGATGTGTAGCCTAGACTGGCAAAACTGATACTAGCAAACATTAGTGAGGAAGGGGGTTGGAGGTGTAGGTATGAAGTTTTTTTTATTTTTTCCAGTTTTTACAAATAGGTATTTAATACAAAGAGAATTTATTACACTAAGGACTAGTTTACACTTGCTGCAAAACATGGTTTTGGACACGCTTTGTTAAAGCTCTCTCAACGCCAGTCAACGCTCCTGTCATTAAATAAAATGGTTAGCTTACAGTCTTGTTTACACCTTGCTTTTGCTTGGGGCTTCAATGAGGCTTTGGTGGAGCTTTGAATGGGGCTTTGATTGGGCTTTGGTGAGGCTTCGGGGGCTTTGATGGGGCTTCAGTGGGGCTTCAAGCGTGCTTTGCCATAGACTTCTATGGAGGCTTTGAAGATGCTCTATGCATGAGGCCTTAGTGGTGAAAAAAGAAGCTGCAAGCAGATCACACAGGTGCACTGATAATTAGATGAGGATCAGCTCCTTTAGTTACATAGTTAGTCTGGTTGTCCATCTAGTTCAACCAGTAAGGCCTCATGCACACTGGACGTTATAAAACTGCCAGTAGTGTTGGCTGTAGAAAGCTGTAGAATGAGTTTTGCAGCATTTTTGCAGTAGCATTTTTTAGCGTTTTTTAAGAAAACTATACTCCTACAAAAGCTTATGACTCAAAAATGCTGATCAATGCCTAACAGCAAAGTTTTTCAGCGTTTTTAAGCTTTTATTAGAGTTAGAGCGTTTTTACAGCTGAAAAACTCCACTTAGGCCTCATGCACATTGCACCTTTTTATAGCTACTGCTTTTGGCTTCAGACGTTTTCTTCTGTAGCCAGTAAATCAGTAAGTTGGCATGTTATCCTATGTGTCCATGCACACATAGGCTGTTATCAGCGTTTTTTAGCAGGGGCATTTTCTGGCTGAAAAAAACCCCAGAACTAGCATTTCTCAGCTGTAAAAACGCTCTCATAAAAGCTGAAAAACATGGCTATTCTGCATAGTGGTGCACTGAAATTTCGGCCGCCGAAACATATCGGCTGAAAACTGTCTTTTCGGCATGTGGCCTTAAGAAGAAAAGGTGCTGATAATGGCGCTGAAAAGGGGGCGTGGTCCACCCGCCAGGTCCCGCCCATTGCGGGGTGTTATCCTGGTGGCTCAAGGTCTTGTCCTCCCCTCCCTCCTACTCTCCTCGCAGAGCGGCAATCTCCCTCTGTCAAGGAGCTGAATTGTCCGGGCGGCTGTGGTAACAATGTCCCAACTCCTGTGATAGACAGCACACTGATCCAATGCCAGGACATTGAATCAATATGACGTGATCACAGGAGGTGGGAAATTGTTACTGCGGCCGGGAAATTCAAATCCAGCTCCGTGACACAGCGAGAGATCACCGCTCTGATCCGGACACTGGCAAGGCTGCATCCCACCTGCACTGGCAAGGCTGCATCCCACCTGCACTGGCAAGGCTGCATCCCACCTGCACTGGCAAGGATGTATCCCACCTGCACTGGCAAGGATGTATCCCACCGGCACTGGCGAGGCTGCATCTGACGGGCACTGGCGAGGCTGCATCTGACGGGCACTGGCGAGGCTGCATCTGACGGGCACTGGCGAGGCTGCATCTGACGGGCACTGGCGAGGCTGCATTTGACGGGCACTGGCGAGGCTGCATCTGACGGGCACTGGCGAGGCTCATTCTGACGGGCACTGGCGAGGCTGCATCTGACGGGCACTGGCGAGGCTGCATCTGACGGGCACTGGCGAGGCTGCATCTGACAGGCACTGGCGAGGCTGCATTAAGCTATTGTATGATGTCTGCAGTCTCTCACCATCTCATGTATCATGTCTGCTAGAGGTGCACCAAATGGAAATTTTGCTAATACTATTAGCAGTGTGTTAAAGTTTAAGTAAGAGATTGCAGACATGATACAAGAGATGGTTAGAGACTGCAGACTGCATTTTTCTTGAGCTTTTTCAACAATAAATTCATATGAATTTAAATTAATGATATTTAATTAAAAAGTTGAATATAATACAATTATATGTAAAAATATAAATAATTTTTAAAAACTGTCATTTTCGGTCTTGGTTTTTGTTTTGGCACAAAAATTTCCATTTTGGTGTGTACCCCTAATTCTGCGTTTTTCAGTGTTTTTGATCCATAAGCTTTTGTGGAGTATAGTTTTGCTAAAAAAAAACGCTACAGCTAAAACGCTAAAAACTAATGAAAAACACCTTCTACAGATACAGCTTTCTACAGCTAACGCTACTTGCGTTTTTATAATGTCCAGTGTGCATGAGGCTTTAAGAGTTTAACTAGTTCTGGGGTTTTTTTTCAAGCCAGAAAATGCCTCTGCAAAAAACGCATATAACAGCCTATGTGTGCATGGACACCTAGGATAACATGCTGAGGAGTTTACTGGCTGCAGAAAAAAATATTTGAAGCCAAAAACAGCAGCTGTAAAAACGTCCAGTGTGCATGAGGCTAAAAGTCTAGTTGCTACATCTGGCACCTCCTGCTCCTCACTGTTGTTCCGCCACCTTATTGGGCGTCCTCACTAACCAAAAAGGAGCTGTTGTATTAGGTTGGGCACCACAGAAACGGGAAAATATGTACACAACAGTGAGTCCTGTTTTCTGGAGTCTATTTCACTGGTCTCTGAACTGCAGCCCAGGGGCCAGATGCGGCCCTTTGCTTGCCTTTACCCGGCCCTTGGGGCACTTTTCCTCCCACTGTTGCAAGACACTATTCCTGTCACTGACAACAATGGAACATAATTCCTGTTACTGAAAAAGTTAAATGAAAAACCCGCTTGCTTTGCGGGCACTCGGAAGGGAGGAGCCAGGAGCACCGGCGGAGGATCCCAGAAGAGGAGGATCAGGGCTGCTCGGTTTAAAACCATTACACAGAACTGGTAAGTATGACATGTATGTTAGAAGAAAAAACAGAAAAATCTTCACAAGCACTTTACGTAATCTTAAAATTATTATTTTTTTAACCACTTCACAGTTCTAGTTTGTATAAAAATGTCTTGGATTGCAGTGCTTAAAGCAGAGATCCACCCAAAAGGGGAAGTTCCGCTCCACCACCCCAAATACGCCACATTTGGCATGTCAGTTTTGGAGGTGGGAGGGGGGAGCAGGTACCTAGTTTTGACAGGTACCTGCTCCTACTTCTGCTCGGCCACCTAGGCGGCTCGAGACGAAGTTCTCTTTTCCCCCTCCCACCTTGCAGTCTTCTGGGATCACAGATCCCAGAAGATTGCCTGACCAATGGGGAGGCGCTGCGCGACTCGCGCAGTGGCAGTGTGCACACAGCTTTGAAGCCACAGGCTGTCACTTGCAATGCTGGCGCAGAGGAGAAGGAGAAAACCAAGGGTTCAGGCGGCTGCGTCGCTGGACCGTGGGACAGGTGAGTGTGTGTTTACTAAAAGTCATCAGCTGCATTTATTGTAGCTGCTGACTTTAAATAAACACATAAATGAGTGAAACTCCGCTTTTTTTTTAACTTTTTTTTTTTTTTACATTTTTACTGTTGTGCGAACCGCCGTGATCTGTGACTGTTTAGCTGCATTGGAGGCCAAGGGAAACATTGGGGGTCTAATACAGTCTTTTTCAACCAGGGTGTTTCCTCAAAATGCCTAAAAATGGCCCCAAATTGTCCACAAGCCTGCAGGTGGATCAGACCTGACATTTTTTTGTTGCCCAAAGCCACAGGATTTATTGTGCAGCATTACAACCTTGGTCACCGTGCAGACCAGCCACCAGCATCTGAACAACAGATGATGTCATATGTTGATAAGGAGGACATCGGGTGCCTCTCTTGCCCCTCTCCATCAACACTGGGGTCACATTAGCTGAATCAGAAAGAGAAACTGAGGAGAAACATTGGAATACTAGTCAGGTATACTAGTCAGGTATAAGGCTTTGTAAGAATAAACTCTAACATTGGATGTCCTATGTTGTGTGGATGCTGCTGCATCATGTAAAAATGATTATTATATAATAATTATCATCACAACTATGTGATGCTATCATGTCAATATGGACCAAAATCTCTAAGGAATGTTTCCAAAAACTTGTTGAATCTACGCCATGAAGAAATAAGGCAGTCCTGAAGGCAAAAGGGGGTCCATCCTGGTAGCAAGGTGTACCTAAAAAAGTGGCCAGTGAGTGTATATTATACATAGATGGAATAATAATCTTTCACTGCACTGCTGATTAAAAAACAAAATGAAATGCATGTTGTGAGTTCCACATCACCTCTACACATTTCCCGATAAAGCCAAGACAGTGTTGTAAATATTTGATTCTTTTAGAACCTGTTTGACAGTCAGAGCCTGACCTGCCCGTCTATAGCCTGCTGCCCATTCTGCGCTCTCTCTCATACCTCCGTCTCCTCCACAGGAACGTAGTCGATTTTGCCCTGGTGGCCACACAGCTGGGGTTTTGCAGTGTTTACTTCGTCTTTCTGGCAGAAAACGTGAAACAAGTAAGTATAGAAGCTGCCGCTGTGCTAATTAACTTTTCAAATTTGTTCATTTAATTACTAGCTTTAAAAATCTTCCCGGATCAAAGAGAGTCTCTATTCCATTTTCTTCGTGCACAGAAAATAAAATGATTTTTTTAATAAGTGTTCACACTGTAATTTACAAACATTACCGCTTGCTTTTCAACTTTTATGCCCGTTCAGCCTGGAGAAATCTAGTGTCAGAGGAGTCACATCATTTGAATGTTAATTAATTGAGGCCAATTGTGCGCAACACTTAAATATTCAGCATTTAATGGAATCTGTTTTTTTAACGTTGTTAGTTCAGCCGGAATTAACGTTTTGTTTTTTGGTTACATAGCTGCTCATGGTAAAATTTTATAAATTCCTAAAATAAATCTAAACCCCAAGAACAAAAATGTAATACTGTATATTTCAGCTTACCAGTATTTTGATTTTGAAGTTGCATTCATTTTCTTCTTCTTCAATCTTTCTTATTAAAACCTTGAAAAAATACGGAGGTTGCATGTTTAGGGGTTTGTAAAAAGTACATGTAGACCAGTAGTGGGCAACTTGCTTGACATGGGGGCTTCAGTTTCGGCCCTCAACATCACATAAGGGCCGCAGATAAAATTCAATAAAATCTCTGTGTCAGAGATTGCAGACACACAACAATAGTGAAACATTATGGGCATGGTACAAGAGATGGTCAGAGACTGCAGACATGATATAAGCGATGGTCAGAGATTGGCTGTTAGCAGCCAAGAAAGCAGCCGATCAGACCGATCTGTGTCTGATTGGCTGCATGGGAGTCTATAGGAGAGATCTGAGGTATAATAGATCCCAGATCATTTCATAAAGAGAACCTGTCAAGGCCTATGCTATCGCAAGCAATGTTGTTAAAAAACAAACAAAAAACTGTACAATTTTTTTTTGTATAAAATAAACAACAATAATAATAATTATAACAATTGTGCAGCGCTAGTGAAAAAACATTCTGCAAGGCTACAGAAATCAATGACTATTAGTGCCCATAAATCTATAAACAAAATAATGATATTACATATATATATATATATGTATATATATATATATATATATATATATATAATGTCCCTGAATAGATGTGAAAGACAGCCACCACCGATTGCAGGAAAGCTTACCGGAACAAATGGACCAATTAAAGAGACAAGTATGGCTCTAAGACTGAGAACCGAGTCTTCAGCCTGCAGAGAGCGGCTCTTTGCTCTGCCTCCAGCGCTCACCGGAGTGCCGGGCTGTGTAGGGGGTGGGAGCGGCCGACTCAGGCTGAGCCAGCTGCCAGTCCAGGCATCTGGGTGGGATCCTGACTGTTTCGTCGGGATCTTTGCTGAGCCTGGACTGGCTGAGTGACGTCAGTGACGTGAGTGACGTCAGCCGACAGCAGGCTTTAGTCCACTGTCTGCTGAAAACGAGCAGAACGAACGTCACTCCTGTGATCCATAGGAGAAGTATAACCAAAAAAGCTTTGGCTATTCTTTTTTTTTTTTTTTACGTTCACAGTCCTAGGAAGACAACGCACACGCACTGTAG
The DNA here is from genome assembly GCA_037952925.1 of Lithobates clamitans. Lineage (NCBI taxonomy): Eukaryota > Metazoa > Chordata > Amphibia > Anura > Ranidae > Lithobates > Lithobates clamitans. The sequence continues at coordinate 300,252 of JBBGZY010000303.1, forward strand.
CGCATTGAGAGTTATTACACATTTGACGCACATGTAAATACATTTTATCAACCCAACATTTGATAATTGTGCTTTATTTGTATTTCCGACAGCTCAGTGTTGGTAGTTAATTCCAGTGCACTCTCCTGCTGTATGCAATTTATATGTGAACAACATGAACACTTATTCCAACATTTGTATGTTCCTTCCACATTTATCCATGTGTAAAGAAGCAAATGTACCAAGATATGTTGTAATGTCATTTATGAGAGTGCAGGGTACTGGAAGCATATACTTTGGTATGAGGTGGTGATAATGGGGGGGTGGGGGGGGAGAGATGGGTTCTCTTGACTATGTGAGTGCAAAGTGTCCACAGTTTTAACAATAAAAACTAGATTTCCATCAGGTCTGAATTATGCATAGGTATTTCACATTTCTATGAATAAATTCTTAAGTATTTTATTTTCTCCTACATAGTCATGCATATTTCTTTTTCATACATCATGGGACACAGAGTCAGGCTAATTTTCCTTACCTACTGGGTTATACTCCATCTCCAGGTGAATGGACACTGGTAGACCACAGGTCTTCAGACATGATGTGATCCCCTATATAATCCCTTCCACAAAGGAAGTACTTCAGCTTTTTACCAGTGCCTGCAAGGTGGATGGCACGGTTTGTTTGAGCTCTCTGTGCTCCAGGTCTCTAGTCCCACAAACGGTTCTTAAATGAATCAAGGGACTGACCGATCGGATCCATTTGACACAGGCTTTATATGCTTACCGTAGATAAATGGCACCCGAGCCTCGCAAAGAAGACTCCAGATCCTGCGAGGTTTCGCCTGTAATGCGGCCTCCGGGCGCTGGACCCTGCAAAGTGGAATCCTGGACACCACAGCGCTAAGGCATTCCTGCAGGGTGCTGTAAAGGTACAAGGGAGTGGACTCTAAACATGAAAAAGGTACCCAGTGCTTGAAGGTCCTCAAGGGACAACAACCCTCCGTGAAGGGTGAATATTGGGCTCTTAGTTTCTAAGCTGCCCTGCGCCTGGACGGGTAAGTGAAACCCCTTTATTGTGGGGTGCCCCAGTGATTGTAACAATCAGTCAAGGTAGCTAGAAGCTGGACACCTCTGTGCGGTGACCATACGGTGGAGTTTTGGGCTAGCTGTGGATGTTTGCAAAGTGTACTTTTTTTGATTGTGTCTGGCTGTTTTTTACCTGTATGATGGAGCACAACGGTGCGCCAATTCGCTTTGGTTCACCAGGACGCATGTGCATTTGCAAGAGTGCCGCTATGCTCAGCAGTTGTTGTTTGGCGACCGTGGCACGTGGGCATTCGCAAAAGTGCTGCGGATTTAGCAGCTTTTTTGTTTGGCGGCCATGGTGCATGTGGCTTTGTCATACATGCACAGTAGCCTTTTATCTGGGCGCACGAGGATTCGCGTCATACGTGAATACAGCAATGCCCATTTGCTGGGACCACGCACACACAGAAAGTTTTAGCACACACCTAGCTTATTTAAGCTGTGTAGGCCAAGCATGCAGTGCTTCCAGAAGGCAGCTGTGGGACACAGAGCAGGCTCTGAACAGACACTTGCAGTGGTTAATTTTTCCCTTACCCGGGTCACGTGAGTCACCAAGTGTTGCTTGGCAGGCTAAAGGTGCTTAGCAGGATTGTTGCATAGGGGCTTGGTGAGCCCTATTAAAGGGTCTCCCTTCTGAGGTGTTTTAATACTACACCCATATACTCTCTTTTTGTGACTGGTAAATGCCTTCTAAAAAGAGGAGCAGAACTAACACTACAGGGAAGGGCACACCAATGTCGTCATTAGTTCCTGACAAACCTAGTCGTATCCCTAGTGTCGTATCCCCTGAAAGACCAGAGGTTTCCGGACAATCTGAGCCGCTGCGCCTATCTAGTATTGTGCCTACAGTCGACGCTGCTGCTTCACCCTCTATCACCTGACTCTGACCGAAATTGTTCGTTCTGCCTTTAAGTCGCCTCTTGCAGAGGTGACTGAGCCCCCCCGGTCCTCTTTGGGATCCTGAGGCCTCTTCAGGCCGCATGGGCTTTCCCTTTACCACCCCCCTGTTGGAACTGGCGGTGTATGCTGATTGGGAACATCCTGACAGGATTTTTATTCCTCCCAAGAGGTTTTCCCTTTTATATCCCATGGATGAAAGTTCATTAAAAATGGAGCATGCCAGCAGTAGATGCAGCAGTCTCTTCCTTAAACAAGAACTTAACTTGTCCGGTAGATAACGCACAGGGTTTGAAAGACCCTATTGACAAGAAATTGAAGTCATTATTAAAGGCTTCCTTTTCTTTGGCCAGTTCAGCTATTCAGCCAGCTGCAGCAATTGGTATCTGCCAGTCCATAAAGGATCAAGTCAGACGGCCTGATAGGCCTAACCAGGAAGATGATCTGCCTGAAAGTAAGACAGATATTTCTCGAGCGCTGTGTTTTGCTATTGACGCCTTAAAGGATTCAATACAGCAAGTTTCTCGTTTGGCTCTCTCGTCTGTACATATGTGCAGACTCTTGTGGCTTAAGAACTGGTCAGCCCAGCTGCCTTGTAAAAAGTTATTGGCAGGTTTCCCTTTTCACGGGGAACGTTTATTTGGTAATCATTTGGACAAATATATCCAAAACATTTCCGGAGGGAAGAGTTCTCTACTTCCTGTGAAGAAAAGCATCAGACGTCCCTCGTTTAAAACCTCAGGGACTGTTTCCGCAAATGTCAAAGCGCCAAGGGGGTCCTGCTGCCAACAGAGCGCTAGGGCCAAGGGCAAGCCGCAGGGCCAGGGCCAGAAGAAGCCCTGAGTCCAAGATTCTTCTAAACCCAGCACCAAGCCCTCCTTTTGAGGGGACGCCCACACACCATCGAGTGGGGGGGAAGGCTGCTGCAGTTTGCGGACATTTGGAGAACAATAATTTAGGACGAGTGGGTCATCTCAATTATATCTCGCGGTTACAAGCTGGCGTTGTGGGGGGTTCCCCCTCAGAGGTTTTTAAGATCCAGAGTTCCCTCGGATCCTCCAAAAAGAAACTTATTGCGTCAGGCACTACATCATCTAGTGCATCAAGGAGTGATTGTAGAGGTTTCAGGTATCTGAAAGGGGCACAGGGTTTTACTCAAACCTATTTACGGTTCAGAAACCAAACGGGGACACAAGGCCCATTTTGGACCCAAGATCCCTGAACAAGTATCTACGGATACAGTCCTTTCAGATGGAATCTGTCTGCTCAGTAGTAGCCTCACTCCAGAGGGGAGACTTTCTATCCTCCATCGATATAAAAGATGCATATTTACACATACCTATCTTTCAGCCTCAACAGAGGTTCCTACGTCCATAGGGTTCAATATTGAGTTGGCCCACCCTTTGCAGCTATAAAAGCCTCAACTCTTCTGGGAAGGCTGTCCACAAGGTTTAGAAGTGTGTCTAGGGGCATGTTTGACCATTCTTTCAGAAGCGCATTTGTGAGGTCAGGCACTGATGTTGGACAAGAAGGCCTGCCTCTCAGTCTCCACTCTAATACATCAATTGAGGTCAAGACTCTGTGCAGGCCAGTCAAGTTCCTCCACCCCAAACTCGCTCATCCATGTCTTTATGGACCTTGCTTTGTGCACTGGTCCAAATCACTTGGTGGAGGGGGTATTGTGGTGTGGGGTTGTTTTTCAGGGGTTGGGCTTTGCCTCTTAGTTATAGGTGATCGGACCTCGTAAGGCATCAACATACAAAGAGATTTTTGGACAATTTCATGCTCCCAACTTTGTGGGAACAGTTTGGGGATGGCCCCTTCCTCTTCCAACATGACTGTGCACAAAGCAAGGTCCATAAAAACATGGCTGAGTGAGTTTGGGGTGGAGGAACTTGACTGGCCTGAACAAAGTCCTGACCTCAACCTGATAGAACACCTTTGGGATGAATTAGAGCAGAGACTGCGAACCAGGCCTTCTCGTCCAACATCAGTGCCTGACCTAACAAATGCGCTTCTGGAAGAATGGTCAAACATTCCCATAGACACACACTAAACCTTGTGGACAGCCTTCCCAGAAGAGTTGAAGCTGTTGTTATAGCTGCAAAGGGAGGGCCAACTCAATATTGAACCCTACAAACCTAGACTGGGATACCATTAAAGTTCATGAGCGTGTAAATCAGAAATCCCAATTCTTTTGACAATACAGTGTATATAATTGCTGCTGCTGTCAAAATACAGATTGTCTGCAACAGTGTTTATAAACGTTTACGGCCATTGTATTCTGAAAGTGTCAGATAGTGTCCGCCACAATATCGAAGTCCCGATATAAGTCGCTGATCGCCGCCATTACTAGTAAAAAAAAAAAAAATTTCCATAAAATTTATCCTATAGTTTTGTAGATGTGCAAACCAGTCTATATTATTGGGATTTTTTGTTACCAAAAACATGTAGCCAAATACATATTGGCCTAAATTTATGAAGATTTTTTACATTTTTTTTTTATTGGGTGTGTTTTATAGCAGAAAGTAAAAAAATAATGTTGGTCTTCTTTTGTTTATAGCGCAAAAAATAAAAGCTGCAGAGGTGATCAAATACCACCAAAAGAAAGCTCTATTTGTGGGAAAAAAAGGACATCCATTCTATTTGGGTACAGCGTTGCACGACTGTGCAATTGTCAGTTAAAATAAAGTGCATAGTGGCGCAGGCTGTAGTATATAAAATGCAACATGAGTCCATACAAGTGTCCTTTGAGCTCTCTAGCTCTGTGTGAGAAGACAGTCTGTAGTATCTGGGAAGCCTTGCAGGGGGAGTTTTTTTACTCTTTCCAATTTTATCTATTAACAAAGATTTTTTATGCCTCTATTGTATGTATGGAGTGCAGTTACAAATTTTCCCCACTGGGTGGCAGCCCTACCAAGGTACATAAAAAGGCCGTTTACAGCCTATTCTCGTTAGCTTGACAAAGGAGCGTGCACTGCAAACCAAATCTTCCCAGTGTCCACGCTCCTGAAACGCGTCGCGATAACGTCCATGACGCCATCCTGCCATACGCTGCATTCCAGCCCTCTCCTGTGATCCACTAGCTGCGCTCCAGACTTCGTTCTGGATCCCGTCTGACTGCCGAGAGATTCCTGCTGGCCAGGACGCCGGCCCCACACAGATCAACAGGACGAGATCACTGCTGACAGCCGAGACAGAGATCGTGCGTTTTCACTGGACTCTACTGTGCCTGTTTAAAGATACTGCAATGTGAGTTTTTTACTACGCTTTGTCTATTAAACGGAACAGTCTTACTTAGAGGCGCCTATTTCCTGTTTTTTCATCAGTTATATAACGCAGTGCTGTACTGCAAAAAATAGTCATATCAGGAAGGGGGTAAACCTTACGGAGCTGAAGTGGTTAAAGTGCCCTCACTCTGGAGGAAGGAGAACAGGGGCATCTTTGGACAGCAGCATTGTTTATCTGGGGACAAGGAAAGTGTTAGGTGCACTAGCAGATTTAGATACACTAACCAATTGAAGCCAAACTCCAGCTCATACTTTATTAGCAGTTACATCAACCGTTTTTCTTGCTTTTGGATTAAAGTTTTTACATGAATAAAAGCTGATCATTGTAAGCAGTGGCAAATGGTTTATCTCATCTCTGTAACTGATACATCTATAGGACAGCTTGTTCTTTTGAAAAACAACAGACTTACAGGCCAAATCAACAGGTGAAAATAAAGGCAAAGAAAGTCTAAAAAAAAAGAAAATGAATGTAACCACTACATGTAAGAATTGGTAAGCTGCAATATAATACATGTTTTCTTTTGAGGTTATTACATGAAACAATCATAAAATAGGCATTCACTGAGTCTACAGCACAACGCACACATACATTTCTATTGGCTAGTGAAGCAGCCCATCGCAATGGTGAGCCAGTAGGAATTTGTGGGGGAAGTGCTAACCCTACCTGCATTGTTGGAGCCTCAACCAATCAGAAGGCCAGCCAACAGTGGATGCTAAAATCTGCTGCAGGTATGAGCAGATATGTTCTGTTCCTGCACTTCATATCTATTGGTAGCTGTCAGAATTCTTAAAGCCCAATTCTAGTAAAATTAAAAATACAAATACAGTAATACCTTGGTTTCAGAGCGTTTTGCAGGACAAGCAACATTTTTTTTAAAATAAATTTTGACTTGATATACAAGTAGAGTCATGTCACAACTGGGTTTAAAAGAGAAGAGAGGCGCCTCTAAGTCTAGCAATACAGATACATTTAACCGGTTCCATACCGGGCCTTTTCACCCCCTTCCTTCCCAGACCAATTTTTAGTTTTCATCGCTGTCGCACTTTAAACGACTAATGCGCGGTCGTGCGACGTTGTACCCAAACAAAATTGACGTCCTTTTTTCCCCACAAATAGAGCTTTCTTTTGGTGGTATTTGATCACCTCTGCGGTTTTTATTTTTTGCGCTATAAACAAAAGAAGAGCGACAATTTTGAAAAAAAAAACACAATATTTTTTTCTTTTTGCTATAATAAATATCCCAATTTTTAAAAAAACAAAACAAATTTTTTCCTCAGTTTCGGCCGATACTTATTCTTCTACATATTTTTGGTAAAAAAAAAAATCGCAATAAGCGTATATTGATTGGTTTGCGCAAAAGTTATAGCGTCTATAAAATACGGGATAGATTTATGGCATTTTTTAAAAAAAAAATATTTATTTATTTTTTTTTACTAATAATAGCAGCGATCGCGATTTTTTTCCGTGACTGCGACATTATGGCGGACACATCGGACACTTTTGACACATTTTTGGGACCATTCACATTTATACAGCGATCAATGCTATAAAATTGCATTGATTACTGTGTAAATGTGAAAGGGTTAACCACTAGGGGGCGGGGAGGGGTTAAATGTGTTTCCTAGGGAGTGTTTCTAACTATAGGGGGAGGGGACGTACAAGGGGAGGAGACCGATCAGTGTTCCGCTGTTCTGGGAACACAGATCGCTCTCCTCTGAGATGACAGGACGTGGATCTCTGTGTTTACACACACAGATCCACGGTCCGGCCCGGTTAACGGGCAATCGCGGGTGCCCGGCGGACATCGCGGCCGCCGGGCACACGCATTGGGTCCTGAGCAAGGCGGCGCGCGCGCCCCCTAGGCGGCCGGGAACCCGAGGCCGTCATATTACGTCCACCCAGGATGGGAGATCCCTTCTGTGGACGTCATTTGACTATAAGCGGGTAGGGAAGTGGTTAATGAAGGTACAACATTTAGCAACTCTCATGGTTGATGATTAAAACGGGCACATCCTAGTATGCAGGCATCCGGGGTAAAGATGTCCACAACGACCTTCCTCCGCACCGCCATTGACATTGTCCCTTCCACGCCGCGCTCCACCAGCGGTTCAAGCCTCGCTTTAAGATCGCTCTACTGCAGGGTAGTCTTCCCGGTCATGATCGCAGACAGCTTTACCCCCGGATGCCTGCATACTTAGATGTGCCTCTTTTATTCATATATAAGTGCTTTGGATTACAAGCATGTTTCCAAAATGAATTATGCTCACAATCCAAGGTTTTACTCTACACGTCTTCACTGGTTGATATAAAGAAACCAAAAAGCAGATTTCACTGCACCGTCCAATCTGTTGCTGTCCTCCGAAGATTCATCAGTCGTTCAGTACAGTAGGGTCTTACATCAAAACAAAAAGTCACTGGAAATGCCAAATCAGCTTGAAGCAGGTTAATGCAGCTTAGAAGGTGGTCAATGCGCCTGTCGATGTTCTGAGTGATCTGAGAAGCATCTAAAACTGATATCAAGTGCAGGCTGAACACACCAGACAACAGGCTTCGTTTTCCCATTAACATGAACCCTCTGCTTTCTGTACAGGTGTTTGAAGTTTATATTGAAGGTCCCGCTGAGCATCCGAAGTCAGAAGAGAGAAGGTGGAATCTGGACCTAAGATTGTACATGATATGTTTCCTGCCACTCATCATTCCATTGGTTTTTATAGGGAATCTGAAGAACTTATCCATCTGCTCTTTTTTAGCCAATCTGTCCATGGCTGTCAGCCTTGTTATTATTTATCAGTATGTTCTCAGGGTAAGTAAAGGTTCTGTATTTCTTTTGTGATACTTTACTGCATGGAAGGTTCACTTTAAAGCACCTGGAAGCCCATCCCTAGCAAGGCAAGCCATAGATGATGCAATGTTCTTTCCTGCAACCCATGGTTGCAGGAAAGAGAATCGCTTGATTCCCTCATCAACACAGGAATAGGCTGAACTGAGTGCATGTACATTAGGATGTGGACATTTTTTCTGCAAACGCTCTGCAGTGGCAGGCAGGACTGTACAGTGAAGAACTCGGGAGCAGGGCTGTATTAAAGTGATTGTAAAGTCTTGTTTTTATTTGTTTAAAAATAACAAACATGTTATACTCACCTGCTCTGTGTAATGGTTTTGCAGAGAGCAGCCCCAATCCTCCTCTTCTCGGGTCCCTCGCTGGCTCTCCTGGCCCCTTCCTCCTGTTGAGTGCCCCCACAGCAAGCAGCTTGCCGTGGGGGCACCCGAGCTGAAACGCAGCTCTGTATGTCCATACAGACACAAAGGCGCAGTTTGGTCCCTTCCCCCCTCTCTCCTGATTGGCTATCTTACTTTGACAGCAGCAGGAACCAATGGCGCCGCTATTGTGTCTCAGCCAAGAAGGAGGGAAAGTCCCGGATGGCCATCGCTGGATCGAGATGGGGTTCAGGTAAGTATGAGGGGGTCTGCTGCACACAGAAGGTTTTTTATCTTCATGCCTAGAATGTATTAAGATAAAAAAAACCTTCTGCCTTTACAACCCCTTTAAGGTAGGCAACTGTTATTCTGTGGGGTTGTGAGAACATTTAAAGGGTAACTCAACTTTTGCAACAAATGGCAAATAAAAAAAATAATATAGCATATACAATTGCTACACAAGTCATATTGTAATTGAATATTATTCAGTGATAATATTCTAGGCGTTCTGTACACAAATGGTATACGGAACGCCCCCCCCCCCCCCCAGATATGTAATTTCTTGCTTATGTGATTGGCTCACTGATTTTGCCAGAAGTCTGCAGTAAAATACAAGTCAGATTTTGGGCATCCCCTGTAACGAAATGTAATTTCTGGTGATATACGTCCAAAGGGAAATCACATCCAAGACCCTGCCACTTTCCACATTAGAACCTTGCAAGTGCAGCAGCTGATTGATAATTCTAAAGTCACCCTCATTAGATTTAATTTTCACATGCACACAGAGAAACAAACAGCTATTTCTTCAGAATAACAAAAGGTAGGAATCTGCAACATAGTTTGTTAAAAGCCCTGCAATGTACATAGATCACCCAGAGGGGAAGCCCGCTGTCGGCTGACATCACAGGGCTAGTCCAGGCTGGGAAAGCCGCTCCAAAGTCGCCCAAAAGTAGTACAGGAACCTTTTTCTAAGTAGGAGTGACTTGAGTTGCTCCTATTAGAACGGTTCCATTGCAATGCATGGAGCGGGACTTGTCAGGTGGCTAAGTCGCCTGACTGGTCGCCCCTGTGTGAACCGGCATTTAGAGCCGGCGGGGACAGATGCTGCATCCACATAGGTAAGTGTAATTCTTAAAAAAAAAAAGTTTCCCAAACTTCTGTTTTAACCCCTTGCCGACCAGCTCACGACGATCGGCACAATGGCACGGCTGGGCAAATGGGCTTACAGGTACGTCCCCTTTTAAGATGCGGCATTGTGGGTGCCTCCGCGTGCTCTGTGACCGCAGGTCCCGCGGACTCGATGTCTGCCGGGTGCCCATGTTTGTGTCACGGAGTAGAAGAACGAGGAGATGTCTTTGTAAACAAGGCATTTCCCCGTTCTGCCGTGTGACATGACAGAGATCTACTGCTCCCTGTCATCGGGAGCAGTGATCGCTGTCATGTGAGTAGTAGTGAGTAGTAGCCCATCATCGCCCCCTTAACCCCTTCATCGCCCCTAGTGTTTAACCCCTTCACTGCCAGTGTAATTTACACAGTAATCAGTGCTTCTTTATAGCACTGATCGCTGTATAAATGACAATGGTCCCAAAATAGTGTCTGATGTGTCCGCCATAATGTCGCAGTCATGATAAAAATCGCAGAAAAAAATTAATAATAAAAATGCCAAAAAACTATCCCCTATTTTGTAGACACTATAACTTTTGCACAAACCAATCAATATACACTTATGATTTTTTACCAAAAATATGTAGAAGAATATATATCGGCATAAACTGAGGAAGAAAATAGTTTTTTTATATGTGTTTGGGGGATATTTATTACAGCAAAAAGAATATTGCTTTTTTTTCAAAATTGATGCTCTTTTTTTGTTTATAGCGCAAAAAATAATAACCGCAGAGGCGATCAAATACCACCAAAAGAAAGTTCTATTTGTGGGGAAAAAAGTACGTCAATTTTGTTTGGGTGCAACATCGCACGACCGCGCAATTGTCAGTTAAATCGAAGCAGTGCCGAATTGCAAAAAGTTCCCTGGTCAGGAAGGGGGTAAATCCTTCCGGGGCTGAAGTGGTTAAAGTTCACACGTATCACCAGTATTTAGGGTTGTAACATACAACATGTTCAGCGCCCCCCCTTAACCCTCTCAACCCTCTGACAGCGGGTGGGGATCTCTCCGCTGCCACAATCACATTTTAAAAACAGTGCATATATTCTGGGAAACACAGTTGTTTCATTCATACATCTGTGAATAAACGAACTGCAAGTCCCATCTGCCTCCGTAGCAGACAGCTTGTTGTTCTCGATGACCTACTGTAGGGGGCGCTGATTAGAACCTTCGTAGTTCACTGACACTTCCTGCACATTCTCTACCTGCCGAATCATGTGCGTTTTATTGTTTTTTATGACTGAAGGTGAGCTTATCCTTCAAAGCGTTGTTGTCCTTTTAATAACCAGTTTCCTTTAATTAGCAAATAATTGGAAAGTCTAGGTGTGAGCAAATGAAGCCTTCAACATAACTTTCTAGGGGGGGGGGGACATTAGGTTACAGGGAGTTGGAGTGAGAGAGGTTTTTTTTTCTCCTTGGAGATTTAATCGGGGTTCTCTGTAATCTACTTCAGGCAGAATCCAGAATGTACCCTACAGGTTCTCAGGCAGTTTTCTTCTGAAATTAAAAGATATAAGTAAATATCATTATCATTTTAATATCATGGGGTGATAAAGAAGCCTCTTGGAGAAATCCGTATGCTGGTGACCACCCAAAACTAAAATATTAGCTTTTGGTAGTGTTGATTCATCCATGGTCTATGTTTTCAGAATATAGTCCATTTGATTACATCTATTATTTATTTTCTATTTCTTTAGAATCTTTCTGATCCTCGCACTCTGCCTTTGACATCCACTTGGAAGAAATATCCGCTGTTTTTTGGAACGGCCATCTTCGCTTTTGAGGGCATAGGAGTGGTAAGATGTTCTTTTAATATTGGAAGTGTAAATTCTAACTAAATATTTTTTTTAATTGATGAATAATAATAGAGATAAGGTTTGTAATATATTTCCTGGCCATATCTGCAGTGACAGCTGATGCTCAATTTTTTTGGGTGATGGCAAACAAACCCCCCCCCCTCGTCGCTTGATCGCCCACCATTGGGTCTATGGTGGGGTATGATTTCAGCCCCCCCCAGTAAGTTGTGGTATAGAGGAATCCAGCAGCAGCCAGTTGCTCAGGGCTGAGCCTAGTGTGTTGCGGCCAGTTGTGGAAGGTCCCCATGCGGCTGGTCATGTCCAGTAACTCGGGGGAGACAGTGGGCTCATCGTTCTCCTGCTCCTCGGGCAGTCGGTTTAGCCTTAGCTCAGTGTCCATCTGGTTGCTAGGGGATTGGGGCATTGCTGGGCTCAGTTCCCTGGAGGAAGGGACAGGTGAAGAAGTATTTGCGGTGCCCGTATCACGGCCGGTCTCCGGGCTCCCAGCTCTGGAGGATCCCCCCCGCAGGAGAAGCACTGGATCCGGTGCCCAGATAGAAGAAGCCGGCTTGGGCAGGTGATGGGGGACACCGAGCCAACCAGTCACCAGGGCAGAGTACGTTCTGGAAGAGAGTGGAAAATCGCTTCTCCTTCCGGCCAATCGGGTCTTAAGGAAACCCACTTCCTGGCCAGGAGAAGAAGCAGGAAGACAAGTGGGTGGGCTCTGCGCTCCAAGCTCACCCTTTTTAAAGCCAATTAGAGCCTCGGGCTCCAATCATGTGCTTAAAGAAATAAATAAATCTATACACCTGGCGCCCTGCATGGAGATTAGGGGGGCGGTGCCCCTGCCCCCCTTATGAGCAACTGCATATCGGAAATTTTAATATGATTGTTGGCACAGCCATACGTCTGCCTCTTCTGTGCTTCTTACTGAGCCCCGCATTATGAAGAGCCTTTACAACACACCAGTCATTGCATTTTTAAGGCGCAATTCCAAGCATTTAACAATTAAATTATTTTATCCAGCGGATACTGCAGCTGTGCTAAACTTAGGAAATGAACCTGCTTAGTGTAACCACTTAAGGACCAAGCCTATTTCTGACACTTGTTGTTTACAAGTTAAAATCAGTATTTTTTGCTAGAAAATTACATAGAACCCCCAAACATTTTATATATATATATATTTTTAGCAAAGACTCTGGAGAATAAAATGGCGGTCGTTGCAATATTTTATGTCACACGGTATTTGTGCAACGGTCTTTCGAATGCAAATTTTTGGAAAAAATACACTTCACTAAAAAAAAAAAATACAGTAAAGTTAGTTCAATTTTCTTGTAGATTGTGAAAGATGATGTTACACCGAGTAAATAGATACCTAGCATGTTACGGTTTAAAATTGTACAAACTCGTGGAATGGCGACAAACTATAAGCTATAGGATTGCAACAGACCTGAGACACCTTTTGGCGCTCCAAAGAGAATAGTAATGCGGTGTGCATAGTGTCCCCTCACTGTCAGGCCCTGTACCAAGCCATATTCTTGTCTGAATGTTGTGTCCGGGTTTCAGGCAGACTGAAACCCGGACACATGATTCAAAACCTGAATTGTCCTGGTGAATGCCGGACAGGTGGAAACCCCTAAACAAAAACATATATATTACGGCGCTGGCAATAATCAACACCTAAATAATCACGTAATAACAATTCATTAATAAGTGAATGTCCATATATTAGTGAACAATGTGCTCCAATCCATAAAGTGCAAAGTGCTCCAAAGTTCAAGGTGTGCAACACCCCCTCCCGCTTTACACCGATTCACAAAGCAGATCTCACATGCTCATGATAATCATCCATGGATAATAGTACCCAAAATGAGACAAAAAGGAGGGAACTATAGTGAATTACTGTTTGGCAATATCTTTATTGCGTAGAAAATAGAGTGAATACTTACAAAATGCAGAGTTAAAACAGGCATATATTATGAAGAGATTGCAATAGGGAACGCCGCTGTTGGCGTGCATTCCACTGACAACCGGAAGTGACGTCTATTGGACTCGGAACCGGAAATTGCGTCAACGCGTTTCACCCTCCCACAGGGCATCATCAAGGGACCTGATGGTGGCAACCCTACTCCCCTCCCACTGCTGAAACAGGAAGAAACCTTTCTAACATGATGTGCACATTCTAAAGAATGTAGAAAGCTGAAGACATCAGATATACATGTAGAACTTATGTAGGAGGATTCGTTTAATCTCTGTGTATCATCTGAGGCTGTTCACTTTACTGGGTATAGGAGAGGGTTTACATCCACTTACATAGTTACATAGTAGGTGAGGTTGAAAAAAGACACAAGTCCGTCAAGTCCAACCTATGTACAATTACTCAGCAGGATCCTGGCTATACTGTAGAAGAGATCTGGGTGGCTGTAGAGCCTCATGATAACTTCCACATGGTGAAGATGTGTTCTCTTCCACACCATCGATCCACTATGCAGTTTGGGGCTGTCGTATGCTTGGCCAGCAGTGGCAGTGTCAGGAATTGATCAAAGAATCTTTGTCCTCGATCAGCTTGGAGTACAGCGCAGAAGAGACTGTTTAAAGAGAATCTGTCACCACACACTGCTACTATATAGGGGTTTGTCTGCCTAAAATGCAGAATCCCATTTCTTATAAGTGTCTCTGTTCACACCTGTATGCTCAGTAGCCCTATGCTCTTTACTCTTCTCCATACACTCAAAAAAGTACATGAGCTTGTTTTAGTCTTTAGTGTATTTAGATGTTTTTGCCCCATAGACACCAATGAGTGCCCCTGTAAATGCACAACACCATAGCAACCATATAGGCTGCTATTGGAACACCACTCCCCCATCGATGGTGCTATCAGTCTGCTGCAGGCGGAAGGAAGCATTTCCTCAGTTTCAGCAGTCAGAAGGAGGGAGGCTGATCTGTATCGGACATTGGTGGTCACATCCAGCAGGCTGTGTCATCTTGAGCTGGTATCTCAGTCCAGGAAATAGACGGCGACCCTGGATGGTGCCTGAACAAAGATGGCTCTGTCCTTCTGGCTAGAGAAGAAGATAAAGACATTGTTGAAGGGAGTACTATGACCTCTGTGAGGTGTGTTACACATAAAAAAAAAATGTAATGCTGGGTTCACTTTTTTCCCTTTTTTGTATGGCCTAATTATTTATTAAATATATTTTCTTTATTGTTTTTGTACTTTATTCAAATCCACCGTCACTCAATCACACTTTATTTATATGTACTTTGACACCCTTTTGTCGCACTGGTGTCAGAAAAGGTATAAAGGATTTTATACTTATTAGGCACATAACACAAGATTAAAAAAGTGACCAAGGCTGAAGTAAGGATATAGTCAGTTCTATATTACACTGCTTATTGAGGTCCCTGGATTATTCTCAGCTTTAAATTGCAGGCACAGTGTTATGCCCTGTACACACGGTCGTACTTTGTTCGGACATTCCGACAACAAAATCCTAGGATTTTTTCCGACGGATGTTGGCTCAAACTTGTCTTGCATACACACGGTCACACAAAGTTGTTGGAAAATCCGATCGTTCTGAACGCGGTGACGTAAAACACGTACGTCGGGACTATAAGCGGGCCAGTGGCCAATAGCTTTCATCTCTTTATTTATTCTGAGCATGCGTGGCACTTTGTCCGTCGGATTTGTGTACAGACGATCGGAATTTCCGACAACGGATTATGTTGTCGGAAAATTTTATCTCCTGCTCTCCAACTTTGTGTGTCGGAAAATTCGATGGAAAATGTCCGATGGAGCCTACACACGGTCGGAATTTCCGACAACACGCTCCGATCGGACATTTTCCATCGGAAAATCCAACCGTGTGTACGGGGCATTAGAGTGAACACTGCGGTGTTGTGAGGATATAAATAATAATAATGATACAATTATTATTCTTAGTTTAAAGCAGCGGCCTCCAAACTGCAGCCCATGGGCCAGTTGTGGCCCTTAGCTTGCCTTTGACTGGCCCTTGTGACATTGTTCCTCTCACTGATATAAGACCCCATTCCTTCCACTGACACCAGTGATGGGATATAATTTCTCCCACTGACACCCAACAATAGGGCACTATTCCTCCCACTGATACCAATGATGGGGCACTATTCCTCCCACTGATACCAATGATGGGGCACTATTCCTCCCACTGATACCAATGATGGGGCACTATTCCTCCCACTGATACCAATGATGGGGCACTATTCCTCCAACTGATACCAATGATGGGGCACTATTCCTCCCACTGATACCAATGATGGGGCACTATTCCTCCCACTGATACCAATGATGGGGCACTATTCCTCCCACTGATACCAATGATGGGGCACTATTCTTCCCACTGATACCAATGATGGGGCACTATTCCTCCCACTGATACCAATGATGGGGCACTATTCCTCCCACTGATACCAATGATGGGGCACTATTCCTCCAACTGATACCAATGATGGGGCACTATTCCTCCCACTGATACCAATGATGGGGCACTATTCCTCCAACTGATACCAATGATGGGGCACTATTCCTCCCACTGATACCAATGATGGGGCACTATTCCTCCCACTGATACCAATGATGGGGCACTATTCCTCCCACTGATACCAATGATGGGGCACTATTCTTCCCACTGATACCAATGATGGGGCACTATTCCTCCCACTGATACCAATGATGGGGCACTATTCCTCCCACTGATACCAATGATGGGGCACTATTCCTCCAACTGATACCAATGATGGGGCACTATTCCTCCCACTGATACCAATGATGGGGCACTCTTCCTCCCACTGATAACAATGATGGGGCACTATTCTTCCCACTGATACCAATGATGGGGCACTATTCTTCCCACTGATACCAATGATGGGGCACTATTCCTCCCACTGATACCAATGATGGGGCACTATTCCTCCAACTGATACCAATGATGGGGCACTATTCCTCCCACTGATACCAATGATGGGGCACTATTCCTCCCACTGATACCAATGATGGGGCACTATTCTTCCCACTGATACCAATGATGGGGCACTATTCCTCCCACTGATACCAATGATGGGGCACTATTCCTCCCACTGATACCAATGATGGGGCACTATTCCTCCCACTGATACCAATGATGGGGCACTATTCTTCCCACTGATACCAATGATGGGGCACTATTCCTCCCACTGATACCAATGATGGGGCACTATTCCTCCCACTGATACCAATGATGGGGCACTATTCCTCCCACTGATACCAATGATGGGGCACTATTCTTCCCACTGATACCAATGATGGGGCACTATTCCTCCCACTGATACCAATGATGGGGCACTATTCCTCCCACTGATACCAATGATGGGGCACTATTCCTCCAACTGATACCAATGATGGGGCACTATTCCTCCCACTGATACCAATGATGGGGCACTATTCCTCCAACTGATACCAATGATGGGGCACTATTCCTCCCACTGATACCAATGATGGGGCACTATTCCTCCCACTGATACCAATGATGGGGCACTATTCTTCCCACTGATACCAATGATGGGGCACTATTCCTCCCACTGATACCAATGATGGGGCACTATTCCTCCCACTGATACCAATGATGGGGCACTATTCCTCCAACTGATACCAATGATGGGGCACTATTCCTCCCACTGATACCAATGATGGGGCACTCTTCCTCCCACTGATAACAATGATGGGGCACTATTCTTCCCACTGATACCAATGATGGGGCACTATTCTTCCCACTGATACCAATGATGGGGCACTATTCCTCCCACTGATACCAATGATGGGGCACTATTCCTCCAACTGATACCAATGATGGGGCACTATTCCTCCCACTGATACCAATGATGGGGCACTATTCCTCCCACTGATACCAATGATGGGGCACTATTCTTCCCACTGATACCAATGATGGGGCACTATTCCTCCCACTGATACCAATGATGGGGCACTATTCCTCCCACTGATACCAATGATGGGGCACTATTCCTCCCACTGATACCAATGATGGGGCACTATTCTTCCCACTGATACCAATGATGGGGCACTATTCCTCCCACTGATACCAATGATGGGGCACTATTCCTCCCACTGATACCAATGATGGGGCACTATTCCTCCCACTGATACCAATGATGGGGCACTATTCCTCCCACTGATACCAATGATGGGGCACTATTCCTCCCACTGATACCAATGATGGGGCACTATTCCTCCCACTGATACCAATGATGGGGCACTATTCCTCCCACTGATACCAATGATGGGGCACTATTCCTCCCACTGATACCAATGATGGGGCACTATTCTTCCCACTGATACCAATGATGGGGCACTATTCCTCCCACTGATACCAATGATGGGGCACTCTTCCTCCCACTGATACCAATGATGGGGCACTATTCCTCCCACTGATACCAATGATGGGGCACTATTCCTCCCACTGATACCAATGATGGGGCACTATTCTTCCCACTGATACCAATGATGGGGCACTATTCCTCCCACTGATACCAATGATGGGGCACTATTCCTCCCACTGATACCAATGATGGGGCACTATTCCTCCCACTGATACCAATGATGGGGCACTATTCTTCCCACTGATACCAATGATGGGGCACTATTCCTCCCACTGATACCAATGATGGGGCACTATTCCTCCCACTGATACCAATGATGGGGCACTATTCCTCCCACTGATACCAATGATGGGGCACTATTCCTCCCACTGATACCAATGATGGGGCACTATTCCTCCCACTGATACCAATGATGGGGCACTATTCTTCCCACTGATACCAATGATGGGGCACTATTCCTCCCACTGATACCAATGATGGGGCACTATTCCTCCCACTGATACCAATGATGGGGCACTATTCTTCCCACTGATACCAATGATGGGGCACTATTCCTCCCACTGATACCAATGATGGGGCACTATTCCTCCCACTGATACCAATGATGGGGCACTATTCCTCCCACTGATACCAATGATGGGGCACTATTCCTCCCACTGATACCAATGATGGGGCACTATTCCTCCCACTGATACCAATGATGGGGCACTATTCTTCCCACTGATACCAATGATGGGGCACTATTCCTCCCACTGATACCAATGATGGGGCACTATTCCTCCCACTGATACCAGTGATGGGGCACTATTCCTCCCACTGATACCAATGATGGGGCACTATTCCTCCCACTGATACCAATGATGGGGCACTCTTCCTCCCACTGATACCAATGATGGGGCACTATTCCTCCCACTGATACCAATGATGGGGCACTATTCCTCCCACTGATACCAATGATGGGGCACTATTCTTCCCACTGATACCAATGATGGGGCACTATTCCTCCCACTGATACCAATGATGGGGCACTATTCCTCCCACTGATACCAATGATGGGGCACTATTCCTCCCACTGATACCAATGATGGTGCACTATTCCTCCCACTGATACCAATGATGGGGCACTATTCCTCCCACTGATACCAATGATGGGGCACTATTCCTCCCACTGATACCAATGATGGGGCACTCTTCCTCCCACTGATACCAATGATGGGGCACTATTCCTCCCACTGATACCAATGATGGGGCACTATTCCTCCCACTGATACCAATGATGGGGCACTATTCCTCCCACTGATACCAATGATGGGGCACTCTTCCTCCCACTGATACCAATGATGGGGCACTATTCCTCCCACTGATACCAATGATGGGGCACTATTCCTCCCACTGATACCAATGATGGGGCACTATTCCTCCCACTGATACCAATGATGGGGCACTCTTTCTCCCACTGATATCAACAGAGGGGCATTATTCCTCCCACTGACACCAACAATGTGTCAATATTCCTCCCATTGACACTAACGATGAGGCACTATTCCATTCACTGACACCAATAATTGGGTGCTCTTCCTCCCACTGACACCAACAATGGGCTTTCCACTGACACCAGTGATGGGGTGCTATTCCTCCCACTGATATTAACAATGGGGCACTATTCCTCCCACTGAGACCAGCAATAGGGTACTATTCCGCCCACTAACACCAACGATGGGGCACTATTCCCCCCATTAATACCAATGAGGGGGTCCCTAATCTTTATCCTACTGACCACATGTGTTATGTAACCTTTTTACTCCCATTGTCCTAGAGCCTGAGACACCGGAGCATTTTCTACTCCAGTTTGCTGCAGTCCTGCCCCCCTAAAGTCTGAAGGATTGTAAACTGGCCCCTTGTTTAGAAAGTTTGGAGACCCCAAGATTAAAGAACTGATAAGAGGTGGACCAATGACTGTAGTCTGTTTTCTGTCATACTCCTTATGCTGTTCACTCCCATAGCACAGCAAGACTGAGTGGATCACAAGAGTCTGTGCATCACTTTACTGATATTTTGGCGTTTGCAGCAGCCCTGACATACTGCGAGTGTTTCAATGCCCTCTCAGATAATTAAATGGAATTACATTTTCTTTGACTTGGAAAGGAATATCCGGAAATAAACGTGTTTATGGTCAAACACCTGCTATAGAAAAGAGCAATTTAACATCTGCCACGGGGCCTGTGCTCGGTTCTTTGCCGTGATAAATTGTTGTATTTTACTTTCTGTTGATAAAAAGGGGCATATTAGGGACCTCTCTATTCCCGCTTCTGAAAACATGCTGCAAGGAATGTTCTTATCAGGCTTGAAATTCAACTTGACCATTTTAACAAGGAAAATTGGACTCCCTCGCTTGACCTTAAAATTGAAAGGTACGAGGCCTCTGGAGTTGCATTGTGTATTAGTGTGTCATTTATAAGTCTTGGGTTTCCTATTGTCTTTCTCTGTCCTTAAGGGGAGTAGGGATGTACTGAAAACTGGCAAATGTGGTACTGCCGTCCGGACATGGACGTTGGTTTTTTGACAATGTTGTAAATTTTATAAGGTGGAGGGGGAAGGTGTTAATATATTATTTTCTAAGAGATTTTATTTTATATCCTTTATTCCTACATCTTGCTTCTACAGTGCCTTAAAAAAGTATTCACAACCTTGAAATGTTCCACATTTTGTCATGTTACAACCAAAATCGTAATGTATTTTATTGGGATTTTATGTGATAGACCAACACAAAGTGGCACATAATTGTGAAGTGGAAAAAAAATGATAAATGGTTTTCAAAATGTTTTACAAATATTTGAAAAGTGTGGCATGCATTTGTATTCAGCCCCCTTTACTCTGATACCCCTAACTAAAATCTAGTGGAACCAATTGCCTTCAGAAGTCTATTAGTTAGTATATAGAGTCCACCTGTGTGTAATTTAATCTCAGTATAAATACAGCTGTTCTGTGAAGCCCTTGGAGGTTTGTTAGAGAAACTTAGTGAACAAACGGCATCATGAAGGCCAAGGAACACACCAGGCAGGTCAGGGATAAAGTTATGGGAAAGTTTAAAGCTGGGTTAGGTTATAAAAAATATCCCAAGCTTTGGGCCGGACAAGGAGAGCATTAATCAGAGAAGCAGCCAAGAGGCCCATGGTAACTCTGGAGGAACTGCAGAGATCCACAGCTCAGGTGGGAGAATCTGTCCACAGGACAACTATTAGTCGTGCACTCCACAAATCTGGCCTTTATGGAAGAGTGGCAAGAAGAAAACCATTGTTGAAAGAAAGCCATAAGAAGCCCTGTTTGCAGTTTGCGAGAAGCCATGTGGGGGACACAGCAAACATGTAGAAGAAGGTGCTCTGGTCAGATGAGATCAAAATTGAACTTTTTGGCCTAAAAGCAAAACGCTATGTGTGGTGGAAAACGAACACTGCACAGCACCCTGAACACACCATCCCCACCGTGAAACATGGTGGTGGCAGCATCATGTTGTGGGGAGGTTCTTCTTCAGCAGAATACAAATGCACGCCACATTTTTCACATATTTCTTTGTAAAAAAAATTGAAAACCATTTATCATTTTCCTTCCACTTCACAACTACTGTATGTGCTACTTTGTGTTGGACTATAACTTAAAATCCCAATAAAATACATTTATGTTTTTGGTTGTAACATGAGAAAATGTGGAAAATTTCAAGGGGTATCCTTTCCAAAAAGAAATTGCGTTTGAAAGACAGGATTCTTCCTGTATTGTAATTGTACTATCTGTCCTAATGTTGTAAATCGCTGCGCAAACTTTTGGCGCTAAATAAATCCGGTATAATAATAATTTGGGATGAATACCCCCTTACCGATAACTAAAAAGATAATTGGCGACAGTGGTTACTTAACACAGAGGCAGAAGTTGCTCATTGCTCAAGGAACTCTTAGCAACTTTTTGGAGGAACCCATCCAAAAGGCTGATAAAATGTGTGTTATAAACAACGCCAAGGATAAATCCAAGGAAAACTCCAAGCTTATTTACCGACCAGCCTGCGGACAACCGAATCAACCTGTCTAACAGTATGCATTAAAAACAAGGGTTTAGTCTGCACACATTTGCAAATACATGCGTAAGCTACAAAGCCCCGCCAAGGCACCCCGATATCTGTAGTCCTATTTCTCTGGTATCGTTTGGCAGTTTGCATATTGACTTTATTTGTTGCCTAGAGTTGGTCCTTAACCCATATATATATATATATATATATTTATATATATATACCCATATATTGTTGACATTTTTGCAGATTTATTAAAAAAGAAAAACTGAAATATCACATGGTCCTAAGTATTCAGACCCTTTGCTGTGACATTCATATATTTAACTCAGGTGCTGTCCATTTCTTCTGATCATCCTTGAGATGGTTCTACACCTTCATTTGAGTCCAGCTGTGTTTGATTATACTGAATGGACTTGATTAGGAAAGCCACACACCTGTCTATATAAGACCTTACAGCTCACAGTGCATGTCAGAGCAAATGAGAATCATGAGTTCAAAGGAACTGCCTGAAGAGCTCAGAGACAGAATTGTGGCAAGGCACATATCCGGCCAAGGTTACAAAAAATTTTCTGCTGCACTTAAGGTTCCTAAAGGGCACAGTGGCCTCCATAATCCTTAAATGGAAGACGTTTGGGACGACCAGAACCCTTCCTAGAGTTGGCCATCTGGCCAAACTGAGCTATCGGGGGAGAAAAGCCTTGGTGAGAGAGGTAAAGAAGAACCCAAAGATCACTGTGGCTGAGCTCCAGAGATGCAGTCGGGAGATGGGAGAAAGTTGTAGAAAGTCAACCATCACTGCAGCCCTCCACCAGTCAGGGATTTATGGCAGAGTGTCACGACGGAAGCCTCTACTGAGTGCAAGACACATGAAAGCCTGCATGGAGTTTGCTAAAAAACACCTGAAGGACTCCAAGATGGTGAGAAATAAGATTCTCTGGTCTGATGAGACCAAGATAGAACTTTTTGGCCTTTATTCTAAGTGGTATGTGTGGAGAAAATCAGGCACTGCTCATCACCTGTCCAATACAGTCCCAACAGTGAAGCATGGTGGTAGCAGCATCATGCTGTGGAGGTGTTTTTCAGCTGCAGGGACAGGATGACTGGTTGCAATCGTGGGAAAGATGAATGCGGCCAAGTACAGGGATATCCTGGACGAAAACCTTCTCCAGAGTGCTCAGGACCTCAGATTGGGCCGAAGGTTTACCTTCCAACAGGACAATGACCCTAAGCACACAGCTAAAATAACGAAGGAGTGGCTTCACAACAACTCCGTGACTGTTCTTGAATGGCCCAGCCAGAGCCCTGACTTAAACTCAAACAGGGATGGACTGGCCATCGGGACTACCGGGAGATTCCCGGTGGGCCGATGGCTCAGTCTGGGCCAGTTTCACTTCCAGCCGTATCTGCGGTGCGCGGCGATCTACCCATCAACCGCCGACAGCTGGCGCCTGACGGGTAGATCGAGATAAGCCTGCATGCAGAGTAGCGCAGGGAGCTTCTGTAGTAATAAGTTCTCTCTCTCGTGTCATCACACTGTTCCCCGTTGGCCCCTCCTCTCTTCTCGTCTATACCAATTGGCTTGTAAGATCATCTGGTATAGACAAGAAGAGAGGAGGGGCCAACGGGGAACAGCGTGATGACACGAGAGAGAACTTATTACTACAGAAGCTCCCTGCGCTACTCTGCATGCTGGCTAGTAAGATCCCACAATGTGCCCTGATGATGTGCCCCGATGTGCTATGTGCCGCATCATGTGCCCTGATGTTCCCGTGCCCTGATGTGCCATGTGCCACGTGCCCTAATGTTCTATGTGCCCTGGTGTCACCCGTGCCCTGATGTGCCATGTGCCACGTGCCCTAATGTCCCATGTAGCCTGATGTGCCCTAATGTGCTATGTGCCCTGATGTGCCCCATCATGTGCCCTGATGTGCCATAATGTGCCCTGATGTGCCATGTGCCCCGTTCCATAATGTGCCACGTGGCCTGATGTGCCCCATGCCCTGATGTGCCCTGATGTGCCCCATGCCCTGATGTGCGCCATAATGTGCCATGTGCCCCATCATGTGCTCTGATGTTCCCCAGTGCCCTGATGTGCCATGTGCCCTGATGTGCCCCGTGCCCTGATGTGCCCCGTGCCCTGATGTGCCCCGTGCCCTGATATGCCATGTAGCCTGATGTGCCCCGTGCCCTGATGTGGCCGTTCCCTGATGTGCCATGTGCCCTGATGTGCCATAATGTGCCCTGATGTGCCCCGTGCCCTGATGTGCCCCGTGCCCTGATGTGCCCCGTGCCCTGATGTGCCCCGTGCCCTGATGTGCCCCGTAGCCTGATGTGCCATGTGCCATGATGTGCTATGTGCCCTGATGTGCCACGTGCCCTGATGTGCTATGTGCCCTGATGCGCCCTGATGTGCCCCGTGCCCTGATGTGCTGTGCCCCGATGTCCTATGCCCTGATGTGCCTTGTGCCCCGATGTGCTTTGCCCCGATGTCCTGTGCCCTGATGTGCCCGGGTGTGCTGTGCCTCAATGTCGTGTGCCCTGATGTTCTGTGCCCTGATGTGCTGTGTCCTGATGTGCTATACCCTGATGTGCTGTGCCCTGTACCCTGATGTGATGTACCCTGATGTACTGTGCCCTGACATGCCCTGATGTGTTGTGCCCTATTAGCTGATGTGCTGGGCTCTGTACCCTGATGTGCTGTGCACTGTACCCTGATGTGCTGTGCACTGTACCCTGATATGTTGTGCCCTGTACGCTGATGTACTGGGCACTGTACCCTGATATGTTGTGCCCTGTACGCTGATTTACTGGGCACTGTACCCTGATATGTTGTTCCCTGTATGCTGATGTACTGGTCACTGTACCCTGATATGTTGTGCCCTGTATGCTGATGTACTGGGCACTGTACCCTGATATGTTGTGCCCTGTACGCTGATGTACTGGGCACTGTACCCTGATATGTTGTGCCCTGTACGCTGATGTACTGGGCACTGTACCCTGATATGTTGTGCCCTGTTTACTGATGTACTGGGCACTGTACCCTGATATGTTGTGCCCTGTATGCTGATGTACTGGGCACTGTACCCTGATAAGTTGTGCCCTGTATGCTGATGTACTGGGCACTGTACCCTGATATGTTGTGCCCTGTACGCTGATGTACTGGGCTCTGTACCCTGATGTGCTGTGCCCTGTACCCTGATGTGGCCTGGTGTGCTGTACCCTGATGTGCTGTGCCCTGATGTGCTGGGCTCTGTACCCTGATGTGGCCTGATGTGTTGTGCCCTGATGTGCCTTGTGCCCTGTGCCCTGATGTGCTGGGCTCTGTACCCTAATGTGGCCTGATGTACCTTGCCCTGATGTGTTGTGCCCTGGGCCGGTCTGGATGAAGTCCAGAGCCATATTTTTGTCCCAGTCCAGCCCTGAACTCAAATGAGCATCTCTGGAGAGACCTAAAAATGGCTGTCCACCAACGTTTACCATCCAACCTGACAGAACTGGAGAGGATCTTCAAGGAGGAATGGCAGAGGATCCCCAAATCCAGGTGTGAAAAACTTGTTGCATCTTTCCCAAAAAGACTCATGGCTGTATTAGATCAAAAGGGTGCTTCTACTAAATACTGAGCAAAGGGTCTGAATACTTAGAACCATGTGATATTTCAGTTTTTCTTTTTTTTAATAAATCTGCAAAAATGTCAACAATTCTGTTTTTCTGTCAATATGGGGTGCTGTGTGTACATTAATGAGGAAAAAAATGAACTTAAATGATTTAACAAATGGCTGCAATTTAACAAAGATTGAAAAATGTGAAAAAATGTGTCTGTGTGTATATATGTGTATATATATATATATATATATATATATATATATATATATAAAATATAATAGTAAAATGATTTCGGAGGAACACCTGAAACAGCGGAGAGCTCAGGAAAAAAAACTTGGGAGCTAGCCATTTTTTTTCCTGAGCTTCCCGCTGTTTCATATGTTCTTATTATCGTCATTTATCATCCCTAAAACGGTCCACTTCCTGCAAATTCAGTGTATATTTGTAATAGTGCTATATAACCATGGCCGCAATTTGTTCTGGGAGTAGATCATGACGTGATAGATGGTCATTTGGTGCTACCGATAGCGGTAAAGCCTCTAGTAATAGTACACCATCAGGCTCTTCCAAGTAAAAGGTGAAAAATGAACAGACCTTTACTGCAAGAGATTTTATAACCATATCATATCATTGACAGCAGTTTTATAAATGTCAAATAATTACAGCAGGTCATGGATATCAATATGTGTCGTCAGCACGAGCATTTCGATTTTACCTAAAGGGAAAAACTTAGCTTATTCCATGGCTACAATGACCACATTTTATTGTTAAAATAGATTTAAACTAGGGCTGAAACAACTAATCGATTAATCGGCAACTAATCGATGATGAAAATAATCGATTACTATTTTCATAATCGATTAATCGGCCAGTAACATAATGGGGTTAAAAAAAACTAAAATGAGCCCTTTATAGTACAAAAAGAGCAAATTGCTACTGTAAATATTACTGTCACAGTTCTACAGTAACAAAATGAACCCCTTACAGTAGTGATTATCTGCTTTTTTTTGTACTATAAAGGGCTAATTTTTTTTTTTTTAACCCCATTATTTTACTAAACATCTTAGACCTGGTTCACATCTATGTGTTTTTGGTGCTTTTTGCAGAAATGCACTACAGTTCATTTACATGGTTTCCTATGGGACACGTTTACATCTATGCTTTTTTCAGCCACTGCGTGTTTGGAAAGGGTCAGGGACTTTTTTTTAACGCAAAACAGTGCTTTTTTGGTTCAATATACTTCAATGGAGAAGCTGCAGAAAAGCATGTAATGCGTTTTTGCAGCAATTTGTGTTTTTTAATCTGCCCAACAAATTGGCCAAAAAAATGCAAAAACGCAAATTGCAGCAAAATCAATTTGACCTCACTAACAATTAGAAAATCGAAAACGAAAGTTCTTAAAATTACATTTTTTTTGGAAGGAAGACATTGTTTTTTTTAAATACAAAAATGTGATCTCTGAGTCTGATATTTACCAGATTTACTCTTTAATAGTATATACAGTATATATCTCTTTT
The DNA here is from genome assembly GCA_037952925.1 of Lithobates clamitans. Taxonomy (NCBI): domain Eukaryota; kingdom Metazoa; phylum Chordata; class Amphibia; order Anura; family Ranidae; genus Lithobates; species Lithobates clamitans. The sequence continues at coordinate 327,251 of JBBGZY010000303.1, forward strand.
GTCTGTTATTCTCAGAGTGGATTAGAGATTTTGCTCCCTAACCATATAGTTGGTTATTTATATTTACAACTGCATAGAGATATTTAAGAATAAATTGCCTTTTTTTAAAAAAAACTTCACATATTAACTAAATTATACACCACACTTATTTTTTTATGTTATTAACCGATTAATCGATTAATCGAAACAATAATCGGCCAACTAATCGATTATGAAAATAATCGTTAGTTGCAGCCCTAATTTAAACCCAATCATTAAAATCTCATGCAAGCTTTAACATGTTAATGTCATTTCAAAAGTAGGTTTTTTTTTGGTCTTTTCAAATTTTCAGCTTTTATTAACATAACATCCTGTGATTCCATCAGAAAGGTCCATATTCAGGCACCAAGTCAACTGTCCCACATGTGGGCTGGGGGTACTTCTGCATACAGAAGTTTGTTTTACTTTCATGCATAGAATGTATAAAGGTAAAAAAACTTGAGCCTTTATGAGGTTACAGCAAATTATTGGCATAACTATCCAGATTGATCATATTTTGCACTGCACATTTATTTTATAGTAAAGGAGAATGGAACAGGAGGAATATGAACATTTGGTCTGTATCCACAACAGGTGGAATCTCGGATGGGAACAAAGTCAGGAACTATGCATGGCAGTCTCTCCCCCCCCCCCTTTCCCTTTAAACAGGCTTGGGGGCGGGGCCTTGCCTCCTATGCATTGACATCATGATTTGACGCCCTACTCAATGTGTTATCATGCCTGAGCATGGAGTGGATTCCCCCTTTCCATCTAGTTGGGGCTAGTACTTGCTTGGTTCCGCAGCGGGTTCACATGCCTCGGATGGAGCCAAAGCTTGTCACCATTTCCCGCCGTATTGGCGGGTTTTCATGACGTTGGTGGGGACCTGCCCCCTACCGGGGATAACAGCGTCTCGGGTTGGCCAGCTGGCCATTTCACATGGACCATTCACACGAGAGGGATCCCAGGCATGCTCACATCCACAGAATTGCACACAAGGTAACTGAGTCCCACTCAAATCCACACATAACACCCTTCAGGTTTAGTTTCACATTTTGTAGTTCACCATTATCATAGTGTGCACATAGTCATCACATGGTGGGTTTGGTTTTGGTATTATTTCTGGTGGGTATATGGATACACATCTCCCTTGGCCATAGTACCTTTTAACTAGCACACTTCAGATCATTGCAGTAACTACACATTATTCATCACCTTCACTCACTCACTGGTATAGGTTCATTCCATTAACAGTTTATTCATTTCACATGGTTTCATCCCCATATCCCTACAGAGCAGGATGGGCTGTCAAGCATACACAAGATTCACATGGTCGTGATATGGTCGCCTGGTCTTCACCTGGCTGCTGTTTCTGGTCTGTCAGGGGAGATCATCATCCCTGTCCCCCGTCCTCCCTTGGACACAGGTTGGGCATCACCATTGGGCTGCATTGTAAGTTATAGACCTTTTTTTGAGAGATGGTTCTCTGTTTAAAGGGTATCCTATATTTATAGATATGTTGTTGATTTAATTTCAGAGCATTTTACTCTCTGATACTTTACTGATGATTGGCGTGAGCCATGAAATGTGCGTCGAGTATAACATCGAACTGATGCCCAGACAAGTTTGACTCACTAAGAGCAATTGCTTATGTTTATTTAATTATTATCAATGGATGAGCGTTTTATGAAACTGTACTGCTAATCATGTTGTATTTTACTCTGTATAATAACTGTATATTCTTCACAAGTGAACTGTTATTTACAGTATATTGTGTCCTTTACTAAAGATTGACACTTTTTAACTTGATTTGTAATCAATAAATATTTATCGGCGTATAACACGCACAGGAGTATAACACGCACCCCAATTTTAGAAGGGAAGTTTAAAATTTACATTTTAAATAAAGAATTTTGAAGCAAAATTAGGGTCACAGCTCATCAATTCACCCTGCTGAGTGCTCATCTGCAGCCATTAAATTGCCCATCAATGCTCAGTGCTCATCTGCAGCCATTAACCATTTAAGCCCCGGACCATTTGGCTGGCCAAAGACCAGAGCACTTTTTGCGATTTAGCACTGCGTCGCTTTAACTGACAATTGCGCGGTCGTGCGACGTTGCTCCCAAACAAAATTGACGTACTTTTTTCCCCACAAATAGAACTTTATTTTAGTGGTATTTGTTCACCTCTGCGGTTTATAAACAAAAAAAAGATATAACATTTTTTTTGTCCTCAGTTTAGGCCGATACGTATTCTTCTACATAACAAAACAGCAAAAATTGGTGTCAGTGGCGCTACCTGTGTCGGAAAGCACAAGAAAGGGGCTAAACCGCATGTGAAAGGGTACACAATAACACAAATATGAAGCACCTATCATCCACATCTAGGTTCTTGAAAAAAAAACCCTATGGGGGAAGCACCTCAGAGTAGGTGTGGGTAGGCAGGTGCCCAACGACCTCAAAGTAGGTGCAGGTGGGCAGGTGCACAGTATAGCCCACTAAGCAGATTACACCACTCTACTAACTTGTGGTTCCTTAGTCCAATATTACCGATTGGTATATGTGTAAATTAACAAATAATGACTGTATACCATAGATGAATCAACCATAAAATATTACCCTTAATCATAAGGGAAGTATACAGTGCAAAGAAACACACATTAATATAGATATAGTGTCCAAACGCTTTCAGGTAACATATAAAAGTCCATTACGTGCACCAATTTAATCATAAAAGTGTTGTGCAATAGTGTTGCATCCAAAAGAAAATATTGTGACTAAGACATTATGGCAGACAGATCGAACACTTTTGGTGCTATTTTGGGACCATTCACATTTATACAGCGATCAGTGTGATTAAAAATGCATTGATTACTATGTAAATGTGACTGGCAGTGAAGGGGTTAACCAGGAGGGGGGCGCTGCAGGGGTTAAGTGTGTCCTAGGAATGTGTTCTAACTGTCAGCGGGATGGGCTATGTGTGACACGACGCTGATCACCGCTCCCGATTACACTAAACTGTGATCAGTGTCAGTGTCACTAGGCAGAACAGGGAAATGATTGTTTACATCAGCATTTCCCCGTTCTTCCGTGGGACGTTCGCGGGTATCCCCACAGACATCGAGTCCGCGGGACCCACGATCACACTCACGGAGCTCGCGGCAGGGTCGCACGCACGCGACCTTGCGGCGGCAAGTTTAGAGGGACGTACCTGTACGCCCATTTGCCTGTCCGTGCCATTGTGTCAACGTATATGTACGTGCGGCGGTCGGCAAGTGGTTAAATTGCCCAACAATGCAGCCTGTTCAGTGCCCATCTGCAGCCATTAAATTCACCAACAATGCAGCATGTTCAGTGCCCATCAGCAGCCTCACCTTTCCCATCATTGCAGCCTCGCCAGTGTTAGATTATCCCTGCTGTCTCCGAGAGAAGAGGAGGAGCGAGTGCAGCTGAATTACACAGAGCCGCAACCTCGTGTGTACCTGACGCTCCGTCACTCACAGCCACGCCTCCTGGACCTGCTCATATGATAGACAGAACAGTGGCCCAATGCGGGGCCAGGAGGCGTGGCTGTGAGTGACGGAGCGCCGGGTACACAGGAGATCGCGGCTTTATGTAATTCAGCGGCGATCGCTCCTCTTCCCTCAGAGACAGCAGGGATCGGCGTATAACGCGCACCCACGATTTTCCCCTGATTTTAAGAGGAAAAGAGTGCCTCATACAAAAGTCCCATTCCTTCCTCCTTTTTTTATGGCAGGGAGAGTTCACTGTTGGAATTCAAAAAGAGATCTATTTCAAAAGGTGACTCTGCCTAACAGACTCAACCTTCAGCTTTTTAGTGGGTTAATTATTTTAGTACTTATACCATAGGGACACAATGGTAAAAAAAAAAAAAGAACTGGATTATATGTTTTTTTAATGGTGAGGTATATGTATCTAAGTTGAATATTGCCTTCTTTCTAATACAAATGAAAGATCAGTTTAGCTGCAATAAAAAAATTCTGAACAATGGTGTTTGCCTTGTCTTGATGTCTCTTGTTATAGGTTCTTCCCCTGGAAAACCAAATGAGGGACAAGAAAGAGTTTTCGAAAGCTTTGAACATTGGCATGGCAATAGTGACAGTTTTGTACATCTCTCTGGCCACAGTGGGGTACCTGAGCTTTGGAGATAAAATCAAAGGCAGCATCACTCTAAACCTTCCTCAAGATTCCTGGTGAGTACCTTCATGTTTCTTCTCTTTGATACATTCTTGCGCAACTTTTCCGAGCACAGAACATTCCGTGAAAACACAATGTGCATGCACTGTCAGCTCCTCAAACATGTCCTCTGATTGCTTATGCTGCATAAAGATTAAGTCGTTTATATTCTATAAAGAAGAAAAAGATTAGTCAGAGAAGATGGGATAATTAGCATGAGCGTGTCCCAAACCTCCAGATAAAAGTTTCTTAAACAAACTTGGCAACTCACTTATAGAACAATTCCATACATGTATTACAACCAGTCCTAGAAATGGAAATTCTGTCCAAAAAAAAAAAAACGCTGCAGCTGAGGTTTTAAAGTCCCCTCTGTGTAACTTAAAGGGGTTGTAAACCCTCACGGTTTTTCACCTTTATTGCATTCTATGTATTAAGGTGAAAAACTTTTTGTGCTGCAGCACCCCCCAGACACCCCCTTTTTTTTTTTTTTACTTGAGCCTGATCATTCCAGTGATGGGGGATGACCACAGCAGCTCCAGCCACTCGGGTCCTCATTGAATAGATTGATAACAGCAGGAGCCATTGGCCCCCTGCTGCTGTCAATCAAATCCAGTGACATGGGAGCCAGGGGGCGGGGCTGAGTCCTGCTGTCTGTATCGATGAATGCAGCAGCAGGACTCGGGAGCGTGCCCACACTGGTGTCCCCATGGATAGCATCTCTCCATGGGGGCACTCAAGAAGAGGAGCCAGGAGTGCTGTGGGGGGACCCCAGAAAAGGAGGATCGGGGCCACTCTGTGCTAAACCCTTGCACAGAGGAGGTAAGTATAACATGTTTGTTATTTAAAAAAAAAACAAAAACAAAGCTTTACAATCACTTTAAAGTGGAACTTTATTCATAACAGCTTGATAGAAATTAATGTTCTTTAACAAAATAACATACTTTCCACATTAATAAGTATGCTACCAAAATTAGCGTTTGCTGTACATTGCTTTCAGCATCGCTCCTCTATTCTTGAAGAAAATTGCCTTAATGGAAGTAGGTATAGGTAGGGTCCGGTAACCATCATCCTTGATTGATAATGATATAGAGAGCGGTTGTCTGGAGCTACTCCAATAAATGCCCCAAGACAAAAATGGGAATCGGTACCCAGGGATGAAGCGATTAAATATAACAATAAATTTTTTTGTACATAGACAGTTTTAACATATAAGTACAGAAAATGATTTAAAAACATTGTTGCATACAGAAGCGAAAAGAGGGATTATTGTATGGAGATTTTATGAGGTACGAACCCCACAGTGTAATGGGGCTTCTGAAGATGAAGGTCCAATTTGGATTCCTCTACATGTTTCGTGAATAAATTCGCTTCCTCAGGAGGAATTGACCTAGTACATCTAGAATGAAATACAATTCTTTATTGATATTGTCACAAATTATAAAAGTAGTAATTAACAAAGAGAGAAGAAGAAAAAGGAGGAGTAGACATTCATATACAGTTGTTACAAGATACTTGTAGTAAGTTGGTAAAGCTGAGTATGGCTTACCAATCAAGACCCAAACGGGGTCACGGACGGCAAAGTGTGAGACACTCAATATTATTGGGCAAACCCCCCACAGGGGACACTGTATAAGGTGCAATGAATGAGAAATATTATAAACGTGGGAGTTATGAGCCGAATTGAGTGAATGACTGGCATGCAAGTGCAAGAAAAAATGAGTGCTGAGAGGGAAAAAAAGGGGGAAGGAGTGAAGAGGAAATGAGAAAGAAATAAGTGATCAAGGGGTGAGAAGGAAGGAGTGAAAGAGGGGAAGGACAGGGAGGGGAAGGGGGAAGGGTGGGATGAAAAGAAAATGGTCAATTGGAAGAAGGAGTCGGGTAAGCATGGGGAGAATGAAAAGAGAATGGGATAGTGAAAAGAGAGGTGAGTAAAGACAGGAGGATAAGTGAAGTGTTGTGGTTTTTTTTTTTTTTTTTGGCAACACTGGTGTCAGTACTGTTAACCCCTTGCGTTGGTAGTCAGTGGCAGCGACGGTTGTGGTCTGCGAAACGTGGGTTTAATGGAATGGAGGATTGGCTTTCTCATTTCTGGATTACAGGGACTGGTGCTTTTCTTTGTTAGGAAGGGCTGGCAGGAATGAGAGAGACCAACTGATGTTGTTCCTTATTAGAAAGCTAGCTTGTGTAGCAGGCTTTAATATCTCTGCATTAGTGGGCAAACTAAAATAAGTAAGGGACAGGGTTTCTTGTATTGCTGTTTTTAAAATGGTTCTAAAGGTATAATGCTGGGTATAATCAAAAGAAGAAAAAGTGCAGTGCAAAAAAAGTCCATACAAAATTCCACAAAATTAGTAAAAACAGTCCAAATAATTGTATGTGATGAACCACAGAGCCCAGACAGCAGCCGGAGAGAATCACGTGTGGCTGTGAGTGTGGGGAAGTAGAAATCTGAGGTAAAACAGTTTGTGTGACACTCCCTCCATCATCGGGATGCTTGGTCGCTCACCTTATATAATGGACTCCTGAACTAACGGAGCCAATATCATGCATCCCCTTAGGGGAAAATTGAAGCCAATACAGCAGACACCAATCTCCCCACGATCCAACAGGCACATGCAAGGAAAAGAAGATCTAAGTGCTCTCCTTTTAAACAAATCCAGGCTTTATTAAAGCAATGAATGCCAGCTTACATTAAAAACAATCAAAATACAACTCAAAAGCAATATGAGTTCCGTCTTACTGGATGGCAGCGGGTGATGTCATCCGAGCGTAGCTCCTCCCTCCGTACACGTTACGTCCAATAGGACTTAGTCTAGCCCAACCACTCAACCCACTGTTTAGGGGCACTTTTGCACTGCACCTATATCTTTCCTTGGTGCTCTGAGTACATTGTCTGGTGTAGGGTTGGGTAGCTACAAGGTTTTTGAAACATTAACCCACGTTGAAAAAAATGTAGACATCTACAAGAACGTTCCATTTAGGAAAGATCTTTGTTTCCCCCAGACATATGAGCAGAACAGCTTTGCCATGTATCTAACTACTTCTGATGCTTCAACTTAGGAAAAAAAGACATTGATGCTTCAACTTAGGAAAAAAAGACATTTGAGGCCATTATAAAATAGACTCAAGAACTGAACAGTCAGGGATGTACATTTATCTGAACATCGTCTTTTAATAACCAAAGCCATTAGTTCAAATAAAAGTTTCCTAAATTTTTGATTAGGGAGAACTGAATTTATAGGAAACTGGGGCACCTTTCACTTTTTTATGCTTGATGATTAACTAAACACCTTTGTAGCTTCCATATCTCCAAGAAGAGCTATGGAGGTCGTAAAAAGAGACTGCTTTACATAAAAGGAAAATATAATGGATTTTGGATACATTTTTTGTGGTTCTGATCCCTGCTAATAACCTCTTAAATGACAAGGCAGATTTAGTACACTGATCAGGATGGCTCAGTATTTATAATTGGTCATGGGCCAGAGCAGCTTATTTCAAATTGGAGGGTTAGGCTTGTAGTCTGGCCACGTTTTCCTATTAAATAAAACGGTTGCTCCAGGTGAAAGCAGTTGAAATGTAGGTGGTCTTTTGAACCTGCTGTCCATGTGAATGCAACATAAAGCTACAGTTAATGGGTACATTTGAATATACAGTACCTTTTTAACAGGATTTGTATTTCTAATTCTTGTGATTTAATGCTACTCTTCCAAATCCAATAGCAAAGATCAAACTCTCATTTCCTGGTTCGCTTTAGGCAGCTCATAGAATATGTAATTTTCTTTCTTACCATCATGGGTGGAAGGAAAGAAAATTGCTTGATTCCTCCATCAACACAGTCAGTGCTCTGCCGGACAGGGAGCCTTCCCTGCCTGAAAACCACAGCAATTATTGTTGGTGGGTATAGCCGCCAGTAATAATCACATGTAAAAAATGTGACAGGCTGGTGTGCTGAAGTCAATCGATGGGTCAACACCAGTACAACAAGCCTGCTCATAATTGGATTGAATCTCAGCTAGTTCCCTCTGAACCGGTCGATATTCGATCCATCTGTGTGGCCGCCTTTACATTTTCCTGGGTTAATTCCCTGCTAGTGATTCTTTGTCAATTGAGCAGGCTGGAGGCGACACTGAAAGCTGCAAAGCTGAGCCAGGAAAAGTAATACATTAACTTTTAGTACCAGGAGCTTACTGTTGGTAGTCTTCATCTTTTGAGAGCCTTGCCCTACCCAGAGGCACCCTTCACACTAACCATCCTTGTAAACTTGATAACTAAACCAAAGAACCAAATGCAATATACTCCAGCTTACAGTGGCGGTGTGGTGGCTGCATTAGGTTTCTTTTTTTTTTTCAAGCTAAGAATATGTGCACAAATACAGAAAATACCTGTTAATCCTACCAGAAATGCAGAATATCTTCCTTCCTTGCTATCTTCTGTAAACTACCAGTTGCCCAGCCCCCATGAAATGGATATGTTTGTAGTCCATATTTTAGGAGAGCAGTCTAATGGGACAACCATGACTCCCTACATAGATCAGTGGAGGAGTGCCATAGCCCCCGAGGAGCAGAGGAAGTGTGTTATTTGCAGGATTACCAACTGAAAATAAAATAAAAGGCCTGGGGAAAAAATGAATGCAGCCACAACACCAAGGACTAGTAATCTGCAATATATTAAATTTTTCATCTTGGGTTTAAACTAACCTTCCATGTAACCCTTAGAGGCCTTTGTCGATAGGCTTTAATGGGCAAATGCAGTGTCCTTTTGACATCAGTTTGAGATGCTTCTGAGATTGTACGTAATTCAAATGCAGATGTATTTGGCCTGCAGTTGGCAAGCAGGTTATGGATTCTCATTTGTATGGGGATATAAACCGTTTTAAAGAGAAGAAAAACTCATTGTCACAGGACCTTGCTCTGACCTTCTACGGTATCTCACATATTTGTAAATATTTTATTTTATCTTTTCATTTGACAACACTGAAGAAATGACACTTTGCTACAATGTAAAGTAGTGAGTGTACAGCTTGTATAACAGTGTAAATTTGCTGTCCCCTCAAAATAACTCAACACACAGACATTAATGTCTAAAACGCTGGCAACAAAAGTGAGAACACCCCTAAGTGAAAATGTCCAAATTGGGCCCAATTAGACATTTTCCCTCCCCGTTGTCATGTGACTCGTTAGTGTTGCAATGTCTCAGGTGTGAATGGGGAGCAGGTGTGTTCAATTTTGCTGTTATAGCTCTCACTCTGTCATACTGGTCACTGGAAGTTCAACATGGCACCTCATGGCAAAGAACTCTCAGAGGATCTGAAAATAAAAATTGCTGCTCTACATAAAGATGGCCTAGGCTATAAGAAGATTGCCAAGACCCTGAAATTGAGCTGCAGCACGGTGGCCGGGACCATACAGCAGTTTAACAGGATAGGTTCCATTTAGAACAGGCCTCGCCTTGGTCGACTAAAGAAGTTGAGTGCACGTGCTCAGCGTCATATCCAGAGGTTGTCTTTGGGAAATAGACGTATGAGTGCTGCCAGACTTGCTGCAGAGGTTGAAGGGGTGTGGGGTCAGCCTGTCAGTGCTCAGACCATATGCCCTACACTGCATCAAATTGGTCTGCATGGCTGTTGTCCCAGAACGAAGCCTCTTCTAAAGATGATGCCCAAGAAAGCCTGAAGTTTGCTGAAGACAAGCAGACTAAGGGCATGGATTACTGGAACCATGTCCTGTGGTCTGATAAGACCAAGATAAACTTTTTTGGTTCAGATGATGTCATGCATGTGTGGCGGCAACCAGGTGAGGAGTACAAAGACAAGTGTGTCTTGCCTACAGTCAAGCATGGTGGTGGGAGTGTCATGGTCTGGGGCTGCATGAGTGCTGCCGGCACTGGGGAGCTACATTTCATTGAGGGAACCATGAATGCCAACATATACTGTGACATACTGAAGCAGAGCATGATTACCTCTCTTTGGAGACTGGGCCGCAGGGCAGTATTCCAACATGATAATGACCCCAAACACACCTCCAAGATGACCACTGCCTTGATAAAGAAGCTGCGGGGAGAGGTGATGGAGCGGGTGGAGCGAGACTCTGGGTATTGCAGTGTACCTGCCTACAATTCAAGTATCACCTTGAGGATTAGTTTTTGTCTTTTCCCTTTTTTCTCCCAGGCCATATTTCTCCTTATGCAGCCCCATTTTCAGTCCTGTTCCTCTTGCTGTTCATTAAACGGATTTCAATACAGGAGTCAAGGTTTCGGCTATCACTTATATATCCATGCACCTACTACCTGATAGGTTACTTTTCAGATTTTGGATGGACCCAATAAATTTACAAACTGGCCTTTTAAGATGATATAATTACTGGCAGTTAGAGTCCTCTTTTTGATATTTGTGGATACCAGTGCATGTCTGTAACTTTTTTTTCCAAACAAATACTCTTAATATACATAATAATTTAAAAACAAAATAATAATAAAAAAACTCTTTCTATTATGATTGAGAGGGACATTTCTCTTCTCTCTTCTCATATAGATGCGTTCAGAATATGATAGATATGCCCCAGGGGCCATTTGTTTATACATTTATACAAGGTCCTACATTTATACATTTATACATGGTCTTTCTGAACACATCTTTTTATTTCCATTTTCTATATTATCATATATATGCACTTATGTATTTTTTATATTTTATTTTTATTTGTTATGTTTGCATATTTTCGGAAACATACATTTATGGCTTGTTGTTGTCTCTCACTTAGATGTGTGCACCGTAATGGAGTTTGTCAACCTTATTATTTATTTAACATTAATGGCATTTTAGGTGCCTTTTCAGCATTTTTTGGTATTGGTTTCGGTTTGTGTTCTTTTGTCCCAAAGGTGTACTTTATCTTCTGGGATTTTAAGGTCCAATTATGTAGAAGGTGTGGTTATTCAATTGTTAAATTCTAATTGGTGTATTTCTTTTTAACTTCCCTTTATATGCACATAGTTGGTCTTTGCTAATTTAGCTATGAGTAAGCATCATTTGATGTGAAACGCGTTCGTAATTTATCCCTGTTCTATCCACTTTTTGATATGACTGTATGCTGGATTTTTATCAATTTTTCAAAATAAAGATGCCCTTTCTATGGAGTGCAGCAGTCCAGGATTTTCTTTCTTTTTTCTCCACATTTGTGCAGAGCCAGCACCTGAGAGTTCGCAGTAGGGCGGGAACACCTGTTCAGGTATGGAGGCTTAGTGAGCGGCATTTCTTTTTCATACCTTTTAAATCTTCATTATCAATGTATCTGTCTTATAGCATATAATCGCATCATAATGTGACATTACATTTTGTTGCCAAGTGACATGTTTACTTTTGAGCATGTGCCAAGAGGCAGGACATGGACAACATGGAGCAATTTTCTGGTCACACTTCATATAGAAAATGGAACACTGAATTGTAGAAAATAAAATCTACAGCCCTTAACCACTTTATCTGCTCCAAACTGCTTTTTCCTAACTGGAATGTAGTTTATTAAATGAACCCGTTAAAAATTGGAAGGAACGTGTTTTGTTTTGCCGGTAGCAAACAGGAGACAGTTGTATAATTGTAACCAGACCATTAATATTGAATGAAGTTCAGAATGCAGGTTTTCATAAGTGAGCTACAAAAAAAGTGCCTAAAAAAATATATTTTTCTTACAGCCGCAGTAGATTGGGAATAAACTGGTTCTAACTTTTCATTAAGTGTAAGCTGTACATCAGCAATTGCACCTTATGTTCTTTTGTTCTCATTTTAAGTACAATTTAAACTGCTTCCAGCAAGACGTTTTGTTAGAGCTTATAGATTCAGTGTCCAGAAAATGGAAAAACCAATTGCACGTTGTATTAAATCTAATCTTACCAAAAGTCTTTAAATGTTTTATTGCTCCTTTGGGACTTTAATGAAAAAAAAAGTTAATGTCTGTAATTATCCCAGCATTGAAAATGAATAATGAAATGGGAATATGGTATGTAATGGAATTTATGAAAGTACTTTTTGTAATTCTGGGATGCTGTATTATAGGAGTAGTTCTGACCAAGTGACATCCATGTTCCTTCAAGCAATTTTGCTTCAGGGTCTTCTTTCCCAAAGTTGTACCCACAGTCCTTTTATTAGGGCTTGTGTAGACTGCATTATTTTTTGCCCTTTGTTTTTATATATGTAACATTTGGACCTGTTTTTCAGATTATTTTATAAATGATTATTCAGATGAGGAGTCTGTGAGGTGAAACAAGATGGATAATTTATCACTAGCATCTGTGCTTTATTAGCTTAACATTGCTAATTTTGGTTTGAAGGTTAGATAGATCAAGGCCAGTATAACATGTATGTATTCATATATAGCTGTGTGTTAGGTTATAATTTCAGCTCTGATTAAGCACTGAATATAGTGTGAAACGCGTTAGCTGTATTGGATGCTGTATCTCCTTCCCTCATTTGCTGTATGGAGTGTCGTAAGTTTTTGACTCAGTAAAGGTGATTTCATTGGAGTGCGGCCATCCAGACATTTCTTCATACCAGTTCATCTGCTACGTGCAAGGCCAGCACCCTTTGTTTGTGAAGTGGAGGTGGAACACATAAGGGTAACTACTTTGAGCGGTGTGCTGCATTATTGTACTTTCGCACGCATCCCTGCCCAAAAACATTTGTTTGAATACGAAAGACTGTAGTTGACCTGCATTGTCAGCAATACAAACCAGTTTTAATAGGAGCTGCTTCGTACAAACAAGAAACGCAAGGGAGTCAAATGCAGCCTCATTACTTTATTGAAGTTAATGCTCTGCATCAGGGGTGCTCAGCCTGTGGCCCATGGACCACATCTGGCCCCTCGGAGCCCTCTGATGTGACCTGTGGCCTCAAACCAAGGAAGCGCATGCCCATGCTCTGGCATGGAGGGTCAGCCCAGGTTGCGATCAAGGGGTTGCCGCCCTGCCATCCTAGAGCATCAGAGTACATGGAGCCAGTTCCAGCGCCAGCAGTGGAGGAAAGAGGTGGCCATGGAGGGAGCAGGGGCAGCATAAGCCGATGCTTCCTCTGTAGGTCTGGGACCTTTATAGCAGCCTGGAGAGCGCTGCATGCAGGAAGAGGAAAAGGCCAGTGTATTAACCACTTCAGCCACGGAAGGATTTACCCCCTTCCTGACCAGAGCATTTTTGTGATACAGCACTGCGTCGCATTAACTGACAATTGCGCGGTCGTGTGACATATCACCCAAACAAAATGGACGTCCTTTTTTTCCCACAAATAGAGCTTTCTTTTGATAGTATTTGATCACAAAAAAAGAGTGACAATTTTGAAAAAAAAAGCAATATTTTTTACTTTTTGCTATTGACATGGGAATTTACAGATAGACAACTCCTATCCTCATATTGATTGGTGGTTCCAAATTAATAACTACTGCAGTATGGAACAGACACAAAAGATACACTCCGCATCTTTCCAAATAACTGTTCTGCTTTATTATGATGCAGTTGAAGGTTTTTATACACATGATTACGTAGGTATCACTTTAATATTACAATTGTACTTTTATGGTAACAAGGGGCGTAACATAGGCAGGCTCGTTCTAATCAGGACTCTAAAGAATGCAAACATGTACTGAAAACATTATTAGTGCAGTGTGCAAAGTGAGGGCAATGTGCAATACAAATTTCCTTTACAGCCTCCTCTTTTTTGATCAATATTTTGATCACTAACCATACCTGCTATCACCTTTAACCTGGAACCTCCACAGGTGGAGGTAGTCCTTTCCAAAGAGGCAAAAACTCCATTGTGGAGAAAATAATAGCTGAGCAGCTTTTTCATTACAAAATGACTTTTCATTGTGAAAAACAAATGATTGATAAGACATATTTACAGAGTACTGGCTGTACACTCCTGTGGCCAGAATGGCCTTCTAGCTTAATTGTGGGCATGCTGACTTATCAGCATATGTAAACAACAATTCTACATGAAATGGAAGATGTACGAAAGACAAATATTACTTCAACATATAGATGTGTGTATGTATATATATATATATAATATCCGTATGTGTACCAAAAGACGCACATATACACACACACAGTGCAGCGCTACTACAGTGATAATTCAATGCTATACTTAGTGCTATGTACATGCAATAAAATTCAAATTCATAAAAAAATCATAATAAATGTCCCATAAATCAATATCAATCTTGATAGTAGTGCTCCAGTGTTATTATCATATGACCAAGCTTCTCAATAATTCTTATTGCTTGTGCAAACCACGACCAGCTAGTTAATCTGCTCACCTCAAGGATGAGTCAGGAAGACTCAAATGAACTCTTTATTTTCACTCCCCAAATGTCTTTTCTTTCTCTCAGGACTCAGCTGTTCAATTTCTCCCTTTCACGATCTGCACTCCACCCAATGTATCCCTCACAGATAGGGAGTCGATCTCCAAGATTATTCAGCTGTTCCTCCACTTCAAGAGACTTACGTATCACGTAATCAAAAACACAGCCGACATCGTGCTCTCTGCCTTTTATTTAAAACCCTGCTAAAAAAGGACACTTACTAGATATAAAAACAAAATTCGCTTGTTACATGTATTGTGAGTGTCCGCTCGCTCACCACCATGGCTGCGCAACGTCAAAGGCTCGGATCCTCTCATCTGCACATGTATCAACCTCTGAATGGTCTTCCTCAGGACATTTATTATAACGCAGAACGTCCCATTTTGTTTTTTTCTGAAAGTAATGGCTTTCTTCTGGCCACTCTGCCATAAAGCCCAACTTTATGGAGCGTACGGCTTATTGTCGTCCTATGTACAGATACTTCAGTCTCTACTATGGAACTCTGCAGCTCCTCCAGGGTTACCTTAGGTCTCTGTACTGCCTCTCTGATTAATGCCCTCCTTGCCCAGTCCGTGAGTTTTGGTGTGTGGCTGTCTCTTGGCAGGTTTGCTGTTGTGCCATGTTCTTTCCATTTGGTTATGATAGATTTGATGGTGCTCCTAGGGATCATTAAAGATTTGGATATTTTTTCATAACCTAACCCTGACTTGTACTTCTCAACAACATTGTTCCTTACTTGTTTGGAGAGTTCCTTGGTCTTCATGGCAGTGTTTGGTTAGTGGTGCCTCTTGCTTAGGTGTTGCAGCCTCTGGGGCCTTTCAAAAAGGTGTGTATATGTAATGACAGTTCATGTGACACTTAGATTGCACACAGGTGGATATCATTTCACTAATTATGTGACTTCTGAAGGTAATTGGTTGCACCAGAGCTTTTTATGGGCTTCATAACAAAGGGGGTGAATACATACGCACATGACAATTATCAGTTTTTTATTTCTGAAAAATAGTTTTATGTATCTATTTTTCTAATTTTACTTCACCAACCTAGACTATTGTGTTCTGATCCATCACATATAATTCAGATTAAAAAAAACATAGAACTAAAGGCTGTAGTGTAACAAAATAGGTAATAAAAAGCCAAGGGGGCAAATACTTTTGCAAGGCACTGTATATCCTGCGGGTGTGGTGCACTTTCTGAAAGTGCACCAAAACTCAATGCAGGAATTTTGGTGCGCTTTCAGAAAGTGCACCACACCCGCAGGATATAATAGAAGTCTATGGCTTAGCGCAGCTAACCTGCAGAAAATCTACAGGTGCACTGTGCTGCACCCACGGTGCTGGTAAACCACATCATCTGTGAAAGCAGCCTTATAGAGGTCTTAAGACTGTAAGGGCTCCTTTTATATTTGTGTTTTGGGGCAGGTAAAACTCAATAGTTCGACCAGTTACCAAATCACTTAAGTGGCCCTCACTCTTCAAAAGGTTGAGCACATTTGACCTACATTATAAACCAAAGTCTGTCTTCATTTTGGACTGAGTGGAAAGGGATTAGAACACCTGTCAGATTCCTATTGCTGTCTGTGCTCCCCGTTAGGGAGATTCACCCTCTATTGTCCTGTTTACTATTCCCAGCAAACGTAAAAGAAAATTCCCAAATTTGTGTTGTCTGAAGAAGAGTAATAAAGGGGAAATATCCCAATGGGGACACTAGTTCTGGTGACAGCCAGGGATTCCGTTATCATTCGAAGCTACAGCAAAGATTCAGCTAGCGCGAGATTGGGCACCAGGGAAGTGGCAGGTGGAAAGGATTGGATGAAACATCCCTTCCTCTCCCCTCAAGATGACAGCAGGGTAGCACCCACATGTTACATACTAAAGATGTCCAAGCTAACGGATTCAGCCCCCACTTAGCTCCTTTTCCAGTAGGGATGGAATTATTATTATTATAATACAGGATTTATTTAGCGGCAAGACAGTACAGTTACAATACAATTCAGTACAGGAGGAATCAGAGGACCCTGCTCGTTAGAGCTTACAATCTAAAAGGGTCAAGTAATACCAAAGGTAATAACTATGGGAATTCATTGTTATGTTTCTTCCCCAGACAAAAGACAGAGAACCAGCGTTTTCCCATGTTGTACAATGTGTGAGGGCACAGTGGACCCCCATCCCCACCCCTTGGGCCTGTTTGCACTGCATATATTATACCCATAGAGGACATGCCACTGCTTGTGGTACAGTGTGGCTTAAGGCAGCACTGTGACTTAGTGATTACTACATCTTCCTTGCAGCACTGGGGTCCCCTGTTTTAACCCCAGGACACTAGCTACATGGAGTTTGCAAGTTCTCCTTGTGTTTGTGTATTTCCTATAGGTACTATGATTTCCACTTTCCACCCACACTCCAAAGATATGCTGGTAGTTTAATTGGTTGTCTTTTAAATTGGCCCTAGTATGTGTGTGCTTGTATGTATGTATGTGAGATAGGGATTTCAAATACTAATTATATACTAAGTATATTGAGGGCAGGGACTAGTGTGAATATACATTATGTAAAACTCTGCATAAATTGTTGGAGCTTTAGTACAGGGGTGTCAAACATAATTTAATCACGGGCCACATCAGCGTTATGGTTGCCCTCAAAGTGCTGGTTGTATCTGTTAAGACTAGATAATCTGAGCACCCCACCCCTTTACATCATTTGTTAAGAGCCTTCCCACCATCAGAAGTCCAGAGTCCTCTACCTCCTTTACATTACAGTGCCCCCCCCCCCGCCTTGTGCTGCTGGGGGCGGAGCTGTCAAACAGAAAATGCAGGGTCTGGAGGGGGACCAGAGGAGGGCTGGAATCTGCTTCTGGAGTCTGCCGAATGCTGAGACCAGGGGAGGCAGAGAGTGGGTGTGGAGGCTGCAAAGTAAGGTGCAGGATCTGTAGGAGTTGTTCTGTCCTCCTTTCTGCTGACTGCTGAGATTCTTTTAGTTGGCCACCAGGTTTGTACAAATCTTGGGTCGGATTTTGTCCCACTCCTCTTTGCAGATCCTCTTCAAGTCATTAAGATTTCAAGGTTGACAATTTGTGACTCGAACCTTCAGCTCCCTCTACATATTTTCTATGGGATTAAGGTCTGGAGACTGGCTAAGCCACTCCAGGATCTTAATGTGCTTCTTCTTGAGCCACTCCTTTGTTGCCTTGGCTGTGTGTTTTTTTTGGTAATTGTCATAATGGAATACCCATCCATGACTCATTTTCAATGCCCTGGTTGAGGGAAGGAGGTTCTCACCCAAGATTTGATGGTACATGGCCCCGTCCATTGTCCCTTTGATGCGTGAATTTGTCCTGTCCCCTTAGCAGAGAAACACCCCCAAAGCATAATGTTTCCACCTCCATGTTTGACGGTGGGGATGGTGTTCTTGGGGTCATAGGCCGCATTCCTCCGCCTCCAAACACGGTGAGTTGAGTTGATGTCAAAAAGCTTGATTTTGGTCTCATCTTACCGCAACACTTTCACCCAGTTCTCCTCTGAATCATTCAGATGTTCATTAGTAAACTTCAGACAGGCCTGTACATGTGCTTTTTTGAGCAGGGGGACCTTGCGGGCACTGCAGGATTTCAGTCCTTCACGGCGTAGTGTGTTACCAATTGTTTTCTTGGTGACTATGGTCCCAGCTGCCTTGAGATCATTGACTAGATTCTCCCGTGTAGTTCTGGGCTGATTCCTCACCGTTCCCATGATCATTGAAACTCCACGAGGGAGATTGACAGTTATTTTGTGTTTCTTCCATTTGCAAATAATCGCACCAACTGTTGTCACCCTCTCACCAAGCTGCTTGGCGATGGTCTTGTAGCCCATTCCAGCCTTGTGTAGGTCTACAATCTCGTTCCTGACATCCTTGGATAGCTCTTTGGTCTTGGCCATGGTGGAGAGATTGGAATCTGATTGCTTCTGTGGACAGGTGTCCTTTATACGGATAACAAGCTGAGATTAGGAGCACTTCCTTTAAGAGAGTTACATATATAGTTACATAGTAGGTGAGGTTGAAAAAAGTCCATCAAGTCCATCCATCAAGTCCGACCTATGTGTGTGATTATATGTTATTATTACCTTGTATATCCCTGTATGTTATGGTCGTTCAGGTGCTTATCTAATAGTTTTTTGAAACTATCGATACCACCGCCTGTGGAAGGGAATTCCACATCCTTGCCACTCTTACAGTAAAGAACCCTCTACGTAGTTTAAGGTTAAACCTCTTTTCTTCTAATTTTAAGGAGTGGCCACATGAGTGCTCCTAATCTCAGCTTGTTGCCTGTATAGAAAACACCTGGAATCCAGAAATCTTGCTGATTGATAGGGGATCAAAAACTTAATTCACTCATTAACCAGTTGCCGACCGGGCCATAGCCAAATGACGATTACAGCACGCTTAGATAACTCTGGGAGGGCGTACTGTGACGAGGGACATGCACCTGGAAATGTCTGTGACTGACGAGTTCTTAGGTCCCGGCGTGTCACGGATCAGGGTAAAGGGCCAATTCCAGTGGCCATTTACCTCGTGATTGCTCTGTCCAATTGGACATAGCGATCACTGTCAACAAACCGGCATCATGTCCAGTCCTCTCCCTCCTCACACTGATAATGTGAGGAGAGGAAGGTGAGGTTGCTTGAGAGTGGAATTGCGCCCCAGTAGCGCCAAGGACTGCCAAGCAGTGCCAAGGTTAGTGCCCCATCAGTGCCAAGTAGTGCCCCATCAGAGCTCAGCAGTGCCAAGGAGTGCCGCATATGTGCCAAAGAGTGCCACATATTCGCCCAGGAGTGCCCAAGCAGTGCTATATCAGTGCCAAGGAGTTCCACATCTGTGCCCCAGCAGTGCCACATCAGTGCCCAGGAATGCTACATCTGTGCCCCAGCAGTGCTCTCCATTAGTGCTAATACAGTGCCCATCAGTAAGTTCTCCTCAGTGCCACCCTATGAGTGGATACCCGTCAGTGCTGTAAAAATGTGTAAAGAATTGGTAGAAAAATGCATTTTCATTTTCTTTCCACATTTTCCAAAAACTTTTGCAAACAAATGACATGTTCAAAAGACTCATAATGCCTCATAGAATATACATTTTGATGTTTACTTTCCAAAATGGGTTCATTTTGTGGGTGTTTACATTGTCCTGGTGCTCCAGGGCCTTCAAAAGTGTAATGCCCCGTACACACGGTCGGATTTTCCGATGGAAAATGTCCGATCGGAGCGTGTTGTCGGAAATTCCGACCGTGTGTGGGCTCCATCGGACATTTTCCATCGGATTTTCCGACACACAAAGTTGGAGAGCAGGAGATAAAATTTTCCGACAACAAAATCCGTTGTCGGAAATTCCGATCGTGTGTACACAAAATCCGACGGACAAAGTGCCACGCATGCTCAGAATAAATAAAGAGATGAAAGCTATTGGCCACTGCCCCGTTTATAGTCCCGACGTACATGTTTTACGTCACCGCGTTTAGAACGATCAGATTTTCCGACAACTTTGTGCGACCGTGTGTAGACAAAACAAGTTTGAGCCAACATCCGTCGAAAAAAATCCTAGGATTTTGTTGTCGGAATGTCCGAACAAAGTCAGACCGTGTGTACGCCCTATAAGAGGTAGTCTAAATGTGTAATTTATGATCCTAGAACGCCTGATGGTGCTCCCTGCATGTTGGGCCTCTGTATGTGGCCATGTGGTATGTGTAAAAGTCTCACACATGTGGTATCGCCATACTCAGGAGGAGTAGCAGAAGTAGTAGAATGTGTTTTGGGGTGTAATTTGTGGTATGCATAAGCCGTGTGAGAGATATAACCTGTTAATATGACAATTTTGTGGGGGAAAAAAATTCATTTTGCAAAGATTAGTGGGAAAAAAATTACAACGTGGAAAAACTTGCCATGCCTCTTACTAAATACCTTGGAATGTCTACTTTCCAAAAAGGGGTCATTTGGTGGGTATTTGTACTTTCCTGGCATGTCAGTGTCTCAAGAAATGAGCTAGGCCATCAGTACATCAGGTGTGATCAATTTTCAATGATTGGCACCATAGCTTTTAGATTCTATAACCTTCAGCCTAGGTTCACACTAACTGCGGGAGTGAAATTATGCGAGTTCAACAGACCAAATAATATACATTGATTTTAGTTATTTTTACCAAAGATATGTAGCAGTATAAATTTTGGCCAAAATGTATAAAGAAAAATTACTAATTTGCCAAATTTTATAACTGGAACGAAGAAAAATGCATTTTTTTTTTACAATTTTTTTTTTATTTATAGCGCAAAAAATAAAAAACCTAGAGGTGATTAAATACCACCTAAAGAAAGCTCTATTTGTGTGAAAAAAGGACAAACATTTCATATTGGTAAAGTGTTGCATGACTGAGTAATTGTCATTCAAAATGTGAGAGCACCGAAAGCTGAAAATTGGTCTGATTAGGAAGGGGGTTTAAGTGCCCAGTGGGCAAGTTGTTAAAATGCAAATCAATTTATAACTTTTTTTGAAATGCGTTTTTCTGGATACTTTTGTTATTCTGTCTCTCGCTGTTAAAATAAACCTTCCATTAAAGTTATAGACTGATCATTTCTTTGTCAGTGGGCAAACGTACAAAATGAGCAGGGGTTCAAACACTTTTTTCCCTCACTGTACACAGAGAAGCACAGGATCTGGTGGAAGAGTTCTGTCCTCCTCTCTGCTGCAGACTGCTGAGATAAAGTGGGGGCAGAGATGAGGGGGTGCTGCAGGAGCGGTGGTGGCCCATACATCTGACTCCTTTATCCACGCCACCCCCTATATGGTTAATGGATAGATTCATGCATAGCATGAATCTATCAACGGCCGCCGCAACTCCCTATTCATGCATCTGGCCCCTTTCAGGGCGCCTGAATTACAGCGGCGGCGGTGGGGTTTTTTTGAAGCACCCGATTAGAGCCATAGGCTCTAATAGGCTTCAAAATAGGGTGGGCTCAGAGCGCAGAGCATTGCACCATGAGCCCACCCAGGTGTTACAACAGCGAATGAATGTTCGCTGTTGTAACACTGATCTTCAATCTGGCCAGTCAGAAGCAGGTCTGAGAACCGTTTTCCAATTGGCCAAAAAGAGAAAACTTCGAGGAGGAGGGAGGTAATGGAAGCCGCCGATGCCCGTGAAGAGCAGAGAAAGGGAGCCGTCGCCGCCGAGCAAGGGAAGTCGCCGGTGCAGCGCTGCATAGATGGGGTAAGTGCACCAGACCCGGCTGCCGACCTACCGTCTGTTTGACGACCCCCCCAAAAAAAAAAAAAATTACCACAAGCCGCCACTGTGCAGGAGAGGTAAAGGGCCACAAGAAATGACTTGGCGGGTCAGATTCAGCTCGTGGGCCTTGTATTTGACTCACATGCTGTAGTATATAAGCCACTCTGTGTCCTGCAGTGACATCACTTGCTCCAGGGCTTCCAGCAGCAGTTATTCAGTTACCCTGAAAAGGGGGTTACATTTAGAATGTGACTCCTCCTCTTTAAAGTGAAACTTTCAGGTTAGAATGGTTGAAGCTGGAACTTTTCGCCTATATAGTCTCTGAAGTGGTCATTCTGATTTTTGTTTCCAGTGAAAGTCTGCAGTAACCAGAGTTTGAACTCTTCCAAGGTAGTGAAGCCAGGGTCAGGATGACAATCTGTCGCATGCACCTTTAAAAACAAGTCGGCATTGCCAACTTCCAAATGTACGTTCTCAAAGGTTCACGTACAACTATCCCATACAGCTTATAGTGCTAAAGCTCTAGACTTTTTGCAGTATGTTTTTTTTTTTTTTTGAGCATGGGTATAAAATAACATCATTTCTAGTACATATTATTTTACATTTGAAGAATTGCACTTGATGGAGTAGAGTTCCCTGGGGAACCTGCAAATTCCAGTTTTTAGTTTTAATGAAAGCAGCTTTTTGCAAGCTATAATCCTGCTTACTTGGTGCTTACTCCGCCATTTTGCAGTAGCGTATCTTCAGCCCCAAATAACAAGCAACGCACAAAAAAAGTCTTGATGTGTTCTGAATATTAATCATTTTACATATAAGTGAAGTCGTGAAACACAGAGGCATTCAACCACTGTGATCTATTGTTTTACATCATGAGTCGCTACAGATGTTAACTTTCAACCACTTCCCACCCTGACGACATACCTGCACGTCCTCGGATGGGAGTGGTAAACGATGACATTAGGACCACGACTGTGACGGCAGCCATGATCTTGATATCATTTTCTTCAGCCTGCAATTCTGTACAAAGTAAAAGTGTTCCGAAAGGCGCTACTTTTACCGGGCTCTTTCTTCCCGCTGGGGAGCCCGCTACCGATGCGACCTGCAGTGGCGTTGCTATGGGGGTGCGGTCCGCACCCGGGTGCCACTCGCTACAGGGGTGACACCATCTCGAGGGTGAGGAAAGCCCTGGCTGACTTTGGAAGTTTTTTTTGCTTTCAGCTGGAAACCCACCTCCAGCGTGGCGAACGCGGGTGTTCTCCTTCTCCACTGTCTCTCACTATGGTGCTGCCGTCCATTCTCCACCCAGGCAGCGCGGTTGCATGCTGTCCTCTCCTCTCCAGCTGCCGCCCAGGTATTCCATGTATCTGAGCCGCCCGATCTAGTGCGGTAATGGGCAGGGGGAGGGGGTGTCAGCTTGCGATGAGGAGGGATGTCCTCCGCAATGTTGTGAATGGTGGGGGGGCTGTACTACTGATAAAGGGGGTAATTTTTCCTGGGGGGGCTGTACTGATGAAGGGGGGTAGTTTGTCATGGGGGAGGGGTCTGTACTAATGGAGGGGGGCTTTGTCCTGGGGGAGGGGTCTGTACTAATGGAGGAGGGGGTGGTTTGTACTGAGGGGGGTCTGTACTGATGGAGGGGGTTTATACTTAGTGGGGGATCTAAACTGAGGGAGGGGGGGGTCTGTACTAAGTGGGCGGGTCTATACTGAGAGAGGGGGGTCTGTACTTTGTGGAGGGAGGGTCTGTACTGAGGGGGGGGGGACTATACTTGGAAGGAAGTCTGTACTGAAGGAGGTGGGGTCTGTATTGAGGGGCGACTATAGTTGGTGGAGGGGGAGGGGGGGGTGACACCATGTTTTACCGCACCAGGTGACACCAACCCTGGCAGCCTGTCCTATCAGATGAATGAGACTTTCATTGTTCCTCCCCCTCTGACATCAGAAACCGGAAGCGGCGAGGATTTGGCCATGGCTTTGTCTCTTTTTTTTACAAGCCATTACCAGCTTGTAAAGCAGCCGGTCAAACCAATCTCGGTTTGATCTGCAGCTTTGGAGGGCAGAGGAGACATGTTATGTATCTGTTTGCTCAGCGTAACATCATCTTATATATTTTACCAAAAAATGGGTATTGTATTGTGTATGTATGCATTAAATCTCATTAAGGTGTATTTCTCCTAAAATGTGCGTTTGATAAACATGCTGCGTAAATATTGTGTGACATAAAACAATTGGAACAACCATTTTATTCTCCAGGGCCTCTGCTTAAAAAAATATATCATGTTTGGGGGTCCTAAGTAGTTTTCTAGCAAAAGATGCAGATTTTTGCATGTATGAGAGGAATGGCAGAATTGGGCCAGACTGGAGGTGGTAAAGAGGAACTGTCACGGCACATGCAATCACAAGCGATGTTGTTCATCCCTTCTAATAACAAGTGCAATGAAAAAATAAATAAATAAACAGTGTAAAAAAATAAATTTAAATAAAAATGTAAAACATTTAAAGCACCCCGTGTTCATGCACAAATGCGAATGTGCATGTAAGTGATTGCAGCACATGGAGGTATCACTGCAAAGGTCAGAGTGGAAGCAATAATTCTAGCATAACACCTCCTATTTAAAGTAAAGCATGCTTGTTATGCCCACTGTGGAACCTAAGGGGTTAATCCTCTGCATGGTGTAAAAAGGGAGTTTGATCCAGTCCTCTCTGATCCTTCCCTTCTTCCACAGTCCCCAATCCACCTACTGATAGAACACAGGCCAGGGGACAAGGTGCACATGCTCAGTTTGGTGTGTATTGCTAGAGAGTTTTTTTTTCTTGGGAGAGTGCATGTGATCAGCACAGGGCCAATCAGCACTGTCCAGACAGAGGGTCAGGGGTCCTGCTGCCTTGTAGGACAGTTAGATCACTCCTCTTACAAGCTGTAACCAGACACTGATAGAAGTCACAAGACTGCTATATACTGCTGATTAGAAAAGGTATTTAGCAGTTTATATTTAATAAAATAATTGCATTTTCATTTTTCTGTGTGCCGTGGGAGACCAGATATAGTGAATGCAGGGCCCAGGGTTTAGTAACAACTTAACTCTAAACTGGTAAGCTGTACAGGTTTTTAAAGCTTCACCTACTGATAATTTAATATACTGTAGTTTGTCACATAGTAGGTGAGGTTGAAAAAAGACACAAGTCCATCAAGTCCAACCTATGTGTGTGATTATGTGTCAGTATTACATTGTATATCCCTGTATGTTGTGGTCATTCAGGTGCTTATCTAATAGTTTCTTGAAGCTATCAATGCTCCCCGCTGAGACCACCGCCTGTGGAAGGGAATTCCACATCCTTGCCACTCTTACAGTAAAGAACCCACTACGTAGTTTAAGGTTAAACCTCTTTTCTTCTAATTTTAATGAGTGACCACGAGTCTTGTTAAACTCTCTTCTGCGAAAAAGTTTTATCCCTATTGTGGGGTCACCAGTACAGTATTTGTATATTGAAATCATATCCCCTCTCAAGCGTCTCTTCTCCAGAGAGAATAAGTTCAGTGCTCGCAACCTTTCCTCAACACTAAGATCCTCCAGACCCTTTTTTAGCTTTGTTGCCCTTCTTTGTACTTGCTCCATTTCCAGTACGTCCTTCCTGAGGACTGGTGCCCAGAACTGGACTGCATACTCTAGGTGTGGCCGGACCAGAGTCTTGTAGAGTGGGAGAATTATCGTTTTATCTCTGGAGTTGATCCCCCTTTTAATGCATGCCAATATTCTGTTTGCTTTGTTAGCAGCAGCTTGGCATTGCATGCCATTGCTGAGCCTATCATCTACTAGGACCCCCAGGTCCTTTTCCATCCTAGATTCCCCCAGAGGTTCTCCCCCCAGTGTATAGATTGCATTCATATTTTTGCCACCCAAATGCATTATTTTACATTTTTCTACATTGAACCTCATTTGCCATGTAGTCGCCCACCCCATTAATTTGTTCAGGTCTTTTTGCAAGGTTTCCACGTCCTGCGGAGAAGTTATTGCCCTGCTTAGTTTAGTATCGTCTGCAAATACAGAGATTGAACTGTTTATCCCATCCACCAGGTTGTTTATAAACTTATTAAATAGGATTGGTCCCAGCACAGAACCCTGGGGAACCCCACTACCCACCCCTGACCATTCTGAGTACTCCCCATTTATTACCACCCTCTGAACTCGCCCTTGTAGCCAGTTTTCAATCCATGTACTCACCCTATGGTCCATGCCAACCCACCTTATTTTGTACAGTAAACGTTTATGGGGAACTGTGTCAAATGCTTTTGCAAAATCCAGATACACCACGTCGACGGGCCTTCCTTTATCTAGATGGCAACTCACCTCCTCATAGAAGGTTAATAGATTGGTTTGGCAACAACGATTCTTCATGAATCCATGCTGATTACTGCTAATGATATCATTCTTATTACTAAAATCTTGTATATAGTCCCTTATCATCTCCTCCAAGAGTTTACATACTATTGATGTTAGGCTAACTGGTCTGTAATTCCCAGGGATGTATTTTGGGCCCTTTTTAAATATAGGTGCTACATTGGCTTTTCTCCAATCAGCTGGTACCATTCCAGTCAATAGACTGTAAAAATTAGGAACAAGGGTCTGGCAATCACTTGACTGAGTTCCCTAAGTACCCGCGGATGCAAGCCATCTGGTCCCGGTGATTTAATAATGTTAAGTTTCTCAAGTCTAATTTTAATTCCGTCCTCTGTTAACCATGGAGGTGCTTCCTGTGTTGTGTCATGAGGATAAACACTGCAGTTTTGGTTACTGAAGCCCCCCAATTCACACGTGAAGACTGAGGAGAAGAATAAATTCAATACCTTCGCCATCTCCCCATCCTTTGTAACCAGATGTCCTTCCTCATTCTTTATGGGGCCAATATGGTCTGTCCTCCCTTTTTTACTGTTTACATACTTAAAGAATTTCTTGGAATTTTTTTTGCTCTCCTCCGCTATGTGTCACCATTCCACGACATGCACAACTTTAAATCATGACTTGTTAGGTATTTGTTTACTCAGCATAACATCATCTTTTATATTTTACCAAAAAAGTTGGGTATTGTGTTTGTCTGCACTAAAATTCATTAGACCCCTTTTACACTGGGGTGGTTTGCAGGCGCTATTGCGCTAAAAATGGCGCCTGTAAACCGACCCAAAACAGCCGCTGCTGTGTCGCCAGTGTGAAAGCCCAGGGGCTTTCACACCGGAGCGGTGCGCTAGCAGGAGGGGAAAAAAAGTCCTGCTAGCAGCATCTTCGGAGCGGTGAAGGAGCGGTGTATAGGGAAGCGCGGTTATACTGCCAGCAAAGCGCCACTGCAGAGGCACTTTGCGGTGGTTTTTAACCCTTTCTCGGCCGCTAGGTGGGGGGTGAAACCCCCCGCTAGCGGCTGAATACCGCCGCTAAAACGCTTTACCGCCGACGCACCACCCACCCCAGTGTAAAAGGGGCATTGAAGTTTGTTCTTTCTAAAAAAGTTGCTAAACTGCTGTGCAAATGTGTGACATAAATAATTGCAACAGCAATCATTTTATTCCCCAGGGCCTCTGCCTAAAAATATATGTTTGTGGATTACAACTAATATTCCAGCCGAAAAATGCAGATTTTTACATGTATGAGAGAAATGTCAGAACTAGCCCGGACTGGAGGTGGTTAAAGGAGAACTCTACAAGGGCCACACTTCTAAGTAAACCTTCATTAGCAACATAATAAATGTACTAATTAATGAATACTATCAGGGTCAGACTGAATCCAAGGCAAGAGATGCTCCCACCCAGGGCTCTGTGCTGGAGGAGAAGGGACGCAGGTGAAGCAGGGGATCTCTATCTCTGTATTTTGCACTATGCAGAGCCAAGCTGTCATGCAGCTCAGTCCTACAAATTACATTTTGTTTTTATTTAAACCTTTAGTTATTACCTCCACCCCCCTCTTCCTTAAGCTTTTTTTTTTTTTTTTTTTACTATTCACTTTTTACTGTTCAAAAAAGGGAGAAAGTCTGGTGCCATGGAAGTCAGCTAAAACATTGTTTTATTATTGCAGATGAACAACAGTCAAAAATCCAACGTGTTTCGACCGTCAGACCTTAATCATGACTAGCCATGATTAAAGGAGTTGTAAAGGCAGAAGGTTTTTTTTATTTTAACGCATTCTATGCATTAAGATAAAAAGCCTTCTGTGTGCAGCAGCCCCGCTCGGCCCATCCAACACTTACCTAAGGTCCGTTTCTGTCCAGTGATGTCCACGAGTGTCTCAGCTGTCTGAGGTTCTCCCTTCTGATTGGCTGAGACACAGCAGCAGCGCCATTGGCTGGCGCTGCTGTCCATCAAAATCAGTTAGCCAATCAGGGGAGAGATGGGGCAGGGCCAGGTCGAGGCTTCGTGTTTGAATGGACACAGGGAGCTGTGACTCGGCTCGGATGCCCCATAGCAAGCTGCTTGCTGTGGGGGCACTGAACTGGAGGGAGGGGCCAGGATCACAGAAGAAGGGCCCGAGAAGAGGAGGGTCGGGGCAGCTCGGTGCAAAACCATTACACAGAGCAGGTAAGTATAACATATTTGTTGTTATAGGGAAAAAAAAACTAGACTCTACAATCGCTTTAAGGCCTACTGGCCGAAACGCATTGGAATTTTTGACTGCTGTTCACCTGCAATAATAAAACAATGTTTTAGCTGACTTCCATGGCACAACCTTTCTCCCTTTTTTGCATGGATTGTAGGTAGAGGTTTACAGAGACTTCCCAGGCTGAGTGCTGTGTTCTTGAGGCTCACCAGGCATTACACATGAAGTAGTAGTTCTGTTCTGTTGCTTATGCTAATAAAAATGCTGCCTAAACTTTTCAGGAAAAGCATATGAATTGGGGGCCCATCCGGGATTTGTGCTAAAGTTCAGGAAAAGCAAAACAATAACCAACCACAGAATAAAATGTGCATGTTTTGATGATTTATAAGCTACTTTATGGTAATGTTTGTTGAAACATGGCTCTGTTTTACCATGCTAAATATGTAAGTGCATGCCTTCAGATCTTGCTGGGATTGGGTTTGTGATGTCAATTTCAGTTGCACAGCCCAATGTGCAGATCGTATCACCCAGCAGGTCAGCTAGCAGCAGACAAAGATGGTAAATCAGCTGTCTAGACACATTTGCCATTTGACTTTAGGTGTCAACACATTTATGATATTTGAATGATTTGGTGACCCAAGCATTATTTGGAGGTCTAGAAACCATTCTGTGATATTTATTGCATGGATCTACAAGTACTGTATTATTCTGTAATAGCTTTATGATCTATTTTTATGAACATTTAGTTTTATGAACATTTTTATTGATTCATCAAAAGTCTGTTAGTCATTTAAAAGTGCAGAAAAAGGTAACGAGGTACAGAATTAATTGTATTTCGAAAATGTACCGATTTGACCAACTGCTTTTAGGAAGCACAGTAGTCAGTATTTCAAAATCTTTTGGTAGAGATCGACAGCCAAAGAAGGAGCTTTGTAGCCAAAAGGTTGCTGGGAGGGAACAGGAGTAGGAGAGAGGGAAGGAAGGTTGGACCTAATGCCGCGTACACACGGTCAGACTTTTCGTCTACAAAAGTCAGACGGACGCCGACGGACTAAAGCTGGCTGACAATCCGATCGTGTGTAGGCTTCCCTGGACTTTCAACGGACTTTCAGCTGACTTTTCCAGCCGCAAATCTGACGGACTTTAGATTTGAAACATGCTTCAAATCTTTACGTTGTAACTACGCCGGACCCAGAAATCCGCTCGTCTGTGTGCTAGTCCGACGGGCAAAAACCCACGCTAGGGCAGCTATTGGCTATCAACTTCCTTATTTTAGACCTGTGTACGTCATCACGTACGAATCCGGACTTTTGTGTGATCGTATGTAGGCAAGTCCGTTCGTAAGAAAGTCTGCCGCAAGTCCGACAAAAGTCCGTCGAAAGTCTGTCGGACTTTTGTAGCCGAAAAGTCCGACCGTGTGTACACGGCGTAAGAAGAAAAAGGCGGTAGGTAAAAGGGCTGCAGTGTAGCCAAGCTTAAAGACTAAATGGGCCACCATCAGTTTCAGGAGGAAGAAAGTGTGTAGACCAGGGACACCAAACAGCAGAGTATGTTTGCTTTGTATGAGTCAACCTTGCCAACTGTAATCGTTTAGACCTTGTGCACATGGGTGTATGAATTTATGCTCCAGATATGCTGGATTTTTTTCTGCCAGAACTTTATTCTGTATTTACGCACATTTATGCACATATGGCACGGTGGTGATCCTGCCAGCAAGCGTGCTGTGTTTCCAAAGAACAAGCTCTCTGTTACAGGCCAGTTCACTAGGTGATAACCAGGGGGGAGCCTAAAAAAAAAGAAAACAAATGCAGCCACCACATCCTAAGGATTGTTAAGCTACAATATGTTAACCTTCTTGCGCCCGTGCTATAACCGAATGACGGTTACAGCGCAAACCTTAATTGCCAGAAGGACGTCTATTGACGGAGTGCTCTGTGATCACCAAGTTAATGAGACTCGGCTGATCACAGATCGGAGTAAGGCGCCGATTCTGGCCCCTTACCACGTGATCAGCTGTTCCCCAATGACAGCTGATCATGTGATGTAAACAAAAGATCGGTAATCGCCTTTTTTTTCTGCTCACGCTGACAGCGTGAGCAGAAAAAAAAACCTGATCACCGGCTTGTGTCAGAGGGACAGCGGTCCCGAGGAGGGTGAGACATCACACAAGGATCTGTGCCCACCAGTGCCACCTGCCAGTGCCCACCTATCAATGCCCATAAATGCTGCCAATCAGTGCCCATCATCAGTGCTGCCTATCAGTGTCACCTAGCAGTGCTCATCAGTGCCACCTATCAGTGCCCCCTATCAATGCCTTTCAGTGCCGCCCATCTATGCCACCTTATTAGTGCCCACCAGTGCCCATCAGTGCAGCCTCATCAGTGCACATCAATGAAAGAGAAAAATGACCTGTTTGCAAAATTTTATAACAAACTATAAAACTTTTTTTTCCAAATTTTGGTCTTTTTTCGTTTTTTTAGCAAAGGGTTAAAAAATTCAACAGTAATTAAATACCACCAAAAGAAAGCTCTATTTATGGGGAAAAAATGATAAAAAATGAATTTGGGTTCAGTGTTGCATGACTGCGCAATTGTCATTCATAGAGTGATAGCGCTAAAAAATTGGCCTGGGCAGGAACGGGTTTAAGTGCCCTGTAAGCAAGTGGTTACATTTTTGGTTTTGTGTTTAATACCATTTTAACACTCCTTGTAACATTGGGCACATCTCTCTATCTCTATAGGGTGTACCAGCTAGTGAAGACTCTGTATTCCTTTGGAATTTTTGTAACCTACGCCATTCAGTACTACGTTCCTGCTGAAATTATCCTGCCACTTGTTACATCAAGAGTATCCAAAAAGTGGAAGCTAGCTTGTGAACTTGGCATGAGGACGCTGCTAGTCTGCATAACCTGTGAGTAACTTCATTTCAAAAAATGTATTATTCCTAGGTGTCAATTTTTGTTTTCCATTATGTATTGTTTAAGTAAATGGAAAAATTACTACCTTACAGCATTATATCATATCAAAAGCAAAGCTTTTTCTTAAAGTGGTTGCAAACCCTTACATATACCCAGTGAAGGAGCTATCCTCAGGTGATAAACAGAGATGAAACAAATCCTCCTACATAAGTTGTATCTGTCTATCTGCAGTCTTCTCCTCTCTACATCCTACAGCTGAATTTATAAGCTTGTCTGAGAATTCAGAATAAAGGGGGCAGAGAGCTGAAGATACACCCTGCAGAGCTCAGTGAGCTGATTGGAGGGGAGGAACACCCCCCCCCCCCCTTCACACAGTACACAGGAACAGAGCTGATACTGTCAATTAGCTGGAGCTCCCTCCCCTGTCACCATTTTTCTCTTGGTGTCAGGAAAACTTGTCAGAAGTGATTTACACTGATAGCAGGGGAATGAGGCAGCAGACAGGAATGACACTTAGTTCTGTGGATTGAGACAAGTGCACAATATAGAGGGATATGATTTGTTCATATTTCATATCTGAGGTTTACAACCACTTCAAAGGATAGGATCACCTTTAGCAACATGTTACACCCGTATTTACGGTATATCTTTAACACATTACTATGCAGCAGGCCCCCTCACCCCCTGGGAGCCCCAGTGACAGCATCTGAGGGGTTCCTCTTCCCCACAGATTATCACATTTTTAAAATTGGCAAAGCTGTGCGGGGCTGTGTAATTCTCAATAAACTGCAAGGGGGCTGATGAGCACCCTCTTAGTCCATTCGCTCTTTCTGCACCTCTGATGCTGACAGCCTGTACAGAGCTGTAGGAAAAAAAGACAGGAGCCTGTCATTGCAGCCACGATCCAGCAATCGCAGGTGCAGTGCTTTGCAGCCTCCTGAGAAAAAATGCTTCGCTTTTAAAGAATATGTAAACCCACCATTTCATATTCCTGATATGTGCATGCTATACCATATACTTAAAAGTATCCTGTTTTACTTTGTATTGCTTTCTTTGTGTGAAATAACTGGTGTTCCTGCCAGTCCCTCTGCTTTTCTATTAAAATCTGACCACACTAGGCATGAGAGTACACAGTGGTCAGTTCTCTTGCTGTGCTGAGAACTCAGCCTGCTCTCCTCCAATGACTTCCGATGACATCCGCCTCCTGCACAGCCTTTCACTGGGAAGCTCAGTGTACTGCTGTTTCTCCTCCCCCAGCTCCTTATGCAGCTGAGAGCAGAGTGAAAAAAAAAAAACATTATAAATAACTTTTTCTCACTTTTTTTTATATCTATACACCTATGTTTTGTATTTAATTTCTATTTTTAACTGAATGGGTTATTTTACAAAGTGAGGTTTTACAATGACTTTAAGTTTTGGATAGAGTGGAGAGAGAACACCCGCCAGGTGATTATTATTGTCTGTGCCCCTGTTAGGGAGATTCACCCTCCTCTAGTTGTCATGTTTGCTATTATCATTGCAGGTGAAAGAAAACCCCACGTTTTTGGTTGTCTTCAGAACAGTAATAGAGAATAAAACATATAACTGGGGCACTAGTTCTGGTGATCACTATGGATTCCCCTCACTCTCGAGGGATTTCTTCCCACTTCCTCCTTGGTTATGACACAGGAAGTGAAGGGAAGTCTCCCCAATGGGACACAGATGGCAAAAGAAATCTGAACGGGCTTAGAATCCTCCCTTACTCTATCCAAAATGAAAAGAAAAAGACAGAGTTGACATTTAGCTGTAAAATATGTATTTTAAGGATGTGATATTCTGATATAATCATGATAAAACCTCAAGGTTCCTGACAGTTTTCTTTTATTTCCTTACAAAATTTGCATTTCCCTAGGCTAGATTATGATTGGCTGGCATGGATTAACAGGGGAACATGTCCAACTAAAGCGATGTCAAGTTACTTTCCCTTGGAAATTACTTTTAGGTCTCAGTGAACACCAGCTGTTAATTACCATATCTGTAGCTTGAGGTACATTAGCATGAAGAGCAAGTTGAAACATAAGAATAACTAAGAAAAGAATAAGAAATGTGACATGCTTTGCGTATATCTGACTCTCACTCTCTCTATGTATAGGGATGTGTAATATATATATATATATATATATATATATATATATATATATATATATATATATATATATATATATATATATATATATATATATATATAAAATAATTTTTAGCAATAATAATGAAATAAAGAATAATGAATGGTAGAGCAAAAGAAAAACACAAACACAATAAGGGAATTCTTAAAGCGGAGTTCCACACAAAAATGGAACTTCCGCTTTTCGGAACCCTCCCCCCCTCCGGTGTCATATTTGGCACCTTTCAGTGGGGAGGGGGGTGCAGATACCTGTCTAAGACAGGTATTTGCACCCACTTCTGGCATAGACTCCCATGGGAGTCTATGCCTCTTCCCGTCCCGACCGCGCTGTCTGCTGGGAACACACAGCTCCCAGGAGAGAGCGGGGACCACTAGGGATGCGCAGCGCGACTCGCGCATGCGCAGTAGGGAACCGGGAAGTGAAGCTGCAACGCTTCACTTCCTGATTCCCTCACCTAGGATGGCGGCGGCAGCTGCCGAGAACCGAGGGGGTTCTCGGCGTCCCCTGCCGACATCGTTGGACCCTGGGACAGGTAAGTGGCCATGTATTAAAAGTCAACAGCTGCAGTATTTGTAGCTGCTGGCTTTTAATATTTTTTTTTTTTTTGGCGGTGTGGGTGAACCCCCGCTTTAAGACTGGAAAAGCCGCGCATGGCAACCAGTCAGCTTCTGTCTTTTATTTTCAAAACTTAACTAAACAAGCCAATGTTAGAAGCTGATTGGTTCCTATATACAACTGAACTAGATTCTGTCTGCTCCAGTTTTAGTAAATCCCCCCAATGCTTATATTGCTGGTTAGTGAGGTTCCCTCCCTCCTACACAGGTGGTCAGTGGAGGAGGGTCCCCTAAATCGGTGGTCATTGGGAGATGACCCACCTTAAATTGGTGGTCATTGGGAAGGGTGGTTCCCTTACAGATTGCTAAAACGTTCATTGCTAAACAGTGTCAAGTGAAACATATCTGAGAGGCAGGGAATGCTTGTTACTCAAGGGGAACCCTTAACAATGTCTGGAGGAACCCTAGGGCCCCATGGAACCCCGGTTGGGAAAAGCTGAGCTGGTCTGTATTTTAGGCTCAATACACTTACTTTTGTACAAATGTTTTGGCAGTGTTGTCCAAAAAACACTTTAGCGCTAAACTCAAGGGGAATCTTCAATCTCGCTTGTCTCCACAATGCCCATCAAAGGTGCAGTTACCACTCTTAGCTCTCCCCTCCTAGAATACTCACCCCCTAAATTCCCCATTCCAACACAAATCCCCTCCCCTCTAATCTCCTTGTAGTGCCCCCCCCCCCCCCACCTCACATGATACCACAGTGCCCAGTGCAGGCATCCCTCCTGCCTACCCCTTGTCCCTGCCCCGCAATCACCTTGTGCATTACCATTAATACATTTTATTGAAACCACATAGACAAATGGAAACTCACATGCCAATAAAACACATTTTTTGGCACTTTACTAATGGCCTGTAATGACATAAAAACATTAGGAATAACATAATCACATTTTATGGCTACTGGTACTAAATCTGCTAGATATAAGGAGCAACAAAACATAATTATTTCTTACATGACAAAGGTGAGCATAATCCTATAATTGGCAGTATAATTTTGTTGACATAAATCATGTTTCTCATAATTGGCATTGGGTCCTGCCAGTGGTACACATTATCAGATGAGTTAAGTTACATACAAGGCCGAGTAATTATTGCCCCAACAATATAATCTAGCAACCTTTCTGCAAAAACATAATTTGTTGGTAGTGCGGGTTTGAGTGGCGCTTCATTGCTGGTGTGTAACAAATCTGACTTACATGTGACACGGGCAAAGTATTCATAGACCCTTGGTTATGGGCTTGTACCTTCAGGTGATTGAACACCGGCAAACATTTAAAGGACAATGCTCCCTGAGTGCCTCCCCTATAACCCTACACCACCTCTTGAGTCCTCAGTTTTTTGCTAGTGTCCCAAGGTGATGGACTTCTACTTTAGAGAAATTACACTTAGCTTAAAAAATGTATAATATTATTTGTATTATATATTTTTTTTATTAACTACATCCATCTCCTTTGCTGTCTTATACTACAAAAGAAGAAATGCATCTGGTTCAATGCACCTTGGTAAAATCTTGGGAGCTGTACTTGGACCTATGTTATGGGGACAGCCTGTAATGTTGCTTTATCCAGTTACTGGGTCCTGCAAAAGTGCTTACCTTGCCACTTAACGTAATGCGTGAAGTCAACCACAGGGTGCTATACCGGTCCAGGGCCATGGTTCATCTCTATGAAATCGAGACCTTGAGGACCCCTTTGCCTACTGTGATAGGTGAAGTCTGCACTCTACAGTGCCTTGAAAAAATATTCATACCCCTTGACATTTTCCACATTTTGTCATGTTACAACAAAACATGTAAATGTATTTTATTAGGATTTTATGTGATGGACCAACACAAAGTGGCACATAATTGTGAAGTGGAAGGAAAATGATAAATGGTTCTCAAAATCTAGTGTAACCAATTGCCTTCAGAAGTCCCCTAATTAGTAAATAAAGTCCACCTGTGTGTAATTTAATCTCAGTATAAATACAGCTGTTCTGCGGAGCCCTCAGAGGTTTGTTGGAGAACCTTGGTGAACAAACAGCATCATAAAGGCCAAGGAACACACCACACAAGTCAGGGATAAAGTTATGGAAAAGTTTAAAGCAGGGTTAGGTAATAAAAGAAAATATCCCAAGCTTTGAACATCTCACGGAGCACTGTTCAATCCATCATCCGAAAATAGAGTATGGCACAAATGCAAACCTGCCAAGAAATGGCCGTCCACCTAAACTGACAGGCCGGGCAAGGAGAGCATTAATCAGAGAAGCAGCCAAGAGGCCCATGGTAACTCTGGAGGAGCTGCAGAGATCCACAGCTCAGGTGGGAGAATCTGTCCACAGGACAACTATTAGTCGTACACTCAACAAATCTGGCCTTTATGGAAGTGTGGCAAGAAGAAAGACATTGTTGAAAAAAGCCATAAGAAGTTTCATTTGCAGTTTAAGAGAAGCCATGTGGGGGGACACAGCAAACATGTAGAAGAAGGTGCTTTGGTCAGATGAGACCAAAATTTAACTTTTTGGCCTAAATGCATGTCTGTGGTGGAAAACTAACACTGCATATCACCCTAAACACACCATCCGCAACGTGAAACATGGTGGTGACAGCATCATGTTGAGAGGATACTTGTCTTCAGCAGGGACAGGGAAGCTGGTCAGAGTTGATGGGAAGATGGATGGAGCCAAATACAGGGCAATCTTAGAAGAAAACCTGTTTAGAGTCTGCAAAAGACTTGAGACTGGGGTGGAGGTTCACCCTCCAGCAGGACAACGACCCTAAAAATACAGCCAGAACTACAATGGAATGGTTTAGATCAAAGCATATTCATGTGTTAGAATGGCCCAGTCAAAATCCAGACCTAAATCCAATTGAGAATCTGTGGCAAGACTTGAAAATTGCTGTTCATAGACGCTCTCCATCCAATCTGACAGAGCTTGAGCTATTTTGCAAAGAATGGGCAAAAATGTCACTCTCTAGATGTGCAAAGCTGGTAGATACATCCCCAAAAAGAATTGCAGCTTTCATTGCAGTGATAGGTGGTTCTACAAAGTATTGACTCAGGGGAGCTGAATACAAATGCACGCCACACTTTTCTGATATTTATTTGTAAAACATTTTGAAAACCATTTATCATTTTCTTTCCACTTCACATTTATGTGCCACTTTGTGTTGGTCTATCACATAAAATCCCAATAAAATTTTTGGTTGTAACATGGCAAAATGTGGAAAATTTCAAGGGGTATGAATACTTTTTTCATGGCACTGTATATACAGTCCAGCATAGTGGACAGGTAAGACGGGGTCACCCTGTTTCTCTTTGTACTGTAACAACCAGGACAATGTTTGTAATGTATTCACTTTACACTTTTGCTTTGTATTGTAAATGTTACTCAACTGCACTTGTGGCCACAGTATGAAAATTGAAGACTTTACATATTCTTGACAAACAGTCTTGTTTCAAATATTGCTTTATGCACAAGATATACCTCCTGAGACCGAAAAAGAGCCAGAGGCAGTGACAACTCGCCAAGAGGACTCGGAGTGAAATCTAATGTAATCTGTTCCAGGCTGGCAGTTTTAAGAGCATTGCAGGTTTTAAAACCACCATTCTCTAAAACTACCTCTTAGGGCAATAACTCAACAAACTTGGGGCTTTGGGAGCACTGTTAACTTAACCGTCAAATTTCAATTTAGTTTTAGTCAGTCTTTTGACTAAAATGCCATTTTAGTTTTAGTTGTATTTAATCATCTGGATTGTTTTTAGTTTTAATCATATTTTATTTGACTAAAATCTCCAGTACTCAAATGAACTTCCGCTCTCTGAGCTCTGCCTGTCTGTTAAAGCCCCAGCCCTCTGACTGTATCGGCAAGCTCTATTGGCTGAGAGACGCTTTTTTTTGCAACCCTCCCATACAAGCCTCATTTGTGGAGAATTTGTGATATTTTTGTCACATGCACATAATGCCCTCTCTTTGTCACAAATTCCTGCAACTGCTTCAGGGTTGCTGTAGGCCTCTTGGAAGCCTCTCTGACCAGTTTCCTCCTGGCTCCTTCATCCAGATTGGAGCGATATCCCGATCCAGGGAGGGTCTGTGTTGTACCAAATACTTTCCACCTGGTAAAATAGACTTCTCTGGGTATTGAGAAAGCCTTTGATTTCTTTTTTTTTGTATCCATCTTCTGACTTGTGCCTGTCCACAACTTTTATCCCGGAGATTTTTTGACAGTGCCTTGCCACCCATAGTTAATTGTTTGCTTCAGTTGCACTACCAAGGACTGAAATACTCTAGGAAGGCTCTGTTCATGTTGAGCTAATCAAAATGACCACAGCTGATCACAGTTTAAAGTTAAATGGCTTTGTGTGTCATTGAGAAGGTGATTAGCTACACCTGATTGAGTTTACAAGTCATTTTTAATCAGGGGTGATCCTTTTTCCAACTCAGTGATTTATTTTTTATTTTTTTCTGACCTAGTATTATATCGTTCACTTGGATGTTATAAGTTGCACTGAGTTAAATACAGCTGGATAAAACAAAAACAGTGTGGGTCTTCATTTCAGGCTTCAAGGCAACAAAATGTGATTATTTTAAAGGGGGGGTGATTCTTTTCTATACCCACTGTAAAAATAACTTTAAAAGATGGGGTTAGACCGTGCCGAGGTGTTATCTATTCATTAATACTGCCCTGCTGTAAAAAAGACAGCGATCTGCCCCGGGGTATGTTAAACGAATCAATCCCAAATCTGTCAAATAAAAAACTCAAAGTATAACACAATTATATAGCATCCCTCCAATATGTACTAGTGTTACTATTTGTGATATTTGTATATTAAATATCAAAATATGTTGCAAAAACAAAAACTTAGTGTTGTGAAGCCATACCAAACCTATATATATACACATATACAGTATGTGTATCAGACCCAAAAAAACAAAACACAAAGTACATAAATGTGTCCCAAAAATATATAGTGCTGAAATGGCACATACTGTATATAAAAAGAAGTTCAAAATTCTTTTTCAATCCCACAAGAGTGGACAACAATTCTTTCTTCATAATATGAACACCATCCCAAGTGATATATCCTCCACCGCTTATTATTATTATTATTATTATACAGTATTTATATAGCGCCAACAGTTTACGTAGCGCTTTACAACTTGAGGGTAGACAGTACAAATACAATACAATTTGATACAGTAGGAATCAGAGGACCCTGCTCCTTAGAGCTTACAATCTAAGAGGGAAGGTCAAGAGATACAAGCGGTAATAACTGTGGGTGATGTGCTGATTGAGAAGATAAATGTACAGTTGTTAGGTGGGGGCCAGATAGGCTTCTCTAAAGAGATGAGTTTTCAGGGATCGTCTGAAAGTGGATAAAGTAGGAGAAAATCGGACGGATTGGGGTAGAGCATTCCAGAGGATGGGGGAGGCTCTGGAGAAGTCCTGGAGGCGAGCATGGGATGAGGTGACAAGGGAGTTTGAGAGCAGGAGGTCTTGGGATGAGGGAAGAGAACGATTAGGTTGGTATTTTGTGACTAGGTTAGAGATGTAGCTAGGGGCCAGGTTGTGGATGGCTTTGTAAGTTATGATCGAGATTACTCACCAATGTTTAGTGGCTGGTGATGAGGAACCAGCAAACAAGTGTTTTCCCTCATCAGGGTGCAATAGTCTGCAGATCCGTGGTTAATGATTTCAACTCTCCTCCGCTGTAGCTGATCAATCTTGACATCCAGCAAGCAGTTATCCTCCCTTTGCAAGGCAAAATAATCTACAGATCCAAAGTAGCCAATCCCGACTCTCCTCCGCTATTTAGCAATCAATCTCTCCAGAGAGGTAAACCGAAATAAAAGAAAAGAAGCCCAGCATAGCGTAAAATCGTAAGTTTCTTACTTTATTAAAACCAGATAGCACTCACATTTGACGGTGTCTCCCGA
Organism: Lithobates clamitans; assembly: GCA_037952925.1. Classification (NCBI taxonomy): domain Eukaryota; kingdom Metazoa; phylum Chordata; class Amphibia; order Anura; family Ranidae; genus Lithobates; species Lithobates clamitans. The sequence goes on from JBBGZY010000303.1 coordinate 367,241, forward strand.
CACCGGTAAAACAGGCGTGGGTTATATATAGATCTATCTCAGATATCTCAACACTGTGAGTAGACAATCAATGTAGCGTGGTAACGATGCCTCCAACAGCACACCTTAGGTACGTTTTGTCATTCGACGTCCTCACGAGGCAGTGGAATGCTCGTTATTATGCTTGATTTAAATAAACCGTAATACTAACTCATAATAACTTAAAATTAACCATATGCTCTAAAAACTACAACCCTGTGCTAGCTCTCAATCCTACTATGTGCTCCCCAGCACTCAACCATTATTATGTGATAATTTATCATGGAGATGAATAAAACTTAAAAGGTGACTCTACTAAAATGTCACTACGATCAATCTATGATTTATTCTTCCACTTAGGTTTTTCAATAATTTTTGTCAAAAAATGAACATAATGAACCCATGTACTGTGCTCAAATGAATATTCACCCACTGTGTGGGTTATATTACAGGTGAGACTAGATAAAAAATATTAATGGTGTCATTAATCCCTTATGCCGCGTACACACGAGCGGACTTTACGGCAGACTTTGCCCGGCGGACTTTGACGGACTTTCTGAATGAACGGACTTGCCTACACACAATCAACCAAAGTCCATCGAATTCATACATGATGACGTACGACCGGGCTAAAATAAGGAAGTTCATAGCCAGTAGCTAATAGCTGCCCTAGCGTGGCTTTTTGTCCGTCGAATTAGCATACAGACAAGCGGACTTTTCGTCCGGACTCGAGTCCGTCGGATAGATTTGAAACATGTTTCAAACCTAAGTCCGTCCAACTTTTGAGAAAACAAAGTCCGCTGGAGCCCACACACGATCGAATTGTCAGACGAAATCCCGTCCGCCGGGCAAAGTCTGCCGTAAAGTCCGCTCGTGTGTACGCAGCATTTAACCAAATCTATCATCTGCTCCCAATCTATATAATTTTTTAGTTCTTATAAATTATTTCGTTAGAAGAACAGTGACGGTGGATGGAGTTAGAAAAAATAAAAAAATTCCCTACAAACTTGGGAAGGTGTCCCAATAAACATGAGAGCAGGCTCGACCATTCTTGCATTAAAAATCACAATTAAAAATTCTGCACTAACTAAAAATTTGTAATGATGCAGTTGAGGTCCCATTTGGCTGTATACTTTCCATTTTGTTTCTTTTCGGGAAAATTCCCTTTGTATTTCTGTACCTCCCTAATGAGGGATGATCTTCTCAGTCCTACAAAATTTTAAACCACTGGGATCCTGGTTGTGTTTATATTTAAAGTGTCTAGACACACTATGATTCTCCAAACCTTTTTTGATATTGCTGATATGTTCACCCATTCTAATGCCCCGTACACACGGTCGGATTTTCCGACGGAAAAATGTTTGATAGGACCTTGTTGTTGGAAATTCCAACCGTGTGTAGGCTCCATCGGACATTTTCCATCGGAATTTCCGTCACACAAAATTTGAGATCTGGATCTCAAATTTTCCGACAACAAAATCCGTTGTCGTAAATTCCGATCGTGTGTACACAATTCAGACACACAAAGTTCCACGCATGCTCGGAATCAAGCAGAAGAGCCGCACTGGCTATTGAACTTGACTTTTCTCGGCTCGTTGTACGTTACCCCGTGTTCTTGACGTTCGGAATTTCTGACAAGATTTGTGTGACCGTGTGTATGCCAGGCAAGTTTGAGACAACATCCCTCAGAAAAAAAACATGGATTTTGTTGTCGGAAAATCCTATCGTGTGTACAGGGCATTACACTTAATTTTCTCGTAGTCCTAACCTATGTAGCTGCGTGGAGATAAATCTTCAAAATTCAGAACAGAGGCATTGAAATAACGGCTCCTCTCCCTTTTTCAGGGACTACCAGCCTGCCAGCCTTCTAGTATAAACTAACAGCAGATGCTCATAGATGCTTAGACAGTGACTAAAACCCAACATCAGAGCCTTGGTTATCTTTGAGACCTAATTATGCTACAGTTCATGCAGCTGAAGATGGCAGTGAGGGCTTGTTGTAAAGCCTGTATAGCTTGTTAACCACTTGCCGCCAAATCACGTTCCTGTTACGTGATTTGACTTCAAGTGGTTGTACTGGGATGATGCCAAAAAGTTCCAGAAAATGGCTGGTCTTCAAGTGGTTAAGAGTATATAAATAGTCTAGTCCATAGTCTTGGTATAGGTGCATTTTAATCCAAAAAATCTGTTCAAAATTTTTAGATTAATTGCTCTGACTAAACAGTTCCTTCTGCACACCCAGCATCCAGCACTAGGCTGGAGCACCCTAGCACCAGGGTGTTGATGCTTCTACAAATCTCCTAAAAATAAATAAAACTATACTCTTCCCAAAATAGGTCACAACATTTATGTCAGATGATCTGGATTACATTTGCGTTCACTGTGCAAATGTTCATGTAGGTGAATGCAAATATCATTTAGTGATTGTAAACCTGTGAAAATGTTGCTGTCATGCTAATGTGTGCCTTCGTCAACCCAACTTAATGTTATCTTAATGTTACGTTAACAATTTACACAAAACATGTTTTTTTACTGCGTGTGTAGCAATGTATCATAGAACAGGAAATAACTGGAGCTGTACTATTCTGAAAGTTTGATAGAAGTCGCCCTAATATGTGTAATTTTAGGACTCGTTTATGCTTGCATTGGTCTTCTAAATGTGATCCGTTGTGGATTGTTTTTCAGAGTGGCATAGACACGGTGGCTGACAGACAATGCTGCCTCCTCCAAAATACATAGTTTTATTTTTTTAATTCATTTTTTAACAGCCAAAACAGGCTTTTTGAACGGGAATACTGCACAACAACTGCAAGCCTAGTATTTGGTTCACGGTTGCAGCCCGTCTCTAATGAGTCATATTTAGCGGTGCTACTGCCCACCGAACATGGCATGTGTACTATTCTTTTACCACCTCCCCCAGCCACAAGTGCAAACTAAGCCTTATATCAGCAGACTAAATTATATTTTGCAGTAAATATATAGGGGTGCGCAAATTATGTAAACTTTGAGTTGGAAAAAATTACAGAAAATTGCAACTTTCTCTAATTTGTTACTATTTATTCCCAATAAAAAAACAAGGAAATAAAAAATATATGTATCCGGATTTGCTACTAAATAAAAGCAATATCTGTCCCTCAAAAAAATGATGTATTATACATTAGGGTAGACCATTGTTTCTCAACTACAGTGCCCTTTGGGTTCCCCCCGTGTTGCTGCGAACACAAGATCCAGTTTGCCCTGGTTCAGAGATGGATGAGAGGATCCTGTAATCCAAGGGGGCCTCTGTGGTGATGGTAACTTTGATGTAATGGGGGTTCTCTAATATGATGGGGGCTCTCATGTATGGGGGGGGGGGCTGACTCCATAATGGGGGAGCTCCTATGTGAATAAGGGACTCTGAGGTTACCTCTTATAGGAAGGTTTTCCATTGATAAGTAACATTTACATTTTTTTCATTTTAGACTACGTCGCTCTGAGATTTTGCATGCTTTTAAAGGTGCCTCAACTTAAAAAAGGTTGGGAAACGGTGAGGGAGAGTACAAAACCTAAAAGATATAATGGGTGGAACCAAGACATCACAAAAACTTAAAAAGAAAACTAAAAACACTCTGGGATTTGAGGGGATTTGGGGAGAAGAAGTCTGGGGGACTCAAGTGGTTAATGGTGCACAGAGCTGCCCTAATGCACATCACATGACATGCCTGAAGACTTCTTGAAAAAGGGAGTATAACAAAACCTAAAATAAAATACTTCCAGGGGGTATCTTCCTGGGGGTGTACATAGCCTGGAGTTATGTTGCATACACACGGTCTGACTTTGACTGGACTTGTCTGACGGACGCTGACTGACCAAATCCGGCGGACAATTCGATAGTGTGTGGGCTTCACCGGACCTTCAGCGGACTTTTCCAGTCGCAAATCTGACGGACTTTAGCTTTGGAACATGCTTCAAATCTTTACGTCGTAACTCCGCCGGACCCAGAAATCCGCTCGTCTGTATGCTAGTCCGACGGACAAAAACCCACGCTAGGGCAGCTACTGGCTATCAACTTCCTTATTTTAGTCTGGTGTATGTCATCACGTACGAATTTGGCAGAATTTGGTGTGATCGTGTGTAGGCAAGTCCGGTCGTTAGAAAGTCTGTCGGACGGGCTGTCGGACTTTTGTAGCTGAAAAGTCCGACCGTGTTTACGTGGCATTAGGCTCTAACACACCACCTGATGAAAGCAGTTTGGCAAATACAAGCCTTTTTATATGCAAAATTTCATATTTTCATATTTTCATATATTGAAAGAAGTAACACGTGTATTTTCTATTTCTTGTGACTGCATACTTTTATTTTCTATTATGTTTCAATGACCAAGGGAGCTGGAGGGTTAGCGATGCGTAGAGTTTGTTTACAGCTCTAAAAGTATGCATAGTCTTTCCAAAGTGCGTTGGCGGTTTTTTCCACGATGAGTACATATGAATATAATGATTATTTTTTGTTTTCCTATTAATGTGAACTGAAGCAATCTTTCCAAGGTTTCTACTTGTCTATAGTTGATTCAGTGTGTTTTCCAGCTGTGATGGATATTTCAAGTACTGATGCTTTTGACTGCATGAATTATACAGTATCTCACAAAAGTGAGTACACCCCTCACATTTTTGTAAATATTTTATTATATCTTTTCATGTGACAACACTCAAGAAATGACACTTTGCTACAGTCAGTGAGTGTACAGCTTGTATAACAGTGTAAATTTGCTGTCCCCTCAAAATAACTCAACACACAGCCATTAAAGTGGTTGTAAACCCTTTACAACCACTTTATACTACAGGCAAGCCTATAATTAGGCTTACCTGTAGCTACACTGGATATCTCCTAAACCCGCACGGAGATATCCCTGTATTTGCATGTGCCGACGTCATCGGCACATGCGCACTTAAGCAAACTGAAGCAACGGCACGTACATGCCGTTGCTTCAGTTGTACTGTGCCATTACAGGCGGCTCCCGCGCGCATGTGCGGGAGTGACATCATCGCGGCTACGGCCAATCACAGCGCCGGAGCCGTGATAGCCGGAAGTAACCTCCCGGAGAGATGTTGGCTGCCGGAGCGGTGAACGAGGACCGCTGCTGGGGCTTCGATCTCAGGTGAGTAATTCATTATGCCTTTGTCTTGCAGGGTTTTTTTTTTTTGGATTTTTTTACAAGGGTTTATTGTCTAAACTGCTGGCAACAAAAGTGAGTACAAATTGGGCCCAATTAGCCATTTTCCCACCCTGGTGTAATTTGACTCCTTAGTGTTTCAAGGTCTCAAGTGTGAATGGGGAGCAGGTGTGTTAAATTTGGTGTTATCGCTCTCACTCTCTCATATTGGTCACTGGAGGTTCAACATGGCACCTCATGGCAAAGAACTCTCTGAGGATCTGAAAAAAAGAATTGTTGCTCTACATAAAGATGGCCTAGGCTATAAGAAGATTGCCAAGACCCTGAAACTGAGCTGCAGCACGGTGGCCAAGACCATACAGCGGTTTAACAAGACAGGTTCCACTCAGAACAGGCCTCACCATGGTTGACCAAAGAAATTGAGTGCACATGCCCAGCGTCATATGCAGAGGTCGTCTTCAGGAAATAGACGTATGAGTGCTGCCCGCATTGCTGCAGAGGTTGAAGGGGTGGGGGATCAGCCTGTCGGTGCTCAGCCAGTACACCGAACACTGCATCAAATTGGTCTGCATGGCTGTCGTCCCAGAAGGAAGTCTCTTCTAAAAATGATGCACAAGAAAGCCTGCAAACAGTTTGCTGAAGACAAGCAGACTAAGGACATGGATTACTGGAACCATGTCCTGTGGTCTGATGAGACCATGATAAACATTTGGTTCAGATGGTGTCAAGCATGTGTGGCAGCAACCAGGTGGGGAGTACAGAGATAAGTGTTTCTTGCCTACAGTCAAGCATGTTGGTGGGAGTGTCATGGTCTGGAGCTTCATGAGTGCTGGCAGCACTGGGGTGCTACAGTTCACTGAGGGAACCATGAATGCCAACATGTACTGTGACATACTGAAGCAGAGCATGACCCCCCTCCCTTCAGAGACTGGGCTGCAGGGCAGTATTCCAACATAACGACCCTAAACACACCTCCAAGATGACCACTGCCTTGCTAAAGAAGCTGAGGGTAAAGGTGATGGACTGGCCAAGCATGTCTCCAGATCTAAACCCTATTGAGCATCTGTGGGGCAATGGAAGGTGGAGGAACACAAGGTCTCTAATATCCACCAGCTCTGTGATGTCATCATGGAGAAGTGGAGGAGAACTCCAGTGGCAACCCGTGAAGCTCTGGTGAACTCCATGCCCAAGAGGGTTAAGGCAGTGCTGGAAAATAATGGTGGCCACACTAAATATTGACAATTTGGGCTCAATTTGGACATTTTCACTTAGGGGTGTACTCACTTTTGTTGCCAGCAGTTTAGACATTAATGGCTGTGTATTGCGTTATTTTTAGGGGACAGCACATTTACACTGTTGTACTTGCTGTACACTCACTACTTTACATTGTAGCAAAGTGTCATTTCTTCAGTGTCGTCACATGAAAAGATGTAATAAAATATTTACAAAAATGTGAGGGGTGTACTCACTTTTGTAAGATACTGTATATTAGGGCTGGGGAAAAAATTGATTTAAATTTTGAATCGAGTTGAGAGGTCAAATCGATTCAAAATTTAAGCAAATCGAAATTTTAGAGGCCGCGGACTAGGCCGAAGCCGTGGCCTCGCCTAAAAACTCCTGCCCGCAGCTCCTCAGGACCGGCGCAGTGTCCAAAAAAAAAAAAACTCGATTTGAATCGTGAATCAAGAAAATTGCAGATTTTTTGGGAAAATCTCCCAGCCCTACTGTATATACAATATATACAGTGTGTACCGTAACAGTGCCTTTAAATAGTATTCATACCCCTTTAAATCTTCCACATTTTGTCATGTTACAACCAAAAACGTAAATGTATTATATTGGGATTTTATGTGATAGACCAACACAAAGTGGCACATAATTGTGAAGTGGAAGGAAAATGATGAATGGTTTTCAACATTTCTTACAAATAATTATGTGAAAAGTGTGGCGTGCATTTGTATTCAGCCCCCCTGAATACTTTGTAGAACCACCTTTCTCTGCAATTACAGCCGCAAGTCTTTTTGGGGATGTCTCTACCAGCTCTGCACATCTAGAGAGTGACATTTTTGCCCATTCTTTGCAAAATAGCTCAAGCTCTCTCAGATTGGATGGAGAGTGTCTGAACAGCAATTATCAAATCTTGGCACAGATTCTCAATTGGCAAGACCCTTTGCACTTTGACTGAGCCATTCTAACACATGAATATGCTTTGATCTAAACCATTCCATTTTATCTCTGGCTGTATGTTTAGGGTGGTTGTCCAGCTGAAAGGTGAACCTCCGCCCCAGTCTCAAGTCTTTTGCAGACTCTAACAGGTTTTCTTCTTATGCCGCGTACACACGGCCGGTCTTCCCGACAGTCCGATGGGAGCTTTTGGTCGGACATTCCGACTGTGTGTATGCCCCATCTGACTTTTTCTGCCGGCATTTCCGACGGACTCAGATATAGAACATGTTCTAAATCTTTCCGTCGGAAGTTTAGCCCGTTGGCAAGTCCACTCGTGTGTACGCGGCATAAGATTATCCTGTATTTGTCTCCATCCATCTTCCCATCAACTCAGGCCCGGATTTACTCCCTTTGCCGCCCCAAGGCCGGGTCCTTCAATGCCGCCCCCCCCACACACACACACATACACACACCACATCCTTTATCGATGACTTCTACAATAGGTCGATTAAAAACATATCTCCATACACGAGAACACTGAAAATAACTGGCTTTAATTGTACAGACTAAAAATACTTCAGGGTAAGCGCGCGAGGGGTAAGGATTTTTCGCAGGCAATTTTTCAAGGCAATGGCTGGTGTTAGTGCTTCAATCATCCCCGGCACCATGGTTGTTATGGTGTCAGGATGATTGAAACACATTATTTCTATCATTACCTTGTAATATAAACTGAAATAGTTCAACTCACCATAATGCAGAATCATTGGGAGCCCTGAGCGTGTCACTTGCCACCATCTCTTGTCACTTGCCACTATGCCTGCCACCAGATGGGGATGTCACTTGCCACCATGCCTGCCACCAGATGGAGATGTCACTTGCCACGCTGCCTGCCACCAGATGGGGATGTCACTTGCCACACTGCCTGCCACCAGATGGGGATGTCACTTGCCACACTGCCTGCCACCAGATGGGGATGTCACTTGCCACACTGCCTGCCACCAGATGGGGATGTCACTTGCCTCTATGCCTGCCACCAGATGGGGATGTCACTTGCCACGCTGCCTGCCACCAGATGGGGATGTCACTTGCCACGCTGCCTGCCACCAGATGGGGATGTCACTTGCCACCATGCCTGCCACCAGATGGGGATGTCACTTGCCACCATGCCTGCCACCAGATGGGGATTTCCCTTGCCACCAGATGGGGATGTCATACCAGCTGTCCCTGCTAAAGAAAAGCATCCCCACAGCATGATGCCACCTCCATGTTTCACTGTGAAGATGGTGTGTTCAGGGTGATGTGCAGTGTTCGTTTTCCACCACACATGGTATTTTGCTTTTAGGCCAAAAAGTTCAAATTCAGGAACCTTCGTCCACATGTTTGCTGTGTCCCCCACATGGCTTCTCGCAAACCGTCTGCCTGATCCCATCTATCCCTCTGCCCCTGATCCCACCATCCGTCTGCCTGATCCCAGTACCCCTCTGCCTGATCCCACCACACCACTGCCTGATCCCACGTATTTGATCCCATGCTGATTTTGTACATTTGACTACTGACAAAGAAGTGATCAGTATATAATTTTAATGGTAGGTTTATTTCAACAGTAAAAGACAAAATAACAACAACAAAAATCCAGAAAAACACATTTCAAAAAAGTTATTAATTGATTTGCATTTTAATGAGTGAAATAAGTATTTGACCCCTTCGTAAAACATGACTTATTACTTGGTGGCAAAACCCTTGTTGGCAATCACAGAGGTCAGACGTTTCTTGATCGCATTTCCAGCCCTGTGATGTGTCCATACTACGCATGCGCGAGAACGGGCGGTGCATGCTGGTTATTCAGCAGCACCATATCCCGGAAGAATATTCTTGTGGGCTTCGCCTGCCCACAAGCAAGATGGGAACGCACAAGAAAAGGAAATAAGGTAAGTTTTTATATATAATTTAAACAATAGCGCCGTAAATTAGGAGACAATTGAGTTCCACATTAGAAGACTATGCTGCTAATGGAAGTATTCTTTAGAAAAAGTGCAATATGTAGTTGGAACTCCGCTTTAAGGTTTCGAGGCTGACATTTGGTAACTCAGCTTCCTCCACATATTTTCTATGGGATTAAGGTCTGGAGACTGGCTAGGCCACTCCAGGACCTTAATGTGCTTCTTCTTGAGCCACAGCTTTGTTGCCTTGGCCATATGTTTTGGGTCATTGTCATGCTGGAATACCTATACGACCTATTTTCAATGTCCTGGCTGAGGGAAGGAGGTTCTCACCCAAGATTTGTTGGTACATGGCCCCCGTCCATCATCCCTTTGTTTTGGTGAAGTTGTCCTGTGCCTTTACCAGCCACACTGGTTCTTGTATTTAGGATTAGCGCAGCACCACCCATTTACACATTCATTCAAAAGGTCAGGTGTTTACCTTAATCGGCGCATGCAGCTTTTCCACCATTAGCTGCTTCCATATCTGATAGCGCGGGAATAACTCTCCCTAATACCGGTTTCCACCTCCATATTTGATGGTGGGGATGGTGTTCTTGGGATCATGGGCAGCATTCCTCCTCTTGCAAACACGGCGAGTTGAGTTGATGCCAAAGAGCTTGATTTTGGTCTCATCTGACCACAACACTTTCACTTAGTTCTCCTCTGACTCATTCAGATTAGCAAACTTCAGACAGGCCTGTACATGTGCTTTCTTGAGCAGGGGGACCTTGCGGGCACTGCAGGATTTTAGTCCCTCACCATTCTCATGATCATTGAAACTCCACAAGGTGAGACCTAGAATAGAGCCCCAGACTGAGGGAGATTAACTGTTACAGTGCATCCGGAAAGTATTCACAGTGCTTCACTTTTTCCTCATTTTGTTATGTTAGTCTTTGTCCAAAATGGATTAAATTCATTATTTTCCTCAAAATTCTACAAATAATACCCCATAATGACAACGTGAAAGAAGTTTGTTTGAAATCTTTGCAAATTTATTAAAAATAAGAAACAAAAAAATCACATACAGAAGTATTCACAGCCTTTGCTCAATACTTTTTTGAAGCACTTTTGGCACCAATTACAGCCTCAAGTCTTTTTGAGTATGATGCTACAAGCTTGACGCACCTATTTTTGTGCAGTTTCTCACATTCTTCTTTGCAGGACCTCTCAAACCCCATCAGGTTTCATGAGGAGCGCCGGTGCACAGCCATTTTCAGATCTCTCCAGAGATGTCGAATCGGGGTCAAGTCTGGGCTCTGGCTGGGCCACTCTACATTCACAGAGTTTTCTTGTAGCCACTCCTTTGTTATCTTGGCTGTGTGCTTAGGGTCGTTGTCCTGTTGGAAGATGAACCTTCGCTCCAGTCTGAAGTCCAGAGTGCTCTGGAGCAGGTTTTCATCAAGGATGTCTCTGTACATTCCTGCTTTCATCTTTCCTTCGATCCTTACTAGTCTCCCAGTTCTTGCCACCGAGAAACATCCCCACAGCATTATGCTGCCACCACCATGCTTCACTGTAGAAATGGTAATGACCAGGTGATGAGCGGTGCCTGGTTTCCTCCAGACATGACACTTGCCATTCAGGCCAAAGAATTCAATCTTTGATTCATCAGACCAGAGAATTTTATTTCTCATGGTCTGGGAGTCCTTCAGGTGCTTTTTGGCAAACTCCAGGCCCGCTGTCGCATGCCTTTTACTGAGGAGTGGCTTCACCAATCAGGCCTGTATGGTAGACTGGCCAGATGGGAGTTCTGCAGAGATGGTTGTTTTTCTGCAAGGTTCTCCTCTCTCCACAGAGAAATGTTGGAGCTCTGTCAGAGTGACCATAGGGTTCTTGGTCAACTCCCTGACTAAGGCCCTTCTATCCCCGATTGCTCATTTTGACCAGGTGGCCTGCTCTAGGAAGAGTCCTGGTGGTTCCAAATTTCTCCCATTTACGTAATGTGGAGGCCACTGTGCTCATTGGGACCTTAAGTGCTGCAGAAAATTTTCTGTACCCTTTCCCAGATCTGTGCCTCGATACAATCCTGTCTTGGAGGTCTACAGGCCATTTCCTGGACTTCATGGCTTGGTTTATGCTTGTGTGCACTGTTAACGGTAGTACCTTATATAGACAGGTGTGTGCCTTTCCAAATCATATCCAATCAACTGAATTTACCACAGGTAGATTCCAATCAAATTGTAGAAGCATCTCAAGGATGATCAGTGGAAACAGGATATACCTGAGATCAAATTTGAGTGTCATGGCAAAGGCTGTGAATACTTATGTACATGGGAATTTTTTCCTTTTTTATTCTTAAAACAATTTGCAAAGAATTCAAACTTCTTTCACGATGTCGTTAATGGATATTGTTTGTAGAATTTTGAGGAAAATAATGAATTGAATCCATTTTGGAATAAGGCCGTAACATAAAAAAAATGTGGAAAAAGTGAAGTGCTGTAAATACTTTCCGGATGCACTGGAAAGTTGCACTGTTTTAAAATGCAGGCATCATTCAGATATATTATTTTTCTGCTGGCGATTCCCTGCACCATAAAAGCAATCATAGTGGCTGTTCAGCCGCTTGATTGTTTTTACGGGCGGCTGGAGGGGGCCCCCTCTTTGCCACCCTCTGGTGCTTTTACCGGCTCACCCATGCGATCAGCGAGCCGGAGAATGAATCGGCTATTTACTATAGAGCTGACTGAGGGCCAGATGGTCCCTGGTTATATCTATGACCTTCGGAGGCAGGGCTCAACTTTTGACATCACGTACAGCCTCGGCACATGTAAACACTGCCATTTCTTCGGCTCAGAAGCCGAAAGCTTTTTTATTTGATCTCAGGCTTTCCAGCCTAGAGACAAGATCTGGGGACTTATAAACCCCAGATCTCGTCGTAAAGAGGACCTGTAATGGCCTATTCCTTGTAATAGGAATAAAAGTGATCCAAAAAAAAAATTAAAGGTAAAGTGTCAAAATATAAAAATAACAGTAAAATAAACCAAAAAAATGTAAAGTGCCCGCGTGCTCGCACGCAGAAGCGAACGCATACCTACGTCGCACCCGCTTATGTTGCGGTATTCAAACCACACGTGAGGTGTCACCGTGAACATTCGAGTGAGAGCAATAATTGTAGCACCTCCTCTGTAACTCTAAACAGGTAACCTGTAAAAAAAAATTGAAAGCTTCGCCTATGGAGATTTCTAAGTACCGAAGTTTGTGCGTAATTTTAAAGTGTGACATGTTAGGTATCTGTTTACTCAACGTATCATCTTTCACATTAAGCCAAAAAATCGGGCTAACTTTAGTTTTTTTTTTTTTAATTCGTGAAAGGTTTTTTTCTAAAAAAACTTTTTAAAAAATTGCTGTGCAAATACCGTGCGGCATAAACAGTTGCAACCATTTTATTCCATAGGGTCTCTACTAAAAAAACATTTATAATGTTTATGGGTTCTGAATATATTTCTAGCATAAAAAAATGATTTTTACATGTAAGAGAGAAGATATCTCCCTCACTTTACACTCCTTGTCCTCCTGCACAATCAACACTTAACTCTTAACCCAGCTACTATAGAGGAAGTCACTAAACTTTTTTCTAAAGCCCACCTAACCTCCTGCCCCCTGGACCCTGTTCCTTCTCAAATACTACGGTCACTATCTGACTCTATCCTACATTTTTTAACTCATATCTTCAACCTCTCACTCTCTACTGGCACCTTCCCCAACCCTCTAAAACATGCGCTAGTCACTCCCATACCAAAAAAGGACTCACTAGACCCCACCAATCTTAACAACCCAAGACCTATCTTTTTACTCCCTTTTGCCTCCAAACTCCTTGAACGTTTAGTCTACAACCGACTGAGCGACCACCTCATTGAGAATAACCTTCTTGATCCCCTTCAGTCTGGATTTCACCCACAGCACTCCACAGAAACTGCCCTCCTAAAACTCACAAACAACTTACTTAGAGCCAAAACCAATGGTCATTATTCCATACTGTTTCCCTTGGACCTTTCTTCTGCTTTTGCTACAGTTGACCACCCCCTCCTCCACAAAAAACTCAATTTGCTTGGTCTCCATGGCTGCACTCTCCCTTGGTTCGAATCTTACCCATCTCATCGCACCTTCAGTGTCACTTACAACTCCACTTACTCCTCTCCAACTCCTCTTACGGTTGGGGTCCCCCAAGGTTCTGTCCTTGGACCTTTACTATTCTCGATCTACACATCCTCCCTGGGTCAGCTGATAGCCTTCCATGGCTTCATTACCATTTATATGCTGATGACACCCAAATATATCTCTCTGCCACTCAGCTCACCCCATCAATCTCCTCACGCATCACTGATTTACTAACAGACATATTAGCCTGGATGTCAAACCACTTCCTCAAACTGAATCTATCTAAAACGGAGGTCTTAATATTTCCTCCCCCACGTGCCACTTCCCCTGACTTCTCTGTCAAGATCAATGGCACATCTATCAGTCCGTCCCCACATGCCAGGGTGCCAGGAGTAACCTTAGACTCTGAACTGTCATTTCAGGCCCACATACAATCCCTGTGCAAATCATGATGCCACCTTAGCCTCCGCAACATTTCCAGAATACGCCCCTTTTTAACTAATGACACCACCATGCTTCTAATTCACTCCCTGGTTACCTCTCGCCTCAACTACTGCAACTCCCTCCTCATTGGATTACCTTTACATAGACTATCCCCCCTTCAGTCCATAATGAATGCCGCTGCAAGACTCATCCACCTTACCACCCTTTCAGTGTCCTCCACCCCTCTGTGCCAATCCCTCCACTGGCTTCCACTCACCCAATGAATAAAAATCAAAGTACTAACAATAATTTACAAAGCCATTCATAACTCTCCCCCCAGCTACATTACTAACCTAGTCCCAAAATACCAACCAAGCCGCTCTCTTCAGTCCTCCCAAGACCTCCTGCTCTCTAGCTCCCCTGTCACCTCCTCCCATGCTCGCCTACAGGATTTCTCTAGAGCTTCTCCCATCCTTTGGAACTCCCTACACCAATCTGTCCGACTGTCCCCTAATCTATCCATCTTTAGACGATCCCTGAAAACCCTTCTCTTTAGAGAAGCCTATCCTGCTTCTAACTAACGCTGTTCTACTTCCTCCATCAGCTCATCCCCCACAACTATTACCTTTTGTATCAATTGACCCTTCCTTTTTAGATTGTAAGCTCTAATGAGCAGGGCCCTCTGATTCCTCTTGTACCAAATTGTATTGTAACTGTAATGTCTGCCTTTATTTTGTTAAGCGCTGCGCAAACTGTTGGCGCTATATAAAACCTGTATAGTAATAAAAAAGTGTCAGAATTGGCTTGGGAGGAAAGGGGTTAAATTGCTGTTTTGGTTATTGGTGTGTATTAGTGTTCTCATGAGGTACAAGTGGTGAAATAGTTTTTTTTTTTTTTTTTATCCACTTCAGCGAAAGTTTTCCGAGAGACATTATTTCAACTTTGTGTCAAACTTTATCTCTTCTCCTTTTTCACATCATTGTGGATTGTTTCCGTCACATCTTTATTATTTTTCCTTTCTAGGATATTCTTAAATATTTTTAAAAACCGGCGACAAAACGCCTTCTATAATTATAAACCCTATTATTATCTTAGTCTCTCTCAGTCCCTCTTATTTCCCCCCGCCCCCTCACCCCCCCCCCTCCCCCTCCCCTGTGTCTGGTCCGTTCCTTTATGTTATTTATTTATCCACTTGGCTCTGCACCTGTTCTTTCTTTTATCCTATCTAAATAAATATCCGAGACTTTATAGTTTTTCCAACTTTCCCATCTACTATTATCCCCTTTCTCTCCTCCTTCCATTTTGTAGTGATAATCTATTTCCTTTAGCCAGTCTCTAATGTCTGGTTTTCCACTTTGTAGCCAATTCTTGGGAATTAAGGCCTTGGCCGCATTCAGGAGGTTAGGTATTATTGATTTTCTATATTGTTTCTTAGGATTATTGTAGATATGGAAGAGGCAAGTCCAAATATTTTGTTCTATTTCTTCTCCAGTTATTTCCTTTATGTTATTTAACACTTCCTTCCAGTACTCCATTATTATTGGGCATTCCCACCATATGTGTGTGATCGTTGCTATTTGGCCACATTTTCTCCAACACAAGGAGGTTCTATCTTGATGGAATCTGTGTATTCTTACTGGGGTCATATACCATCTTGATACTAGTTTATAATTCATTTCTATGGTCTTCATGTCCCAAGCCTTATTATATCCCATTTCTATCATTTTTTCCACTTTTTGGTTATCTATTTTTAAATTCATTTCTTTTTCCCATTGATTTATATATTCTGGTCTTTCTTGTGCTTCCAAATCTGTCAGTATACTATAAATTTTTGATGTTCCGTTTTTTAATGGTGTTTCATTGCTACATAGCTTTTCCAGTGCAGTTAATTTTGTTTCATCTCTCAGTGGGTGTGGTATTGTGCTTACTAGGTGCCTTAGTTGAGTATAATTCCATTCATTCATCTTCCATCCATTCCTTTCCTCTATTTCTACTCGTGTTCTTATTTTGCCATTTCTAGTGATATCTTTCAGTCGTGGGTTACCTATTCCTTGGATTTCAAATATTTCCCTCCCAGGGGTGAAGAGATTCGATCCTGTGAGTGCTAATAGTGGTGAATTATATTTCCATTCATTCTTTAAGTGAATGGTGTCCCAAATTTTAAATACATTTTTTGTTATTTCGTGCGTGTCGGTGTCCAATAGTCTATATTTCCGTGGAATCCAAATATTCTTATGTAGTGTGGCTCCACTTATTGTGTTTTCCATTTCCACCCATTTTTTTTCATTTTTCTCATTTGTCCACTCTAACATTCGTGTTAAAACTATGGCTTTATAGTACCTACTTATATCTGGGAGGGCAAGACCCCCATGCTCCTTTTTCCTTGTGATCAACGTGTATTTAATTCTTGGTTTTTTATTAAGCCATATGTATTTTAGCAGGATTGTTTTAATTATTTTAAAAAAGCTCTGCGGGATTTTTACTGGTAAAATCTGTAATCTGTAGTTTATTTTAGGTAATATCGTCATCTTAAACATATTTATTCTTCCAATCCATGAAAGTGGCTGTATTCTTAACTTTTTCATTTCTTCTTTGACCTCATTGATCAGTGGAATAAAGTTTGCCTGATAAATTTTTTCGACTCTAGGAGTTATTTTAATTCCAAGGTAATTTAGTTCTTTTACCCAAGTGAATGGGAATTCTTTTTGTAAAAACTGAACTTCCTTTTTCTCTAGACCTATGTTTAATATTTCCGTTTTTATTGGATTGATTTTGAAGTTTGACAGTTCTCCGTATTTTTTAATTTCTTTCAGTATGTTTGGGAGTGACACTCTTGGGTTGGATACGTACATCAAAATGTCGTCCGCGTAGGCAGCGATCTTATGCTCTTTTCCTCCTAGTTTCGCTCCTTCTACCTCTTTCTTATTGCGGAGTGTTGCTAATAGTGGTTCTAAGGCCAATACATATAATAGTGGAGACAATGGACAGCCTTGCCGTGTTCCATTCTGCATCTTAATTTTTGGAGAGAGTCTACCATTTACTTTTACGACTGCTGTCGGGCCATTATACAAATTTGTTATCCACTTCATCATTTTTGTCCCAATACCCAAGTGCCGCAATGTATCCATCATGAAACCCCAGTCTACCCTGTCAAATGCTTTTTCTGCATCCAATGACAGGAATAGAACTGGGGTCTCATTCTGCACCTTCTTGTGCAACATCAATAATGATTTTAGGCTGTTGTCCCGCCCCTCTCTCCCCGGGACAAAACCAGTTTGGTCCGGGTTGATCCACAGTGGGATTAGTTTTTTTATCCTAGTGGCCAGGATCTTGGAGTACAGCTTCGTATCAGCGTTCAATAGGGCTATTGGCCTGTAACTTGAGCAGTTAACTTTGTCTTTCCCTTCTTTTGGTAGTATTGTAATATGAGCTAATAACGATTCACTTCTTATTTCTTCATCTTCCCCTAAGGAATTCATATATTCTAATAGTTTTGGAGTCAGCTGTTCTTCAAATTTTTTATAGTATTTGACCGTAAACCCGTCTGGTCCTGGGCTTTTTCCTACGGGAGTTTCCTTTAATGCCAGTTTTACCTCTTCATGCGTAATATTTTTTTCCAATTCTTCTAGTTGGTCTATTTTTAGTTTTGGTAAGTTTGCTTTTTTTAAATATTCTTGTATCTTCTTTGTTCTTGTATTCGCTTCTTTCCAACTTTCCTGTCCTTTTATTGCATAAAGGGAGCTGAAGTATTTTTGAAATGTTATCGCTATATCTGTAGTTTTATTTACCACTTCTCCTTTTTCATTTTTGATCTTCTCAATGTAATTCAAAGACTTCTTTTTTTTTACCAGATTTGCTAGGTATTTTCCTGGTTTATTACCCCATTTATATTTTTCTTGTACTACTCTGTTGTAGTCCTTCCTTTCTTCTTGTTCCATCCAGTCTTTTAATTGCTCTCTCTTTTGAGATAATAGGCCGAAGATTTTGTTGTTTACTTGATTTTTGTGTTTTCGTTCCAATTCATAAATTTCTTTAATTATTTGTTGCATGTTTGTTTTCCTTTCCTGTTTTTTTCTTGCTCCTATAGCTATTAACTTGCCCCTAATAACAGATTTATGCGCCTCCCATATTGTTGCTTTCGATACCTCTGGTGTATCGTTTTCTTCAAAATATCTTTTAATTTCTTCTATGATGCTTTTTTCGGTCTCACTGTCTTCTAATAAAGTTTCGTTGATTCTCCATGGACCCCTTTCAAGGACTTCTCCTTTTATTTTCATTCTCAAGATTACTGGGCTATGGTCTGAGGCGGTTATTATGCCTATTTTTGTTTCTTCTATTTCTTCCAAGTTTCTATGTTCGACCATGATGTAATCCAATCTGGAGTAAATTTTGTGTACTGTTGAATAGAATGTGTAGTCCTTTGTGCTGGGGTGCTGAATTCTCCAAGGGTCTATTAGTTGCTGTTCATATAATGTTCTTTTTAATTTCTTTAGTTGATTTACCTCTTTGTCCCTTACTCTTGAGGTACTGTCCATTTTATTATCCATGCTGAAGTTGAAGTCTCCAGCTAGTATTAATTTTCCTTGCTTGAATTCCATTAGTATTTTAATTATATCTATCAAATATTTTTTAGGGTTCTTATTAGGACAGTAGACATTGGCCAATGTATATTTTACCCCGTAAATAGTTCCTGTAATAAAAAGATATCGACCCTCCGGGTCTATTTTCCTTTGATCTATTAGAAAACGTACATTTTTCCCTATACCGATGGCTACTCCTTTGGCCCTTCTTATTGGCGAGTCTCCTTGATACCATGTTGGTATGTTTCTTGAATAAATTTTGGCACTTGAGTTTTGGGTTATATGCGTCTCCTGTAGGAAAATTATTTCTGCTTTACTTTTTTCAAGTTCTCGGAGGATGATGTTTCTCTTCCCTGGGGAATTTAGTCCTCGGACATTGTAAGAGATTATTTTTATGCTGTTTACGTTTTCCATTCTTGTGCCTTTTCTTCCCCGCCCGTCCTCCGGCCCTCCCCCCCACGCGGTCCCCCTAGGAGACCGGATGGAGGGGACACCCAGCGGACGCACGGGGTCTCCTCATCTCTTGTCTCAGAATAGGTGTGCCTATGTAACCACTCATGTGACTCAGACCTCTCCCTCCCCACCCTCCCTCCCCCTCCCCTCCCTCCTCCCACCCTCCCCCTCCCTTTTTTCTGATATGGGTTTTTTACCCCCATATTCTCTAGAGCTGAGAGCATTTTACTTTGTTTTATGGGGCACGCTCTGCCCCCTCTGCTCTATTTATTGTGAGGCGGAGCTCTGTAAGACACCCTATTCCCCCCCTGCCTAAGCACTAATAGGGCGACCCCCTGTCCACTCCGTGAGTCCCTGTCTCCCTCTCCCTGCATTTTTGTTGTGTTTTACCAATCCTTTCACTTTCCTTTTTTCCCATCCCATCAACCCCAGCCCCCCCCCCCTTTCCACTCTAAGGCCCCTTGCACCGTTGTGTGATATTTTCTCAGATGTTAATTTCCCCGAGAGTCCACATCTTGATGTCTGATCCTTGAATTTACTTGCCACTGTAGGTCATCTCTTGCCGTTATTCGCTCCTGACTATTTGCATATTTTTCCAGTTCTGGGGAGGGGATTTCTAGTTTGTTGCAAAAGTCCGGAATCTCCTCTACATGTCTTAGCCTCGCACTTATTCCGTTTTTCCTTGCTATTAGACATGCTGGAAAACCCCAGTTGTATTGAATTTCTTGCTCCCGGAGGATTTCTAATAATGGCTTTAGTATCCGTCGTCTTTTCAGCGTTTCTTGAGATAGGTCTTGAAATATTTGTAATTTACCTCCCGCAAACTCTATTTGTGTTTTCCTCTTTAGGTTTATCCAGATCTGTTTTTTTTCTTCCCATTTTTCAAAGCGTACGATTACATCTCTAGGTGTTTCCCTTGCGAACCTTTGAGGTTTTTTTACTCGAAAGACACTTTTTATTCCTATTGTGTTAGTTGTTTCCTTTCCCAAGATTTGGTTGAAGAGATTGTTCATTTTTTCTATTAGATTTTCTGCTTGTTCTGTTTCCGGTAACCCACGTATTCTCAAGTTTTTCTTTTTATCTCTATTTTCTTGCTCTTCTATTTTATATGATTGTTCCTGTTGTTCCCATTTTAATTTCTTTATTTCGTCTTCTAGTTCCTTTATATTTTTTTGATGTAGGTCCACTTTGATCTCTACTTCTTCCACTCTGTTTAACATATATCCCATGTCTTTATGGAGTATTGACATCTCTGCTTTTAGGGAATTCTCTAGTGCCGTGAACATTTTTTCCATATCCTGTTTTGTTGGCAACTGTGGCCCTTGTTGTTCTTCCTCCTTTCCTCTGTCTTCCTCTCCCATTTCTGGCTCCATTCTGGGTTCTGAGAGGTGGCTGGTTTCTGTTTGTACTTTATACTGGCCTTTTTTATCCTTGTTGTCCTTCTCTTTTGTATCTATTTGTCTGCCCTTTGAGCCTACTTGTTTCTCTCCTTCTCCGATTCCTTGCTGTATATACCTGTTCATAGGGCCTGGACTTGGGCCTAGGCTGGTCCTAGGTGATTTTGGTATTGCTCCCGCACTTCTTGTTGTTTTCCCCTTCATGTTTGTTTCTATGGCTGGATTTATAAGAACTTCAAAGCTGCCTTCCAGAATACCCCTTGATTGGGGTCTCTTAATGATGAAAAAATCTCCCAGCCTTTTTAAATTGACTTATTTTTACTAATATTTCTTTTATTTCGTTCTCATACCCGGCATCCTCCCCACAATCCAATAATAGAAATAATTAATGAGATATGAGTAGTCCCCGTTTTCCAGAAGTTATGTTACTACCTTAAGTACATTAAGCATTCCTTGTTGCTGTTCAATTGTTTAAGCGTATTTAAGCTGAAAAAAAAAAAAAAAAAAAAACGCTTAAAAACGCTATTGCAAAAATGCTGAAAAAAGCTGGAAAAAGTTAAAAAAAGAGAAAAAAAAAAAAAAAAAGTCACTGCAAAGACACCGGCGTCTTCACAGCGCTTTTCCAGCAGCCCGTGTGCATGGGGGCCCAGGTGCTCAGCAAAATAATTCAAATATTTTAGCGATATAATGCAATCTAATTCAAGTATTCAGCAAGATGATTTATATATTCAGCAGTATAGTTTCAGTATGAGCTTATATGTTCCACATTTTTGTTACTGTGAAATTTCTTCTTATTCTATAGTTTGTACTATCAAGCCTATAATTAGTACCATTTGCAAAAAAAAAAAAAAAAAAAAATTCACAAGAAAGGGAGATACTGCAGCAGCAGCAGGCAGGTGGGGGCTGGGAGACAACTCTTCCGTTGGCTTGTCTTTCTTTTACCTTCTCCTTCTCTTCTCCCCTGTTCCCCCCCCCCCCTGTTTTTGTTGTTTTTCTTAGCTCACTTGATTCTACTTTTTCAGCTCTTTCGCCTTTTCCCCTGCTTGTTCACTTCAAGACAATTGCAATAGAAGAAAAGAGCCAAAAGAGGAGGAAAAAAAAAAAAAAAAAAGAAAAAAATGCTCAAAAACGCTCAAAGACGCTATTGCAAAAACGCTGAAAAAAGTTAAAAAAAAATAAATAAATAAAAAAGTCACTGCAAAGACACTGGCGTTTTCACAACGTTCTCCCAACAGCCCATGTGCATGAGGGCCCAAATGCTCATAACAATAATTCAAATGTTTTGGCAGTATAATGCAATCTAATTCAAGTATTCAGCAAGATGATTTATATATTCAGCAGTATAGTTCCAGTATGAGCTTATATGTTCCACATTTTGTTACTATGAAATTTCTTCTTATTCTATAGTTTATACTATCGAGCCTATAGTTAATACCATTTGCAAAAAACAAAAACAAAAAAAGACCAAAAAAAAAAAAAAAAAAAAAAGGATCACAAGAAAGGGAGATACTGCAGCAGCAGCAGCAGCAAGCAGGTGGGGGCTGGGAGACAACTCTTCCGTTGGCTTGTCTCTCATTCACCTTCTCCCTCTCCCCTGTTCCCCCCCTGTTTTTATTGTTTTTCTTAGCTCCCTTGATTCTACTTTTTCAGCTCTTTCGCCTTCATTTACTTTCATTTACTTTCGCTTTTTATTCCATTTTATTTCGTTTTATTTCAATATGTTCATTCCCTTTCCCTTTCTTCTGTTCTATTACTTTTCCTTTGCCTTTTCACTTCCAGACAATTGCAATAGAAAAAAAGCCAAAAAAAAAACAAAAACGGTACTTATCTTTTAGTTGTTGTTGAAGTTGGGACAAAAAGGGACACTCACTGCAGCTTGTTGCAGTCAGACGCAGGTACAAACTTCCTCTGGCTTACACCACAAGACAGCTCGGTGAGTGATGAGCAGGGGGGGCGGGGAGGGAAGCTACCTACACCTTCTCATCAGGCCGATCATTCCTCTCAGCTGCAGGGAGAGGGCTCTCAGGATCCTCACGCCGTGCACAGAGCCATTACCAGGCTCCTCCCTCCTCCGATTGGAGCCAAGGAGTGGTGAAATAGTTGACAGCTTTTAAGCACCTTTGTAACTTCATCTGAACGGGGCATATTTAAAGTGATTTTCACATTAAATTAGGATGGCCGTTCATCTGTTCTATTTGTTCCTAATGCCTGCTTACTGTGGAATTCCTGTACCATAAAATAAAGTTGAGCCTCGGTCAACTTTAAACTACATTTGCACAAGATTTACTAATGTCTAATTTCTGTCTTGAATTGACAAGCGAGTTCCTCTAGCAAGCCCAACTCTAGGCAAATTAAAAATTTGTGCCCCCCACTGCAAGGGTTAATTGCTCATTTCGTCTAGGAAGGAGAGGAGAAACCATTTTACTTACCTGATCCTTCACTCCCCCCAGCAGATGGTGCTCCCCCAAGATCAGGAAGTAGACTTTCCTTCAGTGGCCTCATGTCCCCAGCAGGGCTATTGACCATCTCTGGTCTTGAAGACATCAGTATCCTAGGCTGGTGGGGCATGGGAGTGCATATGCTGCTGGGGCATGTCTAGCTATACGGAGGCGCGGATGATCACATAAGTAAATCTTTTTTTTTTTTGTTCCCCTAGACCAGGGTTGTATCTTGGGTGCGCTATGTACAGAGTGCAGAGTTCAGGAGTGCTCTATGGGCAGGGTTGAGGAGTGCGCTACGGTCAGGGTTTAAGAGTGCGTTACGGGCAGGGTCCAGGAGTGTGTTATGTACAAAGTGCAACCCAACCCTCCCCAAAACTTCTTCGCCTGTCTCTCCCTACCTGGCTCTAGTACCTCCCTGTCTAGTACACCTCCCTGCAGCTCTGCCTCACCTTGCAAAGAGATTGTTCTTTTGCTCAGATTCTGGAGCTCTGTCCTTGCTGTCAGAGTGTATAGGGATCAGTGGCGTCTCCAGCTTTCAAATTTAGGGGGGGCACATGGGGGGACAGGGACAAAAGTAGGGGGGCAACTATAAAATGTATATGTATATATATATATATATATATATATATATATATATATATATATATAATATATATCCTGGGGCCCTTTACTACGACCCCACAACGGGCCCTTTCACATGTTCTGCAGTGAGCTCCCTTCCTACTGTATTGGGGTCCCCCAGGGTGGCAGAAAACAAGATATATATGTCACCAGCATACCAGGAAAATATAAGGGTCCAAAGCAGTGGGAGAACTATCAGGGTTGCAAAGGTTGTCTTGCCTCCGGGCCCCATGTGTTCTGTCACTGTGGGGTTCCCCAGCCTCCTCTTGCTGTCCTGCCCCTGCTATTGACAGCGCTGGTCTGGCATCTCTTGGAATTTACAGGCTGGTTCTCCTGTCCTAAGGACGGGAGAAATCAGTCTGTTTTTTCAGTAACTGAGAGTCCTGGTGGAGTCCTTCCTGCAACTCGCTCTTCTCCCTGCCAATGAGGATGCAGGGGAAGGAGCAGATCGGGCGGCCGTGGTTGTGTGAACGCTCGCATTATGCAGTGTCAGCGAGCAGGGGAGGGGGGAGGAATCACCCGCAGGAGCTGACTGGGGACTCTCTCCCTCTTAGACATTGATTTTTTGTAAAAAAAAAAAAAAAATTTTTTTTTTTTGGGGGGGCACATGGTGGGGCACAGCATAATGTTGGGGGGGTCAGGGCCCCCTCTGGCCCCCCCTAGGGTCGCCATTGATAGGGATCTGTTCGTTCCGGGAGCCACTGTGTTTGCAAGTGACAGCAGGGAGCTGGAGCTGAAGGTCAGAGCTGGAGGTGGTAGAATGGAATTCCACCATATTCCTGCTGCAAAAATGGGTGCGAGGGCCACTTGACAAGGCCTGGAGGGCTAGATTTGGCCCGTGGGCCTTGTGTTTGACATGTGTGCCCTAGACATCACAGAGGGGGGATTGGGGGGTAGAGCAAGCAGGAGCTGTTACATGTTCCACCCTAAATACGGGTGGAACATGTAACATGTTTCAAAGGTAAACGTAGCCTTTAAGCATCCAACACACTTCTGGAAGTGTCAGATGATTAAACCCCCCATTTGCTGTGGTTTCACCTTCAAACCATCATATCACTAAAGGGCACAATAGTGACAGTAGTGATCGTATCCGGTTGGTAGAATGACAGAGTGCCACGGTATGTTGGAAGCATATTTTTTGGTAGCAAAATATGGTTGCCTGGGTACAAGACCGGATATACATTAAAACTTTTCTTTTACGGGGAGCGTTTTTAACATTTCCTTAGATAGCATAAGAGTTACTTATTGTGTTTATATTGACCTGACTTGCTGCTTTAAGTGGTTCTTTCATATGCAATAACTTTTTCTTCTTTACCGGTATATTTCCTATTTCTCACATTAATATAGATATTCTTAAATATTACATGACCCTTTGACTTGATATAAAGCTTTGTAAGCATAGAATATCCAAAATCTGTTAAAATTCTGCATATATTCTTTCTCACATCTCCGGTGTTGAATTTGAAGAAGGTTTTTCCAAATAGATAAAAGGTAACGTTTTATATTTCTACCATGAATAGAACTTTATTATGCACAACTTTTTAATTTACTACTTTTATGTTTGTATGATCTATACGCTTTCCATAAAAAAAAAAAAAAAAAAAGAAAAAGAAATTCTAAACAAGTCCGTTAACATCTAATGTTCTCGCTTTTCACAATTTTCATCCTATTGTGTTCCTTGAATGAATGATAAGACCAGCTCACACTATATCATACGATTCAAAGTCAGTTTTTTTCTCTATGAAGGCTTTTAAAATCTGCAAAATATGGATTCAATTATTTGCCACGGAGGGACATGAAAGGGAGATATACTTTTTTTTTTTTTTACAAGTTCTGAAATCAGTCTTGTGAAATGACCCCATTCTGTCTTATTCATCTCATAGGCAGCTTAACAAAATATATTGAGTGAACTAATTTCAAAACATGGATATCCTTTCCCCGGTGCAGAATATAAAGCCACTGGCACGAGCCAGCTGATTTCTGTTATTTTTTGTTATAGTGATATATGTAGATACGCTGTTTGCTGCTTTTTTTCATATAATGCAATTTTCATGAATTATAAGAATAAATATGCAAGTCAGGTTATAAAAAAAATAGTGATTATCTTTATTCATTATGACAGCAGTTTTGTTGCCCCTGATATCTGTGTGTCATTACTGAGGCAACGTCATATGTTGTATTTCTGGAAACAGGCTGCCACTTGGCATGGGGACTTGCGGGAGCCAATCAGTGTGCATCCTGTTGCTATAAAGGCTGGGATTGGGTCATTTCAATCACTTTTTGATTTTTTTATTAAGTAAATCTATCACCAGGCTAGGCAAATAGACAAAGTCAAGGATAATTTTATTCTTGAGAATGTTAAAGAGGAGGTCCACTTAAAGTGGAGTTCCACCCACTTTTACAACTCTTCAGCATCCCTCACTAAACTGTGTTCTGTAAACAAATTGGATATTTTTTTATTTTTTTTCTCAGCACCTACTGTATATCTGCTGTGTTCATTTTTCACTTCCTCCTCCCTGGCCGCGGCCCATCGCATCATTTCCTGTTTGCAATGCCTTCTGGGAAGGGGTGGCAACTTCCTCTGAAACCTATTACACTGCTTGTGCTTCACTGAGCATGTGGGGCGGAAACTTCCTCTGAAACTGCCGTTGCTATGGAAACCTAACCTGAAACCTATTACACTGCTTGTGCTGCACTGAGCATGTGCGAGATCTGCAAGGATGGGATCCAGGAAGAAATGCAGTCTGGCTTCAGATGCCCACACTTAAGATGGCCACGGCCTGCTGTAAGTTTATAAAATAACAAACTACTGCTATAAACTCACAAAACAGACCTTAGTTTACAGACTAACTTTACTAGAATACATTAAGCTTGTGTATTATAGGGGTATTTTTATTTAAAAAGTATAATTTCGGCCGGAACACCACTTTAAACAAAAAATATTAAAAGCCAGCAGCTACAAATATTGCAGCTGCTGACTTTTAATGGACACTTACCTGTCCTAGGACCAGGGTTCAGCGATGTCGGCAGCCGAAGCCAATCGATCGCTCGTCTCTCGGCTGCCCCCACCGCCATCCTCGGTCAGGGAATCAGGAAGTGAAGCGTTGCGGCTTCACTGCCTGGTTCCCTACTGCGCATGTGCGAGTCGCGCTGCGCGTCTACACTGGTCCCCGTTGTGTTGTGGGAACTGTGTATTTCCCAGAACACAACGTGGGTGGGCGGGCATTTGGCATTCCCGGAAGTGGGTGCAGATACAGGTATCTACACCCCCCTCCCCCCTGAAAGGTGCCAATTGAGGCACTGGAGGGGGGGAGGATTCCGATGAGCGGAAATTCCACTTCAGGGTGGAACTCCACTTTAAGAAATTGTGCTTCAAGCAGAAGTAGTTATATGTTATTATTATTATTATACGAGATTTATATAGCGCCAACAGTTTACGCAGTGCTTTACAATGTATAAGGGGGACAACACAATTACAGTACAGTTCAATACAAAAGGTTCAGGAGGGCCCTGCTCGTAGAGCTTACATTCTAAAGGGAGGGGGTGGTGGTAAAAAAGGTAATAGCTGCAAAGAATGATTTGATGGGGGTGGCTCAGGGACAGTTATGTGGTTGTGGGATAAGCTTCCCTGAATAAATGAGTTTTCAGGGATCTCCTAAAGGTGGACAGGGTAGGGGCTGATCAGATATACTGGGGTAGGGAATTCCAGAGGATGGGAGAGGCTCTGGAGAAGTCTTGAAGGCGAGCATGGGAGGAGGTAACAAGGGAGCTAGAGAGCAGGAGGTCCTGGGAGGAGCGGAGGGGGCGATTTGGACGATATCTGCAGATGAGGTTGGTGATGTAGATGGGGGCGATGTTGTGAATGGCCTTGTATGTTATGGTTAGCATTTTGAATTTTACACGGTGGGGTAGGGGAAGCCAGTGAAGGGATTGGCAAAGAGGAGCAGCAGTCACGGATCGATTAGTGAGGTGTATTAGTCTAGCAGCAGCATTCATAATAGACTGAAGGGGGGATAGCCTGCTTAAGGGTAGGCCATTAAGAAGAGAGTTGCAGTTGTTGAGGCGGGAAATAATCAAGGAGTGAATAAGTTGCTTTGTGGTGTCATTAGTCAGGAAGGGCCGGCTTTATATGTCAGCTTTAACTTGGGGAAGCCAGGCTCATCAAACCCCTTAGAGTCTCCATATTTAATACAAACTTGTTGGTTGGAAGATTTAACTTTTCAACTATTAAGATAAACAATAAGTCATTACTAAATCCTGAAATAGCCAAATATGCTTTCTGCTATCAGTTACTTTAAAGCTAGTAACCAATTGTTCTAATGTATCTGAAACCACAACTCCATCTCATTTTTTTTTTTTCGAGTTTTGTACGGAGTTAGTGAGAGTGGTAAAAATGCTTTTCAGGCTATTTTTGTCATTCGTGCCCCTTTGGGGAGATTTCCCTCCACTGACTGTCCTAGGGAGACAACAGGATGTGAGATAAATCTCTCTCAAACGTTGAGTGAGATCTTTTTAAAAAAGTTGTCACCAGAAAAATTGTCCCTATAGGAAGATTTTCTTTCTATTCCTGCTCTGGAGAAAACTGTAGAACTGTAATATTTTGGATCTTCCATCACTTTCTTTTACAGTGATGGTCACTAGATCAAGTTCTGACTGTACTATATGCTCAACATATCTCAAATTGGTTCTAACGAATATCTCAGACTTTTGTCACCTAAGTTTCACATACACAAGGTGAGGGGCTCCAAGATTTATGACTGAGGTGTGGATAAACAGACTTTTGTTTTCTAAGATCTTAATAAGTTCTGTTCGCAGTCCTGAAGCTCAGAGGATTTGTAGAGCTTTGGTGAGATAAAGCCTCCAATCCTAGGGCCACATCTTACTTGGTGAATAATAAAAGAAAAACCCGCGCCGTGGAAAAAAAACTATAATAATTCTAAATAAATGCAAAATGTATATATGTGTATACGTTTACACATACACACGCATGTACATATGGAGTAGGGCTGCCGCTATAGTGTAAGGTGAATACCCCAAATAATGACAAAAAGAAATGTATACTCCGCTTCTAAGCTTCTGATGACGCCCAGTGGGAGGGGCGAAACATATCAAGCTAAGGATAATCTGTGAAGGCTGTTTGGATGCCAAGGCGGCAATTTTTGCACATTTAAAGATTTCTGATATAAGTGTAATGATTTTAAACCTTTTTAATAAACCTTGCAGTATTACACTATATGTCCCCTCTCTCTTCACTTGTCCAAAACGTCACTACTTCGATCACCTCTGACCGAGTAAAGCATGTAGGACCTACAATAAACAGTGAAGGAGAGGATATCCAATTCTCTGAGGCACAACTATCCACATATCGGCTGGACAGGAGACACCATCCTAATATCTACAGGCGTATTTATCATCTCTATCTGGTGAGTGGAGTCCTAGGAGGGGAGCTCACCAAGATTGCATCAACGTGTCACCAGCCCCATACCTCACAATAGATGAACTTTATTGATTGCACCTTATTATTGCACTTTATTGAACTTGATTGTATGCAATTGTTGGCACTTTATCAGCACTTTGTTGTATATGTTGTTTTATGATACACATTTGATGTGAGTAGATGTACATTTATGATTTAGAGAGGCAGCGCTGAGTATAAATTTCTTTGACATCTTACTTGGTAGCCAGACCTCTGTCTACCGGCCTATATACTGTATATATGAATTCATTGATGCTCAAGGCTCTTTCTGTCTCTCTCTTATACCCCGTACACACGATCCAAAAATTGGATGACAGATCGTCCGACTTTTTTCGCTTACTAGTTGCAAGTACAAATTGAATAGGTTACTAAAGTCGTGAAAATTCTTGTACGACAGAAAAAAAATTGGAAGTGATGTAATGTGTTGTAGTGTATTTCTTTTGTATTTTCAGACGACAACTGTACTGACTAAATGAAAATTGTACAATCTGGTATCATACGAGGAAAATTTTTGTGCTTGTCCGATCAAATAATATCGGATGAACTGTTGTGATTGGCAATCGAAAGCTCCGATTATCATATGATCGTGGAAAAAGCAGTATTTTTCGTCTTATTTTTGGATTGTGTGTACGGGGCATTACTCTTTGCTGTGGGAGACTGCTGCTGGGTAACAGGGCTGACTGATGACAGAAAACTAAAAAGGTACATACAGTGCCTTGCAAAAGTATTCACCCCTTGGCTTTTTACCTATTTTGTTACATTACAGCCATTAGTTCAATGTTTTTTTAATCTGAATTATATGTGCTGGATCAGAACACAATAGTCTAAGTTGGTGAAGTAAAATTTGAAAAATATATACATAAAACTATTTTCAGAAATAAAAAAAATGATAATTGGCATGTGCGTTTGTATTCACCCCCTTTGTTATGAAGCCCATAAAAAGCTCTGGTGCAACCAATTACCTTCAGAAGTCACATAATTAGTGAGATGATGTCCACCTGTGTGCAATCGAAGTGTCACATGATCTGTCATTGCATATACACACCTTTTTGAAAGGCCCCAGAGGCTACAACACCTAAGCAAGGGGCACCACTAACCAAACACTGCCATGAAGACCAAGGAACTCTCCAAACAAGTAAGGGACAATGTTGTTGAGAAGTACAAGTCAGGGTTAGGTTATAAAAAATATCCAAATGAGGAGAAGAAGATCCCTAGGAGCACCATCAAATCTATCATAACCAAATGGCACAACAGCAAACCTGCCAAGAAACGGCCGCACACCAAAACTCACAGGCTGGGCAAGGAGGGCATTAATCAGAGAGGCAGTACAGAGACCTAAGGTAACCCTGGAGGAGCTGCAGAGTTCCACAGCAGAGACTGGAGTATCTGTACATAGGAAGACAATAACCCGCACGCTCCATAGAGTTGGGCTTTATGGTAGAGTGGCCAGAAGAAAGCCATTACTTTCAGCAAAAAACAAAATGGCATGTTTAGAGTTCGCGAAAAGGCACGTGGGAAACTCCCAAAATGTATGGAGGAAGGTGCTCTGGTCTGATGAGACTAAAATTGAACTTTTTGGCCATCAAAGAAAACGCTATGTCTGGCGCAAACCCAACACATCACATCACCCAAAGAATACCATCCCCACAGTGAAACATGGTGGTGACAGCATCATGCTGTGGGGATGTTTTTCAGCAGTCGGGACTGGGAAACTGGTCAGAGTTGAGGGAAAGATGGATGGTGCTAAATACAGGTATATTCTTGAGCAAAACCTGTACCATTCTGTGTGTGATTTGAGGCTAGGACGGAGGTTCACCTTCCAGCAGGACAATGACCCCAAACACACTGCTAAAGCAACACTTGAGTGATTGAAGGGGAAACATGTAAATGTGTTGGAATGGCCTAGTCAAAGCCCAGACCTCAATCCAATAGAAAATCTGTGGTCCGACTTAAAGATTGCTGTTCACAAGCGCAAACCATCCAACTTGAAGGAGCTGGAGCAGTTTTGCAAGGAGGAATGGGCAAAAATCCCAGTGGTAAGATATGGCAAGCTCATAGAGACTTATCCAAAGTGACTTGGAGCTGTGATAGCCGCAAAAGGTGGCTCTACAAAGTATTGACTTTAGGGGGGTAAATAGTTATGCACATTGACTTTTTCTGTTATTTTGTCCTATTTCTCGTTTGCTTCACAATAAAAAAAAAAAAAAAAAAAACACATCTTCAAAGTTGTGGGCATGTTCTGTAAATGAAATGATGCAAATCCTCAAACAATCCATGTTAATTCCAGGTTGTGAGGCAACAAAACATGAAAAATGCGAAGGGGGGTAAATAATTTTGCAAAGCACTGTATGCTGCATGTTTATTTTGAGGAACCCTCGACCTTGTATTCTTCTGCCTTTGCACTCCGTGCAACCTCTCCAAAAATCCTTTTCCTATCTCTGATCACCACCCTATTAGTTTTGCTCTCTCCCTTTCTTCCACCACCTTTCCCTTCAACCGCCTAGCGATCACCCGTAGAAACCTTCGCTACTACTACCATTCTCTTCTCTATTCTGCTACTGACCACCTCTATGACAAAATCTCATCCCTGTCCTGCCCCAATCTAGCCACTTATGTCTACAATAGATCCCTGTCCTCCACCCGGGATGAGCTCGCCCACCTTGCTATGCACAGAATCAGGCTCCGACCCCTACAACCCTGGCAAACAGATGACACTAGAAGTCTCAAAAAAAAGTAGCATCGGTCTTGAGCGTCTGTGGCGTAAGACTCATGCCCCTTATGCACGATCAGACTTTTCCGACAACAAAACCGTGGATTTTTGTTCGAAGGATGTTGGCTCCAACTTGTCCTGCATACACACGGTCACAGAAATGTTGGCCGACAATTACGAATGTGGTGACGTACAAGACGTACGTGCTATTTCCATTACAAACGCTAGTTTTACCAGACCGAGCGCTTCCAGCTCGTACTTGATTCCGAGCATGCGTGGACTTTTGTCCGACAGACTTGTGTACACGTGTTCGGAAAGTCCAAAAACAAACATTTGTTAGCGGAAAATTTGAGAACCTGCTAGCCAACATTTGTTGGCGGAAAGTCCGACAACAAATGTTCGATGGAGCATACACATGGTCGTATTTTCCGCCAACGCGCTCACATCCAACATTTGTTGTCGGAAAATCTGATCGTGTGTACGCGTCCTAAGCCTCACAAAGACTTCAACCAATATAAATCTGCCCTCCAAAAATACAATTCTTGTCCCACATTGCCAAACAGACCTATTTTAGCATTTTTATTGACACCTACTCATCCAATCTCCGGCAACTCTTCTTTAACTTTAACTCTCTAATTCGTCCTCCGTTGCCTTCACCCACTAACTCACTCGCTGTCCTGGAGATCGCCAATCACTTAAAAAATAAGATTGATTCAATTTGTGATGAAATCTACACTCCACAGATATCTCCTCCACTTAACACCCAATTTCCACAGCAGCAATCAACACTCCCCCTTATTCAACCCTGCTACTATAGACAAAGTTGCTAAACCTATTTCTAAAGCCCACCTAACCGCCTGTCCCCTGGACCCAGTTTCCTCTCAAATACTGCGGTCTGTGGCAAGTATAGAATCACAGTATATATAAAATAATATGTAAAGTGGTTGGAGGGAAGCTTCAAAATGGCAAAGATGTTTTTATTACAAATTATGTGAGCAGACTGCAGTTCCGCTTTAAGAACTAGGCTTACTAGCTTCGGAGAAATATTGTTGCCATTAGAAAATAATACTTCATGTTATTAATTTTATTTTCTGTTATTATAAAACAGCATTTCCAAGTTACAAACTGTTTGCGCAGCATGTTTCGATCAATTTAAAAAAAAAAAATATAAACACATGATTAAAATATACCAGAAGAAAACCCTGCAGCACTATCAATGTAAGTACTGTCCAGGCACTCAAAGGGTTTTACCAATGACCAGAGCTTTGACCAATGATAGTTTTTCCAAACGATCATTGGTCAAAGGAACCGTTGTGCCTAGGGCCCAATCTAGCTGGTCAATCCACAGTACGTCCCTGCCCTTGAAGTTGCTAAGTTGGTATATGCATTTGCATTCCCACTTGCAATTTAACCCTCTGCTTTAACTAGTGCAATGCACCCCAACGCATGCAAAATTGTAAAAGGCCTGTTAAAACAGAACCCTTACTTTAACCACTTGCTTACTGGGCACTTAAACCCCCATCCTGCCCAGACCAATTTTCCGCTTTCAAGCGCTGTCACTCTTTGAATGACAATTGCGCGGTCATACAACACTGTACCCAAATGAAATTTTTATCAATTTTTTCACACAAAGAGCTTTCTTTTGGTGGTATTTAATCACAGCTGGGGTTTTTATTTTTTGCTAAACAAACAAAAAAAAAGACGGAAAATTTTGAAAAAAAAAATCATGTTTCATAGTTTGTTATAAAATTTTGCAAACAGGTAATTTTTCTCCTTCATTGATATGCGCTGATGAGGCGGTACTGATGGGCACAGATAAGGCGGTACTGATGGGCACAGATAAGGCGGTACTGATGGGCACAGATAAGGCGGTACTGATGGGCACAGATAAGGCGGTACTGATGGGCACAGATAAGGCGGTACTGATGGGCACAGATAAGGCGGTACTGATGGGCACAGATAAGGCGGTACTGATAGGCACAGATAAGATGGCACTGATAGGCACAAATAAGATGGCACTGATGGGCCCTGATGGGTGGCACTGATAGGTGGCACTGATAGGTGGCACTGATGGGCACTGGTAGGTGGCACTGATAGAAATCACTGTTGATGAGGCACTGATTGGTGACATTGATAGGTGGCACTGTGGGCACTGATAGGTGGCACTGGTAGGTGGCGCTGGTGGGCACTGGTAGGCAACACTGTTGTGCACTAGCAGGTGGCACAGGTGGGCACAGATGAGCTGGCAGCTCCTTTCTCGATCGGGACCGGTGTCCCTCCGACAGCCGCCGGTGATCGGCTTTTTTTCTTTCTCCTCACACTATCAGCGTTAGGAGAAAAAAATAACCGATTACCGGCTCTGTTTACAGCACATGATCAGCTGTCATTGGTTGACAGCTGATCACGTGGTAAGGGGTCGGAATAGACCCCTTACTCCGATCTGTGATCCAGCGCTGATCACAGGGCGCACCACGCGCGCCATGCAGGGGGCGCGCAGGCCGCTCGAGCACGGGAGGACCTCTATTGACGCCCTCCCGGCAAAGTAGGTCCGCGCTGTAGCCGTTAATCGGCTTTAGTGCGGATCTGAAGTGGTTAAATCACCACTCAGATCTGGTAATATTGGCTTTGAACACTGCTGTATAGTATGCAGGGTGTTGGGATTTCCACACAGAACTTTCTGGGCCAGCTAATTTACTAAGTACACAGAAAAGCAGTGCTCAGCACATGGGACTGGAAGCATACTGGGCAATATATTAAAGGGGTTGTAAACCCTCAAGGTTTTTCACCTTAATGCATTCTATGCATTTCACAATCTTCGTGAAAGCAAATATAGGACGTTTCGTGGATGCCAAGTTAGCAACCCTGTGTGGTTAATATGCCAAAGGGAAGCCTCTTGGCACAGGACTTGGAATATCGCTGCTCACATTGTAGTAGCACCGACTACTACAGTTATTGTCAGGTTCTACAGAGATATGCATAGTGTAACTATGCAATAAAATCATATGTAGAGTTCAGCCTAATGTCACTACTGCACTAAAGTCCCAAGCTGTTGTCGGCCCTGCCTGAGTTGTTCATGAACATTAACAAAATAAATAAAAGTGCCGCCTATCAATGCCCATCGATTCTACATCTCAGTTCCTCCTCATCAGAGCCAACTCATCAGTGCCGCCAAAAATTTTGGTCTTTTTTTAGGTTTTTTTTTGCTAAACAAACAGTGGTGATCAAATACCACCAAAAGAAAGCTCTATTTGTGGGAAGAAAATGATAAAAATTTCATTTGGGTACAACGTCGCGTGACCGCGCAATTGTCATTCAAAGTGCGACCGCGCTGGAAGCTTAAAAATGTCCTGGGCAGGAAGGGGGGAAAGTGCCCGGTATTGAAGTAGTTAAAAATCTCCATAGGCAATGCTTTAATTTTTTTTTTTATTATAGATTACATGTTTAGAGTTACAGAGGTCTAGTGCTAGAATTATTGCTCTCGCTCTAACGTTCGTGGCGTATCTGGCTCTCATACTAGCCAGTGCCTCACCAGCCACTCACCTCACCGCACGTCCCTGCCTCCCTATACTCCTTTTTATAAGGTGTTCGTCCAAGGGGAGAACTGGACAGGGCTGATAACACTGCATCTACCAGACCAGTGATTAGAAGTGAGCTCTTTGAATGATGCGGTGGCCTATGCATTGCCTAAATGAGAGCCTGTTTCCATGAGAATATCTGTCTATATGGTTGTGTTTTGTCTTACAAATTCAGACATGAATGTGATGTAAATATACCTGAATACTTGAATCTGATGTGTTATAGCCATATTTAAGCTAACAAAATGCTTTTCTTTATTATAAAACATAAATGTCAGGTATATATACAGTTTAGCACCTTAATCAACAGCATGTGTACATTTTATATTAAAACTCTAAATATGGTGATGCTTTTGTCTAACACTAGAGGGTGCTGGAGGACACTGTGCTTCGCATCCTATTTTACTGCATTTTACATAAAAGAAAACGTGGACGCAGGATCATTTAAGTGCATCAAGCCGGTATAATATGCAGAACGAACAAACAACAAAGCCAGGGAAACTTATCAGGTATAACTTTTCATCGCTTTATAGTGGACAGCACAACAACCTTTTTATTGGTTGCTTTGGATTACTGCACAAATGGTGTTTTTATTGCCTAGTAGTGTATTAACTTTTTTGTCTCTCAACACTAAATTTTGTGAATCGGGGTTTTTTTGTTTGTTAAAAGGTAACAATTGGCTTAACTTACCTTGTAAGCAGTGCCGGGACAAAGTTCCTTCGGCCCTCAAAGTGAAGATGCCACTGCACCCATCCTAGCCCCCTGAGCTGAAAGGGACGGAACTTGTGTGTACCCATGTGCAGTGCCAGGACCCATGCAGGATACAGAACTGATATCCGCTGTCCCCTGGATTACAAGCTGTTGGTTCATAGAAAACTGAATGAGATGATTCACCCAGTGCGCTCCGTGATTGTTGTGTCCTTCGTACACAGCTGATTGCAGATCTGGGTAAAGAGCCAATCACAGTGGCTCTTTACCAAGTGATTAGCTTTGTCCAATCACAGCTGATCACGATGTAAACACACTTGCTGGTTATCGTCATTCCTTTCACAGCGTGAGGAAAGAGCCGGTAACCGGCTAGTATGAAAGGGAACATCTGCACTGATTATCAGTGCCCATCAGTGCTGCCTCATCAGTGCCAATTAGTGCTGCCTCATCAGTGCCTATTAGTTGCCCATCAGTGCAGCCTCATCAGTTGCCCATCAGTGCAGCCTCATCGGTGCCCATCAGTGGCGCCTCATCGGTGCCCATCAGTGGCGCCTCATCGGTGCCCATCAGTGGCGCCTCATCGGTGCCCATCAGTGCTGTCTCATCAGTGCCACCTCATCAGTGCTTATCAGCGATGGAGAAATATTACCTGTTTGCAAAATTTTATAACAGAAACTAAGAAAAAGGTTTTTGATTTGTTTTTTTCAAAATTTGTGGTCTTTTTTTTGTTTGTTTAGCAAAAGATTAAAACCCCAGTGGTGATTACATACCACCAAAAGAAAGCTCTATCTCTGTGAAAAGAAGTGATAAAAATGGGTCATATTGTTACAGTGTAGCATGACCGCGCAATTGCCATTCAAAGCGTGACAGCGCTGAAAGCTGAAAATTGGCCTGGGCAGGAAAGGGGTGAAAATCTCAGTAGGCCAGTGGTTAGGATATGATCATAACTCATAATCGTAAGGTTTTGCTAGGCATCCATGTTTGGAAAACAATTTGATAATTTTGCACCCTGTCCGATCAGCTAAATTTGATTGAATTCGAACTAAATTGAATTTAAATTGATAGTAAGGGAAGTTTTGTCTATTCAATTGTTTGCAGATTCAATCAGTTTTAATGAATCGCACAATAATTGAAAAAAAAAAAAGTGTGTGTGCCCGCCCATAGGTAAGTATAAGCTTCTGTTGACTAGGCCAATAGGTGAACCTGTTGCTTTGGCCTAGTTGATCTAAACACGGGTTCATTTTAAATCTTCTATTTCCTTTTCACAGCTCTGGCAGCAGTCGGAGCTTAAGCAGAGTGTGTGTTGCGCTGTGAGCGGTCCCAGAATACTGAGCACATGCAGCCCATAGATAAGTACCTGTATTGTTCTAACACAGATGTTGCTTGCGATAGAGCTAGTTCTTCCACATCCCAGACTTTGTTTAATCTCACTGCTACATGAATTTATTGTATTTTGTCTCCGTGAATATTTAATGTTGTGTTCATTTCTTTTCGAGGCTATAATAAAGAAAACAAATTTTTCCTGGGGTAAATATTCTTAAAATTGATTGGAAAGTGTAAAAATACCTATATATACTATATTGTATAGTATACCTATATACATATACTATATAAGAATACTTTATATGCGGCAGTAAAATATTAGATGTCATCCATTGATTTTGGACTGTGTACAAGATATTGTTACCGTATATACTCGAGTATAAGTCGAGGCCCTAATTTACCACAAAAAATGGGAAAAACTTATTGACCCGAGTATAAGACGAGGGTGAGAAATGCACAGCTACTGTAAGTGGAAAAGAGGGTCAACAATGCCCCTTTGCAGCATCACTGTGCCCATTTGCAGCCATAGGTCCCCTGAACTTCAAACTCAGTAGTTAAGGGTTCCTAGATGCCCCCTAGCTGCAGCCAAAATTTGGGGTCTCTGGACCCAAAGGGTCCCGAAATGACATTGCTGCAGATGGGCACAGTTGACCGAATTTGGTGACCCGTATCTCGGGGCCACTTAGTGATAACAACCCCAAATTTGGTGTGCAAACCCAGTGGAACTAGCACCATAAAATTTCCAAAGCTGGGGTTTCTAGCACCAAGTGGCCCCGAGATACAGGGCCCCAAAAATCAGTTCAGAAAATGTCAAGCACTTTTCTGCAGCAGAGAATGACATTTTCCGAACCGGTTTTGGGGCCCCATATTTCAGGGCCACTTGATGCTAGGAACCCCAGCTTTGGATATGTTATGGCACCAGTTCCATTGGGTTTTCACACCAAATTTGGGGTTCCTAGCACCAAGTGGCCCTGAGATACGGGGCCACAAAGTCAGTTCGGAAAATGAAATTTTTTGCTGCAGAAAAGTGCTTGACTCGAGTATAAGTCGAGGGGGGCACTTTCAGCAAAATTCGACTTATACTCGAGTATACACGGTATATCTTAAAATCAACATTACAGTCGTATTGGGATTTAGACCTGTGCACTGCCTAAAAATTTGTTCGTTTTTGTTTTTGTTTCATTCGTTATTTTTTTCTTTCTGTTTTTTGGGTCATTCGTTATGATTGCAATTCGTAACTTCAAAAATTTGTAAATTCGTAAAATTCGAAAATAAGAAAGAATTTGTAAATTCGTAAAATTCGAAAATAAGAAAGAAAAATCTGAAAATTCGAAAGAAAGACTTACTAACTAATAACTATTAAATTATAGGTATTGGAATTTCCTTTCAAATTTGTCTGTTGGTAAACGTAACGAATACAAATTAATCCAAAGTTACGAATTATCTGAAATAACGAATGCCACATCTAAACAATTGGAACGGAACGAATTTATAATAAATAATAATAAAAAGTTTTTATTATTATTGTTGTTTATTAACCACTTCAGCCCCGGAAGATCTTACCCCCTTCCTGACCAGAGCATTTTTTGCGATTCGGCACTGCGTCGCTTTAGCTGACAATTGCGCGGTTGTGTGACATTGTACCCAAACAAAATTGATGTCCTTTTGTTCCCACAAATAGAGCTTTCTTTTGGTGGTATTTGATCACCTCTGCGGTTTTTATTTTTTGCGCTATAAACAAAAAAAAGAGCTTCAATTTTGAAAAAAAACTACAATATTTACTTTTGTTATAATAAATATCCCCCAAAAAGATTTAAAAAAAAAATTTTTTTCCTCAGTTTAGGCCGATACGTATTCTTCTACATATTTTTGTTAAAAAAAAAATCGCAATAAGCGTATATTGATTGGTTTGCGCAAAAGTTATAGTGTCTACAAAATAGGGGATAGTTTTATGGCATTTTTATTAATATATTTTTTTTTTTTTTACTAGCAATGGCGGCGATCAGCGATTTTTATCGTGACTGCGACATTATGGCGGACAAATCGGACATTTTTGACCATTGTCATTTATACAGCAATCAGTGCTATACAAATGCACTGATTCCTGTGTAAATGACACTGGCAGTGAAGGGGTTAACCACTAGGTGGCAGTGTAAGGATTAAGTGTGTCCTGGGGAGTGTTTCTAACTGTGGGGGGCTGTGTGTGGCACGTCACTGATCTCTGCTCCTGATCACAGGGAGCAGAGATCAGTGACACTGTCACTAGGCAGAACGGGGAGATGCTTTGTTTACTTCAGCATCTCCCTGTTCTTCCTCTCCGTGAGACAATCACGGGTATCCCAGCGGCGATCGAATCCGCGGGACCCCGACCCGACTCACAGAGCTTGCCACGGGCGTGCGAGCGCCTGCAGGCCGCCTCTTAAAGGGCAACTTATGGGTACATGATTCTGCCTGTACCTGCCATTCTGCCGCAGTATATCTGCGTGAGGCGGTCGGCAAGTGGTTAATAAAAAGGCACAAAAGAGCACAAAAAAGCTTCAAGCTTTTAGGCAGAGAAATAAAATCTCAAATGCCTGTAAAAGCAGCTTTTTTTGAGCTGCAGTGTGCATGGGCCCGATTTGCTTTTTTTTCAGAGTTCAACTTGGACAATGCCTTATTATATTTTTTACGCAATGCTGACAGCAACTTACTAGATAAGTTATCAGCACTGAGCTCAGGCAGAGATAGGCCTTGCGGCCTGACAATTCTGATCCGATGGGGAGACATTACAAATAAGAACCATATCAGAAAAGTGATTCTGCCGCTGAGGAAACATTACCTGCGGCAGAATCAAGCAGGTGAGGGAACCATTTTCCCTAATAGAATCGCTCCCGCTCACTGGGCTGGAACACTGAAGGATCTCAATTGCTAGTAAGCAACGGGAGATCAGCACCTCGCTGGTGCAAATAGCAAGGGAGTAACTCGGTAGGTAAAGGTAAGTGAACTCTTAGCAGTCTTGATGCTGGCGATTTGTCATCTGCAATAGGATCACTTATGTGACACCAGCCTAAAGCTGGTCACCCTTGGATCTACCGTATTTATCGGCGTATAACACGCACATTCATTTTGAGCAGCCTCGCCATTGCCTTCAATGCAGCAGCCTCGCCATTGCATTCAATGCAGCAGCCTCGCCATTGCATTCAATGCAGCAGCCTCGCCATTGCATTCAATGCAGCAGCCTCGCCATTGCCTTCAATGCAGCAGCCTCGCCATTGCCATCAATGCAGCAGCCTCGCCATTGCCATCAATGCAGCAGCCTCGCCATTGCCATCAATGCAGCAGCCTGCCCATTGCCATCATTGCAGCAGCCTCACCATTGCCATCAATGCAGCAGCCTCACCATTGCCATCAATGCAGCAGCCTCCCCATTGCCATCAATGCAGCAGCCTCCCCATTGCCATCAATGCAGCAGCCTCACCATTGCCATCAATGCAGCAGCCTCGCCATTGCCATCAATGCAGCCTGATTGATGCCCATCTGCAGCCTAAAAGGGATGAGCGTCGACAGATTACATACAGTGAGAATCTCCTATAATAGACAGAACAGTGGTCCAATGGCGGCCCAGGAGACGGGACTTCCTAATACAGAGGCCGCCAAGTAAACAGGAGATTCTCACTGTATGTAATCTGACAGGGTTCGTCCCGCCCCCCTCCCTGTCACCTCCGTGGCAGCTAAAATTGAAGTATTGGCGTATAACATGCATATGCTATTTGCACCCGATTTTTAGGGTGAAAACGTGCGTGTTATATGCCAATAAATACAGTAATTGTGATGTATTCCTGCTGAGTCGGCCATTTTTGTTAAATTGACTTCTGTGGAAGGAGTCAGGTGAAAAATTCTCATCCAAACAGCGCCTGCGTCCAATCAGATGCGGTCACGGTTTGCCCAGGGGTCAGCTGGCAGAGGAGAGTCCTCCATGTACACTCTTTAGCATGGATGGTGAAATTGATTGATTTCTCTCATTCAGTCCCCAGGGCTGAATGTGAGAAATCTTAATGCCTATGGTCAGCTTTAGGCTCTCCCCAATGCCGTGCACATCACATGGCAGTGCAATTTAGCAGACCAAAAATGCAAAAAGCTGTATTCATGGTTCCTGATGACTGTCACCGTCTGCATAGGAGAATGAGCATGAAGAACTTTAATCTTTACATATACGGGCCCATTCACAGCTATGCATTTTAACACGTATACACAGCTTTGTTATTGCTTTAAATTGAGCTACTTCCTATGTGGGAAATGCCATTACATGTTTTGTCTGTTTTTTGATGTGTTGATATGTTATAGGAGCTTATGATGGCCATGACAACACGTGAAAATGCATGATTGTTGATAGTACATGTAAAAACATAAAGATGCGTGAAATAGTGTGAACTCAGTCTCAAAGCCTAAATGCAGCCAAAAAAACCCCCAAAAAACTGAAAATCAGCACAAGGGACATAACTAAGGCCGGCTATACAAGGTTCAAAATTTATGCCGGTTCAGCAGGAACTGGCCGAGATTCGAACCGTTAATGGGCAGGCTGAATGTACCAAGTTGATCAATCAACTTTAGTATGTCATGACCTTGCAGTAATACATTCATGACCTGTCTGTCTCTTACCTGACCTGTGTATCAGCCTTGAGGTTTGTACTCTCACACCTGCATGCTTAAGTAATCTTCCCTCTGTGTGGCTCCACCCTAGCCTCAACAGGAACCACTATTTAACACCGTATTCTCCAAGCCTGCCGTGCAATAGTGTGTGTTTGGCTTCTTGTTTGCCGTGTGCTCTAAGTTTGTCCCTGTCACCGATCTTGGCGTGTTCTTGACTATTCCTGTCTGCTTGTGACCCTGACCTTTGGCGCATTCTCGACTATCCCTGTTTGCCTGTGACCCTGACTTTTGGCGTGTTCTCTGTTATCCTTGTCTGCTAGCCGCCCCGACATTTGGCTACCTCCTTACTATTCCTTGCTGTCCTGGGCTGCTGTTTCCTTTCCATCCTCCTGTAGCCTACCGTGAGCGCGAGCTGGGAGACCCTGGGGGCCGCGACCTGGAGCCAGTTGCAGCCCAGTCCATCCTCACCACTAGAGGCTCTGGTGAACACCTGCTGGCTCTTAGACTCTGCGCCCTGGGGAATCTATGCTCTAACTCACTGTGGGATCCGTGTTGGTGCTCCAGGGGACCTGCCTTCCTGAACCACCCCGAGTTCCATCTGCAGCAGTCAGCCTTAGTGTCCACCATTATAGCGGTGCACTCCTGACCCCAACGGGGTGCATCTCTCACCTGGATACAGGCGACCTGACATAGTACAACCAGCCTGCCGGATTCTCTTACGATTAGCCGCTATCGTTAATCACTGTCTTCTCCCGACTCCCCGCCGGGAGCAGATAACTGCTCGGCAGGAGGGATTCCCTTGCCAGCACTATCTGTGTTGATGGGTGAATCATGCGACATGTATGGCCAGCCTTCTAAGAATAGTGGAGCTGGGAAGAATTGTATTAACCCCCCCCCCCCAACAGCGCAAGATTATGTAGGTGGGTGGGGGGTCAGGATCAAGAAGGATTACTGTACTAACAGCAGAGGAATCAGCACAAGGGTCACATCCTACTTACTGTATGTTATGTCCCTTGTGCTGATTTTTCCATTTTATGCTTTTGACTGCACTTTTTAAAGGATGGGTTTAAAGTATATCCGAGGCCAATTTTTGGAGTGATTAAAGTGCCCATCAGGTTTTTTTTTATTTGCCATCTGTGTCATCTAGAACAAGATCGAAAGAGCTGTCATTGGAACAGTTGTTAGAGTTTTGGATTCTCCTTCACTTTCAGTACTGGTGATAAATATGTTCCCAGGGGAAATAGAGAGGGTGAATCTCCCAGTGTGGTCACAGACAACAATAAAAACCTGACAGGGGTTATAACCTGCTCACCACTCTATGCACAACTAAAATAAAAAGGGGTTTGGCTTTAGATACATTTAGGCCCCATTCACACCTGAGCGTTTTGTAGCTTGAAGCCTGAAGCTACAAAACGCTGGAAGGGAAAAAAAAAATCAATTATTCTCTATGGAGATGGTTCACATCTCCACTCCAAAACGCCTGAAGCCAGAAGCCCCAAAACGCTTCTTACGGCAGATTTGGGCTTTTTTCCTCTTTTTACGTTGGTGACCTTTTGACCTGTACAAAATCGCGGCAAAATCGCAGGAAAATCTTGCAACTTTCTGCCTGAAAACGCTAAACTCAGGTGTGAATGGGGCCTTACAGTACATGATACGAAACTCAAGCCATCCCGGCTCTAGCACATTTGCATATGTAGCTGTTAAGGATTACATGCGGGAGACCCAGCAGGGTTTCCCGGTGATTAGCTACAGGAGGTAGCCCTATTAAAAGCGATGAGTGGCTGACAGATCCTACTGTATAGCTATTCACAAGGGTCAGTCACATGTAATCGCTCATTGATCCATTACCTGCAAATGATTGGCTCTGGACACAGACAGATATGTGAGTGGCCAAAATGAGTTACATACATAGTTGGTAAGGTTAAAGACACCAGTCCATCTAGTTCAACCTGTGTGGATGTGTGTGTTTGTTTATGTTAATACTATTTCCCACATCCCTGTACATTGCGTTTGCTAAGATGCCCACCTAAGAGTTTTTTGAAACTATCGACACTTCCCGCTGACGCCACTGATTGTGGAAGGGAGTTTCACATCCTTGCTGCTCTGAACCCCTATGCAGCTTAAGGTTAAACTGCTTTTCCTCCAAGGGAGCTGTCAACCAACCTTCTTGTTTTCAATGGGGCTGCCCTCCACAGCTAATCGCCGCGAGCCTCTGCTGGGTCTCCAGCATGTAATCACTAGCGCCCCCATTCGCCAGTGTGGATGGGGCCTAAACCAGTGTCGACATTTCAGTTGCCGAATGATGACTGGTTTTCTTTAAGTTTCACAATGTATTAGAAAATTTAAATTTTGAGATTAAAACTTATTTTGTTTAGTCTTTTTTTTTTTTTT
This sequence comes from Lithobates clamitans, assembly GCA_037952925.1. Lineage (NCBI taxonomy): Eukaryota > Metazoa > Chordata > Amphibia > Anura > Ranidae > Lithobates > Lithobates clamitans. Next base: position 411,381 of record JBBGZY010000303.1, read on the forward strand.
TTTTCCTTTCTAAAGAGAGTTTAGCGAATACAACAGTACAATTGTTCTGTTCCGTGAAATCCTTTTTTTGGATGAGTTATAAGCCTTCTATTATTATCTGTGCATTATAGAGGCTGGAAGAAAAGACTTAGGAATTCATTTTAACCGGTTCCCAACCAGCCGCCGCAGTTTTACTGCAGCAGGTTGGCTCCCCTGGACGAGCCGTCGTAGCTGTACGTCGGCTCTTTAGGACGCTGTTGGAGGCGCCTGCAACGTGTCCCCGGAGTCGATGACCGCTGGGCACCCGCGATCGCTCATGACAAAGAGAGAACCGGGATCAAATCACGGTTCTGTCGGGGGGGAAAGGAGACAGATCATGTGTTCCTACTAAGTAGGAACACCGATCGGTCTCCTCGCCAGTCAGTCCCCGCCCCCCCCACAGTTAGAACACACCTAGAGAACACAACCCCTTGATCGCCCCCTAGTGTTAACCCCTTCCCTGCCAGTGACATTTACACAGTAATCAGTGCATTTTTATAGCACTGATTGCTGTATAAATGTTAACTGGTCCCAAAAATGTATCAAAAGTGTTCGATTTGTCCACTGCAATATCTCAGTACCGATAAAAATCGCAGATCGCCAGCATTATTAGTTAAAAAAAAAAAAAATTTTATAAAAATGCCATAAATCTATCCCCTATTTTGTAGACGCTATAACTTTTGTGCAAACCAATCAATATACGCTTATTGCGTTTTTTGGGGGTTTTTTTACCAAAAATATGTAGAAGAATACATATCGGCCTAAACTGAGAATTTTTTTTTTTTTTTTTTTTTAATGTGGGATATTATAGCAAATAGTAAAAAATATTGTTTTTTTTTTTTTTTTCAAAATTGTCGGTCTTCTTTTGTTTATAGCGCAAAAAATATAAACTGCAAAGGTGATCAAATACCACCAAAAGAAAGCTCTGTTTGTGGGAAAAAAAGGACGTAAACTTTGTTTGGGTACAGCGTCGCACGACCACGCAATTGTCAATTAAAGTGACGCAGTGCCGTATCGCAAAAAAATGGCCTGGTCAGGAAGGGGGTAAATTCTTCCGGGGCTGAAGTGGTTAAAAGAGTTCAACATTTGCATTTAACAAAGACCTTCACTTTCCCACTTCCATACAATGAGTTTTGTTATGTTGCCTCTTACATTGTTATTTTGTCTTTTTCAATTCTTATTTTAAACATTTGCAAGTATTTAAAAATCAATTACTGACGAGCAACAAAATGCACCTGTGAAAGAAAAGTAATTTGAAAAAAATCAGCTTTTTTTTCCCCTGCAAGGTCATTATTCTCCCTTTTTTACAGAATATCTGGATTTGTTTTCTCTTATATATTCCATAAGGTGATATTACAGTTATCACAAATTTGTTAGATATACTGTACATTTAAAAGAGATCAGCTTGATGACCGTCTGATGTTTATTACGTGATGACAGCTTGATGCTTGTTAAGGCAGTAATAAAACCAAATGAAAACATTTATTATATTGCAGCTCACCAGTTCTCAGATGTGATGGCTGCCTTCATTTTCTGTTTTAGACTGACTGCTTCTATTTTCATTTTGTGATCTGGCCAGTAATGGCCCCGTACATATGATCAGAAAATCGCTCAGAAAAATACCGCATTTGAAGCGAATTCGATAATCTGATCGTTCGTACACAGCTTTCGAGAGCTCATCATGACAGTTCGTGCAAAATTATTTGATGGGACAAACATGAACGTCTTTTTCGTATGATTCCAGATCGTACTATTTTCGTTTAACCGCCTCCGGACCGCCCCACGCACATGTACTGCCGCTGGGTCTGCCCTTCAGCGTGAAATCACGTACCCGTATGCCTTTTTTTTTTTTTTTTTAAAGTTGGGGGTGCGCAAGCGTGCCACCAGCGACCCGCTCTCGCTGTGATTGGACACAGCAGGAGCCAAAAAGCGGGTCCGGCAGACCCGATGTCCACCGGGACCCGCTGATCGTTCCCGAGGCAGACCGAATGACGGCCTGCCTATGTAAAAAATGCAGATCGTCGTTCTGTCAGAGGGATAGATGGAGATCTTGAGTTTCTGCTAAACAGGAACATGGATCTCTGTCTTCCGACAGTCAAAGCACCTCCCCAATATTTGGCAAGCACTCCCAAGGAACACAGTTAACCTTTTGATCGTCCCTGATGTTAACCCTTTCCCTGCCAGTGTCATTAGTACAGTGACAGTGTATTTTTTTTGTAACACTGATCACTGTGTTGGTGTCACTGGTCCCCAAAAAGTGTCACTTAATGTCAGATTTGTCAGCCGCAATGTCGCAGTTCCGCTAAAAATTGCTGATCGCTGCCATTACTAGTAAAAAAAAAAAAAAATTCTATAAATATATCCCATAGTTTGTAGATGCTATAACTTTTGCGCAAACCAATCAATATACGCTTGTTTAGCAAAAATATGTAGCAGTATACTTATTGGCCTAAACTGATGAAGAAATTAGGTCTTTACATTCTTTTTATTTGGTGAATTTTGATGGCAGAAAGTAAAAAATATATATATTTTTTTTCAAAATTGTCTTTTTTTTGTTTATAGCGCAAAAAATAAAAACTGCAGAGGTGATCAAAAACCACCAAAAGAAAGCTCTATTTGTGGGAAAACAAGACAACGATTTTATTTGGATAAAACAGCGTCGCGCGACCGCACAATTGTCCATTAAAGTAACGCAGTGCCGTATAGCAATAAAATGGCCTGGTCATGAAGGGGGGGTAAACCTTCCGGAGCTGAAGTGGTTAAACAGTACAGTTTTCGTCCGAAAAGACAATAGAAATACAATACATGACATCACTTCCAAATCTGTAGTCGTCATTCGTCCGATAATCTCATCCTGTGTACCAGGCATTAGTCTGTTGTTTTCCAAAAGAACAAGCTCTCCTGCAAATGTATCGGTATACTGGGATGAGACAAACAATTTACCACTGACAGGCATGCTTACAATGAACAGCTTTAATTTATTCATGTAAAACAGGGTTTCTGAACCAGGGTTCCTCCAATGGTTGCTTGGGGTTCCTTGAGCAATGCCCAATTTTTGCCTCTCAGATAAGTTCCCACTGACACCAATAATCTTTTTAGCTATCTGTAGGGGGGGGGGGAATTCTTCCCCAAGACCATGGATGTAAGGAGCACTCTTCCACTGACCATCCCACTAATGCAGTGGTTCTCAACCTGGGGGTCGGGACCCCCTCGGGGGTCGAATGACGATTTGCCAGGGGTCACCAAATCCTGGGCTGTTCCTGAAGCCCACGCCACTCTCCCAACCTTTTCACGGCCACCCAGCAGGGCTCTCTCTGGAGCCTGTGCCCGCCCAGCTGGGCTGTTCCTAGAGCCCGCGGCCGCCCACTCAGCCTCTTCGCAGCCACCCATTCAGTTCACGGCATGGGTGGGGGGCAGAGACTAGAGGTCAGCTGACTGGTGAGGAATGTGAAGTGGGAGGGGCTGGAGGAGACCCTATCTCCTGATTTTGGCATAGGTGTCACTGCTGCGAGACACCACAGAGCTGGAGACACAGTGAAGCCGGAGACATAGTGAGTAACACTACCTGTGATTATAGTTGCCATTAAAAGTTCCCACTACAGTTCTCAGATCAGCAGATGACCTTGATCAAGAGCACCTAAGTTGGCTGATCAGAACTCCCCCAGCACTGCCACTCATCCCACCCCACACCAGAACTGCCACTCATCCCAACTCCACACCAGCAATGCCACTCATCCCATTCCCCCCACTCCCCACCAAGGAATAAAAATAGAGAATACATGGAAGGGAGAGAAAAAGAGGGGGAGGAACAAAGAAAAATGGAGAGAAAGAATAAGAGAACAAAAAAGATGGCTAGAGAGAGGGAAGGGGAAAAAAACAAGAAATTAGGATAGAGAGATGAAAGGGAAAGAAAGGAGAACAAAGAGAAAGAGTGGTACATCCTAAAATGTACCATAAGAGGTTTTAATACTATACGAGTAGAAGGGACTCTGGGAGCGCTAAATGTCAGTGGGTTAGGGGCGCAAATTACTTGTCTTGCCTTGGGTGCTGGCAACCCATGCTACGAAAATAATTTTACTGTTAGGGGTCCCCACAACGTGGGAAATTTTATCAAGGGGTCACAGCATTAGAAGGGTTGAGAACCACTTCACTAATGTATCATGAGTTGTAGATTTTGAGACCAAAAAGGTTATTTCAAGGGTCCCTCCCTGTTGAAAAGGTTGAGGAAGTTTGATGTAAAACCTTTATCCCAAAAGGAAAAAAAAATGTTTACTATAACTACTTATAAAGTGTTAGCTGGAGTTTGTCTTCAATTTGTATTGAAATGTGCTTCTATATTTAACACACCCCTTCCCCACACTGAGAATTCTGCTGTCTGCTGTGCCCCCTGTTCTCCTTCCTCCAGAGTGGGGGCACTCTAATACAGGTGTGTTACTGGCCTGATCACCAGGTGAAAACAGTGTCCAGGGAAAAGCATGTTAGGCATTACATGATACCCAAAAAGCAGCAATGAAAAATCTCTGCTTAGTAGTACCTTCTAGGAAACGTACATCATCTTCAGACCCTCTTAAAAGCTAATAGTGAACCTTTAAGCCAAGACTAACAATCTGTATAGGTGGACAGCAATGGACTGAGTTGAATTCTTCTGCTGGTGCTCCCCATTAGTAGCCATCTTACTGTACTCCTAGGCCCAACTTGGGCCAATTTGTAATCCATGAGCTTTGGCTCTGGAATTGTGTCTTCCCCAGTCAGCAGACCTGGGAGCCAAAGAAACTCCTCTCCTGGCAGGAGCGTAGAAGGCAAAGACCAGGATTCCTCACACACCCTTTTCAGGAATAACCTGGAATGGAAGGACTCTTCTAGTAGGTCTCCCCAAATACGTACACTCCTTCTCAGCTCACAGAGTTTGCATATACCTCCTATTGAATGGTCAGGGTGAAATAAATATTGGTAGCTTACCACATTGTATCTTCTCACTTTATCCACTCAAGAACATTCCCCAGTAGCAGGCAGAAGCAAACAATGGCCTAGACTAAAGGGCCATACAATATGGGGTGGCATCGGCCGGGTTCTATTGACATTTGGTCCGTGTGTACAGAACCCGGCCGTTTGGGTTATGGGCAGGCCCTCGACGTCCTCACTTACAGTGCAGGACTACTGGTCCCAAGTTATGGGTGATGACATCAGAGTGCAACCAACAAATGGAGCACCAAAAAAGCAGTGGCTTCAAGGGAGAGGAGAAGCCTAAAGGAATGATCTCCGTTTGGCCTGCTTCTGTCGAAGGTGCATGACCGAAAAAGGTCTTCTGATCGGCGCCCGATCAGCGCTCTCAGCCAGTGGCTAAGAGTTCTGACCGGTGTCTGTCAAAACGCAATAGCTCAGCTGAAGAGATCGCTGTACTAACATTGGATAGTTAATACAGCGGCTCCTCCTGAGCTCTTCAGTTTTTTTCATTCAGCCCGCTGGGTTGAAAAAAGAAAAAAACAGTGTGTACTAGGGGTGCAACGGATCGAAAATCTCACGGATCGGATCGATCCTCGGATCAGAGTCCCGGATCGGATCGATCCTCGGATCAGCAAAAAAAAACAAAACAAAAAAAAAACAAAACACACAAATCTTGTTACACCCACCGGAGTTTTAAATTTAAAAGCCATTTTCAACACAAAACTGAGCTTATATGCACAAATACTGTATTTATGCATATAAGCTCAGTTTTGTGTTGAAAATGGCTTTTAAATTTAAAACTCCGGTGGGTGTAACAAGATGTCCGCTTGCCCCCTTCTCACTCTATCATTATTGTAGTGTGCAGAAGTGTGGGGTGTAGCAAGATGGCGGCGACGAAATGTCACTTCCTGTCGAGACAGCGGCCACTTCCGGGTGTACCAAGATGGCCGCCGCTCCGGAGCTAGGCCGAAGCCGGGGCCTTTCCTATGGCTGAGGCCCGAAAAGTGCTCCGCGGATCGCGGGTGTGCCGATCCGCGGAGGGTGATCCGTACGGATCACGGATCGGCAACGATCCGTTGCACCCCTAGTGTGTACCAGGCTTTAGTAAAGACCCAACAAACCTAGATAACAATAACAAGCAGAGCACTGGCTGAGTACAGCCTAGCTGCAAACACTAGAATTAGAGGACGGACACTCCAGCTTATGGAGTCCCTACACATATCAGAAGGCACTGACATACTCAGGAAAAGGTGGGGAAATATCTATGACCTCTGGGTACTTTCTGCCGATGACATTCATGTCTACGTGACCAATGGTCACGTAGATTACTGAATCCTCCAGCAGCAACAGCAGAACAACTGTTGAAAAAAGCGAGGAGAGAAGTACACTATATTGTCAAAAGTACGCACATGAACTTAAATGGCATCCTAGTCTTAACAGTTCAATATTGAGTTGGCCCACCCTTTGCAGCTTTAACATCTTCAACTCTTTTGGGAAGGCTGTCCACAAGGTTTAGGAGTGTGTCTATGGGAATGTTTGACCATTCTTCAAAAAGCACATTTGTGAGGTCAGGCGCTGATGTTGGACGAGAAGACCTGGCTTGCAGAGTCTGCTCTAATTCATCCCAAAAGTACAAAATGTTACCCCAGCTCCACTTCTAATATAAGCGTCCACGAACTGTGATCCGGTGCTCTAGTCAGAACGTTCAGGCCCCACAGGTACAATTCTTGAATCAGGAAGGGTGAACTCGGATGCTCTTGAATAAAAGTACTTTATGAGTTACATGGATTCACAGGTACAGGCTATAGTCTGATGTGCTTCGGCTATGGAAGCTTCATCAAAGCAATCCCAAAGGTGTTCTATCGGGTTGAGGTGCAGGCCAGTCAAGTTCCTCCATCCCGAACTTGTCATCCATGACTTTATGAACCTTGCTTTGTGTACTGGTGTGCAGTCATGTTGGAACAGACCATTTGCTGGTCTGCATGCATGCACATCTTTTTCCAAATATGTAGCAGATATTAAATTAAAAAAAGGAAAGTTTAGTTCTGCTTTAAATAGTTAATATCAGAGGTGTAAAAAATCGCAAAAAATTGTATTGTATATGTTTAGCTGTTTAAAGTTTGTTCAGGTCATGTAAGAATCACATCCTCATGCTAACGTTGCATCCGTCAGGCCAAGCAGAACAGGCAGAGAGAGAGAATAAATTATCTGGTATTTATAGAGCAGAGTTGTTACTTTGCTTCAGGTTGCCTTCTTCCTTATCTTGCACATTATTCCACCAATTTTATGCTTTTCTATAATTTCTTAGCAAGTCCTGAATGTCGGTTGCTGAATGGGAGATGCATACTGCGGAGGTCTGGCCATTTAGGAGCCGTGGCTGACAAAAATGCTGTAATTATGGTTGATTTTGTGGCTGCCGCCCGATGGAAAGTCGACAAGCAGTAATGGGTGAAATAAGGAATTAATGATTTGAGGTGCGCACTTTGCATAATTGTTGCAGACTAGCTTTATAAGATTACTAGCAGAACGATCTATTTATGTAAACAATAATTGGAGCCAAAACGCGGCGCTACTTCACTGGCCTGCCATGTTTCAAGAGGCAGAGAGAAAAATGTCAAATCATTTTAAATGTATTTTGACCGCTTTAATAGTTTAAAGTGATATTAAAGTCTTGTTTTTTTTTTGTTTTTGTTTTTTGTTTGTTTAAAATTAACAAACATATTTTACTTACCTGCTCTGTGCAGTGGTTTTGCTCAGAGAGCAGCCCTGATCCTCCTCTTCTTGGGTCCCTTGCCGGTGCTCCTGGCCCCTCCCTCCTGCTGAGTGCCCCCACAGCAAGCAGCTTGTTGTGGGGGCACCCGATCCAAGCCACTGCTCTGTGTGTCCATTCAGACACGGAACCGCAGCTTGGGCCTGCCCCCCCCCTCTCTCTTCATTGCCTCACTGACTTTGACTGACAGCAGTAGGAGCCAATGACACCCACTGTGTGTCTCAGCCAATCAGGAGGGAGAGTCCTGGTCAGCCAAATCTCTTGTGCAACATCGCTGGATCAAGATGGGGCTCAGGTAAGTATTAGGGGGACTGAGGGGGACTGCTGCACAAAGAAGGTTTTTTATTTTAATGCATATAATGCATTAAGATAAAAAAAAAACCTTCTGCCTTTAGAACCACTTTAAAGCTCAACTCTGGTGAAAATTCATAACTACCCTTGCACTGCAAGGGTTAAATACTCAATTTTGTCTAGGGGAACATTGAAAAGTGTTTTTGCTTATTTTATTCCTTGCACCCCTGGCAGAGCCAGTGCCCCTTTCTTCGCCCCAACGCTCTGGGTTATGGGCAGGCCTTCCACATCCTCACTTACAGTGCAGGACTACTGGTCCCAAGTTATGGGTGATGACATCAGAGTGCAACCAACAAATGGAGCACCAAAAAGCAGAGGCTTTAAGGGAGAGGAGGACCCTAAAGGAATGAGGGATAAGGCAAGTACCCTAGTCCAAAACGAACATTTAAAGTAATGTTAAAGTCACATTTTTGTACCTCTTGCACTGCCTGCATGTGTGGCTCTCTAAATGGCTGCATTTACAGCTGTCCGCAGCACATAGAAAGAAACTCCTAAAGGACTCCATAAGTCCAAGGGGAAACAGGAAAGGGAACAGGAGAGTAATAGTGTTACCAGGTGACAGCTTCAAAAGGAGGTTCGAGGAGGAAATTTACGTAATTCATGCATGCATGTACAGTGAGGAAAAAAGAATTTGGCCACCTGCTGATTTTGTACAAAGAAATAATCAGTCTATAATTTTAATGGTAGGTTTATTTTAAAAGTAAGAGAAAGAATAAGAACAAAAATATTCAGAACAACGCATTTCAAAAAAGTTATAAATTGATTTGCATTTTAATGAGTGAAATAAGTATTTGAACCCTTCACAAAACATGACTTAGTACTTGTAGTTGGCCACCAGGTTTGCACACATCTCAAGAGGGATTTTGTCCCACTCCTCTTTGCAGATCCTCGTCATTAAGGTTTTGAGGCTGACGTTTGGTAACTTGAACCCTGAGCTCCCTCCACATATTTTCTATGGGATTAAGGTTTGGAGACTGGCTAGGCCACTCCAGGATCTTATTGTGCTACTTCTTGAGCCACTCCTTTCTTGCCTTGGCTGTGTATTTTGGGTTATTGTCATGCTGGAATACCCATCCACGACCCATTTTCACTGCCCTGGTTGAGGGAAGGAGGTTCTCACCCAAGATTTGACGGTACCTAGCCCCATCCATCGTCCCTTTGATGCAGTGAAGTTGTCCTGTCCCCTTAGCAGAAAAACACCCCCAAAGCATAATGTTTTCAACCCCCATGTTTGACGGTGGGGATGGTGTTCGTGGGGTCATGGGCAGCATTCCTCCTCCTCCAAACACGGTGAGTTGATGCCAAAGAGCCTGATTTTGGTCTCATCTGACCACAACACTTTCACCCAGTTCTCCTCTGAATCATTCAGATGTTCATTAGCAAATTTTAGACAGTCCTGTACATGTGCTTTCTTGAGAAGGGGGACCTTGCGGGCGCTGCAGGATTTCAGTCCTTCATGGCGTAGTGTGTTACCATTTGTTTTCTTGGTGACTATGGTCCTAACTGCCTTGACATGATTCTCCCGTGAAGTTCTGGGCTGATTCCTCACCGATCTCATGATCATTGAAACTCTACGAGGTAAGATGTTGCATGGAGCCCCAGACCGAGGGAAATTGACAGTTATTTTGTGTTTCTTCCATTGCGAATAATCGCACCAACTGTTGTCACCCTCTCACCAAGCTTCTTGACGATGGTCTTGTAGCCCATTCCAGCCTTGTGTAGGTCTACAATCTTGTGCCTGACATCCTTGGGCAGCTATTTAGTCTTGGCCATGGTGGAGAGATTGGAATCTGATTGATTGATTGATTGCTTCTGTGGACAAGTGTCTTTTATACAGGTAACAAGTTGAGATTAGGAGCACTCCCTTTAAGAGAGTGCTCCTAATCTCAGCTTGTTACCTGTATAGAAGACACCTGGGAGCCAGAAATCTTGCTGATTGATAGGAGATTAAATGCCTATTTCACTCATTAAAATGCAAATGAATTTATAACTTTTTTTGAAATTTGTTTTTCTGGATAGTTTTGTTGTTATTCTGTCTCTCACTGTTAAAATAAACTTACCGTTAAAATTATAGACTGATAATTTCTTTGTCAGCGGGCAAACGTACAAAATCAGAAGGGGATCAAATACTTTTTTCTTTCACTGTAAGTCATGTGATAAGTATCTGATTTAGAAAAATGGCTTAACCCCTGCCCGACTGGCTAACATACAAAGACGGCGACAGGTTGGCAGCCCTGCGTGAATCGCCGTATATGTATGGTGGCTCCTTTATGAGCCATAGCAGGCAGGGGCCCCGATGCGCATGGCCGGCAGACACGATCGCCATTGGCCACCCTCAATCGCGGGCACCAGAGCCAGAACGAGATTTGTGTGTGTAAACACACAAATCCCTGTTCTGTCAGGGGAGGAGAGACAGATAGTTTGTTCCTACTAAGTCCCCTCACAGTTAGAAACACACCTAGGGAACACACTTAACCCCTTGATCGCCCACCCAGTGTTAACCCCTGCCTTGCCAGTGACATTTACACAGTAATCAGTGCATTTTTATAGCACTAATCGCTGTATAAATGACATTGGTCCCAAAAAAGTGTCAAAAGTGTCTGATCTGTCCTCCACAATGTCGCAGTCCCGCTAAAAATCACAGATCGCTGCCATTACTAGTAAAGTAGTAAAAAAAAAAAAATATAATAAAAATGCCATAAATCTATCCCTATTTTGTAGACGCTATAATTTTTGCACAAACCAATCAATATACGTTTATTGTGATATATTTTTTTTTTTTTTTTACCAAAAATATGTAGAAGAATACATATTGGCCTAAACTGATGAAGAAATTTGTTTGTTTACATTTTTTTTTTGGGGGGGGGGTATTTATTATAGCAAAAAGTTTTTAAAATATTGTTTTTTTTCAAAATTGTCGCTCTTTTTTGTTTATAGCGCAAGAAATAAAAAGCGCAGAGATAAAGCAACTACCACCAAAAGAAAGCTCTATTTGTGGGGAAAAAAGGACGTCAATTTTGTTTACAACGTCACACGACCGCGCAGTTAATTGTCAGTTAAAGCGATGCCGTGCCGTGTCGCAAAAAATGGCCTGGTCATTAAGAGGGCAAACCCTTCCGGGGCGAAAGTGGTCAATTACTACTTTTAACCCTTGCAGTACCAGAGTAGCCCCATAGCTAGGTCAATTTCAAATTTCTCCGGAGTTGAATTGAGCTTTTTAGAAATAGCTGGCTAATTTTTAAAAATATGTGTATGTTATTTTATTTTTATTTATATATATATATATATATATATATATATATATATATATATATATATATATATATATAAATATATATAAAAACTAAACTGATGCTGCTGAAATTATAGTTCCTCTAAAAATGATTTATCCAATTGGAAGTTTTCATGTTTTTTTGCCATAAATCATATAATCAAATTGATTTTATTTTAATTTAAGTCCAGATTAAATTTTTTTATACAGTTAAGCAGCTTTGTTGAAGTGAAAACTGATGTCTGAGATCACCGTCAACGAGCACAAAGCCTATGTGGTGATGTCACCTATAGGCTTACTATGGGGCTTTAATTGCCGGCTGTCTCTTCTCTTCCCTGAAGCCATCCGCTGAGAGCCAATCCTCCGACCTGACCAGAGAACCCTCAGAATAGTCAAGTATTCGATGGTGTGCATGTTATGCACATGAGCAGTAATCCTATCTAACCTTGCAATACTTTGGATTGCAGCTGCTCTCGATTTGCCCTTTGGTGATATTTTATTTGCCTGGAATTTAGCTCTAAGCACATCGTACAGTACAGTTTCAACTAAAAAGAATTCAGTATTTTCTCTGTAGAACATTATCTTGGTATCCAGTTAGTTCAGAGATTGCTTGTAACTGTTATAGGGTCGTATTGCTCCACTAGCATTTTTTTCCCAATTAAAGCTTGGGAACGCTCATCCTTTAAAGCAGAGTTTCTCAACCATGGTTTCGCTGCAGGGCTACTGTTGCATTGGACTTATTTCATCCCATTGGTAGTTTTAGCGTTCCCCCAGCAGCTATCACTGACTGACTGAGTACCGCTGGGCTTATTGATAACAGCCCGAAGATATGCTTAAAGTTCTGGCTTTTGGCGTCGGCACACTGAGCCAGCAACGTTGGGACGAGAAGAGCAGCTTGTCTGTCCCGGGAAAAGAGGCTTATGAAGTACGTCTTGAGCTTTAAGCTTGCAGAGGATCCTTCAGAATTACATAAGGTAGGGTGAGTAAATAATACTACTAAAACCCAGGGAAATAATGCAATAAAAAAAAAATCACAGGAATAACAAGAAAGATGATATTAAGAAAACTTATACTATACAGACCAACTTAAAATGTGTTATCACGGTCATAATAGTATCCACTAGTATCCACAAACAAATACTTCAATCACGTATACATAAATAAATGTGCAGTGCTATCCCTTTAAGAATAGTGATTATAATACACATGCAATAATTAATGCATTACCGACAAGCTCAGTGCAAAAATCCAAACATAATCTCAGTATAAATTTGAGTCCACCACACTAAATCCATAAAATTATGTAAAAGTCCACTAAAATTATAAAAGTTGTGATAATGACTTCTTGTGACCACTTAAGTTCTCCAACACCCAGTGAAACACCATCGGGGACACTCCAGAACCACCGCCACCATTAAAAATACACCTCTTACCGAATCCAGAGATCCTCAAAGTGGTTGTAAAGGCAGAAGGTTTTTTGTCTTAATGCATTCTATGCATTAAGATAAAAAAAAAACCTTCTGTGTGCCTCGGCCTCCCCCAATACTTACCTGAGCCCCATCTCGATACAGCGATGTTGCACGAGAGACTCGGCTGTCCGCGACTCACCGTCCTCATTGGCTGAGAGAGCAGCGCAGCACCATTGGCTCCCACTGCTGTCAATCAAAGTCAGTGAGCCAATGAAAAGAGAGGGAGCAGGGCCGGGCCGCGGCTCTGTGTCTGAATGGACACTGGGTGCTGCAGCTTGGCTCGGGTGACCCCATAGCATGTTGCTTGCTGTGGTGGCACTCAACAGGAGGGAGGGACCAGTGGATCTGGGTAAGTATAATATGTTTGTTATTTTTAACAAAAAAATAAACGAGACTTTGGTATCACTTTAATGAAACGCTCTTTCATATTATTAAGCAGATGACAGCCAGCAAGGAAATCACTCCAACGGCCCCAAGTTATTCCTCTTTGCTTCTGGGAATGCTCATGTTATATTTATCTTTTCAAAGAAAAGGCCATACATAGGGTTTTACTGTAAACATAATGTACTCACAAAGCAGCAAAAGAAATAGAGCTAATCACATTCCAACATACGGCACACATGCACAGTGCCCCCCCCCACAGGTAAAGATATTTTTATGTATCTATGGGCCCGTGGAAGCTGGAAATCCCTTTTAGGAGATACTGCTTCTCCAGTGATCTCCACTAGCTTCCAGGTCTCCTGCCGAGTGGCTGCCCTACTGCATTATGGACAAAAGAGGTTGCTTACTTGGCCCTTGAGACCATTTGGAGAGTGCTTTGCAATTTTCTTAAAGGATACGTTCATCTTTTGTAACATGTTACATGTTACTGCCATATTCAATGTGTAATGGGTTACAAATTCACCGGTGTTCTATCGAATAGTGCGTCCCTGTCGAATAATGCCTCTGACGATCTACGCATGCTCAGAACTCAACGTCACTCCAGCTGATATGTTGATAAGCTGGTGTGACGTGAACACTGCACATGCTCAGATCATTGGAGGCATTATCTGATGATCTGCAAAGGGAGAAAGTAATCGTCAATTTCTGCCTGCCTTTCTGCTCATGTGGGAGAATGGACCGATCACGTAACATGCGGATTTCGGTGTGTTGCACAATTTCATTCTCCCTTTGCAGATCGTTGGATAATGCCTCCAACGATCTGCACATGCACGGTGTTCACGTCACACCAGCTGATCAACATATCAGCTGGAGTGACGTTGCGTTCTACGCATGCGCAGATCGTCGGAGGTATTTTCCAACGGGATGTGCTTTTCGATAAAACACCGGCTTCCGAACCCACCAGTCCCCTTTTTGAAAGCGGGTGGGGGGATCTTTTCCACCCACTCACTGTCACAATTTTTAAAGAAAACATGGCCGTGTGGGGCTCTGCCCACCCAGTCACGTCATCAATTCACAGTGTTCTGTGAATGGGAAAACTACAGGTCCCAATAGCCTTTGTGGCTGTCAGCTTGTAGTTCTTAATGAAAATACCAGGGCTCTGTTGATCACTCTAGGTAGTTCATTGAGCTTCCTGTCAGTGTATAACTGCCTACCTGTATTGGAGGTACGGATAGAGTCTGCAGGACAGTGACATTATGCCCACAATCTTCTAATACAAAAGTACAAAGGTTTAAAACATGGGCTCCGGTTTACATGATACGAGACACAGTGGGTTGGATAACAGATCAGACAATTAATAATATCATATGAGAATTATAGGGGGTATGCATCCAACGATGCTACCTACAATATTTTTTTTTTTTTTTACAATATTAATCATGGTTATACTGTCCGATGTTGGGTAGCATCGTTGGATGCATACCCCCTATAATTCTCATATGATATTATTAATTGTCTGATCTGTTATCCAACCCACTGTGTCTCGTATCATGTAAACATGAGCTCATGTTTTAAACCTTTGTACTGTACAATTTATGTCCAGAGTATTTTGCTAATAAAACCTATTTTTTTATACAAAACTCCCTCTGATTTACAATTGCTGCTAAAAAACCCCATGGGGAACCTTCAATCTTTTTTGCAAATATTTGTCTCGGGGTGTGCAGCCTTATCGGACTCTTTATAGGTGTTATCCTATGTGGCAGTGAAGAGATTAACCACTAGGGGGCGATCAAGGGGTTAATGTGTTCCCTAGTGTGTGTTCTAACTGAAGGGGGCAGGGGACTGACTAGGGGAGATGACAGATCGCTGTTCATACTCTGTATGAACAGATGATCTGTCACTTCTCCCCTCAGAGAACCGGGATCTCTGTGTTTCCACACAGAGATCCCAGTTCTCACCGTGCCATGAGCGATCGCGGGAGCCCAGCTGTCATCGAGACCGCCGGGCACTCGCATCGACTCCGGGGGGGATGGGGGGGCGAGCAGCGGGCACGCATGCGGCCATCTTAGGAGCTGATGTAACATGACGGCGATTCGCCTGCCTGTGCCATTCTGCCGCAGTGCAACTACGGCGGCTGGTCGGCAAGCAGTTAAACTATACTGTAATTGTGCTATCCCCCCTCTACATTGTAAACTGTTGGCGCTATATAAATCGTGTATAATAATAATAATATCCATACCTGCATAGGTGTGCGCAGCCTATTGCATTAGGGTGTGCACCCCAAAGCTCAAGCACACATGAACGCCACCTGCTGTCACAGGGAGGAGGCTCTGATGGTGGGAGACAGTTGATTGGGAGCATATTACCTTACATCCTAAGTATAGGTGTAATGTGTTCCTAGTTGAACCTAGCCTTTAATATAATAGGGGCATTTACACTGTCCACCGGCACCCCAACCACCCACCTGGTGCCACCCATGGATAATGCTAATCCACATGGGGTGATTAGGGTGTGCCCAGGCACACCCGGCACACCCTGTGTGCACGCCTATGCGTACCTGGAATTCTTTAAGAAGACGAAAGGCTGCTTTTAAAAGTCAGTGCAAACTGCAGCAAACCATGGTGTTTTCTACCTCTTACGCCTTTACAATTGATATTAAACAATGTTCTAAGGGATTATAATTGCTATTTTGGATGAAAAAACGAAATATCAAGACACATTTTAATCAATAAAATGAACCCACCGCTCCTCCCCTGCAGCCGCTGCGCTGTAAGAATTGTTGCTGTCTTAACAAGTTAAGCTGTTCCGCAAGGCTTGAAAGCGTGAAACAACAAAATGAAATGTTGCTAGATAAAGGGTACGCGTGAACAGGGCAATCCATTTAAAACTGTCATCCAGCGTTCGCTCGATCAAAGAATCTCCGCTATTGCTCTTCTTGCTTGTTGTGACAAGCGAATTGGCACCTGGGCAGCTCGACAAGACGAAGTAATGAGTTTATATCTGCGCTGCCTTACCCTCGTGTGTGCCCCCGTGCCTCCAATTCCCCAGAATCCTTTGTTCCTGACATTTTATGTTTTTCTTTTTTATCTTTTTTGTAATTCAGCTCTTTATTGTTACGAGGCTTTTGTAGCACGATTTTGCATCAGAGACCCCTGTTTTCTGCCCTGCTTCATCACACATTAAAAGGGTCACTTTATGAGCAACCTTAGCACATTGTTCTATTTTATATATCATGTTTGCTTTGTGGCAGGACTTCAGAGTGCATTGGAAATGTGACATGCAATAATATGGAGAACCTATGAAATCTCAGTGTTGTCACTCTGTATTTGAAGCTCAGAACTCCTAGAGGGAATAAAAAAAAAAAAATAGACGCAAGATCTTGGCGCTCCTATAAAGATCGGCTACGGAGAAGCTGTTTGATTGATCGGGTTTTTGTTTACTGAGCAGCAAGCAAAAACTGGAGCAAATAGTTTTCGATAGGTTGTCAGGAAATCACACTGATATTAGTATAACTTGTATTTATGTAGTTTAGTTTAGATGTCAGTATGACAATCAAAATGTTTTTCTTTTATATGACAAAGACGTAGTTTTTAGTTTTTGCTTCAGAGTGCGACGGATAACTTTCTCCCAAAGATTGCTGAAATTAAAGCGGAGTTCCACGCTAATTTTTAAGTTTCACTTTAAATCATTCTTGCAGCATAAGCATTGTAAAATAGCCAAAAATTTTTTTTTGTTGTCAATGGTTACCTGGATATGCCATTTTTAGATGCAGCTTCCTGTCCTTGCTACCCGCGGATATGCCCGTAATATCCGGCGCTGCACTGTCTCCTGGGAGCTATTTGTCATTTCCAGGAATCAGTGTGGATGGCCGCCACTCGTTATCGCGATAGTTTATCTTCGTTGCCATCACAACGGGGCGGGCACTTCCGGTGACGCTGCCCGTTGTCATGGCAACGTCAGAAGTGTACGGCGCTGCGTGCCGTAGATGCTGCGCATGCGCGGGAACGGAGCGGTGCATGTAGTTCGCTCAGCTTCACCGTAACCAGGAAGATAGTGCTTGTGGGCTTCACATGCCCACAAGCAATATGGAACATGCCAGGGATAAAAAAATATAACAAATCGTATGATCTAAATCGGCAATCGAGCGGACGTCGATCGCTAAACAGTGAGTCATATAAACAATAGTATTAAACAAAATTATATTCGTCCAAAAAAAAAAAAAAATTTACATAGTTGGAACTCCGCTTTAAGTTTCCGACATAAACTGGTGGGTGTATTTCCCTTTTCAAATCCGTCTTCTTTCCAGGGACCATCAGTGGTAGTCACGTCTAAGGCCACCGCATGGTGCATGAGTAGGCGTCTCTTCAGTAGTAAAGTGGACCTGCAGAAAAAGTTTTTTCGTGTTTGTGTTGAGTAGAGAAGGGAATATTCAGCACTCTTTCTGTGTTTTTTTTTGTTTTTTAATTCTTTTTTACCCCATTTTACTTCCCATCATATCATCAAGACAGCAGATTAAAGTGATATTACACTCAAAATCAGAAAAAGTAATACATTGCACCTTCCCAAACATTAGATGTGGTGACTGTATTTGTTTTCTTTTTTGGGCTTTTTTCCCCTGTTTTCACCTGGTGATCCAGCCAGTAACACACCCCCTGTATTAGAGTGCCTCCACTCTGGATGAGGGTGCACAGGGGGACACCTTAGAACAGCAGAATTATCAGTCTGGGGGGAAGGTAGTGTTTTGATTTAAATACATTAACACATTGAAGCTGAACACCAGCTAACACATATTAAACAGATACTGCAAGCAGTTCCTTTTGGGGTAAAGGTTTATTTATATACACAGTATCTTACAAAAGTGAGTACACCCTTCACATTTTTGTAAATATTTTATTATATCTTTTCATGTGACAAAACTGAAGAAATGACACTTTGCTACAATGTAAAGTAGTGAGTGTACAGCTTGTATAACAGTGTAAATTTGCTGTCCCCTCAAAATTACTCAACACACAGCCATTCATTTCTAAACCACTGGCAACAAAAGTGAGTACACCCCTAAGTGAAAATGTACAAATTGGGACCAGTGTGTCAATATTTTGTGTGGCCACCATTTTTTTCCAGCACTGCCCTAACCCTCTTAGGCATGGAGTTCACCAGAACTTCACAAGTTGCCACTGGAGTCCTCTTCCACTCCTCCATGACGACATCACGGATCTGGTGGATGTTAGAGACCTTGCGCTCCTCTACCTTCTGTTTGAGGATGCCCCACAGATGCTCAATAGGGTTTAGGTCTGGAGACATGCTTGGCCAGTCCATCACCTTTACCCTCAGCTTCTTTAGCAAGGTGTGTTGTCGTCTTGGAGGTGTGTTTGGAATGTTGGAATACTGCCCTGTGGCCCAGGCCTCCGAAGGGAGCGGATCATGCTTCAGTATGTCGCAGTACATGTTGGCATTCATGCTTCCCTCAATGAACTGTAGCTTCCCAGTCCCGGCAGCACTCATGCAACCCCAGACCATGACACTCCCACCACCATGCAAGACGCACTTGGCAAGACACACTTGTCTTTGTACTCCTCACCTGGTTGTCGCCACACACGCTGGACACCATCTGAACCAAATAAGTTTATCTTGGTCTCATTAGACCACAGGACATGGTTCTAGTAATGCATGTTTTTAGTCTGCTTGTCTTCAACAAACTGTTTGCGGGCTTTCTTGTGCATCATCTTTAGAAGAGGCTTCCTTCTGGGACGACAGCAATGCAGACCAACTCAATGGAGTGTGTGACGTATGGTCTGAGCACTGACAGGCTGCTCAGACCTCCACCTCTTCTACCTCTGCAGCAATGCTGGCAGCACTCATACATCTATTTCCCAAAGACAAACTTTGGATATGACCCTGAGCGCGTGCACTCAACTTCTTTCGTCGACCATGGCGAGGCCTGTCTGAGTGGAACCTGTCCCATTAAACTGCTGTATGGTCTTGGCCACTGGGCTGCAGCTCAGTTTCTGTCTTTGCAATCCTCTTATAGCCTAGGCCATTTTTAGGTAGCGCAAAAATGATTTTTTTCGATCCTCCGAGAGTTCTTTGCCATGAGGTGCCATGTTGAACTTCCAGTGACCAGTATGAGAGATAACACCAAATTTATCACACCTGCTCCCCATTCACACCTGATACCTTGTAACACTAACGTGTCACATGACAACGGGAGGGAAAATGGCTAATTGGGCCCTGTTTGGACATTTATATATTATGATATATAAATATGAATAAATAAAAGCTGATCATTCTAAGTACCCCTGCAAGTGTTAAAGGATAAGTTCACTTTTTAAAATAAACGTACATCTTTTTTGCAGGTAAAAAAAAATGTGCATTTATTATTATTTTTGTTGGGAGCCTGGAAAGCATTGCACCCATTATCAGCAGATCTTGGGTGTGCTATGCAGGGCTCTTGCAGACTTTGTGTGTAATCTGTTTGGCCGTATGGCCAAGCAGTTACACATTAACAGCGTTGTGGTAGCTCATTGAGAACTACAAGCCGACAGCCACAAAGGATGCTGGACCTTGCCGTTTTCTATTCACAGTACTCTATGAACGAGTGATGTGGCTGGATGGGCGGAGAGACAAAGAGTCGGGGAAGAAGATTACCTGCCACCTGTCACATCGGGGAGCCAGGGAGGTTTGGGGGCTGGTGGATTTGTAACATATTTACATTTGTAACATATTAACATTGTTACATTTGTAACAATCCTATATATGGGTGGAACATGTTAGAAAAGGTAAAATTTAACCTTGTAAATGGTTTGTCTCATCACTGTAGCTGCAAGAGAGCTTGTTCCATTGAAAAACGACAAACCCACTGGCTGGATTACCAGATGAAAATAGAAGAAAGAAAGCCTAAAAAAGGAAACTAATGCAGCCATAATATCTAAGAATTAGAATAATGTTTGCTTTTGGATTTAATGCAAGTGATTGTAAAGTAAGAAGGTTTTTTTATTTATTTCAGGTACTTGTATAGCGCCGTCAATTTACGCAGCGCTTTACATATACATTGTGCATTCACATCAGTCCCTACCCTCAAGGAGCTTACAATCTAAGGTCCCTAACTCACATTCATACATATTAGGGACAATTTAGACAGGATCCAATTAACCTACCAGCATGTCTTTGGAGTGTGGGAGGAAACCGGAGTACCCGGAGGATACCCACGCACAGGGCTGGACTGGGACAAAAATTTGGCCCTGGACTTCATCCAGACCGGCCCACTTTACTCCAAACACCTGGTGTTGGCGCTTCAATCTTCTCGGCACCATGGTTCATATGGTGTCAGGATGATTGAAGCGCATTATTTCTATTATTACATTGTAATATAACATGAAATAGTTCAACTCACCATAATGCAGAATCAGTGGGAGCCTTGAGTGTGTCACCTGCCACCTCATTTGCCACATCGCCTGCCACCAGATGCAGTGTTTCACTTGCCACGTCACTTGTCAGCAGAGGCAGCTTGTCACTTGCCACGTCGCCTGCCACCAGATGCTGCATGTCATTTGCCACGTTACCTGCCACCAGATGCAGAATGTCACTTGCCACGTCACTTGTCAGCAGAGGCAGCTTGTCATTTGCCACGTTGCCTGCCACCAGATGCAGAATCTCATTTGCCACGCCACTTGTCAGCAGAGGCAGCTTGTCACTTGCCACCATCGCCTGCCACCAGATGCAGCGTGTCACTTGCTACGTCGCCTGCCACCAAATGCCGCATGTCACTTGCCACGTTACCTGCCACCAGATGCAAAACGTCACTTGCCACGTCACTTGTCAGCAGAGGCAGCTTGTCACTTGCCACGTCGCCTGCCACCAGATGCTGCATGTCACTTGCCACATTGCCTGCCACCAGGTGCTGCATGTCACTTGCCACCATCCCCTGCCACCAGATGCAGCGTGTCACTTGCCACGTCGCCTGCCACCAGGTGCTGCATGTCACTTGCCACCATCGCCTGCCACCAGATGCCACATGTCACTTGCCACGTTACCTGCCACCAGATGCAAAACGTCACTTGCCACGTCATTTGTCAGCAGAGGCAGCTTGTCACTTGCCACGTCGCCTGCCACCAGATGCCGCATATCACTTGCCCCGTCGCCTGTATCCTGCCAAGTCACTTGTCACCAGATGGCAGATGCAGTGCTACTACAGGACTTGATGGGCACCTCCAACCCAGCTCTGTAACCCCCCCAACACACAACGTGACAGGGGAGGAGAGAGAGATACACAGTGCCAATTGTAGCATTAAAACAACTTGTATTCCACTTAAAGAACGTTACTGACAAAGTTTGTAGGGTGAAAGGCATTGAAACACTGTGCAAGAGTTCAGGCTTGACATCGATCTGAATTAGGAGCCGCCACCGGGAACCGAACGGGCCAGTAGATGCAGAGCATCGGTGTGTACTACTACTTCCTGGTAGCGGTGGAACGCATGATGGGGCGGACGTGATGTCATCATCCGGAAATGATGCAAGATGTGGGAGGTGACGCATCCTTCAGGCCATCATTCCTCCGCCACCAGGAAGTAGTAGTACACACCGATGCGCTCTGCATCTACTGGCCCGATCGGTTCCCGGTGGCCGCCCGCTCCTAATTCAAATTGTTGACAAACCTGGATTCTTGCACAGCGTTTCAATGCCTTTCACCCTACTTTGTCAGTAACGTTTTTTAAGTGGATTAAAAGTTGTTTTAATGCTACCTTTGGCGCTATGTATCTCTCCTTCCCTGTCTCTGAAACTGGCCCACTGAGCCATCGGCCCACCGGGAATCTCCCGGTAGTCCCGATGGCCAGTCCATCCCTGCCCACGCAGGCACAAGGAGAACATGCAAACTTCAGGCAGGTAGTGTCGTGGTTGGGATTCGAACCAGCGACCCTTCTTACTGCTAGGCGAAAGTGCTATCCACTACACCATGCATAGTATGCATTAAGATAAAAAACCTTCTGTATGCATCAGCTCCCCTCAGCCCCCCCAATACTTACCTGAGCCCATCTCTATCCATCGATGTTGCAGGAGTGTCTCGGCTGCCCAGGACTCTCCCTCCTCATTAGCTGAAACAGCAAAGTGGTGTCATTGGCATCCACTGCAGTCAATCAAAATCTGTGAGCCAATGAGGAGAGAGAGAGGGTGGGGCTGAAACCACAACTCCATATCTGAATGGACACACAGAGCAGCGGCTCGGATGCCCCCATAGCAAGCTGCTTGCTGTGGGGGCACTTGGCAGGAGGGAGGGGCCAGGAGCTCCAACCAGGGACCCGAGAAGAGGATCGGGGCTGCTGTGTGCAAAAACACTCCTCCAGCTAATAAAGGGTCTTGATGATATTGGTTATGAGGAAAGGTTGCGAGCACTGAACTTATTCTCTCTGGAGAAGAGACGCTTGAGAGGGGATATGATTTCAGTATACAAATTCTGTACTGGTGACCCCACAATAGGGATAAAACTTTTTTGTGGAAGGGAGTTTAACAAGACTCGTGGCCACTCATTAAAATTAGAAGAAAAGAGGTTTAACCTTAAACTACGTAGAGGGTTCTTTACTGTTATGCCCTGTACACACGGTCGACGGAAAAACTGCGATCGGATTGTGTTGTCGGAAATTCCGATCGTGTGTGGGCTCCATCGGACTTTTTCCGTCGGAATTTCCGTCACACACAGTTTGAGAGCAGGATATAACAAAATCCGATTAGTTAAATTCCGATCGTGTGTACACAAATCCGACGCATAAAGTGCCACGCATGGTCAGAATAAATTAAGAGACGAAAGCTATTGGCTACTGCCCCGTTTATAGTCCCGACGTACGTGTTTTACGTCACCGCGTTCAGAACAATCGGATTTTCCGACAACTTTGTGCGACCGTGTGTATGTAAGACAAGTTTGAGCCAACATCCGTCGAAAAAAAATCCATGGATTTTGTTGTTGGAATGTCCGATCGATGTCCGATCGTGTGTACAGGGCAAAAAAGCCGCAAGGATGTGGAATTCCCTTCCACGGGTGGTGGCCTCAGCGGAGGAGCATCGATAGTTTCAAAAAACTATTAGATAAGCACCTGATCGACCACAACATACAGGTATATACAATGTAATACTGACATATAATCACACACATAGGTTGGACTTGATAGACTTGTGTCTTTTTTCAACCTCACCTACTACCCTGTTTCCCCGAAAATAAGACCTAGCGTGATTGTCGGTGATGGCTGCAATATAAGCCCTACCCCCCCTGTTTCCTCGAAAATAAGCCCTACCCTGAAAATAAGACCTACAAGGACTTTAACTAGGGCTTATTTGGGGGGTAGGGCTTATTTTGCAGCCATCACCGACAATCACGCTAGGTCTTATTTTCGGGGAAACAGGGTATGTAATTATGTAACAAGTGTACCTTTTAGGAATATTTCTTCTCTGTTCATGATCCGGTGACAACTCAAAATTTCTCATCAATTTTGTCTCAGTGACAATGGCTACCAGGACAAATATAGTAAATGTTTCTAGCAGAGAACACAGACAGTGATCAAAACCTGACAGAGGTTCTAACTGTTCAACACTCCATACAAAACCCCCCCAAAAAAGTTTTGAGTTTGGATAAACTTTAAAGAGTCATCATATCCTAAAAAATATTTCAGTGTTTTAAGACACTTTGATCCACTGCAGGGTCTTTACCGCTACCCAGGAGCCAAATATCACATGCTGGCATTTAGTTCTTTGTACATGAATCTCAGCAGCTGTTAAATGTTCAGAGTTTTAAACTTTTCCATTAAACATAGCCTAATTGGCATATAATCGCTTTAGGATACTTTGTTTTTTAGAATGTTTTGCCTTACTAAAGCTTTCAGCTCTGATCACATCAGGGAGGCCATATTTCATACAACATTCTGCCCACAATGCTATCTCAGACGTTGTGATTACATGAATTACTACATAAAAGTAAACCTTTAGCTTTGCTAATGAGCATGTAATAACATTTGCCTGTAGCAGCAGGCATCATACATAATCAGGACACACTGCTGCTTTTTTAAGGTGCCTTTGTGTATAACAGATTATTCCTTACTTCTGGCTAGTTGTTGTTAAATTAAGCAATGATCTTGTGTCTGTAGGCCCTCTGTCATATAACTGGACTGGCTCTCTCCATGGATAAAGCTATTGGATGTGTTTTCCCACTCCGGTGGAGTTCCTCTTCTCCGCCCGTTTATGGTTCTTATTTATTCTTTTTTATTGTTTATTTTATCATATATAATGTATATTTTTACTATTTTTTTAATTTAGCTTTTGTCTTTCTCTTTTCCATTTTTTTCACCCTTAAGGCCCCTTAGCCACAGGGTGGGCTCCGTTATGCCCCGTACACACGGTCGGACTTTGTTCGGACATTCCGACAACAAAATCATCCGACGGATGTTGGCTCAAACTTGTCTTGCATACACACGGTCACACAAAGTTGTCAGAAAATCCGAACGTTCTGAACGCGGTGACGTAAAACACGTACGTCGGGACTATAAACGGGGCAGTGGCCAATAGCTTTCATCTCTTTATTTATTCTGAGCATGCGTGGCACTTTGTCCGTCGGATTTGTGTACACACGATCGGAATTTCCGACAACCGATTTTGTTGTCGGAAAATTTTATCTCCTGCTGTCCAACTTTGTGTGTCGGAAAATCCGATGGAAAATGTCCGATGGAGCCCACACACGGTCGGAATTTCCGACAACACTCTCCGATCGGACATTTTCCATCGGAAAATCCGACCGTGTGTACGGGGCATTAGAGTCCACCTGCTCAGCTGGGACTCTGTCTGCTGACCCCCGCTGTGCAGGCAGATGGCTGGTCCGTGTCTGCTCCGCTTATGCAGAGTGGACACAGACACAGCCGGCTCTCCGCTATGAGCAGTTGATGTAATAGGACCACCTGTCCATTTATACCCAACTGCCATCCAATCCGATTCGCCAGAGGGATGGGGAACAGATCCCCATACGACTGTTTTTAGAGGATAGGATCAGATCGAATGTCTGCGGGTATCAATGGACACATGTCCATTGATACCCACTGCTCCATAGAGGAGACTGGAGGGTCCGCCTGAAAAACTGACAGGCGGACCCAATCGGTCCACCTGTGTGAAAGGGGCCTTAGACTACTTTCACGATAGTTTAGCCCCCGATAGTTTGCTGCATTCAGAGGCAGCTAAACACTACATAGTTACATGGTAGGTGAGGTTGAAAAAAGACAAAGGTCCATCAAGTCCAACTTAAGCTGGCCATACACTATACAATTTTCCTGTTCAACTTTTCTTTAGATTTACCAAAACCATATAATATGAGGTCAAATCTAAACCCTTTCAATCTGTATGCAATCAGACAGGACCTTGCACTACATAGTTGAAGGTAAATCTAAAGGAAATGGAATCAGAAAATTGTATAGAGTATGGCCAGCATTAGAGTATGTGTGTGCTTTTATGTCAGTATTACATTGTATATCCCTGTATGTTGTGGTCGTTCAGGTGCTTATCTAATAGTTTTTTTAAATTATCGATGCCCTCCGCTGAAACCACTGCCTGTGGAAGAGAATTCCACATCCTTACTGCTCTTACAGTAAAGAACCCTCTACGCAGTTTAAGGTTAAACCGCTTCTCTTCTTATTTTAGTGAATGGCCACGAAACGTTTTATCCCTATTGTGGGGTCACCAGTACGGTATTTGTACATTGAAATCATATCCCCTCTCAAGTGTCTCTTCTCCAGAGAGAATAAGTTCAGTGCTCGCAACCTTTCCTCATAACTAGGATCCTCCAGACCCTTTATTAGCTTTGTTGCCCTTCTCTGGACTCTCTCCAGTTCCAGCACATTCTTCCTGAGGACTGGTGCCCAGAACTGGACAGCATACTCCAGGTGCAGTCAGACCAGAGTCTTGTAGAGCGGGAGAATTATCGTTTTATCACTGGAGTTGATCCCCCTTTTAATGCATGCCAATATTCTGTTCGCTTTGCTAGCAGCAGCTTGGCATTGCATGCTACTGCCGAGCCTTTCATCCACTAAGACCCCCAGGTCCTTTTGCATCCTATATTCCCCCAAAGGTTCTCCCCCTAATGAGTAGATTGCATTCATATTTTTGCCACCCAAATGCATTTACATTTTTCTACATTAAACCTCATTTGCCATATATCAAAGGGAGGGTCCTAGTTACTAGTACCTAAAAACAGGATGACACTGTAGGTACTTGGAAAGAATGTGCCAACGTCCCCAAAATTGTGAATACAGCAATATGGAACCTAGGGAAATAGGACTTTAGGGGCACAAGGATATTTAAACTATAAAAACATAGGAATAGTTTTTAAATTTTATTAAATAGTACAGAAAAAGACATATTGATTTAAAAACAATACAAAATACATGTAAAACCTTATTACATATACCACTTGGTATATGTAATAAGGTTTTACATGTATTTTGTATTGTTTTTAAATCAATATGTCATTTGCCATATAGTTGCCCACCCCATTAGTTTGTTCAGCTCTTCTTACAAGGTTACCACATCCTGCAGAGAAATTATGTCCCTGCTTAGCTGAGTATAATCCGCAAATACTGAGATTGAGCTGTTTATCCCATCCTCCAGTCGTTTATGAATAAATTAAATAGGATTGGTCCCAGGACAGAACAATGGGGGACCCCGCTTTCCACACTGTACCATTCCGACTACTCCCCTTTATCACTACCCTCTGAACTCGCCCCTGTAGCCAGTTTTCAATCTGTGTACTCACCCTATGGTCCATGCAGACAGACCTTAGTTTGCACAGTAAAAATCTAGATACACCACGTCCACGGGCCTTCCTTTAGCTAGATGGCAGCTCCCCTCCTTATTGAAGGTTAATTGATTGGTTTGGCAAGAACAATTCTACATGAATCCATGCTGATTACTGCTAATGATACTGTTGTCATTACTGAAATCTTGTATATAGTCTCTTATCATCCCCTCCAAGAGCTTGCATACTATTGATGTTAGGTTAACTGGTCTGTAATTCCCAGGGATGTATCTTGGCCCTTTTTAAATATTG
This sequence comes from Lithobates clamitans, assembly GCA_037952925.1. Lineage (NCBI taxonomy): Eukaryota > Metazoa > Chordata > Amphibia > Anura > Ranidae > Lithobates > Lithobates clamitans. Next base: position 438,653 of record JBBGZY010000303.1, read on the forward strand.
GTGCTACATTGGCTTTTCTCCAATCAGCTGGTACCATTCCAGTCAATAGACTGCTCATAAAATTTAGGAACAATGGTCTGGAAATTACTTGAACGAGTTCCTTAAGGACCCTCGGGTGCAAGCTATCTGGTCCCGGTGACGTATTAATGTTAAGTTTTTCAAGTCTATTTCTAATTCTATCCTCTGTTGGCCATGAGGGTGCTTCCTGTGATGTGTCATGAGGATAAACATTACAGATTTGGTTACTAAAGCCCCTCGTTTCCCTCGTGAAGACTGAGGAGAAGAATAAATTCATTATTTTCGCCATCTGTCCATCCTTAGTAACCAGATTCCCTTCATCGTTCTTTATGGGACCAATATGATCTGACCTCCCTTTCTTACAATTTATATACTTAAAGCGGAAGTAAACCCATCCATTTACCGGTTCCAAAAACAATTTTATTTCTGGCACTTGCCAGAAATGTAACACTCCCGTTGGTTGTGCTCTCAACCAAACTGTCAAACCATCGAATGGCTGATGTCATAACTGATCACATGTGCAGCATCATGGCAGTTGTAGATTAAACAGAGGCAAAGATGGCAGCTTCCTTGTCTGAAAACGATAGGTGGGTTTACTTACATTTTAAAGAATTTCTTGGGGTTTTTTTTTACTCTCCTCCGCTATGTGCCTTTCGTGTTCTGTCCTTTCTTGTTGCATTCTTTGTAAAGCTGGAATGCTGATGATGATCCCTCTGCCTTGTATTTTTTGAAGACCTTCTCCTTTGCCTTTATATGCATTTTTAAGTTGGAATTATGCCACACAGGACTTTTATTAGCTCTTTTAAATGTATTTCCCCTTGGGATGCACTGGCTAATACCCTTATTTAATATGCTCTTAAAGCATACCCATTTTTCCTCCGTGTTCTTTGTTCCTAAGATTTTATCCCATTTAGTATCATCTAGCAATGATCATAGTTTAGGGAAGTTGGCTCTTTTTAAATTCACTGTCTTTGTATTCCCGTTATGTTTCCTATAGGTGTGATTTATACTGAAACTAATTGACCTGTTATGTCTGTTTCCTAAATTGCCCCGTATTTCCACATTTGTGATCAGGTCTGTATTGTTAGTAATCAGTAGGTCTAGTAACACTTTGTTTCTAGTTGGTGCATTTACCAATTGACCCACAAAATTGTCCTGCAAGACATTTAGGAAATGGCAAGCTTTAAATGAATGCACAGTTGTTTCTGCCCAGTCTATGTCTGGATAATTAAAATCCCCCATTATAATGACATTCCCATCCTTGCCACTAATCCAAATTGTGATAGTAGGTCCGCCTCCCCCTCCTCCCTCTGGTTAGGGGACCTATAGCATACTCCCAGTATTACTTCTTCCCTTTGTAGCTTTACCCATAAGGATTCCACCTCCTCCCTTGCTCCGTTAGTGATGTTGTCTCTCACATTCACTTTTACATCATTTTTGATATACAGGCATACCCTTCCCTCTTTTTTACCCTCTCTATCCCTCTGGATACCTACCACTACCTCTGGATGCAACATCACTCTGATGAAGGAAGCTAAAGGTTCTACTGAAATGTGTTCCGTGCAGAACTCCTGGTGTTTGTTAAGGGCTGTCATGTCCTCCCCACATAGTATTTCCTCCCAGCACGACTCTGGCTCTTTTTGACTACACAGCAGACTCAGCGGCTGTGACCGCAGCTTCTGCCATCACAGCTCCTCTCCCAGTGTTGCTCCCCATGCTCACACAGGAGCTTTGGTGTAAAAGCGCTACAACCTTCCCACATAACAGCTCCACCTGGTGCTCGGACCTCGAGGCTACCGTCACCTCCAGCGTACCACAATAAGGAAAGGGATGGTCGGCACTCAGGATGACATCCAAACAATAGTATTCCTTTATTAAGTTAACATGTACAATGCTGTAACAACATCCTATGCGTTTCAGTCTTTAGTCTTAAGCCATGATTAAGGACTAAGGTCCAAAATACATAAGCTGTTTTTACAGCCTTGTACATGTTTAATTATTAGAAATACTGGTTTGTTGATGTCATCCTGAGTGCCGACCATCCCTTTCCTTATTCTCACACAGTAGCTCTGGCTTCGCCTTTCCAGCTGCTTGTCATCTCTACCCGCCAGCAGCTCAAGTCACCCACCTGCCTGGGACCAAGGACTGCATTCCAGTGATGATCAGTGCTGCCTATTAGTGCCAATCAGTGCAGCCTATCAATGTCACCTAATAGTGCCAATCAGGGCCCATCAGTGCTGCCTATCAGTGCTTTCTATTAGTGCCAATCAATGCCGCCTACCAGTGCCAACCATTGCTGCTTGTCAGTGCTGCCAATCGGTGCACTGAGTGCAGGGATGCAGAGATTACCTCAGCAGCCAGGCACAATGTCCATGGCGGGGGGGCCTGGTGGGGCACAACTGAAATATGTTGATGTTTATTAGTTCCACATGCCAATCTTTAGTATAATAGGTAATCACCACACTACTATTTACAATAAACTACTGGAGGTAAAATAAAAAATGTGTCAGTAAAAGGCCTGCCGCTAATCACTGTTATGTGTTCCCACACCACAAAAAAAAGTGCAGCTCTAACTTACTGATCAATAACTTAACAATAATGGTGGAATCCTTTAATGTATGGAAATCTCAATAGGCTTAAATATTACAATACCGGTCTCTGATACAGAACATCACATATAATGCACATCAAACTGAAAAGAAGACATACTGTAAAAAAAGGAAACTTAGCAGGGATGGGATGGTGAAAATCCCTCCTATAGATGTTTGCTATACAGATTAACTTCAGTGCAACAACTTTTTAGTTCGGAGGTTCACACTATTTTAGCACTTTGTAATTTTTATTTTTTAGATTGTTACACTTAATATTATATGTTTTAGTTACTATTATAATGTGAATATTTGCATTTGAAGTACATTTTCCACCACCCTTGCTATGTCCAGGTCTTTATGGACCTTGCTTTGTGCACTGGTGAACAGTCATGTTGGAAAAGGAAGGGGCCATCCCCAAACTGTTCCCACAAAGTTGGGAGCATGAAATTGTCCAAAATGTCTTGGTATGCTGACGCCTTAAGAGATCCCTTCACTGGAACTAAGGGGCCAAGCCTAACCTCTGAGAAACAACCCCACACCATAATCCACCCTCCACCAAATGATTTAGACCAGTGCACAAAGCAAGGTCCATAAAGACATGGATGAGCGAATTTGGGGTGGAGGAACTTGCACAGAGTCCTGACCTCAACCTGATAGAACACCTTTGGGATGAATTAGAGTGGAGATTTCGACCCTGGCCTTCTCACCCAACATCGGTGCCTGACCTCACAAATGTGCTTCTGGAAGAATGGTCAAACATTGCCATAGACACACTCCTAAACCTTGTGGGCAGCCTTCCCAGAAGAGTTGAAGCTGTTATAGCTGCAAAGGGTGGGCCAACTCAATATTGAACCCTACGAACTAAGACTGGGATGCCAGTAAAGTTCATGTGCGTCTAAAGGCAGGTAAGCAGGTGTCACAATACTTTTGACAATATAGTATGTATGTGTGTGTGTGTGTGTGTGTGTATATATATATATATATATATACACAAGCATGTGTTTAAGCTTTGGGGTACACACCCTAAGGCAATAGGCACATTGCATTAGGATGGATCCAGTGATAAAGGTAGCTAAAGCCATCCACAAATGTTGATATCTGTAGTAAAAGTCATTCTGCCGCCCCCTAAAACATCCTTATTAGTCATTGATGCAGCCCATCCCATGAAAAGACCAAGGTCTGAAAAGCAGGGCAAAGCTATTTGCATATGGAATATCTGTAATGATTGATTGACCTGGTCACAGAAGTTCTTCCCCAAGTTGGGGAAGAATGAGCTCTTCCCACAGTTCACAGCCCTCTTTTTCATCTCTTAGGATGGACTAGATTGTAAATTAGTTTATGCACGGTCTTGTTCATCTACAGTAACATACTCTTGTACATACTTTGTTCTCAGCTCAAGTTGCATACCCTTATTCACGTAGAGTGCAGTATAATATGTTGGTGGTTTGGAACTAGAAGATAGGATAGTGTACGCTTTTCCTTCTTTTTAAAGCGGAAGTAAACCCATCGTTTTTAACCGTTTCAAAAATCAGTTGCATTCCCTGTATGCTGTAAAATGCTAGATGTCACATTTACTGGTTCTCTCAACCAATCTGTCAAACCATCCAATGGCTGGTGTCATAACTGATCACATGTGCAGCATCACTGCAGTTGAAGATTAAACAGAGGCCAAGATGGCAGCTTCCTTGGTTGAAAACAATAAGGAGGGTTTAGTTCTGTATCCTCTAAATTTCTATGGTGTCTTTGCAGGTATGGCAAAAACATTGTACTGCATATTCTAAATGTCATGGTGTTGATTTACTAAAACTGGAGAGTGCAAAATCTGGTTGCAGCTTTGCATAGTAACCAATTAGCTTCCAGGGTTTTATCAAAGCGTAATTGAACAAAGATGAAATTAGAAGCTGATTGGTTTCTAGGCTAAGCTGCATCAGATTTTGCACTCTCCAGTTTTAGTAAATAAACCCCATTGTAACAAAGAATTAAGGCAGGCCATACAGGGTCGAATTTCGAAAGAATTTTCTTATCTAAGAATTTCCGTTCGTATTTCGCACCATTAGTGTGCTGCATCAACAGCCGATTTTCGTGCGGCAATCAAAATTGAGTAATCGGACATGTTGGAAATTTTTTGAAAAACAAACGATTTTCTAATCAATGGTGGGAGAATCGTGCGAGAAATGTAAAAGAAATGCGCATGTGCAAGAAAATAAAATTCCCGGAAAGAAAAGAAAATTCCCAGCCACGAAAATTCTTTTCTGTAGCAACATGAGGTGAAATTGAAGGCTTGGTTGGCCTAATTTCGAAATCAATGGTGGCACCATCGGATCACAAAAGGCACAAATTTTCTGATTTTCAAAAGAAAATTCTTTCGAAATTCAACCACGTATGGCCAGCCTAAAACTATATTTGCTTCTTTTACTCTCAGTCAGTCGGCCCAGCTGGCTTTTACTTTTTGTTGGATGCCAAATGGCACTTTGAAACAAAGGTGTTTAAGGGGACAATTTTCATTTTGTAAAGATAATTCAAAACTTACTAAAACTAAATACACCACAAGAGATGTGACTATGAGTTAATTGCAGTGTTTGAACATTTCTCAATTTCAGCTTTTATTGGAAGAAGGAACTTTGAACAAACAGATATTTTCAAAATAAATTGTGAGCCGTCATTTAAAAAATGAGCTGCATTAAACAGTGAAGTGTTTGTCATTATCCTTGTGCTTGAAATGGATTCTCATTTACTTAGTCTTTGAAATATTTTGATTGCTTTCATGTCTCCTATCATGCCAAGGAAATAAACTCGGGAAACATTTTCATGTGTTCTGTATTGTCATTGCATTTTAATTAATATTTTTCGTCAAAAAGGTAAGCCATTACTTTTTTTTTTTTTTTTTTCAAAGACCTTGAATGCGTGAGATCAACAATTATTAGCAAAAGGGAAGAAAATGCATGAAAGTATCATGTCAAAACTTTATTTTTGGTAATTTATGCCATAAACTTGTCTTAAAGTGATTTGAGAGAAATATATGAGCCTCCATTGCCGGACATTCTTCTCAAAATTCCTTTTTGTTGGCTGTGTGGCTCCAGTACTTTCTAAGTTCCTGACCTAGAATGGATATGCAGCTAGTGAATCCAATCATTTCTGATGCGGTCAGCCTATGTATTTTTTCTAGTACAGGTCTCCTAAAAGCCCAACTGAACTTTCAGCTTGGACCAATGATTATACCATACCTTGTAAAAAGCACTTTCTGCAATACCTTGTCTCCAGCACCGTTCCCTGCAGAAGCTTTACACTGCCAACTGTTATCGATCCTCTTTGGGTTGACCACTTGGCATCCGCGCTATAGTCAAGAGTTGGCTACAGCGCGGACCTCAAATGCCAGGAGGGCGTCCATGTATGTCCTCCTGTTCTCGCGGCTGCTGATCACGGAGTAGGGTAAAGGGCCAATCACAGCGGGCCCTTTATTATTATTATACACAATGTATATAGCGCCAACAGTTTACGCAGCGCTTTACAATGTAGAGGGGGGACAGCACAATTACAGTACAGTTCAATACAGATGGGACGGGAGGGCCCTGCTTGTAGAGCTTACATTCTAAAGGGAGGGGGTGGTGGTACAAAAGGTAATAGATGTGGTGAATGATTTGATGGGGGTGGCTCAGGGACAGTTGTTAGGTGGGTGTGGCTTCCCTGAATAAGTGAGTTTTCAGGGATCTCCTGAAGGTGAACAGGGTAGGGGCTGGTCGGATATACTGGGGCAGGGAGTTCCAGAGGGTGGGAGGGGCTCTGGAGAGGTCCTGAAGGCAAGCATGAGAGGAGGTAACAAGGGAGCTAGAGAGCAGGAGGTCCTGGGAGGAGCGGAGGGGATGATTTGGGCGATATCTGCAGATGAGGTTGGTGATGTAGCTGGGGGCGATGTTGTGGATGGCCTTTTATGTTGAGGTTAGCATTTTGAATTTTATACGGTGGGGTAGAGGAAGCCAGTGAAGGGATTGCCAGAGAGGGGCCTTTACCATGTGATCAGCGGTCATCCAATGACCGCTGATCATGGGAGTAAACTGAAGACGGTTACCGGCTATCAGCGTGAAGAAAACAATAAAGCTGCTAACTGGCTTCTGTTAGAGGGACATCGGTCCCCTAAGTGCCCACCAGTGCTGCAAATTAGTGCCCACCAGTGCTGCAAATTAGTGCCCTCCAGTGCTGCAAATCAGTGCCCTCCAGTACTGCAAAACAGTGCCCACCAGTGCTGCCAATCAGTGCCCATCAATGCCTCATCATTAGTACCTCCTGATCAGTACCATCTATCAGTGCCCATAAGTTCCACCTATCAGTGCCCATCAGTTCCGCCTCTCCATGTCACCTATCAGTACCCATCAGTACAGCCTTGTCAGTGAAGGAGAAAAGCTACCTTAAAAACTTATAACAAAATATGAAAAACTTTTTAGTTTTGTTTCAAAATGTTTGGTCTTTTTTTGTTTAGCAAAAAAATAAAAAACCCAGTAGTGATTAAATACCACCAAAAGAAACCTATATTTGTGTTAAATAAAATTTTTATCAATTTTTTTTTTTCAAGTACAGTGTTGCATGACCGCGCAATTGTCATTAAAAATGTGTGAGAGCGCTGAAAGCTGGAAATCGGCCTGGGCAGGAAGGGGTTATAAGTGCCCAGTAAGCAAGTGGTAAATGGATCATTCAACCCAATTCATGTGAGCCCAGTCTGCAATGAACACTCTCCCAGTACAATACTACAAAGAGGTAGCAGTAGGCAGTTCTTAATACAGTATTTCAGGTAAAAATCCTCTTTATGGGGGGGTTTTATAAACCGGGATGAAAGGGGGCTTTTTTTTAGCAACCTGTTTAGTAAGGTTATATTGAAGAGGTGTAACTAGACAGTGATTTTGATTTCTCCCCATCTGAAGAAGGTTTAGGGACAATAAAGGCTTTTCTATAGGAAGGGATGTCTTTTAGAAGCTACATTTGCATTATAAAGGTTAATTATGCATAAATGTTAGCTGTACTTTTGTTGAAAGTGTTTGCTACTACTTGAACTGTAAATGGGCACTTTTTCTTATCAGCAAAGTCTTGATTGTACATGTCTGGTCTTTATATTGATGGTAAAGTATTTACAACCCTCAATATTGCTCCTTTTCTATTTTTTTAAGCATAGGGCCCCTATTTTATCTACAAGTAGGCAGGGTACACTGCTCACCCCTTGTTTTATGCCAGCAGCTGAACAAATTAAATCTAACAGATTCCTCCATCCATGCCAAACAGCACAGTTGGATGACCCCCCCCTGCTGGGCTATTGTGTGCTGAAAGCTGGCACTGGCGACTGTCAGAACATTCGAACAGCAGTCACATCTGATTGGATGCAGCTGCTGTTCAGCCAAAATAATTTCATAAAGCTGCTTGATTCCGTTTCAAATGCCACTTAGACCCAGTCTGCCCAGACAAGATTGTCACCTTCTGACTTGGCACCATCAACAGGCAGCTTAACTCTTCAGTAAGACACAAAAGTTGAATCTAACACAATTGTACTTCAGATAAATGCAGTACAGAGGATGTTATTACAATGCTTTGAAGTGTAAGAAGACCATAACTGTCAGAGATACCAAGTGCTGGTATCCTGTAGAACAGTCATGATCAGAAATGTGTGGACTTGCACAGAGAACACCGGGTACAAGTATATGGTCTAAATAATGTAATTTATTAAAAATAAAATGAATAAAACAACAATATAAACACACATCCCGTATACCAAAACCAGTAAATCTAATGCGTAACAGTGCTAACAACTACCTAAGACAACCAAATAAATATCTACAGGCAGGAGGATATGGCTGAGAAGCGTAGTTCATATCAGAGCCAGGTCACACACGGAAGATCAGGCAGAAGGAGCAGGGAGCAAGCCAGGACTGGGAGAGGGTACACGGGAGCAGGAACAGGCAGGCGGCGGGTGTGGGATCAGGAATGGGACCAGGAGCAGGATGCAGGATATGCAGGTCAGAGGCACATGGAGTAGAAGAGGAGGGACTAAATATGCTCCCAGCAGTCAGCATCGGGTGTTGGCTAATTGCTAGGAACTGCTGGCTGCTGAGAGACACCTGCTGGTGGACACTGAAACCACAACCTATAGGTCTGGGAGCCACAGTGCCGCCAGCAGGTGAACCCATTCCTGACATTAACCCTCCTAAGGCCTGTCTCTGCGAAGTACTAACACGGACTCATGAAACATGGAAGAAACGGGGAGGGTCTAGCTGGAACTGAACTAACTAGCACTAAGGGGGACAGAGGGAGAGTGCTGGCCCAAAACAGCCAAAAGATGTCAGCATACATCAACACAGAAAAAATACATATCCGTGGGACAGAATATGACTTAAAAAAAAAAAACAATTATACAAGTAGGGCCACCCACTGGACAGGTCTTGCTCAGGGCAACAAAAACTGGCAAAGTACAAACCCAACTGAGGAGATTAGTTGCTGGAGTTTTGGGAGAGGAATGTTGTCCCGTTCTCCCCTGAGCATATGCTGCTCTAAAACCTGGATATTCGGTTTCTTTTAGCATTGATGGTGCCTTTTCATATGTGCAAACTGCCCATTTCATGTGCACTAATCCACCCCTATATCATCAGGGATGCCGGCTTTTAAACTGAGCGCTGCTAAGAAAGTCTCTCTCCTCTTTAGTCTGGCGGACGCAGCGCCCATGGTTGCGAAAAAGAATGTAAAAATTTGATTAATTTAATCAGAGAACAGTTTTCCACTTTGCAACAGACCATTTTAAACAAGCTTTGGCCCAGAGAAGACAGTGGCGTTTTTGCATCATGTTCAGATGTAGCTGCTCCTTTGCATGATAAAGCATTAAATCGGACCTTCAGTCATTTTTTCAACTTTCTATCTGTTAAATCTTCTGCAATTGTTGTTTTAACTTTGGATATTAATATTAATATTTTTTTCTGCCTGTAAATACCTTATACAGCCCAATTCCTCATTCTTGTCTGGTCATTGGCCTAGGCTTATGACATCATGCACAGCTCTCAACCCCAGGAAGGGAGGAGGGATGAGTCATAAGAGGACCAATGAAAGCTGCAGAGCTGAAGGTATGCCTCTGTGTGTCTGTGTAAATCCAGGAAGTGAACAGGCGGCAGCTTCAGCTGCCCACAGTTAAAATGGCTGCAGCCCGACTTGGTGGAGGGAGATTTCTGCAGCATATTTGGCAAGTACAGAATCACAGTATGTATAAAATAATATGCAAAGTGGTTGGAGGGAAGCTTCAGAATGGCAAAGATGTTTTTATTACAAATTATGTGAGCAGACTGGAGTTTAACTTGTGTTTTTGGATGGCACCATGAACTGTGTTCACAGTGATTTTTGAAGTATTTCTGAGCCCATGCAGTGATGTCCAACACAGAATCATGCCTGTTTTTCTGAGACACTCTGACTCTCTAAGATGCTCTTTTTATACCTAGTCATGTTACTGACCTGTTGCCAATTACCATAATTACTTGCAAAATGTCCTCCCAGCTCTTCCTTGTAAGTACCACTTACTTTGCCAGCTTTTTGTTGTCCTGACACAACTTCTTTGCGTGCCTGTTCACACTAGCACGATGCGGGAACCAACGCGATTCCAGTGCCGGTTCCCGTATCGCATGGGACTCGCAGGCAGTTCACGATGCCCTATGCAAACCACTGTGGGTGTCAATATTAGGTTATTGACACCCCCAGATCGGTTCACATATCGCAGTGCCAACTGTCAAATGGTGCAGGAATAGGATTGCATGGGTGTAAACTCCCATGCGATCCGATTCCAGTGTGGACCAAAAAAATTTGGCCATACAATTTGAATGGCTGAATTTGTATAACACGGACATCGTATTGCGGTGCGAATCACATGCAATGTCTAACATCGCACCAGTGTAAACCCAGCCTCAGATGTGTTGTTGCCATCAATTTTAAAATTACCTTTTTTTTTTTTTAAATAGTACATTTTCTCAGTTTAAACATTTGACGTGTTTTCTATTTTCTGTTGTTTCTGTTGTCACAACTTTTTTGGAATTGGGGTTGTATTACCAGATCCCATCATTTATAAGACTTTCGCTGCCAGCTGCTTAACGTACAAACTCCTACCATTCTAACACACAATCCATCCATACATTATATCTGCTGCAGAACCTTGTTTACACTGAATGGAAATTCTTTCTTCTGCATTGTGAATCCGTCTTGTGCCTCTGGGAGAAGTGTTTGTCAGCGGAATATAAAACAGAATATACAATGTAGCAAATTATTATGGACTCCATGTAAGCTTCACCAGAACTGCAATTCCTTGAGCAATTTGTCAGCATTTGCATGTAAAGCGGAACATTATATCTCCGACCCGCTACCATTATGCTCCATCAATATATTTCTGTGTAAGAAATGAAGCTGTACATTGAGTCAGCGTTTGTAGAACGTAGGAAAGGCAAAACTGTACATCTGTTGAACCACAAGGGATGGCTTGGCATCAAGTCATTTGTACTCCAGTATGTAGACACACATGCGTGATGAATGAAAGTCACTTCTTCAAGTCATGTCTCTGGTAATTGCCCAGATTAGCTATGTACATCTCTGTAGGGTTAGCTGATGGCAGGAATATGTAAAAATTTTGTGTTTGAGTCAGGGGTGGACTGGCAACATTCTGGGCTCCCGGACCAAATAAAGCAAGGGCCTCCTGTCAGGCACCATCCATGGCCCACCACTACATATTGCACAAAGTACAAAGTTTTTTAATGGGACCTGGAGGGGGGGGGTCTCTCTCTAACAGTGTCCATTAGACAGTCTGTTAGAAAGTGTCCCCTCCAGGCCCCATTAGAGTCTAATGGGACCTGGAGGGGGGTCTCTCTCTAACAGTGTCCATTAGAGAGTCTCTGTTAGCGAGAGACCCCCCTCCAGGACCCATTAGAGACTACAAAGGAGTATTATGGAACCTGGAGGGGGGCCTTTTTCTAGCAGAGTGTAAAGTGAACACTGGATTCATTCTGGTCCTTACCGGATCCCCTCCTTGTTCCATGACTCTCACCCCTTCCCAAACCTCTTACCTTAACTATGGGTACTGTAGCTGTGGCTGGTTCCTGTGTCCTCTGTGGCTGGCTCGCGCATCCTTTGTGGCTGGCTGGCTCCCCTATCCTCTGCGGGTGCCTCAGGGCAGCCTCTCCAGTGTCCCCTCCATGCAGCCTCTCCAGTGTCCCCTCCATGCAGCCTCTCCAGTGTCCCCTCCATGCAGCCTCTCCAGTGTCCCCTCCATGCAGCCTCGCCAGTGTGCCCTCCATGCAGCCTCACCAGTGTCCCCTCAATGCAGCCTCGCCAGTGTCCTCTCCATGCAGCCTTGCCAGTGTCCCCTCCATGCGCTTGATCAGTACATGGGGGTTAAATAGGAGTGCCGCCCCGGTTACACAGAGAGGGTATCTTCCGCTATGACACCTGGCGACTGCTGTCATTGGATATCCCGCCTCCTGCACCGGTTCCTTCGTCACACTTCCCGGCATTGGACCAGTGTGACATCTATCAAAAGAGCCAGTGCAAAAGGCGGGACATCCGATGACAGTGGTCGCCAGGTAAGCGGGAGATCCCCAGCTCTATGTGATCCAGCGGCGCTCGCCCTCCCCCCTTACCCTTCGAAGCAGCGATGGGGCCTGGGTGGACCCGAAAAGATGGTCGCTGGGGGCCAGCGGCCACAAGTTTTTTGTCCCTGGAACCGGGACCGGCCCTGAGAGTTCCAGCAGGTGGCGCTGGCGGGGCCCCCTTCAGTGGCCGGGCCCTCAGACCACGGTCGAATTGACCGGTTGGTCAGTCCGCCACTGGTTTGAGTGACACGTCCCACCTTGTGGCTTTTTAAGGATCTTTCCTAGAAGGATCTTTGAAAAGCCACAAGCCACATCCTTTGCTTTATAAAGTCCATGCTTTACATTACAGCTGAGAAGCATAGGCAAAAGGTCATTTCCAATCCCATCATAAAGGTGGGCCCTTGCCTAAATAACTACCCCAGGGCTATTTGTTGGAAGGGCAATGCTCGGTATTACTGGATAACCAAATCAAACATCTAAGCAAAACGGAACAATGGTTACCAACCCAAAATATGCTAGAGAGGCTTTGTAAGTACAGTGGGGATGGAAAGTATTCAGACCCCCTTAAATGTTTCACTCTTTGTTATATTGCAGCCGTTTGCTAAAATCATTTAAGTTCATTTTTTTTCCTCATTAATGTACACACAGCACCCCATATTGACAGAAAAACACAGAATTGTTGACATTTTTGCAGATTTATTAAAAAAGAAAAACTGAAATATCACATGGTCCTAAGTATTCAGACCCTTTGCTGTGACACTCATATATTTAACTCAGGTGCTGTCCATTTCTTCTGATCATCCTTGAGATGGTTCTACACCTTCATTTGAGTCCAGCTGTGTTTGATTATACTGATTGGACTTGATTAGGAAAGCCACACACTTATCTATATAAAACCTTACAGCTCACAGTGCATGTCAGAGCAAATGAGAATCATGAGGTCAAAAGGAACTGCCTGAAGAGCTCAGAGACAGAATTGTGGCAAGGCACAGATCTGGCCAAGGTTACAAAAAAAAAAATCTGCTGCACTTAAGGTTCCTAAGAGCACAGTGGCCTCCATAATCCTTAAATGAGCTCCAGAGATGCAGTCGGGAGATGGGAGAAAGTTGTAGAAAGTCAACCATCACTGCAGCCTTCCACCAGTCGGGGCTTTATGGCAGAGTGCCCCGACGGAAGCCTCTCCTCAGTGCAAGACACATGAAAGCCCGCATGGAGTTTGCTTAAAAAACACCGGAAGGACTCCAAGATGGTGAGAAATAAGATTCTCTGGTCTGATGAGACCAAGATAGAACTTTTTGGCCTTAATTCTAAGCGGTATGTGTGGAGAAAACCAGGCACTGCTCATCACCTGTCCAGTACAGTCCCAACAGTGAAGCATGGTTGTGGCAGCATCATGCTGTGGGGGTGTTTTTCAGCTGCAGGGACAGGACGACTGGTTGCAATCAAGGGAAAGATGAATGCGGCCAAGTACAGGGATATCCTGGACAAAAACCTTCTCCAGAGTGCTCAGGGCCTCAGACTGGACCGAAGGTTTACCTTCCAACAAGACAATGACCCTAAGCACACAGCTAAAAATAATGGAGTGGCTTCACAACAACTCTGTGACTGTTCTTGAATGGCCCAGCCAGAGCCCTGACTTAAACCCAAATGAGCATCTCTGGAGAGACCTAAAAATGGCTGTCCACCAACGTTTACCATTCAACCTGATAGAACTGGAGAGGATCTGCAAGGAGGAATGGCAGAGGATCCCCAAATCCAGGTGTAAAAAACTTGTTGCATCTTTCCCAAAAAGACTCATGGCTGTATTAGATCAAAAGGGTGCTTCTACTAAATATTGAGCAAAGGGTCTGAATACTTAGGACCATGTGATATTTCAGTTTTTCTTTTTTAATAAATCTGCAAAAATGTCAACAATTCTGTGTTTTTCTGTCAATATGGCGTGTTGTGTGTACAATAATGAGAACAAAATGAATTTAAATGATTTTAGCAAATGGCTGCAATATAACAGAGTGAAAAATTTAAGGGGGTCTGAATACTTTTCATCCCCACTGTATATTCTGGCCAAGAACTCTTTTAAGGCTACTTTCACACTGCAGTGCCCAGCCGTTAGCTCGTTTTTGCAGCGCTTTTTGGCCTCTAGTGGAATGCTTTTAACCCCAAAGAAGGGGTTAAAAGTGCCTGTGTTGTGGCGCTTCCAAAGTGCTTTTCAGGCGCTTTGTAAACAGCGCTCCCAAACCGCCCCAAAGATGCTGCTTACAGGGCTTTTCCTAACGTTCATATAGCTCACCGCCCCAGTGTGAAAAGTCACACTGAAATGAATGGGAGGCGGTTTTCAGGTGTTTAGAGGCTATTTCTAGCGCTGAAAACCTCCTCAGTGTGAAACTGGCCTAAAGCTGAACTCCAGGATAAGTAAGCGTTGTCTTAATACAGTTTATTGATATCATTTTTTTTTACACTGTATTCCAAAGGCTGTTTTTTTTTTTTTTACGTGACCAGCAGCAGAGGACTAGAAGATCCTCCTTCTTATGTTTCCCTGCAGGCAGGCTGGGAAAGAGCTGGGTCATGTGACAGTTGTATATTGATTAGGAAAAAGGTATTTATATGTGTTTCTTAAATGAAAATAATTAGTGCCATCATCCATATACAGAAATAGAAGGGACAATGTAAAACAGTATGTGTTTAGTATCATTTTAACAACTTGGAGGAAAGTCTGGGAAAGTACCCATTAGGCGCTGGCTGGGACCAGTGTAGAGGAAAGTGGAAAAATGTAGGTTTAGACCCAAGAGGTGGATAACTGGGTTACAGTCAGAAGATGGGGAAGATAGAAACATGTTAGAGAGGCTTGTCCTGAGTTGACACATGCCAGTAAATATGTCCAGTTGCATAATGTTGGGGATGACAGCTCAGGGGTAGCATCGGTGGAGCAAAAGAAGCTTCAGTATGGATGGGGGGAGTAGGAATTTAGGCACAGATAGATATTGGTAGTAGAGGATTGCATTATTAGAAGGGCAAACAGGATAATCTGTCAAAAAAGACCTTTATCGCCAAACAGTATGTTGTTTACTGGGAGCTCAGGTTCAGCCAATTGCAGATCAGGTGGACAGGTTGTTGGCTGGGGCCAGGGAGGACTGAGTTGTTATGGTACAAATGACAAAGTCGTAGGAAGATGCAAACTTAAAAACTATTTTAGAGACCAAATTGAAGAAAGGGCCTCTAAGGTAGTATTTTCCAAAACACTACCTGTACCATGGTCCACGCCAGAAAGGCAGTGGGGGCTTTAAAAGCTAAACATGTGGCTAGGGAACTGGTGTAAGAAGGAGAGTTTTGGATTCATGAAAAACTAGGATTACATTTTGGTCAGTTACTGGCTCTACAGCAGGGATGGGCTGCACCTAAATAGGGAAGATGCATAGCAGCTGACCTCCTGTGTTCACAATGCATCAGGCTGGTGGCTCAGCATGGAACCTGGAAGCAATTAGAGATCACTAGAGTAACTTCCAAGGGCATTGGCTAGATATGATATATAAATGGTTTTATTGCCCCAAGCTGGACCAGTGTAACCATGTAAAAATTTACTATGCCTGGAATTCTTCTTTAACCTATCAGCATAGAGTGTTAAAGGAAACCGGAGTGCCTGGTGGAAACCCAGGCAAGTACAAGGAGAATATGCCAACTCAATGCAGATAGTGCTCTGGCCGAAATTTGAGCCGAGGACCCTAGTTCTGCAAGGTAAAAATGCTAACTTCTAAGCCAGTGTTTCTCAGCTGGGATGCACCGGCACCCTGGGGTGTTGTGAGGAGTCTTCAGGGGTGCCGTGGCAACAGCCAATCTGAACGATCTTCTGTTAGCTCCTCTGCTAACTCCTGTGTACAGAGGAGGCAGAGAGCTCAGCCTGCACCTCTTTCCACTCTCTACTCCTCTTTGTACTCTTGCCGGCAAAACAGAAAGCTGGGCTGGCTGCCCGACTGCATCCTACCAACTGATGACATCATCAATTGCTAAGGACTTGACGGCAGGAGTACAGAGAGGAGCAGAGGGGTGTGGAGAGGTGCGGACTGAGCTCCCTGCCTCCTCTGTACACAGGTGTTAACAGTGCTTTCTCCCTCTTGTAGCACAGGAGCTAACCATTAATAGAGGATCACTGAGATCTGAATGTACAGGAAGGAGAGGAGCGGAGGGGATAGAGGGCACAACCCACACCTCCTCATGGCTCTCTCCTCCTCGCTTTTGCTGTCACTACTGTAGGAACTGAATTTCTTCTAGGAAGAGGGGAGATTTGGGATGTGTTGCCCTAGGAGGGGGGACTTGGGGGGAGGGGGGTTGTGCTAGGAGGGGGAACTTGGGGGGAGGGGGGGTTGTGCTAGGAGGGGGAACTTGGGGGGAGGGGGGGTTGTGCTAGGAGGGGTGACTTGGGGGGGGTCCAACCTACAGACCACTACACTCTGCCTCACAGAGTACATGTTTGGATTTTTGGGCTTGTTCACATCAGGTGCAGTGCAGTAACAAGTGTGAAGATGCGTGTTTTTCCATACTGCACAGTAATGCAGACGCGCGTGGGTGCCATTTGATCCTCTATGACAACCCCACGCATCTCGTAAATGCACATAGGCCTGCTAAAACACATGGGTTTTGGTGCTGCAGGAATTAAAAAATCACGGCGGCACCCTTTTGCGTGTATCACACGCGTAGAACAGATCATTGTAAAATATGAAACATTTGGGAACATGCAAAAAAGCGTGCAGCCTGAGATTGTGTGCGATTCTAAAGGGTGCCTTGACTGAAAAAAAGTGGAAAAACACTACTCTAAGCCACTGTGCTTCCTGAAAGAAAAAAAAAAAAAAAACAAGTTTTAGCTTGTACTCCGTTTTTTTTAAATAATCGGGTTTACATATTGAAGTTAAAGACACTGACACCCATCAAAGATGCAGGAAGCGATGGGAAGTCTTCCCAGCAGGGACACGGACATCAATAATAACTATTATAACACTCCCACACTTCATCTAAAAGAAAAAAAATTAGAATAGAGATTGGCATTAACACTGTCGTAAAGTTTCAGTTTGTTCATAACAGAGCGCTTTGTATTTATTTATTTTTTTCTTTTATCAAAATTATTTTCTCATTCATTCATTGACAGACACAGCGCTTCCTTATTCAGAACCATAGGGTTATATCGCCCCCTAAAGGAGTAGGACACTAGGCATAAAAAAGACTTGGCTACGCCCATGTGCAATCCAGGGTGATATACACCCCCCTCTCTGCTAGAGCTGCACGTTTCTGGGAAAAATGAGAATCGCGATTCTTTTGCTTAGACTAAAGATCACGATTCTATCATGATTCTTTAAAATGGTTAATTTAAAAAAGAAAAATGAGCTGTAGATGGCACATGCGCAATCAACATGCTGCTCGCTCCCGATGATCGGGGCTGGTTATTCATTTAATACAGCAAGGGGCGGATAACAGCCCCGAGCATTGGGAGCGGGCGGCGTGTTGATTGCGATTGCGCAGTCCAGGCCGGGCACTATGCTCTCTGCTGACTGACGTTCCACGCTGGTTCCGGCGGCTTCTCCTCCAGTCCAGGCTACATCACGGGGACACCGGCAAGAATCGCGGTAATCCTCAATCATCCAAAAGTAACTTGGTCAGTAATTTCAGCATGTGCTGTCTGCATGTTGGTTACAGATTGAGTGATGGTAGTTGCCTCAGATTCTAGCGTGGTGACCCCTGTTTTAACATCTACTACTTCCTGCTTAAGCCCAGCCAGCTCCCCCCTGACAGCCATCTCTACACGAGAGGCCAGTGATTCAAAGTCCACTCTGGTGGGGAGTATTTGTAAGAATGGCCAAATAGTCTGCTCAGTAAGCTGCCCAGTAAAAGACCCCTGCTGGGGTGTCACATAGTGTGATGTACTCACTGTGACCGGAGATGTGACATCAGGGTTCAGAGCGTGTCTTTCTGTCCCACACCGGTGCTGAGAGAAGCTGGGTCCAGGTAAATCAGCTTGCATGGACATTGAATAGTGGCATATACAGGGAGCAGCGCTCATCATTGTCTGGGCTAAGGAGCGGTGTGAGGGAGAGAGATCGAGGCAGGCAGGGGGAGAGATCACTGGGTGGTGAGAACGGCGGCATATCGTTGCCTGAGCCATCCGTTTCTCTCTCCAGGTCTGCAGCCAACAGTCTGAGTGCCGTCCTAGTGGTAGCCGCCGGTGCCATCTTGGATGTGTCTGGGGTAGAAGCCGCAGACCGTACGGGGACCAGGAAACGCTCCATCTCACCAGCGGGACCTCTCTTGCAGCAGTCAGCCTTCAATGCTACCCGGGTAATTAGCTGGAGAGGATAATGTTAGTTATTTCTACCGTGGAGGGCTGCTGGAGAGCCGCGGACCGGGAGCTCAGTAGGAACACATTCTCACTCTTCCATGCTGAGACCACACCCCCCAAGAATCGCGGTAATCCTAGCGGGAGATCGCGGGGGGGTGAATCGAGATAACGATTCTCTATACGATAAATCGTGCAGCTCTACTCTCTGCTATGGGCCTTCAATTTTTTTCTGCCTAGTCAGGAGTAAGGACCTAGTTCCCTGCTGGGATCTCTAGTCCTGGCAAATTAAATTTTCTTGTTTGTTGTTTTTTCCTGGATTTTTTCCGGTGAGATCTGCAATCAACTGCCGGACTGGGTTACGGGCTGGACATTTGATCCAGTGGTCTCCCCAGTCTGGCCAGCGAGCACCTGCAGACCGCAGCTAACTGCTAGGTCAGCCGCGACATAGACCCACTGGACGGGAGCTGACCCTGTGATTTAAACGTCTCGTGAGGTCGCATACGACCAGGTCTCGGCTCGAGTCACAGCGTCCCTCATGGCCGACAGCCCCCCCACTTCAGTGGGAGGTCGGTCGGTCCTGCTGTCCTGTGGGTTTCCCTCCACCCTTGCACCCTCTTTTCCTGGGGTAGATGGTCCCTGGAGGTCCCCTAGTAGCTCCCCTTTCCCCCTCCCTCCTCTATATGGGGTAGTGTGGTGCCATGATGGATCCTGTGGGATGGGGTTGAGTACGGGTTGGCAGGGGGTGCATGCCGCCAGGTGCAGTGCTTACCGGGGGAGGGGGGGATCCCGGATCCTCTTTCTCTCTTTCAGGGGCTTTCCTGGGGTCTGTCAGCCTTGCGTAGCTTGGCCATAGCCAGCGTCTTTTTCCCCTAGTGCCTGCTGATTTTTTATGGCTGGCGGCCATGTTTGTGTAGCTCGACGGCCATGATTTGGTTTTTTTTTTTTTTTTTGTGCTCAGGCAGCAGTGGCCATTACTGTGTAGCCCAGATGGCGTTTTTAGCAGGCGGAAGCTCCTCCTTTTAACCCGGTGCTGACTCCTGTGTTATCCTCTTCCTCAGACGTCACGTGTGTGCAGGTCTACACCTGAGGCAGCAAGCGATACACCGGTGGGGTGGTGAGTCTGGTGGGGTCCCTCCCTCTCTTACCACTACAGGTGTGTTGGGTGTCCCTTTGCAGTGGTCGCTTCTGGTGTGGGGGGTCTCTTCTTCCACTATGGAGTCTCAGGAGCATGTTTCCCCACCTGACCCCCTATCAGAGGCTGCAGGTCCCTCTGGGTCCCAGCCATCTGTTGCACACTGACGGCGGCCCTGGAGTCTTTTGTGTCCTGGGTGGAGGTGGCCTAGCAAGAACCGTCTCCCGCCTTCCCCTGCTTCATCTGTCTCGTCAGATCCTGAATCTGATTTGGCTGCCATGGATGGGGCCCACCCTGCGGGGTCTGCGGCCGCGCTCCTAGATTTTTTTGGACAGTGAGGAGGATTCCTCTGCCACGGTGGCTGCGCATGAGAAGGCGCTGGTGGACGCACTGATTGCATCTGTGCAGGAAACTTCAAAAATGGAGGATGCGGTGGAGGTGCCGGTCCCTTTTGGCACGGCAAAAGTGTTCCCTTATCCCTCCTTTTTTGACAAGTTTTTCTATAAGGAATGGCACCGTCCAAAACGTCCCTTTGCGGTCCCAAAGTGCTTCGCTGTGTGTAATTTTATTGTGGAGAGTCTTCTCAAGAAGTGGACGACTCCACCTGTACTGGATCCTCCAGTCTCTCGATTGAACAAAGCCACCATGATTCCGATTGAAGACTCCCCGGCTTTTAAAGATCCGGCTGACAGGAAGGCAGAGTCTCTGAGCCGCACTATGTTCGCTATTGCGGGTTCGGCGCTTCGGCCGGTCCTGGCCATTGCTCTGGTGTATCAAGCACTGACAGAGTGGGCAAAGCTGTTGCATCGGGACCTGGAGGTTGATCAGTTTCCTCCTGCCTTCACTGAATTGGCGGACCAGCTAGTCCAGGGGCTGCAGGTTGTCTGCGATGCCTCTTTGGACGCAGCTCCCTTGCTTTCTAAGCTGTATGTTTCAGCGGTAGTGCTTTGGCGGGTATTGTGGCTGAAGTGTTGGACTGCGGACCAGGCCTCTAAAAAAAAAAGCCCTAGCTGATCTGCTTTTTTAAGGCCACTCTGGATGATATCATTAGGAATGTCACAGGGGGGAAGAGTACTTTTCTTCCACAGTCAAAAAAGGGGAAGGAGTCACGTCACAAGTGTGATCCTTCCTTTTCGGCACACGGGAAGTTTTTTCGTCCTTCAGGGTCCACTGATAAAGTCTCAGATCCTTTCAATTGCCCCTCGGGAGGTTCCAAGCGTCACTGGTCGGGAAAACCGTAAGCGGGGTTCTCCAGACCTCCAGATAAGGCTCCTTCGGCATGAAGGGGCGCCCCCACCCGTGGTCCAGGTGGGAGGATGTCTTCGCTGGTTTCCGGGCCTGTGGACCTCTCTGATAAACGACATGTGGTTCCACGATGTGATTCTGTCTGGTTACAAGATCGAGTTCCAGTCTTGTCCTCCAAGCAGATTTTTTCCGTCCAATCTACGTCTGTCTCCGGGGCGTGGTGCAAGGCCTGCTTCAAGGGGTGATTCTCCCGGTTCCGGTGTTGGAACGTTTCCAGGGTTTTTCTATGTAAACCCGTTTACGATCCCCAAAAAAGAGGGTACGGTACTTCCGATTCTGGACCTCAATGCCCTGAACCGCTTTGAGCAGGTGCGGAAGTTCAGAATAGAGTCCATTCACTCAGTGGTGGCATCTCTTTATTAGGGGGACTTTCTTGCCTCAAGGAAGCCTACCTGCACATTTCGATATGTGCACAACACCAGTGGTTCCTCCGATTTGCTGTGGGAGAGGAGCATTATCAGTTTGCGGCGTTACCCTTTAGTCTCCGCTCCTCGGGTCTTCAGTAAGGTGTAGCGACCCTGAGGGGCGACGTGGAGATCACTATTCAGACTCTGGCAGATTTTGGGTGGCTGATAAATTACCAAAAGTCTGCGCTGATTCAAGTTCAGAAATTGGTTTATCTGAGTCTGACTCTGGATTCCGCTCTGGCCAGAGTGTTTCTTCCGCATGACAAACTCCAGAAGTTACAGGCAACAACCCGCTTACTGCTGTCCAGCAGGTGGGTCTCCCTGCGACTTGCATGAGGGTGCTAGGCTGATGGTGTCTACATTCAAGGCGATCCCATTTGCTCAGTTCCATACGAGACCCCTGCAAAAGGAGATTTTGTTAAAATTGGACAAATATCCAGGGTCTCTGGACAGTCAGATTCGGCTGAGCCAAGTAAACAAAGGGTCCCTGATCTGGTGGCTTCCTTGCCCAGCTCTTCGGCAGGGGGAATTCTTTCTCCCTCTGTACTGGACGGTGGTCACCACTGATACCAATCTGTCTGGGTGGGGAGGAGTCCTGGGCCTGAGCTCGGCTCAGGGTCACTGGACGCTGGAGAAATCCAGGCTACCTATCAACATCTTGGAACACCAGGCAATCAGGCCCTGTCTGGATCATTGGACGGATCGACTTCAGGGGCTCCCGATACAGATCCAGTCGGACAATGCCATGGCGGTGGCCTATGTCAAACTCCAGGGAGGAACAAGAAGTGTGTTAGCAGGCCTGAAAGTAGCAGGCATTCCCCGGTGGGCAGAGTGTTTCCTCCCGGACATCTCCGCTGTCCACATTCTGGGGGTGGACAACTGGCAGGCGGATTACCTCAGTCGACAAATGTTGGAACAAGGGGAGTGGTCCCTTCATCATGAGGTATTTCAACAGCTATGTCTGTGTTTGGGCTCTCCAGAGGTAGATCTGATGGCATCCTGGGTCAACAGGAGGGTGCAGAGGTTTGTGGCCAGGTCTCGGGACCCTCTGGCGGATGCCTCAGACGCTCTGGTGGCTCCGTGGGGCCAGTATCATCTGATCTACGCCTTTCCTCCTCTCAAGCTTCTCAAGCTTCTGCCTCGGCTGTTATGCAGGATCAAGGCCAAAGGAATTCCGGTCACTCTAGTGGCCCCGGACTGGCCTCGTCGGTCCTGGTATGCTGTCCTGGTGCGTCTGGTTGCAGACCCCCCCTTGGCGGCTTCCTCTCAGGGAGGATCTGCTATCCCAAGGGCCGGTCTTCGATCCTGCTTTACTGTCGCTGACTTTAACGGCCTGGCTGTTGAAAGCCAGGTGTTGAAGGATAGAGGCTTACCTGTGTCGGTGATTCCGACACTATTCAAAGCTAGGAAGTCTACTTCCAGGAAGATATATCATCGGACATGGAAAGCGTACATTTCGTGGTGTGTCAGTGGGCTTTCACCCACGTTCCTTTTCGGTGGCTCGGTTTTAGAATTTTCTTCAGAAGGTCGTTGAAAAGAATTTGGCCTTGTGTCGGCTTTGGTGGTTTTCTTTCAACGCCCCCTGGCTTCGCTTTCTCTGGTGCGTACCTTCATTCAGGGGGTGTGACATGTGTTTCCACCTGTGCGATCTCCCTTGCCACCGTGGGACTTGAATCTGGTGCTTTCGGTTCTACAGAAGCCTCTGTTTGAAAATATTTGAGAAATTCCCCTGCTCACTAAAGGCCTTCTTGGTGGCTATCACCTCTGCTCGCAGGCTGCTATCCTGTCGCACGCCCTACCTGGTGATTCATAAGGACAAGGTGGTTCTTCATCCTTGTCCTTCGTTCCTTCTAAAAGTTGTTTCTGAGTTTCATTTAAATGAAGACATTGTGTTGCCTTCCCTATGTCCCAGGCCGCAACATCCGAGGGAATTTGCCTTACGCACCTTGGATGTGGTTCGGGCGATCAGGGTGTATTTGGCCACTGAGTCCTTTCGGAGGTCAGACTACCTGTTCTTGATCGCGCACAGGCCAAAGAAGGGGATGTCTGCTTCCTCTGCAACCATTTCTAGATGGATCAGACAGACGGTGACTCAGGCTTATTCTGTCAGGGGTCAGGTTCCTCCCTTCCCAATGAAGGTGCACTCTACTTGGGCGCTGAGTGCCTCCTAGGCCTTCCGTCATCAGGTGTCAGTGACGCAAGTGTGCAAGGCGGCCACCTGGTCGTCGGTGTACATTTTCACAAAATTTTACAAAGCGGAAGTGCTGTCATCTGCGGATGCCTCTTTTGGCCGCAAGGTTCTGCAGGCTGTGGTCTAGAGGGTTTTTCCCTCATGAAGGGGTTTTCTTGCTGTTCAGGTTGGGTTCCAGTTGTTCTCGCTGAGCTCCAGATCGTCTGGTTGGCCTGTTTTTTTGTTGGCTGCCCCACCCCTCATGTTTGGCACTGCTTTGGGACATCCCTATGGTTCTGAATAAGGAAGCGCTGTAAATGAACGAATGAGAAAATAGGATTTTTGACTTACCATAAAATCCGTTTCCCTGAGTTCATTGACAGACACAAATCCCACTCCTCAATTGAGTTTTTAATGCTTCTGACACTGCTTGTGACAAAACTGAAGGCCTATAGCAGAGAGAGGGGTGTATATCACCTAGGACTGCCCATGGGCGTAGCCAAGTCTTTTCTTTCTGCCTAGTGTCCTACTCCTGTAGGGGGCGACATAACCCTATGGTTCTTGATAAGGAAGCGCTGTGTCTGTCAATGAACTCAGAGAAACGGATTTTACGGTAAGTCAAATATCCTATTTTTTAAGTGTCCCGATTTTCACAGGTTTCTGTTTAATTTATGTGCTCATTTTTTAGCTAATAATCAAGTAGATGAAAAAATGTGGTATTCTTTAAACAGAATAAAGGGTCAGTCATGAAGCCAGCGAGCAGAATCAATACTGGTCCTTGGACAAACGTGATTAGAGGCTTCTGCTTTGCTCTCCTAAACGACCGCATGAAAGTAAGAATCGCCAACAAAGAGAGAACATCTCTGTGAAGACCGTCAAAGAAGGGACAAAAAAAGTTCATTGACTTTGTTTTTTGTGGAGGTAATAACCAATGACTAATGAGAGCGGAAGAAGAAATCGCTAGTATTTTGGATTCAACCTGTTTCTGTGTTTAAAGGGAAATGTTTGACAGCTAGCTGAACCCCAGGCAGATATAAAAAAACAAACAAAAAAAAAACACATTGATGCTGCTCTATTTTCATTAACCACTTCAGCCCCAGAAGAATTTGCCCCCTTCCGGACCAGGCTATTTTTTGTGATACGGTACCGTATCGCTTTAACTGACAATTGCGCGGTCGTGCGACGCTGTACCCAAACATAATTTATGTCTTTTTTTTCCCCACAAATAGAGTTTTCTTTTGGTGGTATTTGATCACCTCTGCGGTTTTTATTTTTTGCACTATAAACAAAAAAGAGCGACGATTTTGAAAAAAACACTATTTTTTGCTTTTTGCTATAATAAATATCCCCCCAAAAAATGTCTTCATCAGTTTAGGCCGATATATATTCTTCTACATATTTTTGGTTAAAAAAAAATCGCAATAAGCATATATTGATTGGTTTGTGCAAAAGTTATAGCGTCTACAAAATAGGGGATATATTTATGGCATTTTTATACATTTTTTTTCCTGTACTAGTAATGGCGGCCATCTGCAATTTTTAGTGGGACTGCGACATTGCGGCGGACAGATCGGACACTTGACACTTTTTTGGGACCACTGACATTTATACAGCGATCAGAGCTAAAAATAGCCACCGATTACTGTGTAAATGTCACTGGCAGGGAAGGGGTTAACACTAGGGGCCGATCAAGGGGTTAAATGTGTTCCCTCAGTGTGTGTTCTAACTGTGGGAGGATGGGACTGACTGGGGGAAGAGACCGATTGCTGTTCCCAATTAATAAGAAAAGACGATCACTCTCTACTCCCCTTACAGATCTCCATTCTGTCTCTGTCAGGAGCGATCGCAAGTGCAGCCGGGCACGCGCATTGGCTCCTACGCCACGCCTACTAAAATCCCAATAAGAGTTTGATTGCTTTGCGGAAAAGTTATAACGTCTACAAGCTATTGGATATTTTTATGGAATTTTTATTTATTTATTTTTTACTAGTAATGGCACCGATCAGCGACTTATAGCGGGTCTGCGATATTGTAGCGGTGGAATTGGACACTAAGTGACACTTTTGACACTTTTTTGTGGACTGGTTTCATTAATACAGTGATCAGTACTAAAAGTGTGCACTGACACTGACTAGGAAGGGGCGATCAAACAGTTAACTGTGTGCCTAGCTGGTGTTTTAGTGCACTGTGTGGGAGGTGTTTTTACTAGGGGAAGGCATTGCAGGAACACAGGATCCATACCTTACTTACTGACAGATCGCTGTTCTGCCTGGGTGCTGGTGGACATCGAGTCCGCTGGATCCTCTGATCAGCTTCCGCTGTGTAGAATCCCAGTGGGAGCGAGCCGCCGGGGGCGGATACTTGCACCCGATACCTGGAAATGCAGAACCACATATATATGTGTGATCTTGTGCAGTGCAGCTGACCCCGTAGCAGTAGAACTGCTATAAGCTTTTTTCTACTATTTTTATGTAAAACCTTTATCCCAAAAGGAAAAAAACTGCTGCAACTGTTTATAAAGTTATAGCGTGTGAGCTGGAGTTCGGCCTCAATTTGTTAGTGTTTTTAAATCTTTTAGTACATTTAACACTACCTCCCCCACCCCAGTCTGACAATGCTGCTGTCCAAAGGTGCCCCCTGTGCTCCTTCATCCAGAGTGGGGGCACTCTAATACTCTAATAGAGGAGGTGTGTTCCTGGCCAGATCCTGCCAAAGGCCTAGAAAACGGATATGGATGCAGCCACCACATCTAAGGATTGGTAAGGTGGAAAATATTACATTTTTGGTTTGGGGTTGATTACCAATTTAATACATCGTGCATTTACGGTACATATTTTTTATGTAAGTAAAGTAAGTACTGTAGGTAAGTACCTGAATTTGTCCTGGTATTGCAATCCATTGTATTATTATTATTATTATTATACAGGATTTATATAGTGCCGACAGTTTATGCAGAGCTTCACAATGTGGAGGTGGGGGGGGGGGGTACAATCACAATACAGTTCAATACAGAAGGAAAATCAGGGCCTTGCTCATGGAACTTACAATCTAAAGGGAGGGGGAGGTGGTACAAAAGGTAATAGCTGCTGGGGTGATCTGATGGAGGTGACTCAAATACAATTCTTAGGTGGAGGTGGGGTAGGCTTCCCTGAGTAAGTGAGTTTTCAAGGATCGCCTAAAGGCGGACAGGTTAGGGGCTGATCGGACATACTGGGGTAGGGAGTTCCAGAGGATGGGAGAGGCTCAGGAAAAGTCCTGGAGGTGAGCATGGAAGGAGGTAACAAGGGAGTTAGAGAGCAGGAGGTCTTGGGAGGAGCGGTGGGGACAATGTAGGTGCAATCTGCAGATGAGGTTGGTGATGTAGCTGGGGGCGAAGTTGTGGATGGCCTTGTATGTTGTGGTTAATGTTTTGAATTTTATACGGTGGGGATAGGGGAAGCCAGTGAAGGGATTGGCAGAGAGGAGCAGCAGTCACCGATCGGATGTACAGAAAAGCTCAATCTGGGAGAGGGAGAAACAGCATTTGGAAGCAGGTTGTTGTTGCAGTGCTCATGGTAATAAGAGATATAGCAGGACAAAGCATGACAGGGTAATGAGCTTATGACTAAGTTTAGACTTGCCCCTAAACAGTTGCACCTCTGAAAAGAGATCTGCGTTCTGATTGCTTTTTAAAGGCTTTTGACAGGCCACGAGGAGGTGATGTGCATTGCATGCTGTTGTGAGGCGTTTGCGGGTCACCTTAGCCAGAGTCTGCACTGCCACCATACAAGTCCTCCAGTGACCAGCACAGCCCCTCCACACTGCCCGGCATCCCGGCTCCATGACTGGAAGAGAAGGCCAGGCCTGGCTCATTCCTCCATGGGGCAAGAAGACAGTACAGGTGCCAAGCCCCGGTCATTTATGCCCCGTGGCTCTCCCGGGGGTAAAAGGTAACCGCAACCCGCCCACTACTGACATCGGCACCTATGATTGGTCAGCCGGACTTAACTAGGAATGGCGGCAACGAGGGCGGAGATCATCTTCCTGCTTATGTGGCTGCAGCGAGGTGAGAGCCTGTTGGTGTACATGTGCTGTGCATAGGGTGGCCACCTCGTCCCTTTAACCACTTCAGCCACGGAAGATTTGGCTGCTCAATGACCGGGCCATTTTTTGAGATACGGCACTGCGTCGTTTTAACTGACAATTGCGCGGTCGTGCAGCGCTATACCCAAATAAAATTGACGTGCTTTTTTCCCCCACAAATAGAGCTTTATTTTGGTGGTATCTGATCACCTCTGCGGTTTTTATTTTTTATGCTATAAACAAAAGAGGAGCGACAATTTTGAACAAAACACAATAACTTTTACATTTTGATATAATAAATATCCCACAATTAAAAAAAAAAAAAAAAAAAAATTTTCCCTCAGTTTAGGCCGATATGTATTCTTCTACATAGTTTTGGTAAAAAAATAGCAATAAGCGTATATTAAATGGTTTGCGCCTACTAAGTTATAGCATCTACAAAATAGGGGATAGATTTATGGCATTTTTATAATTATTTTTTTTTTACTAGTAATGGCGGCAATCTGCGATTTTTATCGGGACTGTGATATTGTGGCAGACATATTGGACACTTTTGACACATTTTTGAGACCATTGACAATTATACAGCACTCTAAAAATGCACTGATTACTGTATAAATGTCATTGGCAGGGAAGGGGTTAACACTAGGGGGCGATCAAGGGGTTAAGTGTTGTTCCCTCTCTGTGTTCTAACTTTGGGGAGGGATGGGACTGACTAGGGGAGCAGAGAGATCACTGTTCACACTTTGTATGAACACACGATGTGTCTCCTCTCCCCTGAAATAACTGGGATTTGTGTGTTTACACACACAGATCCCGGTTCTCGCTCTGTCACGAGCGATCGCGGATGCCCGGCGGTCATCGCGCCCACCAGGCACTCGCATCGGCTCCAGGCACACGCTGCGGGCACGCCAAAAGGCGGAGCGACGTAGGGTAACGTCGTTTCGCCCAGCCGTGCCATTCTGCCGCAATAAAACTGCGGCGGCTGGTCGGCAAGCAGTTATACCTGAGCACATATGAATTACACAGGTTCTGAGGCCTCTTAGATTGTAAGCTCTAAGGAGCAGGGCCCTCTGATTCCTACTGTATTAAAGTGTATTGTATTTGTACTGTCTACCCTCAAGTTGTAAAGCGCTATGTAAACCTGTTGGCACTATATAAATCCTGTATAATAATAATTTATTGCAGAAAAGGCACCAAGTGAGTTTAATTACCACCTTAATCAGCCACGGAACCTGTGTAAATAATATGTGTTTCGTTTTAAGAGGATGAAGTGGCTGTGCAGGCTCTGTCCTTCTACAGCGGCTGTGGCTGCGCCCTAGGTGGCAGTGTGCCCTAGGTGGCTGCCTAGTTTGCCTAACACATCTTAAACACAGCCTGTCGGCTGGGACACACTTACCTGTTGCAAATGCAGAGTTTTCCACCTTCTCGCTGCAAACGACAGAAACCCTTCAAACATGCGGTGTTTGTGTATAATTACAAGCCTGGCTTCTTTCTGTTACATTTCAGCTAAATCCTCATTTACTTTGTGAGCGAAGTCTCCCAAGGTCACAGTTCTTCTAGTAATCGGAACCACAAATAACATTAGAAGCCATTATTTTTAGAATACACGGCTGTTTATCCTCTTCTTGCTAAGTAACATAATTATTTTCAAGTGTCCTGAGTCAAGGATCATTTTATTCTGGAGCATGGTAGGAAATATTCTTTCAAGCAGAAGCTATTATTCTGCTATCAAGACATTTCAGCTTTAACATGGGGAAGTCGCAGCCATCAACCACTTAAGGGCTCTGTGTTTAATGAAAGTCGCTAGTCGGGAGATTTGGTTTTATGAGTATCGGGATAAATAATGACTCCACGAGTCGTATCCCAAATTAACCCAACAAATATGCCTACTGTGAGCAAATGCTCATTAACTAATGGCTGACTAGTTTAAAGTGCTTGTAAACCTCTGAAATGAAAAAAGAACAAAGCATATCCTTCTATAGTATGTATTTGCCTCAGTCCAAAGCACTCATTCCTCTGCTATCTGCATGAGACATTTCTGACAGTCTATGCCAGGGGTCTCCAAACTTTATTAAAAAAGGGGCCAGTTTACTGTCCTTCAAACTTTAGAGGGGCCAGAATGCGCGGCCAGTGGGAGAAGAATGTCCTGGTGTCATTGGGAGCATACAATGCCCCATCATTGGTTTTAGGGGGAGTAAAACTGCCCCATCCTTGGTATCAGTGGGAAATATAATGCCCCATCATTGGTGTTAGAGAAAGGAATAGTGCCCCATCATTGGTATCAGTGGGATAAATGGTGCCCCATATTTGGTGTCAGTGGGAGGAATAGTGCCCAATTGTTGGTTTAATGGTAGAAATAGTGCTTAATCATTAGTATCAGTGGAAGGAATAGTGCCACATCATTGGTATCAGTGGAAGGAATAGTGCCCCATTATTGGTATCAGTGGGAGGAATAGTGCCCCATCATTGGTATCAGTGGGAGGAATAGTGCCCCATTATTGATATCAGTGGGAGGAATAGTGCCCCATCATTGGTATCAGTGGGAGGAATAGTGCCCCATTATTGTTATCAGTGGGAGGAATAGTGCCCCATCATTGGTATGAGTGGGAGGAATAGTGCCCCATTATTGGTATCAGTGGGAGGAATAGTGCCCCATCACTGGTATCAGTGGGAAGAATAGTGCCCCATTGTTTGTGTCAGTGGCAGAAACTATGCCCCACTTTTGCTGACGGTGGGGGGAGGGAATAATGCCCCAAGTGCCATTTGAAAGCAAGCAAAGTGCTGCAGTTTGGAGACCACTGGTCTGTTCCAACACCAAACAATCCCAGGGGGCAGAACTCCCTCCCTGCAGCACACAGCCTGTGATTGACAGCCTCAACTGTGCATGTTTCCCTATGAGACTGTGTGTGTAGTTAGGAGTGTGTCCATTCTCTCCACTCAGGTCTCCGATTACACTCAGCTCTGTGCTCTATGCTGTGCAGTGTGTGATGTCAGATACCTGCCCCCTGGCACTTGAAGCTCAAAAATGCTGTGTAAGAGGGCTATGGATAAACGGGTACAACTTACAACTGTATTATATTATTATACAGGATTTATATAGCGCCAACAGTTTGCAAAGCGCTTTAGAAAATAAATGTAGAAATTACAGTTACACTACAATTTGGTACAAGAGGAATCAGAGGGCCCTGCTCGATTACAAACAGTCGTGAACATGTAGTAGACGATCTACTTTTCAGACTTGATAGATATACTGTACTGTACTTTAAACAGTATATGGAAAAGTAAGAAATGTCTTCTTGGCTCTAAGGTCATTTTTTGTATACCATAGAGGAAGAACAATGAATAACACACAATAAATGTTTTGAAAGCTCAGCACAGCAGCAATGCTAAAAAAGGGATGGACTGTTAGAAGTTAGAGGGAAGGAAAGCAGAAAGAAGAAGGTTATTATCTACATTAAATAGACACATGAGCACTTGGAGCAGGGGTGCTTAACCTGTGGCCCTCGCAGCCCTCTTATGTGGCCCAGTTTGCGATCAACAGGTTGCCGACCCGCCGTCCCAGAGCATCAGAGTGCATGGAGCCAGCAGCGGAGGAAGCAGGCGGACGCGGATGGAGCAGGAGCCGCATAAGCCAAGGCTTCCTCTATGGTTTAACCAGGACCTTTATAGCAGCCTGGAGAGTGATGCCAGCAGAAGTAAGAAGAGGAAAAGATCAGTGTATTAAACATCACGTACACTGCACTTTTGCGATTGGCATATTAGCATTTATAAAAAAAGGGTTATTAGGCTGCTTTCACACTGATCAGCAGGTTCAGCGCAATGCACCTGCGGCTTTCTTGCAGGGTTAGCTGCACTGAGCCATGGTCGTCTTCTATTATATCCTGCGGGATTGGTGCACTTTCAGAAAGTATACCATGCCTGCAAGATATAATAGAAGTCTATGGCTCAGGAAAGCCGCAGTGCAGATAAACCACAGCGCATCAGTGTGAAAGCAGCCCTATAGGGGGCTCAGGTCAGTAAGAGCTCCTTTACATTTGCGGTTTGGGGGTGGTAAAACCCCAAAGCTTATTTTGGCACGCAACCGGTTACCAACGCACTTAGGTGGCCCTCGCTCTTCTAAAGGTTGAGCACTTGGAGGACTTGACTATTACTACAACTTTTAAATCCTTATCACATTTTCCAGGGAACTTAGTGCATGGAGCATTTGTTCCAATTCCAATCCATGTCCAGCCGCTGTCCAATCACGCTGCTGAGAAGGAGATGAATATTTCATTGGGATTGAGTGATGGGACACAGGGGAGAGGGAATGTTGACAGTGGATCAGGCTGGACTCAGTATACACAGGGCTTTGGGCTAGTTTGCTTAGACCAGGCATGGTCAACCCATGTCCCGGCCTGCGGAGCCGTCTGATGTTGCGTGTGACCTGAAACGTATGGCAACCCGCACAGCCACCTTTTGGGTGCACGCCACTCTACTGAATGATTGCTGGTCCTCCATAATCGCGGCGGCTGTCATACACAAGCCGCTGTTGCAGCTGGCACCCGCTCTTCTCTTTCATTCCTAACACACAGACACGGGGAGGGGAGGGGGGCCTTTAGCCGAGTGGATCACATCTAGTGGCCTCCATACAGGAGTTCTGAATGTGGATTCTCACAGTTGTGTCATGAACTTAGTGTCATTCCAGGAACATGTGAGTGCATTTTATCTTTGCTTAATAATAATGTTATTTTGCACTACTAGGGCATGCGCTTCCCTGGTCTGTTGTTATTTATTTAGATTGTCTACAGTCCTTGTTTTGGCATTTCAAGGGATGACTGCAAAGACCCCAATATAGTGAGGGCTGCAACACTAGTTCAGAGCTTTTTTGGCTGGTCACACCAGAGCGTGAAAGTGGAATTAAGGGTGATCTGGTTAATAAAAAAAAAAAAATTGATTTTTGTGATTAAACACTGGGTAAGCATCCAATGGGGATTGGTCCCCCCAGAAAAAGATGATCCCGATTGTTTAAAATCTTCATTATGCTATTCAGAGTTAAAATTTTAATTCTGCACCATTTCATTTCATAGTGGCCCGCGGCTGGTTACCAGATCACTTTAGGGGCTCTCGCTAAGCACCCCTGGCTTAGACTCGCCTTCTTGCTGGATGATGCTTACTGGAGGAGCCTGGACACCAGGATGCCTGTTTTCCTCTGTAGGGTTCAGTGCAGACATAGTGGCCACATCCATGTGTTGACAGTATGCTCAGTGCCAGCTGGGGCAGAGATGGATAATTTCCAGACATATACCAGCCAATGGCTTGTTTTGTTGTGAATGGCGGCACTTGGGTCTGGCAGCAGGTCCATGATAGAGACAATTGCCATCATGTACAGCAACACAACCTGCCAGCTATTGTTTTGACTATTAAAGATCCATCACTGTCCCTGGCCGGCACCGAGTGGAAAGTCTGCCGTGGTTGCAGTTGATATGTCAGCAGACTCTGCACTGAGCCCTATAAAGTGTGTCTGCACTACCTGCCTGATATCCGGGTTCCTCCAGACAGACAGCCAGCAACCTCCAGCATGAATAAGAGCAGATTTGATTAAAAGAACATTGCTCTACAGCGATAAGGGGTGGACTGCTAGCTGTGCTGTGCTCCCCCCATAGGAATCCCCATAAATTGGGTTTCAGCCTGGGGTGGAACTGACACCAACAGAAAAAGATGTCCTTTGAGGCTCGGTTCACACTGCTGCGACCGTAAAGTCGTACGACTTTGCCTGTGACTTTGCCCTGCGACTTCCTTCCGACTTGGATGCTATTTAGAAACCTGTACAAGGGCTGAAATCACACCCAAATCAGACCAAAGTAGTGCAGGAACCTTTTCTAAAGTCGAAGAGACTTGTGTAGCATCAGTTAAGACGGTTCTCATAGGGAAACATTGATTTTGACTTGTCATGCGACTTGGGGGTCTCACAAGTCGGATCCCATGTCGTAGCAGTGTGAACCGAGCCTTAGTACAAAATGCAATCACCAATCAGAACAGGACCAAGTGTATTATGGGATTCCATAAGGTTTTACAAATTGTAGTGATACCTTCTTAACTTGAATGACCTTGTGAGCACGATCAATGGGAAAAGAAGCCAGGAAATTATTCAAAGACACTAACCGCAATAATATTCTGAGAAAGTTTAGTCTAGAGTTCAATTTTACAGATTTCACTTGTCTATTTTCTTTACTCAATTATGTGTTTTTTTTTCCTCATTATGGATAAATGTGATGTTAGCTGTAGTTGTAGCCTGTGCCAGAATGCCTTCACTGTGAAACTGATAGAAAGGTTTGGAATTTATATCTGCCTTTTTATTCCCTACTGT
This sequence comes from Lithobates clamitans, assembly GCA_037952925.1. Classification (NCBI taxonomy): domain Eukaryota; kingdom Metazoa; phylum Chordata; class Amphibia; order Anura; family Ranidae; genus Lithobates; species Lithobates clamitans. The sequence goes on from JBBGZY010000303.1 coordinate 472,596, forward strand.
GCTCTGCAAGTCACTTTTAGCTTTGAATACTGTAACTGCACAGTCAAGCAAAACGGTGTGCTAAATATATTGTATAATAGATTCCGAGCCAAGCATATTTTTTTCTGCATTCAACTAGTATTTATGAACGTCGCTGCATTTATAAACAAATGTGTCCTAGAACTTTTGGAGGCTTTTGATGCTTTGGGTAGAAGTAATGCCTGTGGTGATAAAGTTAGCATTTCTGTATCTCTAGATCCCAGGGTCCGAACTTACCTTGTAATTACTGTGCTCATTACGCTAAGTTCCAGGTAGGCACAGCTTCACTGATATTTCTTTATTCATCTCACTAGTGTAACTGTGTACAGGGAAACATGTAGGGTTTTTTTTAACTGCCTCCCGCCCACCGTATAGACAATGACGGTGGGGGGGATCCCCTCTTGTTCTGGGCCCACCTCATATGACTTCGCCCAGGCTCACCACGATAGCAGGGGCGCGCAGCGTGGCAATGGGGGGTGCGCTGTGTCCTTGGGACACGACGTGACCCCGATCTTGGTAAAGAGCCGTTGATGTGGCTCTTTACCCATGTGATTGACTGTGTCCAGTCACAGCGATCACATGTAAACATGGAAGTGCCGGTGGTCGGCTCTCCTCTAGAGCCGATCAGCAGCATCTCCACACAGGGGAGACCTGCACAAATAACAAGGGCACTGATTGTCAGGGCCCTTATTATCAATGCAGCCCCAACAGTGCCCATCAGTGATGCCAGTCTGTGCTCATCAATAACACCAATCTGTGCCCATCAGTGACACCAATTTGTGCCCATCGGTGAGGACATTCTGTGCCCATCATTGAAGCAAGTCAGTGCTGCCTTTCAGTGCCTGCTCATTAGTGCTGCCCATCAGTGCCACCCAGGGCTTTTTTCTCAGAAAATAGGTGCAGGAACTCAACCACGACCCCCCCCCCCCCCCCTAAAAAATACCCCCCCCCCCCACACCCACACCTTTCAATGTGGGAGCGTCTTAAAGGGGCATTAAATATCAAGACTGCATTATGTACACAGTGCAGCATTCTGGGGGGGTGGCTTACACAGAGAGAGCGGAGTTTAGGGGTGCGCTATAAACATAGTGCAGAGTTCAGGGGTGTGCTGACTACATAGAGCAGAGTTCAGGGGTGCACTACACACAGAGTTCAGTCTCCTTCCACAACTGCTTACCTTTGCATCCCCATCCACATCTCACTTTCACTCCTCTTCTGCTGACCTCGGCATTCTTCCACCTACCTGTAGTGCTCTTTAAAGTACAGAAAATCCAGCACTGTCCCACTGTGATCCGCTATCCGGGTGTCACACAGTGGGTCTCGCACTGCCATCCAGCTCCTGTTCAGCTGGGTGCCTCTCCTTAGTGCATGCTACACCGCAACACTGACATTGTTTGTACTTGTGGAAAATATGCCATATGTGGCCAACGTGTAGAGTCATGTTGCATAAATTTAACCTTGGACAACTCTAATGCAGTTTTGATTATAATTTGAAATCTGTTTATTGGAAATGTGACCTTTTAACACAAATTATTTCATGTTAATTAACTCCTGGATATTAAGATTAAGTTGTGTCTTAGTATTTTGTGTTGTACGTGACCTGTATGGAGTGGAGCTGTTTACACAGTAGGTGAAGTTGACCTTGGATTGGGTAGGATTCCTAGGGGTTTGATGATGGAACAGAGGAACACTGCAGGTCATACACCCCTGTACACACCACTCCAGATAAAAATTACTCAGGATATGTAACATAAGCAAAAATTGGCTGCTGATTACTTCTGCAGTTTTCTTTTATAACATCCTATTAATTTAATGTTGCATGAGAAATCTAATTAGTAATGTATGAAGCACCACATGTTAGATTAAATGAAGACCAAGACATGGTGAAATGTTATCAAGGTAGGCGTGTTGACTTACTTTATAAATGTTCTGGGTCATGGTGACCCGGGTTTTGGTTACACATGTTCGCCAAATAGTTATACAGTAACAAAACTAGCCCTCAGAGCTTGACCCTCCTTACTGAACTTAAACCTCAGAATTTATTATATCTTGATTAAAAACAGTGAATAAACATGGCAATGCAGTCTTGTGTCAGGGAATACTCTGAGCACAAACTTGTGGATGTAGAGTGGTCTTAGGTCCTTGGATAAGGACCTAAGACCACTCTACAGTGCCAGTAGGAAACTGTACGTTATTTTTGGAATGCTTTGGGCTTTTCAAAACCTGGAGGAATCTTATACCACCCCTACACTCTCCTGTTGGCCAATAAAGCTTTCCATCACATTTGATGGTAAAAAAAGATCTTGGTGCCCCCTGGCAGGTGACGCAGGCTTTCCTTAAGCACGGAGTCTAAGCAACAGTTAGTTAGTCTTCACCAGAGCTCACGAAGGTGGAGATGAGCCAGAGCTTGGCTGAAAACTGTTGCCCGGCTTCAGCCCTCAGGATTGTCCCACCAAGGTCATAGCAGTAAAAGAACAGCTACATTGTGGAAACTGTACACTAGGCAGGAGAGTAGTCCAGTCCAGATGGGCAGCAATCAAAAGTTAGGTCAATCCGGGTCAGCAATGGTCAGGCAGTCTAACAGCACATTCCACTTCAAAGGCTGGAGCTTTGATATGCTGATTGTTTAGAGGCCATGCCCAGCATCATTTCAGGAAACTCTGGAAGCCCTGGCAGGGATTCTGTGACTAACATTGGAAGTCATGGCAGGGATTCTACAATTTCCCTAACAGGAGGCATGAGGGATGGGAAGAGCAGAGATTGACTATACCATCTACAGGTCACTATTTACGTATAAAGGCGTGATATGATCCTGTGATGCACTATAAGTCTTTAAATGCCTGTAAGTGCTTGCTGTAGGAGCCTTTGCCAGTTAAGATAAGCCCATGGTTTTGTTTCAGTAATGATAAAGAAAGGTTCTCAGCAACATTAGCCTGTATGGGCCAATTCACTGAATGAGCAGAATTTCATTTTTCAAGGTTCATTTACAAAGTCACATATTAGACTGACTGGCTTCTGCTTTGATTTTCCTACTCCTGGTGTAAGATAATAAGGACTACTGGTTAGATGCTGTTAGAAAATCTGTATGATTGTTCACGGATTGTTCCCTTTCGTTCACAAAAAGGGAAACTAGCTTCAAGTGTGTGTATACTACGAAAGGGCACTGGGCTAACCAGCAATTAGAGCTACAGCTTGTCCCAGTGGAGTTTCAGTGGGTTTGAACACAGGCTGGTCTCTTATGGCCATTTTTTCTTGGTTGTGCAGGACCACTTATAAATGATCACCATTGGCCTATGCCAAGTTCCAGACATACTATCAGGTCCAATTAAGAATAGTAGGGAAGTAGGGTTGCTGTCTGACAGTTTCCCAAGGGGCTTAAATGGACCTCCACCCACCCCTTAGTCCCGAAGGCTTTGATTGCTGAATAACAGTGTAATCTCCAAGCTATTGAAACCAGTTCATTTCTTTCAGGTGCTTTTGTTGTGGTTTTTTTTTTTTTAACTTTTCACATTCTCTCCCTGGTCACACAAAGTATTTTTAGCACAGGCTGAGTGTTCACTATAAACGCAGCTTAAATCTTTTGAATAATTCAGAAAGTGTAACTTCCGAGATTGTTTTATCTATTAGCCTGTGTCATTTGATGAATGTACCTCCAACAGTGTCCCATGCTGTTTGACATCGCTCTCCAAAATCCCATTTTTCAGGTGGAACAGGCTCCCTACTTTTCATGATATGCTGCAATCTCTTTTAACAAATCCATCGTCAGACCTGAAGTCTTCTTAATAACATGACATTTTGTTATAACTTCATAGAAATCACATAAAAGATTAAAATATGGGTGGAATTTAAAAAAAACAAAAAACAATGTTATTTCAGATATGTCATAGAGTTCTGAAATTTTGCAAACATATACAATATATTTTTTTGATTTTAAGGAGCTATAAAAAAATGAAATTTTTGTTAAAAGTGAAAAGAGTCTACAAAAAACATCTGACAGGTCACAATATCCAGCAACTGTTAGAGCTATTTACCTTTCTTGATCTAACACCGTATCTGCTTCTATGGACTGCCCAAAAGTTTTGTGGCTGCATCCAATCGTCATGGCCCACTTCCTACCGACACACTCGCTGCCACATCCAGAGGGGGCACAGTCTTTGTTATTTCCTCTGTCAACTCCACATCTAATCACGTTGGCTTCTTTCCTCTGCTCAGTCTTTTTAAACTCAGTGCGTGAGCAGAGCTATAACTAGCTACCTGCCATGCCCCCTAGTAAGCCTTCCTGCTATCCATTTTGCATCCTTGTCCATTGATTCCTATGTACTGACCCCTGGCTTGTTCTTGCTTATCCATGTCTGCTACATGTACTAACCTCTGTCTTCTTCCTGTTTAACCATGTCTACTGCCTGCCCTGACTTCTGGTTTGCATCCTGGATGTCCGTGTCTGCAGCCAGCCCTGATCTTTGGACTTCTGCCTGGTGACCTCTTTCGCTTCACTCTTACCTGCTCTAGACCTACTTTCTGGTGTCTTCCTGACTGGTAGCTCATGGTGTTTGAGCAGAGTGAATCTGAGGGATGTGACCTGGTGTCAGGACGCAGCAAAGTTCATTCCCACATGTGTTTCCCTGGTGAATACCAGCTGGCTCTTGGACTCCACTCTGTAAGGGATCCCACATGGAAAATTCTCCTACTTTGGCAAATCCTGTTGCAAGTTCCAGGTCTTCTCCATTCCAGTGTGTTCCTGATGCAATTCCCCCACCTTATCTCTTCAGTGTGGTTCCTTTTCTATAGATTTATCTCACAGGTCTTAAAGAGTTTGTAAATATTTTTTTTTTTAACAAACAGGTTATTACATGTTCTGTGTAATGGTTTTGGACAGATCAGCCCCGAAATTCCTCTTTTTGGGTTCCTAGCTGGCACTCCAGGCTCCTCCCCCCTGCCAAGTCCCCCTATAGCAGGCCGCTTGCTAAGGGAGAACTCGTGTAGGCTCCACCATGAGCCGGGCTCTGTGTGTTCATAGACACACCAAGACCAGCTCTACTTCGCCCCCCACTCTCTCCTTAAAGGCTGTGATTGACAGCAGCAGGAGCCAATGTCTTCTGCTGCTGCAACCTTGTCTAATAAGGAGGGAGATGGAGTCAATGCTCACAGGCACAGCACTGGATCGAGATACAGTCTATGGTTGTCAGATGTGCCTACTGATTTTCCTTGACTATCAGTCAACACTACAGTGTAGCTGGAGGGTCCACATTGGTGCATTCGCCATCCTGACAGTTAATTTTTTTTTAGAAAAGGTCCACCTTTTATTATTAAACAGAAGTTCTTGAGCTCCAGCCAAGAACTTTTTTTGCAGCGTTTAATAAGGCTTTAATATTTCAATAAAAAACTTTTTTTTTTACTTTATCTTGTAATGGGTTTTTCATTTTTTTTATTGGTATTCTTTGCTGGAGTTTTGCTTTAAATTGTATGAGCGTCTGCCATATTTGAGTTTGGAATGTTTAACTTTCAATATTATGGTTGGAACATTAGTGGGTAAGATTTTGATGAGAATGAAGTTGGCAAGCAAATTCAAAGCTCCCCGATGGTACGCAGAAGCAGTTTTAAAAGACGAGAACAAATTCTGTTTGCATAGAGAAGCAATTACAATAGCGAGATGTACTGGCTGATTTTGCCAAGAGTTTAATTTTCTCTATCTCGTGTCAAAGATTATATGCGCTAATCTTAAACATGCTGCTAATTATTGCAGGGCTCCATGTTCAGGTGTTTTCCCAACTAGAATAGTGGAATTTGGTCTGGGATGTGACATAAAATTGGAAAGATAAAAAGGACCTATTAAACTTCAAAGTAAAATAGTTGCAGAAAAAAAGGAATTAAATGTTTTCATTATATGGAGGACAAATGAAGAAACCGTGATCACTAATACAATTTTGTATGTTTGAATATCCTGTAAGCATGGTTTGTCTATTGCTACCATGGAAGCACAGTGCCATTGCATAACCATTTCCTATCCTGCTTTACGTGTTGCACTTTTGAGTGCACATTATTATTGAGAAAACATTATAAACATGCAATAGATTTCACCTGTGTTACTATTTCCTTTTTTGTTCTGTATCTCTTCCATGATTTCCCCTTAACTTTCTCCCATTTGTCTTTCTTTGTATTGTAACTAAAAAAAAAAGTTAACATTTTTTAATAGAAGTCACAGGTTTGCAGCAAACCCTTCTAATGAAGAAAGTTGCAGTGTCTGCATCCTTTTAGAAATAACCCTTAGAGAAGGGAGTATCTCACCAAAAATGAAATTCATATTACAGAAGGTGTCTACAAATTTACTTGTATGTTACATATAGTTACATAGTAGGTGAGGTTGAAAAAAGACACAAGTCCATCAAGTCCAACCTATGCGTGTGATTATATGTCAGTATTAAATTGTATATCCCTGTATGTTGTGGTCGTTCAGGTGCTTATCTAATAGTTTTTTGAAACTATCGATGCCCCCCGCTGAGACCACCACCTGTGGAAGGGAATTCCACATCCTTGCCGCTCTTACAGTAAAGAACCCTCTACCTAGTTTATGGTTAAACCACTTTTCTTCTCATTTTAATGAGTGGCCACATGTCTTGTTAAACTCCCTTCCGCGAAAAAGATTTATCCCTATTGTGGGGTTACCAGTATGGTATTTGTAAATTGAAATCATATCCCCTCTCAAGCGTCTCTTCTCCAGAGAGAATAAGTTCAGTGCTCTCAACCTTTCCTCATAACTAAGATCCTCCAGACCCTTTATTAGCTTTGTTGCCCTTCTTTGTACTCACTCCATTTCCAGTACATCCTTCCTGAGGACTGGTGCCCAGAACTGGACAGCATACTCTAGGTGCGGCCGGACCAGAGTCTTGTAGAGTGGGAGAATTATTGTTTTATCTCTGGAGTTAATTCCCTTTTTAATGCATGCCAATATTCTGTTTGCTTTGTTAACAGCAGCTTGCATGCCATTGCTGATCCTATTATCTACTAGGACCCCCAGGTCCTTTTCCATCCGAGAATCCCCTAGAGGTTCTCCCCCCAGTGTATAGATTGCATTCATATTTTTGTCACCCAAATGCATTATTTTACATTTTTCTACATTAAACCACATTTGCCATGTAGTTGCCCACCCCATTAATTTGTTCAGATCTTTTTGCAATGTTTTCACATCAGTCATATCAGTGCAGGTGTCTAGCCAATCACACAACCAGTAAATTATAGTGCTCTGTATGCCAACTCAAAACAAACAAAAAGGCGCCTCTAAGTGCAGCAATGCAGGACTTTAATAGCCCAAAGTAGTTTAAGTACACTTAATAGAAGTGAGATAAAAACAAGGCTCATCATGGTAGATATGGTGGAATAGTAGTCCAGCGTCAGGGTGGTCCCGGTGGGTGGTCCAGTATGCAGAAGGAGATCGATATGAAGAAGGAGTCAATAGATGCTCCGAAACACGCCCTGCCTTATTTACGTCACTTCTGGCTAATTGGTCCATGCTAGTTCTGGTCTTTTTCCGCTGATGTAACTTCCGGGTCCTGCATTCCACGCTGGTCCTGGCAGCACGGCTGTCCCTTCTGGTGTTTTCTACTGCTGCGGCTCCCCTCTGCTGGAAGGGCTGGAATCTCCTGCTGCATACTGGACCACCTCCAGGACCACCCCGACGCTGGACTACTATCCCACCATACCTACCATGATGTGCCTTGTTTTTTTCTCACTTCTGGTAAGTGTATTTTCACTCCTTTGGGCTATTAAAGTCTTGCATTGCTGCACTTATAGGCGCCTTTTTGTTTGTTTTGTCTTTACCAGAGATTGCTTCCCTCTTCAAGTGTTGCTCAAGTGTTCTGAGACATAATTTTGCCTGAGCTGTATTCATCCCACACTGCGGACATTAGCTCTTGCCAGTCCTGTATCCAGAGCGCCCTATATCTCTTTACTCCGTATGCCAACTGTCTAAAGAACGCTTCCATGTTGCCATATTGCATTGAGGTTTTTCACAGTTACTTACAATTACTTAACCTGAAATGGAAAGGTTACTGAAGCAAAGTCCTGTAGAACCTGATGACAGATAATAAATGACCTGGATCTTATGGTAATATGATTTTTTTTGTGTGTAGGAGATAGACTGTAGAAACAGGAAGGTCCTGGACTGCCGCACTCCGTAGAAAAGGCATCTTTATTAGAAAAATAGCATAAAATCCAACATTACAGTCAAAATCAAGATGTGGAAACGACAGGGATCAATGGCTAACGCGTTTCACATCGTTCGATGCTTACTCATAGCTGAGTAAGCTGATATCTAGGAGATAAACTATACCGTTTAACCAGGCCATTAAAGGTCGAACTTTTAACAAATTGTCTTTTCAAAATCAGAAAGTTTGTTTTTTTGTGATCCGATAATGCCACCATTGATTTTTGAAATTCGGCCGACCAAGCCTTCAATTTCACCGCATGTTGCTACAGAAAATAATTTTTGTGGCCGGGAATCTTCTTTTCTCTCTGTAAATTTTCTTTTCTTATTACATTTCTTGCACGATTCTCCCATCATTGATTAGAAAATCTTTAGTTTTTCTAAAAATTTCCAACATGTCCGATTCCTCAAATTTGATAGCCGCACGAAAATCGTCCGTTGTTGCAGCCCACTAATGGTGCGAAATTCATACGAAAATTCTTTCATACGATTTTCGAAAGGAAATTCTTACGAAATTCGAACCGTGTATGGCCGGCATAATTCCGGCCATACACGGTTCGAATTTTGTAAGAATTTACCTAAACAGCTTCCTTACTCCCAGTGCTCACAATATGGTATTGTTTGGCCTAAAAGTTGAAATGGAGGTAGTCTCTGTTAGTCTACCTTTTCTCTCTCATTTCATTATTTAAAGCCCAGTTGAGAGCTTTTTAAAGCCACAAAATGCATGCTGCAAAGGAGGACCCTTGCTCACTGTGTGGAGGTAGTGGTCTCTGCAGAGGTCCGACACACTACCTGTTAAAGTAGTATTAAACCCAAAAGCAAAATTTATTATATTGTAGCTTACCTATTCTTAGATGTGATGGCTACCTTCGTTTTAGGCTTCCTTTTCTATATTTTCACCGGGTGAAATGCCATATCTACTTCTATGGACTGCCCCAGAGTTTGGTGGCTGCATCCAGTCGGCATGGCAGCGCCTCCTGAAGACATACTAAGTACTGCATCCAGAGGGGGCGCAGCATTTGTCTGTTGTTTCCTCTGCCACCAACACATTTAGTCACGTTGGCTTCCTGCTTCTGCTCCGTCTATTTAAACTTAATGCTTGAGCAGTGCTATTACTAGCTAGCTGACATGCCCCTGGTAAACCTTCTTGCTATCCAACCTGCATCCTTGTCCTTTGATACCTGTGTACAGACATCTGGCTTGCTCTTGGTTATCCATGTCTGCTGCCTGCACTGACCTCTGTCTTCTTCCTGTTTATCCATGTCTGCTGCCTGCCCTGACCTCTGTCTTCTTCCTGTTTATCCGTGTCTGCTGCCTGCCCTGACCTCTGTCTTCTTCCTGTTTATCCATGTCTGCTGCCTGCCCTGACCTCTGGCTTGCATCCTGGATATCTGTGTCTGTGGTCAGCCCTGATGTTTGGACTGCTGCCTTATAATCTGGTTTGCTCCACCCTACATGTCTTGTCTGATCTATTGCAGAATTCCTCAACATTGGGGTGCTATGATGTGTTCCCAGCTATCTGGTCTCCAGCTCTTTTTGCTTCCTCCTGTGCCATACTTTTGCCCCATCCCTAACTAATAGCGAGGTGCTCTTTGCATATTGTATCCCGGTTTAGTGCTCCCAGGTGCTCCGCGGAGATGCTGAATAGGCGTACAGGTGTGAATGGCAGTTTTAGAAGGATTATTTTGCCACAAGCTTACTTTCATCTTTTTCAGATCTATAATTAAAACAAAATTGTTGCAAAGTCTTTGGTTCCTCTTGAAGTTTATGAAGCTGCAAACAAACTTTTCTGTATATTTATTTTTTTATTCCCATCAGACAGATGTTCCATGAGAAATTATCCTGCCTATTCCCTGTCTGACAGCTGACAAATGAAATGAATATGCATAGTGAGCTAAATAGTCCTATTAACAATGACCTAGTTGCAAGGTGAACATCATTAAACGGTGCCTTTTAAGAAGTTAGAAGTTACAGGAAACTTTACTGCGAATGACATGTAGAAGATCACAGTTATTATTTCGAAAGATGCTTAAGCCACGTCTTAAAGCAGATTGAAAGTCCAATGTTGACTTTGGGTCTGCTGGTCCCCTAAAGGCTGGCATTAAAAATGTCCCAAAATACTCACCTCTGTTCTGAAGTTGGGTACTCCGGAGTCTCAGGGGCTCTCTTCTCATTTCATGTCCCCTCTTATCATTTCATGTCCCCTCTTATCATTTCATGTCCCCTCTTATCAGCTGTGGGCAAGAATTGGATCTCTCTCAGGGAAGGAGAAAGGTACGAATCTGTATTTAGCACTGCCCACATCCTTGCAGCAGATGATTTTATCTTAAGGGGATTTTTTAAACACAACTGGATTTAAAATTTAAACAGGATCTTCAGTAGCCCCCCAAAAAATTTAAAAGTCAGCAGCTACGAATACTGTAGCTGCTGATTTTTAATATAAGATCCTGTCCAGAGATCCAGCTCTGTCCTCACCTCTTCACCAGTCTTTGGGTCCCCAGTGCTATCCTATTTACTATGGAAAGTCCCTGCACATGCACGAGCCACTCTGCATTTTGTGAATGGTCCCGCAGCTTTCTGGGACCTGTGACGCATCCCAGAAAACCTGCAGGGAAAGAGAAGGGGGGCCCGAACTTCCACTTAAATCACCTAAGCTATCAGAGAGGAAGTGAGAGCGGATACCTGTCAAAACTATCCAGTCAAACAAAAGAATTACCACAGAGTACTTTTTTTCTGCCACAAGATGTCCTCAGTATATTGTCCAGGATCATTCAACCCAATTTTCCTGAGTCCAGGCTGTAGTGCACTGCCTGAGACCGTGAAAGAAGAAGCAGCACAGTCATGAGCTCATCTGTCACTCTGCTTTCATCTCCTCTAAGCATATACAGTACAGTGCCTTGAAAAAGTATTCATACCCAATGAAATGGTCCACATTTTTTCATGTTACAACCAAAAATATAAATGTATTTTATTTGGATTTGTTGTGATAGACCAGCACAAAGTGGCATATAATTGTGAAGTACAAGGAAAATGATAAATGGTTTTCAAATTTCTTTACAAATAAATATCTGAAAAGTGCGGCATGATTTGTATTTAGCCCCCTTTACTCTGATAACCCTCTACTTAAATCAAGTGGAACCAATTGCCTTCAGAAGTCGCCTAATTAGAAAATAGAGTCCACCTGTGTGCAATTTAATCTCAGTATCTCAGAACAAACATTATCATGAAGGCCAAGGAACACACCAGACAGGTCAGGGATACAGTTGTGGAGAAATTTAAAGCAGGGTTAGGTTTTAAAAAAAATATCCCAAGCTTTGAATATCTCACGAGGCACTGTTAAATCCATCTTCCAAAAATAGAAAGAATATGGCACAACTGCAAACCTACCAAGACATGGCCGTTCCACCTAACCTGACAGGCCGGGGAGGGAGAGCATTAAACAGAGAAGCAGCCAAGAGGCCCATGGTAATGCCGCGTATACACGAGCGGACTTTCCGGCGGACTAGGCCCGACGGGATTAGTCCGGCGGACAATCCGATAGTGTGTTGGCTAGTCAGATAGCTTTTCGGGATAAAAATCCGATGGACCTAGAAATAGAACATGTTTCAAACTGTCCGACGGACTAAAATTGGGAAAACAGTTTGTCTGTGTGCTGGTCCGACGGACCAAATAGGACGCAAGGGAAGCTATTGGCTACTGGCTATTGAACTTCCTTTTTTAGTCCCGTTTACGTCATCACGTTCAAACTGAACGGACTTATTGTCACGTACCTGGTGGTGGAGTCCAGAATGCCAGGAGTAGCCTCTCGTGTGCCTCTGGTTCGAGAGCCCCTGATAGGGAAGACAGGGACTCAAGAGCGCAGGGGGCCACAAGTGCTTGGCAAGTGGCAGGTGTAGAGTTGATCCGGACCTCTGGTGCAGCAGCAGGAGGACTGACAGGAACACTGGACCCACTGATAGAGTAGAGAAGAACTATAGCTGGCAGGAACTCAGGAACAACAGGCAACAGGGAGGTGTTCTGTAGTACAACTGGAGCACTGGAACAACTGGTAGATGAACCGGAACTCTTGGCAGGAACACTGGAACTGTTGACTGGATAGAGAAGCACTGTAGCTAGCAGAAACCCACAAACAAGCAGGCAGCAGGGAGGTGTTCTGTAGTACCACTGGAAGCACTTGCAAAGTCAGACAGGCCGGGTCAAACACAGGCAAGCCGAGCAGGTACAAAACGGAATCAGGAGAGTAGTCAGGGCACGGACCGGATCGGCAACAGACAGGCAGGTAATAACTGAAGGATGAGGCAGGAGAATCGTCAGACAAGCCGAGGTCGGGGACTGGCAGCAAACAGGAGAAGTCAGGAACAAGCCGGGTAACAGGAATCAGGTAAACAGGTATACTAGATAGCTTAGGGTCACAGGGAACGCTGTAGACTGGACAGCAAGGAAGCATGCTGACAGGCACCCTTAAATAGGCCTAATGGCGCCAAAAGCTGTCACACTGCACGTCTGCGCGCCTCCGCGTGCACACGTGCACGCCCGAGTACCGATCGTACATGCCCGTTCGTATCATCGTGTACCCGCGTACACCCGCTCGTATTAGCGCGCACCCGCATGCGTCCGTTCGGGCCAACGCGCCTCCAAACGCGTCCTCTGGCTCTATTGACAGTAGTTCTGTTAACCGATCTTCCGCCGACGGCTGAACTAACAGGACGTCTTTCATGACACTTATGAACGGACTTAGTCCTATCGTGTGTGGCCAAGTCCGTTGGTTCAGAAAGTCCGTCGGACCTAGTCAGAAAGTCTGTCGGAAAGACCGTTGGACCTAGTCCGCCGGAAGGTGCGCTCGTGTGTACGCGGCATAACTCTGGAGGAGCTGCAGAGATCCACAGCTCAGGTGGGAAAATCTGTCCACGGGACAACTAGTAGTCATGCACTCCACAAATCTGGCCTTTATGGAAGGGTGGCAAGAAGAAAGCCAAAAGAAGTCCCGTTTGCAGTTTGCAAGAAGCCATGTGGGGGACATAGCAAACATGTGGAAGAAGGTGCTCTGGTCAGATGAGACCAAAATTGAACTTTTTGACCTTAAAGAAAACTAACACTGCACATCACCCTGATCACGCCATCCCCACCGTAAAACATGGTGGTGACAGCATCATGTTGTGGGGATGCTTTTCTTCAGCAGAGACAGGGAAGCGGGTCAGAGTTGATGGGAAGATGGATGGAGTCAAATACAGGGCAATCTTAGAAAAAAACCTGTTAGAGTCTGCAAAAGACTTGAGACGGGTGGAGGTTCACGTTCCAGCAGGACAATGACCCTAAACATACAATGCAACAATGCAATTGTTTAGATCAGAGGTGAGCAACCTCGGCCCTCCAGCTGTGGTGAAACTACAAATCCCGTCATGCCTGTGATTATTAGGGTCTTGCAATGTCTCATGGGACTTGTAGTTTCAAAACAGCTGGAGGGCCGAGGTTTCCTACCCCTGGTTTAGGGCGAAGCTTTTTAATGTGTTAGAATGGTCCAGACCTAAATCCAATTGAGAATATGTGGCAAGACTTGAAAATTGCTGTTCACAGATGCTCTCCATCCAATCTGACAGAGCTTGAGCTATTTTGCAAAAAAAAAGAAAACTGGCAAATAATTTCACTCTCTAGATGTGCAAAGCTGGTAGAGACATATCCAAAAAGACTTGCAGCTGTAATTGCAGGGAAAGGGGGTTCTACAAAGTATTGACTCAGGGGGGCTGAATACAAATGCACGCCACACTTTTCGCATATTTATTTGTGAAAAATATGGAAAACCATTTATCATTTTCCTTCCACTTCACAATTATGTGTCACTTTGTGTTGGTCTATCACATAAAATCCCAATAAAATACTTTTACGTTTTTGGTTGTAACATGACAAAATGTGGAAAATTTCAAGGGGTATAAATACTTTTTCAAGGCACTGTAACTTTTCAACACAAAACCACCAGCTCTTCCAGTAAACTCACACAGCAGAAAATGCCAAGCCTTTCTGGCTTACTTTGCCTTGCAGTTCCCTGCTAAACCGGCCTACTCCTGGTCTCCACAGTATTCTCCAGCCCCTGGGTTAGCTCACTGTCTCCCAGCCTCCCAGACCCTTCTCTGGTCTCACAGGCCCTTGTAGCCATCCCAACCTTCCCAGTCCGTCAGACACGAAGTCCCCCCTCACCAGGGATGTAGTCTCACACAGGGCAGACAGCTTTCCAGGACCAGGTCTGTCTTCATACAGCAGCAGCAGTAATGCCCTGTACACACGGTCGAATTTTCCGACGGAAAAAGTGCGATCGGATTGTGTTGTCGGAAATTCCAAAGTGTGTGGGCTCCATCTGACTTTTTCCGTCTGAATTTCCGACACACAATGTTTGAGAGCAGGATATAAAATTTTCCAACAACAAAATCCGATCGTTTAAATTCTAATCGTGTGTACAAAAATCCGACACACAAAGTGCCACGCATGCTCAGAATAAATTTAGAGACGAAAGCAAATTGGCTACTGGCCCGTTTATAGTCCCGACGTACGTGTTTTACGTCATCGTGTTCTGAACGATCAGATTTTCCGACAACTTTGGGTGACCGTGTGTATGCAAGACAAGTTTGGCCCAAAATCCGTCGGAAAAAATCAGACGGATTTTGACGTAGGAATAATAACAGGTAGAAAAACTGCGCTTAGGATAGGCCTATATGGTAAGAGAACAGGTTGCTGCCTCCCCTACACTGAGCACCTACCAAGGGTACTCCGCTAGCGTAATATAAAGTAAAAAAATGGGGTAATTGGCGCTACCTAAGAAAAACCTAAATGCCACTGCATATTAGGAAAAACCACAAAAGGTATTTTATAGTAATAGAGAATCATACGTCAATACCTATACCTTCTCAGTTAGTGTGTGAGATACTAAACCCAAGTGATTGGTATGAAATAGGTAAAGAGAGGCCCTTAGGTCCCTAAGTTGATTTAGTTGAGTATTTAATAATGTGTGGTAAAGAAAGGAATGATATACATATGGGCTGTCTATATAGGTATAATGTATAGGCAGATACGCTTCAATATATATGTACTAATGTATACTGTCACATCTACATAAATAGATAGATAAATCAGCCACAGAGAATCAACCAAGCGAGGTTGATATATTGAAGCGTATCTGCCTATACATTATACCTATATAGACAGCCCATATGTATATCATTCCTTTCTTTAGCACACATCATTAAATACTCAACTAAATCAACTTAGGGACCTAAGGGCCTCTCTTTACCTATTTCATACAATCACTTGGGTTTAGTATCTCACACACTAAGACCCCTTTCACACCAAGGGCATTTTGCAGGCGCTATAGCTTTAAAAATAGCACCTGCAATCCGCCCTCAAACAGCTGCAGCATTGCCTGCAGTGTGAAAGCCCCGAGGACTTTCACACCGGATCGCTGCGCTGGCAGGACGAGAAAAAAAAGTCCCGCCAGCAGCTTCTTTCGGGCGGTGAAGGAGCGGTGTGTTTACCGCTCCTCCACCGCTGCTCCCCATTGAAATCAATGGGGCAGCGCTGGGATACCGCCGGCAAAACGCCGCTATTGCGGCGCATTGCGGGCGGTTTTAACCCTTTCTCGGCCGCTAGCGGGGGTAAAAATGCGCTGGGGGGGCCGAAATGCGCCGCTAATCCGACGGTAAAACGCAGCTAAAAATAGCGGCGTTTTACCGCTGACGCTGCGGGCGGCCCGGTGTGAAGGGGCTCTTACTGAGAAGGTATAGGTATTGACGTATGATTCTCTATTACTATAAAATACGTTTTGTGGTTTTTACCTAATATTCAGTGGCATTACGGTTTTTCTTAGGTAGCGCCAATTACCCCATTTTTTTTTACTTTATATTTGTCGTAGGAATGTCCAACCCTGTGTACAGGGCATAACAAGCCGCACACACTCCACCTTCCTTCACACACTGCTCTCACCAGTCCCTCGTTATATGGGCTGTGTGCACCTGGGCACACATCCCGCTGGCTGTCCACAAGACCCAAAGACAGGGTTGGAGATCCCGTCCCACCCAAGTCTCTGAGGGATCTCCAAACTACAGAGCCCCATCTGAAGATAGAAAAATCCGGAGAAAGCTGCCAGAGTCGATTTCTCCTCTCAAAACAACTGCTCTGTAGCCCTGCAGTCACCTGACATGCAAAATCTGTGTCCTTATTCCATGCCTTTTCATAGTGGCAGAGCCTCGTTCTGTCACAACTTATGGGGCGTACACACGGTCGGACTTTTCATCTACAAAAGTCCAACGGACGCCGACGGACTAAAGCTGGCTGGTAATCCGATCGTGTGTGGGCTTCCCCGGACTTTCAGCGGACTTTTTCAGCCTCAAATCCGACGGACTTTAGATTTGAAACATGCTTCAAATCTTTACGTCGTAACTACGACGGGCCCCGAAATCCGCTCGTCTGTGTGCTAGTCCGACGGACAAAAACCCACTCTAGGGCAGCTATTGGCTACTGGCTATCAACTTCCTTATTTTAGTCCGGTGTACGTCCTCACGTACGAATCCGTCGGACTTTTGTGTGGTCGTATGTAGGCAAGTCCGTTCGTTAGAAAGTCTGCCGCAAGTCCGCCGAAAGTCTGTCGGACAGGCTGTCGGACTTTTGTAGGCGAAAAGTCCGACAGTGTGTACGCCCCATTACATAAAATTTATACCACATTCAATCAGGTAAGAGAGTCTATTTGCCTTTAGTGAATCAACCCCAGTGTGCACTTTTTTTTGCATTGTTTGTTTTCTTGTTTGTAGCTGCCGCGCTAAGATTTCGCTTTCCTATTTTCCCTTTTATATGACTAGGTTGTACTTGTAGGACCTTTGCCCCCTATTTTCAGCCCTACTCTGATACTTTGCAGTGTTGTGCGTAGGCGACAAGTCCTTTCAAAGTAATAGAAGGAACCTTGACTAATTTTCTCTATCCAGACCCCCTCTAAGTTAGTCCACGCTGGTTTGTATAGATATTCCATGTAATGATGTAAACTGTGCTACAAGGCATTAGTACAGTGATACACGGGTATAAGTTCAGCAGAAGAATTTATCGCGTAATCCGTAGGATGTGTGGAGTCCAACGTAGGAGAAATAATTCTATCTACAGGCTGCAGACACAAGACACCCACTGAGATATTATGGTGTCCTTATCATTGTTCACCAGGTCACTTAAATTCTCTCTGATAAAGTATGTCTTCAGTTAAAAACTTCTGGATGGGATTACAGGGACCCCGGCAAACAGTAATCCTCGGGAATGGTATGGCTGCCAAGGCCGAGGGAGGCATTTTACATAACGGCGGAGCTGTAAGTGCGTTATGACTGCGAGCATATGAAGAAACAATGACTGGGATGGAGTGTTTGTTCATTGTGTTGCAGGAGCACCACTTACAACACTGACCCTCTAATGAATTCTCAACTGTTCTAAAATCATTCAGCAGCTCGTATTGTGTATATACGGCATATCAAAGGAGCCGTCCGTGACGTGTGTTTAACAATGGTAATCAAAGGAAGAACTAAGAAAAGAAAAAAAAAGTGTAAGGCCAGCTTTACTCAAAGGGGCGATGATGCCTTTTTATACAAGATATGCCCCTTTTTTTGTTTTTTTTCAGTGAAAAACGCTTACATAGTAGGTGAGGTCGAAAAAAGACACAAGTCTATCAAGTCCAACCTATGTGTGTGATTATATGTCAGTATTACATTATATATCCCTGTATGTTGTGGTTGTTCAGGTGCTTATCTGATAGTTTCTTTAAACTATCGATGCTCCCCACTGAGACCACCGCCTGTGGAAGGGAATTCCACATCCTTGCCGCTCTTATGCCCCGTACACACGGTCGGACATTGATCGGACATTCCGACAACAAAATCCTAGGATTTTTTCCGACGGATGTTGGCTCAAACTTGTCTTGCATACACACGGTCACACAAAGTTGTCGGAAAATCCGATCGTTCTAAACGCGGTTACGTAAAACACATACGTTGGGACTATAAACGGGGCAGTGGCCAATAGCTTTCATCTCTTTATTTATTCTGAGCATGCGTGGCACTTTGTCCGTCGGATTTGTGTACACACGATCGGAATTTCCGACAACGGATTTTGTTGTCGGAAAATTTTATAGCCTGCTCTCAAATTTTGTGTGTCAGAAAATCCGATGGAAAATGTGTGATGGAGCCCACACACGGTCAGAATTTCTGACAACAAGGTCCTATCACACATTTTCCATTGGAAAATCCGACCGTGTGTACAGGGCATTACAGTAAAGAACCCTTTACGTAGTTTAAGATTAAACTTCCTTTCTTCTAATTGTAATGAGCAGCCACGTGTCTTATTAAACTCCCTTCCGCAAAAACGTTTTATCCCTATTGTGGAGTCACCAGTACGGTATTTGTATATTGAAATCATATTCCCCTCTCAAGCGTCTCTTCTCCAGAGAGAATAAGTTCAGTGCTCGCAACCTTTCCTCATAACTAAGATCCTCCAGACCCTTTATTAGCTTTGTTGCCCTTCTTTGTACTCGCTCCATTTCCAGTACATCCTTCCTGAGGACTGGTGCCCAGAACTGGACAGTATACTCTAGGTGCTGCCAGACCAGAGTCTTGTAGGGTGGGACAATTATCGTTTTATATCTGGAGTTAATCCCCTATTTAATGCATGCCAATATTCTGTTTGCTTTATTAGCAGCAGCTTGGCATTGCACTTGTAAAAGTGTTACTAAACCCAGGACTCTGCATTCACTATACCCAGTCTCCCACAGTACACAGAACATGAAAATGCAATTATTTTAGTAAATCTAAACGGCTAAATACCTTTTCTCATCAGCAGTATATAGCAGTCTTGTGACTTCTATCAGTGTCTGGTTAAAGCTTGTAGGAGGAGTTTTCATTCTCCCCTGATTGTCCGATGAGGCTGCAGGACCCCTGACCCTCTGTCTGCACCATGCTGATTGGCCCTGTGCTAATCACATGCACTCTCCCTAGACAAAAAAACAACAACTCTATAGCAATACACACCAAACTGAGCATGTGAAGCTTGCCCCCAAGGCTCTGTTCTATCAGGAGATAGTTTGGGGACTGTGGAAGAAGGGGAGGATCAAACAGCCTTTTTACACAATGTGCAGGATTAACCCCTTAGGTTCCACAGTGAGTATAATAAGTATGCTTTACTGCATATACAGACTGATTTTACTGTTGGGGGTTTAGTAACACTTTGTTTAAATGCAGAGCCAATTTTCAACTATGCAGACCATTAACCACTTGCCGACCGCCTCACGCCTATATACCTGAGCAGAGCGGCACGGGCAGGCAAAATCACGTACCTGGTACGTGATTGCCTTCCCGCGGGCGGGGGGTCCGATCGGACACCCCCCCCCCCGGTGCCAGCTGCGGTCAGCATTTGGTTGGGAGCGATGAGAGACGAGGGGGAGGCCATCCGATCGTGGCCCCCCCCTCGCGATCGCTCCCAGCCAATGAGAAACATCCCCTGCCTCTGTATAGTACACAGAGGCAGAGGATGTGATGTCATCTCTCCTCGGCTGGCCAGTTTCCGTTCCAGCGCCGAGGAGAGATGACATGTAAGTGCACCAACACACACACACAGTAGAACATGCCAGGCATACCTTACACCCCCGATCCCCCCCCCAGATCGCCCCCCGATCCCCCCCCTGTCACAAACTGACACCAAGCAGGTTTTTTATTTTTTTTCCTGATTACTGCATAGTGTCAGTTTGTGACAGTTAGCAGTGGTAGGACAGTGAGTGTTAGCCCCCTGTAGGTCTAGGGTACCCCCCTTACCCCCCCTAATAAAGTTTTAACCTCTTGATCACCCCCTGTCGCCAGTGTCGCTAAGCGATCATTTTTCTGATCGCTGTATTAGTGTCGCTGGTGACGCTAGTTAGGGACGTAAATATTTAGGTTCGCCGTCAGTGTTTTATAGCGACAGGGACCCCCATATACTATCTAATAAATGTTTTAACCCCTTGATGGCCCACTAGTTAACCCTTTCACCACTGATCACCGTATAACCGTTACGGGTGACGCTGGTTAATTCGTTTATTTTTTATAGTGTCAGGGCACCCGCCGTTTATTACCGAATAAAGGTTTAGCCCCCTGATCGCCCGGCGGTGATATGCGTCGCCCTAGGCAGCGTCAGGTTAGCGCCAGTACCGCGAACACCCACGCACGCACCGTACACGCACCGTACACCTCCCTTAGTGGTATAGTATCTGAACACATCAATATCTGATCCGATCAGATCTATACTAGCGTCCCCAGCAGTTTAGGGTTCCCAAAAACGCAGTGTTAGCGGGATCAGCCCAGATACCTGCTAGCACCTGCGTTTTGCCTCTCCGCCCGGCCCAGTCCAGCCCAGTCCAGCCCACCCAAGTGCAGTATCGATCGATCACTGTCACTTTTTTTTGTAGCGTTTTGGCGAACTGGCAAGCGCCAGCGGCCTAGTACACCCCGGTCGTAGTCAAACCAGCACTGCAGTAACACTTGGTGACGTGGCGAGTCCCATAAGTGCAGTTCAAGCTGGTGAGGTGGCAAGCACAAGTAGTGTCCCGCTGCCACCAAAAAGACAAACACAGGCCCGTCATGCCCATAGTGCCCTTCCTGCTGCATTCGCCAATCCTAATTGGGAACCCACCGCTTCTGCAGCGCCCGTACTTCCCCCATTCACATCCCCAACCAAATGCAGTCGGCTGCATGAGAGGCATTTATATATCCTCCCGAGTACCCCTACCCAACGAACCCCCCCAAAAAAGATGTTGTGTCTGCAGCAAGCGCGGATATAGACGTGACGCCCGTTATTATTGTCCCTCCTGTCCTGATAATCCTGGTCTTTGCATTGGTGAATGTTTTGAACGCTACCATGCACTAGTTGAGTATTAGCGTAGGGTACAGCATTGCACAGACTAGGCACACTTTCACAGGGTCTCCCAAGATGCCATCGCATTTTGAGAGACCCGAACCTGGAACCGGTTACCGTTATAAAAGTTACAGTTACAAAAAAAAGTGTAAAAAAAAAAAAAACACAAACAAAAATAAAAAAAAATAGTTGTCGTTTTATTGTTCTCTCTCTCTCTATTCTCTCTCTATTGTTCTGCTCTTTTTTACTGTATTCTATTCTGCAATGTTTTATTGTTATTATGTTTTATCATGTTTGCTTTTCAGGTATGCAATTTTTTATACTTTACCGTTTACTGTGCTTTATTGTTAACCATTTTTTTGTCTTCAGGTACGCCATTCACGAATTTGAGTGGTTATACCAGAATGATGCCTGCAGGTTTAGGTATCATCTTGGTATCATTCTTTTTAGCCAGCGGTCGGCTTTCATGTAAAAGCAATCCTAGCGGCTAATTAGCCTCTAGACTGCTTTTACAAGCAGTGGGAGGGAATGCCCCCCCCCACCGTCTTCCATGTTTTTCTCTGGCTCTCCTGTCTCAACAGGGAACCTGAGAATGCAGCCGGGGATTCAGCCAGCTGACCATAGAGCTGATCAGAGACCAGAGTGGCTCCAAACATCTCTATGGCCTAAGAAACCGGAAGCTACGAGCATTTTATGACTTAGATTTCGCCGGTTGTAAATAGCGCCATTGGGAAATTGGGGAAGCATTTTATCACACCGATCTTGGTGTGGTCAGATGCTTTGAGGGCAGAGGAGAGATCTAGGGTCTAATAGACCCCAATTTTTTCAAAAAAGAGTACCTGTCACTACCTATTGCTATCATAGGGGATATTTACATTCCCTGAGATAACAATAAAAATGATTTAAAAAAAAAAAATATGAAAGGAACAGTTTAAAAATAAGATAAAAAAGCAAAAAAATAATAAAGAAAAAAATAAATAAATAAAAAGCACCCCTGTCCCCCCTGCTCTCGCGCTAAGGCGAACGCAAGCGGCAGTCTGTCGTCAAACGTAAACAGCAATTGCACCATGCATGTGAGGTATCACCGCGAAGGTCAGATCGAGGGCAGTAATTTTAGCAGTAGACCTCCTCTGTAAATCTAAAGTGGTAACCTGTAAAGGCTTTTAAAGGCTTTTAAAAATGTAGCAATTTTGTTGCCACTGCACGTTTGTGCGCAATTTTAAAGCATGTCATGTTTGGTATCCATGTACTCGGCCTAAGATCATCTTTTTTATTTCATCAAACATTTCGGCAATATAGTGTGTTTTAGTGCATTAAAATTTAAAAAAGTGTGTTTTTTCCACAAAAAATGCGTTTGAAAATCGCTGCGCAAATACTGTGTGAAAAAAAAAAAAATGAAATACCCACCATTTTAATCTGTAGGGCATTTGCTTTAAAATAATATATAATTTTTGGGGGTTCAAAGTAATTTTCTTGCAAAAAAAAATAATTTTTTCATGTAATCAAAAAGTGTCAGAAAGGGCTTTGTCTTCAAGTGGTTAGAAGAGTGGGTGATGTGTGACATAAGCTTCTAAATGTTGTGCATAAAATGCCAGGACAGTTCAAACCCCCCCAAATTACCCCATTTTGGAAAGTAGACACCCCAAGCTATTTGCTGAGAAGCATGTCGAGTCCATGGAATATTTTATATTGTGACACAAGTTGCGGGAAAGAGACAAATTTTTTTTTTTTTTGCACAAAGTTGTCACTAAATGTTATATTGCTCAAACATGCCATGGGAATATGTGAAATTACACCCCAAAATAAATTCTGTTGCTTCTCCTGAGTACGGGGATACCACATGTGTGAGACTTTTTGGGAGCCTAGCCGCGTACGGGACCCCGAAAACCAAGCACCGCCTTCAGGCTTTCTAAGGCCGTAAATTTTTGATTTCACTCTTCACTGCCTATCACAGTTTCGGAGGCCATGGAATGCCCAGGTGGCACAACCCCCCCCCCCCCAAATTACCCCATTTTGGAAAGTAGACACCCCAAGCTATTTGCTGAGAGGTATAGTGAGTATTTTGCAGACCTCACTTTTTGTCACAAAGTTTTGAAAATTGAAAAAAGAAAAAAAAATTTTTTTTTCTGGTCTTTCTTCATTTTCAAAAACAAATGAGAGCTGCAAAATACTCACCATGCCTCTCAGCAAATAGCTTGGGGTGTCTACTTTCCAAAATGGGGTCATTTGGGGGGGGTTTGTGCCATCTTGGCATTTTATGGCCTTCAAAACTGTGATAGGTAGTGAGGAGTGAAATCAAAAATGTATGCCCTTAGAAATCCTGAAGGCGGTGATTGGTTTTCGGGGCCCCGTACGCGGCTAGGCTCCCAAAAAGTGCCACACATGTGGTATCCCCGTACTCAGGAGAAGCAGCTGAATGTATTTTGGGGTGCAATTCCACATATGCCCATGGCCTGTGTGAGCAATATATCATTTAGTGACAACTTTTTGTACATTTTTTTTTTTTTTTGTCATTATTCAATCACTTGGGACAAAAAAAATAAATATTCAATGGGCTCAACATGCCTCTCAGCAATTTCCTTGGGGTGTCTACTTTCCAAAATGGGGTCATTTGGGGGGGTTTTGTACTGCCCTGCCATTTTAGCACCTCAAGAAATGACATAGGCAGTCATAAACTAAAAGCTGTGTAAATTCCAGAAAATGTACCCTAGTTTGTAAACGCTATAACTTTTGCGCAAACCAATAAATATATGCTTATTGACATTTTTTTTACCAAAGACATGTGGCCGAATACATTTTGGCCTAAATGTATGACTAAAATTTAGTTTATTGGATTTTTTTTATAACAAAAAGTAGAAAATATCATTTTTTTTCAAAATTTTCAGTCTTTTTCCGTTTATAGCGCAAAAAATAAAAACGGCAGAGGTGATCAAATACCATCAAAAGAAAGCTCTATTTGTGGGAAGAAAAGGACGCAAATTTCGTTTGGGTAGAGCATTGCATGACCGCGCAATTAGCAGTTAAAGCGACGCAGTGCCGAATTGTAAAAAGTGCTCTGGTCAGGAAGGGGGTAAATCCTTCCGGGGCTGAAGTGGTTAAACAAGAGAAAGGAGAGGTGGCTTCATGTTTTCTGAACTATAAAGAGCCTCAGGACTCCTCTCAACTTCCCCTGCACTCCCTATAGTTTTTCCCCTTGCTTAACCACCGCCTTCCTTATTCCATTTATAAAAGACCTGGACTTCAAGTAGTTAAAACAAGCCTATGCCCGCAGCTGAGGCCATGAACTTGATATTATTTCTTACAGTCGGTAAAAGTGATCTGAGTGGCTCTCAAGCTGCCTGATCACTTTTACAGCAGTGAGAGGGGCTGCCGGGGACTGAGAACCCAGGACCACGCTAAACTGCCCCAACAGTGGGAGTAGGATGAGACTGAGGTATAATCCTCACCGATCTCCTCTGCGAGTAATGGAGCCGGAAGTGAAGAGCATTTATTCACTTCAGGTTTCGGTTTATTTATTCCCCAACTACTGTAGCCAGGGAAGCCGCTAATTAAGCACGATACCTGGTTGATTAACTACAGTGGAAGTCAAGGGAGACCTTGGCAGTCTAAGAGCCCCCTGCTGTCACTATAAAGAGGACCTAATGCACATATCCGCCAGCACATCATGGATCATCAGATAACAGCTGAAATCTTTATTGAAGAATGATCGCATCACAGAGGACACACAGTGCCTTGAAAAAGTATTTATACCCCTTGAAATTTTCCACATTTTGTCATGTTACAACCAAAAACGTAAATGTATTTTCTGGGATTTTATGTGATAGACCAACACAAAGTGGCACATAATTGTGAAGTGGAAGGAAAATGATAAATGATTTTCAAAACGTTTTACAAATAAATATCTGAAAAGTGTGGCGTGCATTTGTATTCAGCCTCCTTTACTCTGATACCCCTAACTAAAATCTAGTAGGACCAATTTCCTTCATAAGTCACCTAATTAGTAAATAGAAACCACCTGTGTGTAATTACATCTCAGTATAAATACAGCTGTTCTGTGAAGCCCTCTGAGGTTTGTTAGAGAACCTTAGTTAACAAACAGCATCATGAAGGCCAAGGAAAACACACCAGACAGGTCAGGGATAAAGTTGTGGAGAAGTTTAAAGCAGGGTTAGGTTATAAAAAAATATCCCAAGCTTTGAACGTCTCACAAAGCTCTGTTCAATCCGTCATCCAAAAATGGAAAGAGTATGACACAACTGCAAACCTACCAACTTATGGCCGTCCACTAAAATGACAGGCCGGGCAAGAAGAGCATTCATCAGAGAAGCAGCCAAGAGGCCCATGGTAACGTTGGAGGAGCTGCAGAGATCCACAGCTCAGGTGGGAGAATCTGTCCACAGGATAACTATTAGTCATGCTCTCCACAAATCTGGTCTTTATGGAACAGTGGCAAGAAGAAGAAAGCCATTGTTGAAAGAAAGCCATAGGAAGTCCTGTTTGCATTGTGCGAGAAGCCATGTGGAGGACACAGCAAACATGTGGAAGAAGGTGCTCTGGTCAGATGAGACCAAAATTGAACTTTTTGGCCTAAAAGCAAAACGCTATGTGTGGAGGAAAACTAACACTGCGCATCACCCTGAACACACCATCCCCACCATGAAACGTGGTGGTGGCAGCATCATGTTGTGGGGATGCTTTTCTTCAGCAGGGACAGGAAAGCTGGTCAGAGTTGATGGGAAGATGGATGGAGCCAAATACAGGGAAATCTTAGAAGAAAACATGTTAGAGTCTGCAAAAGACTTGAGACTGGAGCGGAGGTTCAACTTCCAGCAGGACAACGACCCTAAATATACAGCCAGAGCTACAATGGAAAGGTTTAGATCAAAGCATATTCATGTGTTAGAATGACCCAGTCAAAGTCCAGACCTAAATCTAATTCAGAATCTGTGGCAAGAATTGTAATTGCAGTGAAAAGTGGTTCTACAAAGTATTCACTAAGGGGGGCTGAGTACAAATGCACACCACGCTTTTCTGATATTTATTTGTAAAAGAAATTGAAAACCATTTTTCAGTTTCCTTTCACTTCACAATTATGTGCCACTTTGTGTTGGTCTATCACATAAAATTAATTTACATTTTTGGTTGTAACATGACAAAATGTGGACAATTTCAAGCGCCACGTAGGACCCCTTCGTCAGGCATATGTACTGTGGCCGGGGAAGCCACTAATCAAGCACAATTCATGCTTAATTAACTACATTGGAGGTCAGAGAAGATCTTGGAGTTCTAAGAGACCCCCTGATGTCTCTTTAAAGAGGACCTGTCACCAACCTATGTTATCACATCAGGGCTTGTTGGCCCCCTTATGATGGACCACGCAGTACACACAAATGCAAACACTTGCATAAGGCGCATATATGTTTGTAAACAGCAACTGTACCACACATGCAAAGTACTGCTGTGAATGTCAGAAGGAAGAGCAATGATTCTTGGACCATAATTCATGGTTAACTTTGAATGAATCACTTGTAAAGGCTAATAAAGCATCACCTCTTTCAATTGTGGGTACTGTAGATTTGTTGCCATATACTGCAATAGGCGTACGTAATTTTGAGACTTGACATGTTTGGTATCTATTTACTCAACAGAACTCCAGCTTTTAAATTCTACCAACAACTTGGTTATAACATTGTGTTTGTGTGTTCCTTGTTGGCACATGTAAATGCAAGAGACCTGATTGGCCCCAAGTGCTGCCCCTACTTCTGGAGGGCTGTTTTCCAGAAATGAAAAGATATTCAAATCAAGACGAATTCAAGTGTTTATACTAATACATTTAGTGATACTTTTAACAAATACCTAGCTCCGTTAATTTGTATTTGTTCTGCTACTGCCTGGCGGTAAGTTTCAGGTGTCGGTGCCATTGCAAAATCCTTGCGTGGCTAAAGCCAACCATAAAACCAGCTGCTGCAGAACTGTGTAGAGCAGCCTTCACGGCCCTGTAAGTAAGGGCGGAACAGAGTCTCCTTCGTGGCACGGCAGCAGAGACACCACGGCCCGGTGCTGGGCCACGGCCCGGGGGTTGATGACCTCTGCTATAGAGGCTTCTCACATGTTGCAGAAGATTACTAGACCACAGACTGAAAAGTACCCTCACAATCATAAGAGGAATGCCTAAACTTTATGCAGAATGTGTGTAGTGGATTTTAACCCAATACTGTAAGCCATCAGTACTAATCACTGATGTGCTGTGCTGTTCAGAATTAGCTGACGTATTTCTTGACAAGTGTCTACAGCGACCAACTGCGATCCCCATTTTGTACATGAATACCACTCAATAGGGGTTCGGCGCCAAACACAAAAGATCTCAAATTAATTTCACTTTTGAAACGGCACATACTGATCTAATGAACCGCTCTCCAAAATTTCTATTAGAGTGTCCCATTTAGATTGTTGCATATCATTGCCTGCAGCCCAGCCCCTGAAAGCTATCGCCAAATTGCAGGAACTTATTACAGTTATTCATGGTCGCTGTCATCGAAGAACTTCAATTACTTTGCCGGGACTGCGATTTTAGGAAATGTGACGAAGTGCTGGATGGAGCAGTAGCCATCTGCTTGTTAAAGATTATCAATGAACCAGCAGGAAGCAGACAGGATTATAGCTGCGGAGATTAACATGCTTTTTCTTTATTATTGTCTGGCAGAGAAGTTTGATGGCTGGTGAGGCTGCCAGAGCTCAGAGGACGGCGCAGTTAAATATGACTCTGCAATGCGCTTTGTGTCACTCAAAGGATTGATGTGAAATGTTTCTAGATTATCGGCGGTGGCAGTCATAAATGCCACATTCATTTATTTATTTAACCCAGTAACATATAGGTAAAACCGCTTAGTGTTATGAGGTCCACACTAAACCGAGACACTAATAAACTGAGGTTTAAAATATTTCTGACTTTAAAGTGTCTACATATTCTGACATACATGTCAGGAGGTTTGTGGACACCTGACCATCACACCTACCCAGTGGCATATCCAAGGTATGGCACATATGGCAAGTGCCATATGAAGGAGGAGCTCCAGAAGGGGACCATGACCCCCCCCCCAACATTATCCTGTCCCCCCCCCAGTTAAATTAAATTGACACTGGGAGCATTGGCGTCCGCAACTCAGGGCCAATAATGGGCAGGAATAGGAATTATTTTACCACTTTCATGTGCAGGTGAAGTGATCCACCGCACTGCGGCTCCCGACCATTAAACTAAAGTCCCGGCCCCTTTTATATCAATACGCTGAGGCAGGCTAGGGCTTTAATTTAATTGTCGGGAGCCGCATTGCGGTAGATCACTCTGCCTGCACTTGAAAGTGATAGTGTCCCACACCGCGCCGTCCGTTGCCCATGCTCGGTTCTCAGGAGGAAGGGACACCACCGGTCCCTGGATCTTGGATCACTCAGGAGAATGCTGCAGAAGGAGCACTGCACCCAGTTCCCAAACCCCAGGTAGGAAAAGTCAGCCGGACTGGGTGCAGAGGGAGACAGGGTTGCCACTTGTCTTGTTTTACTGGCAGCACTCCGCTTCCCTCCATCCTCTACAATCAGCTTCTGCAGGGGAAGGGGGGGGGGTTGCTATGATTCCATTTGTGAATGAATGGTAAGCTGCTCAGCACAGAGCACTTCCTATTCATTCACTGTCTAGTGCAGCTGAGGCTGCAGATAAAGGGACTGGGGAATATTAGGGGTTTGTTTAGAAACCCCCCCCCCAAACAGGACTAGACAGTGCCACCTGTCAGTGCCAGTGTTCACCATCAGTGCCACCTATATCAGTGCCACCTATCATTGCAGCTCATCAGTGCCAGTGTCACCTATCAGACAGTGCCACCTATCAGTGCAGCTCACCAGTGCCAGTGTCACCTATCAGTGCCACCTATCAGTGCAGCTTATCAGTGCCATCTGTCAGTGCCAGTGTCACCTATTAGTGCCCATCAGTGCAGCTCATCAGTGCCGCCTATCAGTGTTAGTGCTGCCTCATCAGTGCCTATAAATGCCACAAATCAGTGCCCATCAGTGCTGCCTATCTGTACCCATTAGTGCAGCTCATCAGTGCCAATCCATAATTTGTTAATTGAAAGATTAAAGAGCTTGACTTGTAGTTTTGTTAGCTGTTTTTTTTTGTTACGGTTATCTGAAAGATGGGTTTCAAACGTTTTCACAGGGGTGCAGTTTCAGTGCTTGCCAAAGGCGCTATTTTCACTAGATACGCCTCTGCACCTACCAATATGGCCAAAGTACACTATATTACCAAAAGTATTGGGACACCTGCCTTTACACACACATGAACTTTAATGGCATCCCAGTCTTATGCCCCGTACACACGGTCGGATTTTCCGATGGAAAATGTCCGATCGGAGCGTGTTGTCGGAAATTCCGACCGTGTGTGGGCTCCATCGGACATTTTCCATCGGATTTTCCGACACACAAAGTTGGAGAGCAGGAGATAAAATTTTCCGACAACGAAATCCGTTGTCGGAATTTCCGATCGTGTGTACACAAATCCGACTGACAAAGTGCCACGCATGCTCAGAATAAATAAAGAGATGAAAGCTATTGGCCACTGCCCCGTTTATAGTCCCGACGTACGTGTTTTACGCCACCGCATTCAGAATGATCGGATTTTCCGACAACTTTGTGTGACCGTGTGTATGCAAGACAAGTTTGAGCCAACATCCGACGGAAAAAATCCTAGGATTTTGTTGTCGGAATGTCCGAACAAAGTCCGACCGTGTGTACGGGGCATTAGTCCGTAGGGTTCAGTGTTGAGTTGGCCCACCCTTTGCAGCTATAATGCCCTGTACACATGACCGGTTTTGCCGTCGGAATAAACTCTGAAGGTTTTTACGACGAAGTTCCAACGGAATTCCGCTCAAGCTGTCTTGCATACACACGTTCACACCAAAGTCCAACCGCCCAGAACGCAGTGACGTACAACATGTACGACTGGACTAGAAAATGGAAGTTCAATAGCCAGTAGCCAATAGCTTCCATCTGGTACTTGCTTCAGAGCATGCCTCATTTTTGGTGCGTCGGAACAGCATACAGACGAGCGAAAATTTTTCCGATAGTAATTTGTTCTGTCAGAAAAATATAGAACATATTCTCTATCTAAGTCCGTCTGAATTTTCGACAGAAAAGTCTGATGGGGCATACACATGGTTGGATGAAAAGCTCCCATCGGACTCTTTCTGTCGGAAATTCCGCTTGTGTGTACGCGGCATAACAGCTTCAACCCTTCTGGGAAGGCTGTCCAGAAGGTTTAGGAGTGTGTCTATGGGAATGTTTGACCATTCTTCCAGAAGCGCATTTGTGAGGTCAGGCACGGATGTTGGATAAGAAGGCAAGGTTGGATAAGAAGGGAGATGTTTTCAGGGTGCTAGCAATGACCAACCAGGTTGCAGTCTCACTACACTGATGGTCCACTGCTTCTTCAGACCCTACAGTGACTGGGTGCCGCTCCAGTTCCGACCATTATAGGAAAGATAAAAGAAAGCCTCCCATAGTGTAGTATGTAAAACAAATCAAGTTATTCAAATGCCAAATGAATCCTTACATAAAAGTAAAAAATAGCAGGCGATTGCAATAAAACACGATATTTATGTCACTTCCGGTTTGTTACAACATCCGACCACGCCCTACGTGTTACGTCACATGACTTCATCAGGGGCCTGAGCAGCACCCAGTCACTGTAGGGTCTGAAGGAGCAGCGGACCGTCAGTGTACTGAGACTGCAACCTGGTTGGACATTACTAGAACCCTGAAAACATCTCCCAGTACAGCCATCAACTGGAGACCTACCGCGGTGTACCTACGCCCACTACAGGATACTTTCAAGGCTTTTTATACTTCTATCAGAGGTAAGCGCCCTGTGAGCATTCAGCTTTTGCAAAGATTTATTTATAAAGAAGAATCTGTTATCACTTTTCTAAGAGCAACTTTACTTTCACTTGTTTGGACATTTTGTTTGTATTTCACTTAATTGGACTATATTATTGCATTCACTGGAATTTTAGATTTCATCACTTTAGGAAATTGCGCAGATCACTTCCTTCTTTGTTCCTGTACGATTCCTGTAAAGTGCGATTTCCCCATTCATTTGAAGGAATGTGGAGTAAGTAGTGCATACAGTACTTTTAAAAAACGTGCCATACCAAATCGCATAGTACTGCAGTACCATGCGTTTTAATGCATGCAAATGCACTGTGTTTGCGATCTGCATTTGGGGTGTCATCCCCATTACATTTTAAAAGATATGAGGATAAAGGAGTGCCCGGTGATCAAAGAGGTAAGTAATTTGTATTTGATTTGATGTTTCAGCAATAAAAAGATGCAACGTGTTTCAGGGGACTAATGACTTTCCCTTCATCAGGGCTGCTAGCAAAAATAGTTGTGGGATGATCCTGTTGGAGGGTGCCTTTGGCACATGGATCTGGACTGTTAGAAGTCTTCTGCTCTGGCTGTATGTTCAGAGGCAGTAATGAGAAGTGGTTTTTGCCCCAGGGATTTCAGGTTACCATTACATTGGCACCTGAAGCAGATTACAAAGGCAGTGTGTTTTAGGTGTCATGCAGGAAACAAACATGGAATGTGCCTTTCCTGCACCGTGTTCTGATGTGAACCAGACCTTACACATAGGCTTCCATAACCCAGCCATTGTCATGGCCCAGCCATGGTCGGTGCTCCATCCTCTCCCCTACAGCAGCCACTCCCTGACTCGGGAGCTGAAGGATTATGCGACCGGATTAAAAATACGTAAGAACACAACACTTTTCTTTTACATGGGGCATGCACGATATGTAGGAGGGAGGAGGAGGGATTGTTTTTAACCACTTCCAGCCCAAGGATGTCATATGACGTCTTTGACTTTCAGTGGGAATATCTGAATAATGCTTGCAGCTACAGGCATCATTCAGATATCCTTGTTTTCAGCCGGCGATTTGGTGCACCATAAGAACGATTATAGCGGCAGTTCTGCCGCTTGATCGTTCTTGCAGGTAACGGGACGGAAAATTCCCCCCCCCATCCCGCCGGTGCTTCTCCAGGCTCTCCCGTGCCATCAGAGACCCGGAGAAAGAATCGGCCACCGCCAGATGACGACCATAGAGATTTCCGTCGGAGGCACAGGCGCGGTTGTAAACAAAGACGCGATTGCGGCTGGTAAGCATGAGATCGTGGATTTTTTTTCTTGATCTCATGCTTTCCAGCCTGGAGGAGAGGTCTGGGGTCTTATTGAACCTGCATCTCTCCATAAGGAGAACCTGCCACGAACCATTCCTGTTACAAGGGATGTTTACATTCCTTGTAATAGGAATAAAAGTGATAAAAAAATGTAAAAGAAAGTGTAAAAATAAAAAAAAAGTAAAAAAAAAATAAAAATGTGAAACTCCCCTGTTCCCGGTAGCTTGCGCTCAGAAGCGAACGCAAACGTAAGTCCCACCCACATATGTAAACGCCATTCAAACCACACATGTGAGGTATCACCACGTGCGTTAGAGCGTGAGGAAAAATTCTCGCACTAGACCTCCTCTGTAACTCTAAACTGGTAACCTGTAAAAAAAAATTAAAGTGTCACCTATGGAGATTTTTAAGTACCGAAGTTTGGCGCCATTCCATGAGTGCGCGCAATTTTAAAGTGTGACATGTTGGGTATCTATTTACTCAGCGTAACATCATCTTTCACATTATACAAAAATATTGGGCTAACTTTACTGTTTTGTTATTTTTTAAATCATGAAACGCGTTTAACCACTTGCCGACCGCCGCATCTACATATACGTCGGCGGAATGGCACGGCTGCGCAAATGGGCGTAACTGTACATCCTTTTGAATTTGCCGCCGTGTGATCGGCGCACACATGACCCTGCCGCGAGCTCCGTGAGTAGGATTGCGGGTCCCTCGATGTCCGTGGGGATACCCGCGATCGTCTCACGGAGCTGAAGAACGGGGAGATGCTAATGTAAACAAGCATCTCCCTGTTCTGCCTAGTGACACTGTCACTGATCATAGCTTCCTGTGTTTGGGAGCAGTGATCAGTGACGTGTCACTCGTAGCCATGCACCCTAACAGTTAGAATCACTCCCTAGGACAGTTAACCCCTTCCTAGCCAGCCAGTGGTTAACCCCTTCACTGCCAGTGTCATTTTTACAGTAATCAGTGCAATTTTATAGCACTGATTGCTGTAAAAATGACAGTGGTCCCAAAAATGTGTCAATTAATTGTCCAATGTGTCTGCCATAATGTCGCAGTCATGATAAAAATCGCAGATCGCCACCATTACTAGTAAAAAAAAAAAAAAAAATAATAATAAAAATGCCATTAAACTAACCCCTATTTTGTAGATGCTATAACTTTTGCGCAAACCAATCAGTAAACGCTTATTGCGATTTTTTTTTTTACCAAAAATATGTAGAAGAATACATATCGGCCTAAACTGAGGAACAAAAATGTTTTTTTATATATTTTTTGGGGATATTTATTATAGCAAAAAGTAAACATTAATGCGTTTTTTTTCAGAATTGTCGCTCTATTTTTGTTTATAGCGCAAAAGATAAAAACTGCAGAGGTGATCAAATAACACCAAAGAAAGCTCTATTTGTGGGAAAAAAAGGACGTCATTTTATAATCTGAAAAAGAGCAGAACAATGTGAAGCTTGGAAAAGGATAGTAGTTGAAATTTTTTTAAATATTACCTTCAAAAAGAGAGCTTTTATAGGCCATATCGCCCACAGTGATCTGTTTGATAACATTGTGCTGGTGAACTGTGGCACCTAATGCTCATCGTGAACAATAAAGGAATAAGTTGTTTTGTTCCAAATAGGAAAAAATAGCATATTTTTCATCCACAGAAGCTGGATTGCTACACTGGGTATAGAAAAGAATCACCCCTTTTTAAAAAAAATCACAATATATTGCTTTGCATCCTGAAATGAAGACACACAATTTTTCTTTTATCCAGTTGTATTTACTTAGTGCAGCATCATCCAAGTAAAAGATATAACCCCAACATGTCAGAAAAAAAAAAATTTAAAAAATTAAAAACAGAATTACTGATTTGGAAAAAGGATCACCCCAACATTTCAGTATTTTGTTGAACCACCTTTTGCTTTAACTACATCCTTTAGTCTGTTGGGATATGTCTCTACTATTTTTGCACATCTAAACTTTGCAACATTTGCCCACTCTTCTTTGCAGAACTGCTCAAGTTCACTTTCATTTGATGGTGACTGTTTGTGGACTGCTTCTTCAAGTCATTCCACAGATTTTCAATGGGGTTTAGGTCTGGCCTTGGACTAGGCCATGCAAGGACATTCACTTTTATCTCCTCCAACCACTGTGTGGTCATTTTTGCTGTATACTTTGGGTCATTGCCATGTTGGAAGGTAAACCTTTTTCCCATTGACCGTTTTCTGGCAGAGGGCAACATATTTTCCTCAAGAATTTGATGGTATTTTGCCCCATCCATTTTCCTTCTATCCTGACAAGTGCTCCAGTCCCTGCTGCAGAGAACCACCCCCATTACAGAATATTACCACCTCCATGCTTTACTGTAGGAATGGTGTTATTTGGATGGTGAGCTGTATTGGATGTCTGCCAGACATATCGTTTGTTTTTACGGCAAATAATTGTATGTTAGTCTCATCTGACCATAACGCCGTTTTTCCATGTGGCCTCAAAATCTTCAAGGTGCGTTTTGGCAAAGCTCAGACATAACTGCATGTGGCCTTTCTTGAGGAGTGGCTTTTTTTCATGCAACCCTCCCATACAAGCCATATTTGTCACATGCACACAATGACCACTCCTTGTCATAAATTTCTGCAACTGCTATAGAGTTGCTGTAGACCTCTTGGTAGCCTCTCTGACTAGTTCCCCCTGGCTCTTTTATTCAGTTTGGAGTGATGTCCTGATCAATGGAGGGTCTGTGTTCTACCAAACACCTTCCACGTCTTAATAAGACTTCACTCTGCTTCTAGTCATTGATAAAGCCTTTGAAAATTGTTGGTATCCATCTGTCCACAACTTTATCCCGGAGATCCTGGTGACAGTGCCTTGCCACCCACAGTTGATTGTTGGCTTTTGTTGCACTATCCGGGATTGAAATGCTCCAGGAAAGCTTTTTTCATGCTGAGCTAATCAAAATGACCACAGCTGATCACAGTTGAAAGTCAAATGGCTTTGTGTGCTTGTTGAGAAGGTGATTAGCTACACCTGATTGAGTTTACAAGTAATTTTTAGGAGGGGGTGATCCTTTTTCCAACTCAATGATTCTGTTTTTGAATGACAAAAAAAAAAAAAAATCTGACATGTTGGTGTTATATCTTTTACTTGGCTGTTATCAGTTGCACTGAGTAAATACAACTGGATAAAACAAAAATGGTGTCTGTCTTTATTTCAGGCTGCAAATGAACAAAATGTCATTATTTTAAAGGAGGGTGATTCTTTTCTATACCCATTGTATATAGAACTGGCGGATGCCATATAACTTTACCTTTTTCAGTACTTTAACCACGTAGTACCATATTAGGAAATTAAATGCTTTTTCTACATGCAAACCATTTTGGCAAAAAATATTTTGTTTTATAACTATATGCTGTTAATACATGTAATTACAGTATATGAATTCCTTTGTTCAATATATTTTTTATTGTTTTTAACCAGCTCAGTACCAGGATGTTAACCCCCTTCCTTTTCGGGCCATTTTTCCTTTTTGGTGTTGCGATAGTTAACCACTTAAGGACCGACCCTCTTTTTGAGATGTGTTGTTTACAAGTTAAGAATCTTTTTTTTGGCTAGAAAATTACTTAGAACCCCCCAAACATTATATATTTTTTTTCTAACACCCTAGAGCAGAGCTCGACAAACCCCAGGCGCCAGGTCGCCATGGCGACCAGAAACCGCACCCTGGTGCCTAGGCTGCCACCACCCCACTCACTGCAACTCCCGATGCCCCAGACCTGCAGTGCTATAATATTTAACGTTGACCACCGTTCCTTCTCCCTTCTCCACACTCAGCGCGGCGCTTGATGCTTGCCAGAGCCACTGAGTGTGTGAAACTGACATGTAACTGAGAAAGGATCTGTCAGAATTGAGCTTGATGTCAGGGGTGGGCGGGACCCAGCAACTATCAAACGCCAGCCAATGGGATAGAATTTGGGCAGGCCGCTATGTGTATGTGGCCCCGCCCATTTTCTTAAGCAGTCCAATCATTGGCTGGTGTTTGATAGCTTTGGCTGGTGTTTGATAGCTGCTGAGTCCCACCCACCCCCGACATTAAGTTCAATTCTGACAGCTCCTCTCTCCTCTCTGTTACTTGTCAATTTCACACACAGTTATACTTGGCTCAGTGTAAAACCTGCCAATGCCACCTGCCAGAGCCAACCAATGCCACCTGCCACCGCCAACCAGTGCCACCGCCAAATAGTTCCACCTGCCAGTGCCACCGCCAACCAGTTCCACCTGCCAGTGTCACCACCAATCAGTGCCACCTGCCGGTGCCACCGCCTATCAGTGCCACCTGCCAGTGCCACCTGACAGTTCCAAACCAGTACCACCTGCCAATGCCTGCCAGTGTCAACCAGTGCCACCTGCCACTGCCAATCAGTGCCACATGCCATCACCACCTGCCAGTGCCAACCAATGCCACCTGCCAGTGCCATCTGTCAGTTTCAAACTAGTGCCACCTGCCACCGCCAACCAGTGCCACCGCCAACCAGTTCCACCTGCCAGAGCCACCGCCAATCAGTGCCACGTGCCACCACCAATCAGTGCCACCTGCCAGTTCCAAACCAGTGCCACCTGCCAATGCCTGCCAGTGCCAACCAGTGCCACCTGCTAGTGCCAATCAGTGCCACCTGCCAGTGCCATCAATCAGTGCCACCTGCCACTTCCAATCAGTGCCACATGCCAGCGCCACCTGCCAGTGCCAACCAATGCCACCTGCCAGTGCCATCTGTCAGTTCCAAAC
This sequence comes from Lithobates clamitans, assembly GCA_037952925.1. NCBI lineage: Eukaryota > Metazoa > Chordata > Amphibia > Anura > Ranidae > Lithobates > Lithobates clamitans. The sequence continues at coordinate 509,714 of JBBGZY010000303.1, forward strand.
CAGTTCCACCTGCCAGTGCCAACCAGTGCCATCTGTCAGTTCCAAACCAGTGCCACCTGCCAGTGCCAACAAGTGCCACCTGCCAGTGCCAATTAGTGCCATCTGTCAGTTCGAAAACCAGTGCCACCAACCAGTGCCACGTGCCAGTGCCAATCAGTGCCACCTGCCTAAGCCAACCAGTGCCACCTGCCTAAGCCAACCAGTGCCATCTTTTGCCAGCCTTACTCTTTCTGGCCAGCCCATAGCCCTGATGTAACAGCGGGAGTTATTGACTGGGTGCTCTGTTGTGAGTTAGGGGGCAAAAATTACTGGCCTTACCCCGGGAGCTGACAATCCATACCACTCTAAAAAAAACTGGCTCCTAACTTTTTTAACTGGCTCCTAGATTCAAAGCAAATTTGTCAAACCCTGCCCTAGAGAATAAAATTGCGGTCGTTGCAATACTTTCTGTCACACCGTATTTGCGCAGCGGTCTTACAAGCGCACTTTTTTTGGAAAAAATACACTTTTTTGAATTAAAAAACAAGACAGTAAAGTTAGCCCAATTTTTTTTATATTGTTAAAGATAATGTTTTGCCGAGTAAATTGATACCCAACATGTCACGCTTCAAAATTGCACCCGTTCGTGGAATGGCGACAAACGTTTACCCTTAAAAATCTCCATAGGCGCGGTTTAAAAAAATTCTACAGTTTGCATGTTTTGAGTTGAGGAGATACCTCACATGTGTGGTTTGACGACCGTTTTCATATGCAGGTGGTCAAAAGTTCGTCGGAAGGCCGCCAAAAGTCTGACAAAAGTCCGCCGGAAAGGCCGTCAGACTTTTGTTGCCGAAAAGTCCGCTCGTGTGTACGCGGCCTTAGTCATGAAAGGGTTAAAGCATCAAAGAAAAATGTCAGGACAGTATAAACTTCCCCAAAATGAGCTTTTTTAGGAAAGTGGACACCCAAAGGTGAACTTATTTTTGAAGAAGAAAGAAGCCTTCTGGTATTGAGTGTTTAAGGTGTGATTAGCCTTTGAGAGTCACTCTGTACCTTTTTCCTATGCTCTTCACTGTCTGAGGATGGTGGGAGCAGCGGCATTGCAAGTACTTAGGAAAATTAGAATGCCATTTTTTTAAAAGCCTGTCAAAATAACTGATCCCCTAGCAGGTGTTTCATTACAGTGGCAAGTAAAAGGGGTAGTTTAGATTTTTCAGAATAAGAACAAGTAGTTACAATTCAAGAGTGAGATGTATACGTGCAATTAGCATCAATAGAGGGAGCCGTTTCTTTGTATTCTATGACAGAAATGTTTCAGTCCGTACAGTTAAGTCATAGAGCCAGAATAATATCCTGTGGGACCAAAGGTCCTGGTTTGTCTTCTGCAACCACTGAAAAATCTTTCATTTGTCACTTAGAAAGGTTAGCTGTGGGGCCTTACTATGCACATATTTTAGAAGAAACAGTGTCTAGAAAGCATAAGACGTTATATGTAGGGGTAAAAGGATAGCGGGAAACAGAAAAAGAGTAAGTGGGAAACCAGGAAGGTCTGTAAAGCCTTAGCTTTACCGCAATTACTCGTCCCACGCTGGTTGGTATATGTTCAGGTGAATGTCTTCAATCGTGCCACTCAGTGTCCTGTTGGTCACATTTTTCTACACTATGTCAGTATGGCTTTGTAGCAGCCTTGTGGCATCCTTTGCCAGACAATGCCCTCTGCCCACTCCTCTCTTCAGCCTTATTAGAATTTTCTTTCCAAGGAATTAAGCCTTACTAACCCAGTGCCCAACGCTTGTTATAGGTTTTCTCGAGTGCCTGACTAGCTGCCATAGCCTGTATCCCATCTTCTGTGTACTGACCCTTTGCCCATTTTCTTACCATGTCTTTGCCTATTGCCTAGACCAACCTTTTGGAAATTTGATCATGATCTGATCATGTCTCTGCCTACTACCTGTACCAACCTCTCTGCATGTCCCTCTGGATATGTTTCTCCTTCCCTGAAGTCCCCTGCAGATATCTGTATTTTTCCTATTGTCACCGAGACTTTGTCCTACCTTTTGCTGTACCTGGCCAGAGAAAAAAGCATCATGTGATAAGTCCTGGGGCAACCAAGTACCTGTAGTCCTACTGCCTTAAGGGAACAAGGACTGCTATAGGTGATGCTACACTCCCTAGTTATATTTTCTGACCACTAGTATTTGGAGAAGCATTACAAGGTCAGATGTGTTGTGGAATGTAGAGCCCTGTTCGAAAGTGAAGAGTAAAAATATCTGTGTTTAACAGGGCTCCCACTCTGGCATGGCTTGAGGATATAAGGTTATGGTTGGTTCAAAGTGTTAGGGATTACCTGTTGATGGCATATGGGAAAGAGCAATTGATCCCTGGGCTCCAGATTTTAAATAGTCTCTCCAAGGGACCTTTCTGTATCGCAGTGTGTTTTTCAAAGTACATTGTGTACAGTACCATGTTCCCAATTTGTGTGAATGAAATCATTGGGGTCCTCCAAGAGCACAAAGTCACTCTTAACTTCTGTAAGCAATTTAAATGATTGATTTTTGTCCAGTAGAGCTTCAAAGGGTTATGTTTGAAATGTAGAGACCCTGAATGTATAGGCTTCCTGGTACTCCCTATTCCAGTGTCTCTTTTTCTTTGGACAGCTCCACCAGATGTGGGCAAAAGTGCCTTCAGTGTCACACACTAGCAATTAGGCGGTAACTCTGCATGCCTGTAGAGATCTGGATGGGACTAGGTTCCATGTTTAAAACATTTATCTTTGGCTTCTAAAGCTATAACATTACTAAAGCCTTTCGAGATAGATTTCTGAATGTGATCCAGTTTCAGCTGCTGTGTTTGACTTGCCAAGCTCCTCTTGACATTTAAAGGTGCAGTAACTGGACATAAAAGAAAGCCATCATACCTGATAAATTACTTTTTTAATTGACGTGTCTTGTTTTATCTTTCTCAAATTTTACATGCTGTCCAAGCTGGCCAGCAAGTAGTACAGTGACACAGGTTGGGACTGTCCTGCTTACCTCAAACGCATGTGGTCAGAAAGTATAGCTGGCTGATGTGTTCTTCACCTATAGCAGCCCCCTTTCCCAAAAGGGAAGCAGGCCTATAGGTACTTGGTTGCCCCAGGACTTACTATAGTTCCTGGCTACTACATCAGGGCAGACGCGAACTGAGCAAAGCAAACAGGTACTTGTGGTTGGCAGACAGGAAGAGTGGTTCAATGACAGTCCAGGGAAAAGGCAGACAGAGTTCAGAGAATAGTTGTTATCCAGTCCGAGGTCATACACTGGGAAATCCAATCTAGCAAAGGAAAGGAACAGGCAGGTTGATCAGGTATTACACATGTAAGCACACTCTATCACAAGCATCAGATTGAAGGTTTGGTTTCCACCCAGAGACTGGCCACATTATTCACCTTGCAGGTGGACAAAGAGACGGGGAGAATGCCATAGCAAAAAAACAGGATGCTGCAATGAGGAACAGGAGCACTAGACACTCCTGACAGGGACAAACAGAAACACTGCCAAAATTCTTACAACAATCACCTTTGATCCACATAGTTGATCAGCTCTCCCCAGTCCCCCTTAAATACCTGGCTCCTGTTTTGATCCAGTGTTGTGCCCATCTGCAGTAGTACTTGTCCGCTCTCTCACAGGCACAGAGACAACAGTGGGAGTCATTGGCTCCTCCTGCTGTCAATCAAATTCTATAAGAAGAGGCCAAGCCACACTGTGTGTGTCTATAGATGCACACAAAATTAAACTGACCAAATTAAATCCACGCAACCTGATGTAATAACTGTGTAAGCAAGATGGCACTAAAAACATGTTTCACTTCAGGCTCAGACAATATAGTAATTTGCAGCACTACTTCCCTGAACTTCATAAACAATTGTGTGACAATGAATAAATAAAATCCCTCAGATCAAATACATAAAATGTAGTATAATAAATTCATAGAAGATATTCTAAAAAATAAACGTGAATAATCCATTTCTGCAAATATTTCATAAATTGTTTCTAGTGTTTGTTCTGTTCTGGGAAGTGGTTGCCACCATCCCTATTTCTGTACTTGAAGTGGGAAAAAGACCCTCTTATGGGATTTTGAAGGCAACCAAAAAATAAAAATGCATAACCATTTATACATAAAACCACTTTTATTACAAAACTCTAAAAAGACATAGCCTTGTTAAAAAACACACATGGCCATATTTGGGCCAAGATCCATTGTACACATCAATATGCAGTTGATACTTTGGCAATGTTACATATCTCTTTGGAGGGTTTGATATTCAGCAGATAGTTTGCTTAAGCATCATGCATCCAACGCGTTTCTAGATTTAGTAATTAATCTCTTCCTCGGGGATGATTAGATACTTTTCTGAAATATCAAATAAAGGCTTGCAATAGTATCTATACAATGGTGTCAAAAAATAAACCATAAATTCAAAATATTTGTCATACAATACATACCAATTTATCAAAAACATATTACCAAAAATTATCATAAATTACAATGTTTAAAATATTGTGCAAAAAGTGACAGCGTGTGACACAAATCAAACTCCAAAAATATATAAAAAACTTCAGTAAAGTTCATTGATGATGAAATCCCCTTTCAAAGTGAATAGGAGGAGTTCTCAATATTCACTCTTCAATCTTGTGCGGTGCAACACTCTTCAATCTCATGACACGCATAGTTGCTCACACACAATATGATCCCTACGTAAATATGATGTCAAATCATCGCTTCCCCTTTAAGTGATAACCATTGTGAGTCTGCACTTTGATAAGCTTGGTAATCCGGACTTCAGTATCATTTACATCCCCATATGTCAAACCAGCATATAAAAGAGAAGAGGAAACCTCATAGGGCTCTCTGAATTAAAGTGGTTGTAAAGGTAGAAGTTTTTTTTTTTTACCGTACTAAATTCCATGCAGTAAGGTAAAAAAAAAACCTTCTGCATGCAGCTCCACCCGCCGCCCCCCTAAATACATACCTAAAATTGATCTCAATTGAGTGATGTGCACAAGAGCCAAGGCTCTCTTGGCCCTCTCCTTCCTCATTGGCTCAGACATAGGCCCCCGCTACTGTCAATCACAGCCAGTGAGAAGAGAGCGGGGGCGGGGCCGGACCACAACTCTGTATATTTTATGGACGCACATAGCGGGGCTCGAGCATGCACAAGTGCCCCATAGCAAGCGGCTTGCTATGGAGGCACTCGGCGGGGGGGGGGAGCCAGGAGCGTCAGCGGAGACCCAAGAAGAGGGGGGTTGGGGTTGCTCGGTGCAAAACCATTACACAGATTAGGTAAGTATAACATGTTTGTTATTTTAACAGAAAAAATAAGATTTTACAATCACTTTAAAGTGGAGTTCCGCTTTAAAAAAAAAATTTTAAGTTGGCGGCTACAAATACTGCAGCTGCTGACTTTTAATAATCGGACACTTACCTGTCCCAGGGTCCAGCTTTGCAGCGCCGGCATAGTCACTGTGGGCGCCCAGCTGTGGCTTTACAGCCAGGCAAGCACTGCGCATGGGCAAGCCGTGACTGGCCGGGCAATCATCTGGGATCTGTGATGTGTCCCAGATGATTGCCGAGAGGGAGGGGGAAGAGGTGATCTCCCTTCCGGTGCGCCGTGAGGAAGTGGGAGCTGGGACCCTCTAAAAAGATGGTATCCACTCCCCCCCCCCCAAAAAAAATGACATGCCAAATGTGGCATGTCAGGGGGTCACCTTCCCTTAAAGCGGAAGTTCCATTTTTGGGTGGAACTCCGCTTTAACTTATTAAATTAGCCAAGGGTTAAAACAACTTACAAACATCTGTAGATCAAAGCTCATATCACATCTTCTCTCCCCACTAAGCAATCATCAATCTCAGTGCACAGGAATCATTCCCGATGTGGTGAGCGATTCCCGTGTTACTGCGCTTGACATCAACTGAATACATGGTTGAAATATACTGTATATACAGTATATATATGTGAATTTTTTTTTTACCTGCATAAGCTTACCTATGTATTTTTTGCTCTATATTTAGCTGCTTGCCCGTAGTTCTACTTTAAACTCTTTTGGGAAAATATGTAAAGTATAGAGTATTGAAACTGCTATATAAGTAGGAAAACTAGTTTCTCTATTGTATTAAGATTACAGTTACCATATGTGCATTAAACTTCATCTCTAAGTAGCTGAATTGATAACTTTGCTTTGATGTAAAATGGTTTTGTAAAGTAATCACTTAAAAATGACAGCATTGCAGTTTTGCAAGAACCTTATCTTAAATTATTTCTCTGCAATAAAAAGTTACATTAAAGCCTAACTCCAGTTTAGTACAATACAGGTTAAATCTGCAAAATAGACCATAGGGGAGGATTTTACAAATACAATGCACTCTTTCTACCAATGTCTGTGGCTCTCACTCTAAATAATCTGGAGTATAATGCATCCTATGCCCTTTCTGAAGCTGAACGCTAAGAAAACAGCTAAATAGACGTCTGAAATACATATATATGTAGGAGTGCTTTACCTGCCAAAGGGTTTGTATCTCTGTCCATACCATCTTGAGAATTAACCATCCTGCCACAGCCAGCCACTGAGAAAGAGACCCTGCATGGCCCTGAAATGGCTTTCTGACCTATGTGGCATTAAGTGTTCATAAATTGCTAAAGTGGGTCAACTGACCTATGTGACATTGGGAGTCAATTTTTAAATGCTCACACATTTTATAACTGGGTGGAAATGTAAAACGTGTAAATCCTAGGTGAAATTCATGGTAATCTTGTGTAAAAAAAAAAAAATGTATGTGTATAAATTGCTGAAACAGATTTATTGGTGACCACCCCTATAGCCTGGTGACCTCACTTTTCTCTACTGCACTTATAGTGATATTAAAGTCCAGATCCTCCTCTTCTCGGGTCCCCCACCTGGATCTCCTGGCTTCTCCCTCCTGTCAAGTGCCCACAGAGCAAGCAGCTTGCTCTGGGGGCACCCAAGCAGGCTCGCTACCAATCTCCAACTCTGCGTGTCCATCCACACAAAGAGCAGCTGCTCAGCTCCGCCCCTCTCTCATTCCCCTTTGGCTGGGACAGCAGTGGGAGCCAATGAGGAGAGAGTCCCTGTAGAGCTGAAGCTCTCATGCACATTGCTGGATCATGATGGGGCTCAGTAAATATTTTGGGGGGGCTGCTGCACATATAATGCATGAAGGTAAAAATTCTTTAAATACTTTAAAGTTATATTAAAGTCTATTTTTTTTAATCAAAATAAAAAAGATGTTATAATTACTTGCTCTGTGCAATAGTATTGCACATAGCACTCCCTTACCTCCTCTTCTGGTGCTGTCCGCTCTCTTTTCCTGCGGGTGCATAGACACACACGGTGTGACTTGGCAATGCCCCCTGTTCCCTCCTACTAGGATATGACTGACAGCAACAGGTGCCTCGGGCTCCCAATGCTGCCTGTGTCTCCTGTAAGACCTGAAAGTGAATTTGGAATAGCTGCAGTTGCGAGAGCGCTCACAGGACTCAGTGTTCGGGATTGAAGGGGGGGCGGTGTTAGAGGGAACAGTTAGTGGGAATGCATTAAGGTAAAAAAAACTGTTAGATTTTAGAACCACTTGAAGGATGAATTTCACTCCCTTGACCCCCTATTTTTATTACCCCCTCTTACTTTTTTCTGCTGTTATAACACAGATTTCACATACTCACCCAGCTAGCCAATTTAGTGTTGTCCTACTGTGATACACTGTGCTGCTGTGTGTCATCTTGGTTGCTGATGTCACCAGGTACGTCTGTCAGGTCCTCCAGCAGCATGGAACCTGAAGCATCCTGGCATATGTGATGTACATATCCCAGAAGGCTTCAGGGTGGACTCAGCTCTTCCTTAATCTTCACCGTAGGTTATAGCGCCACCTTCAGGAGTTGGACGCTAGGCAGAAAAAAGAACACACATCACCATCTATGGGCAGTCCTTATTGGTAGTCAACCCCCCCTCTGTTGGGTGTTGTGTCCTTCAATAAACTCAGGGAAAATAATTTTACAGCGCGTACCAAAAACATCCTGTTTTTTTCTGTGTTCATTGAAGGACACAGCTCTTCCTTCTTCACATTTCAAAGCAGTGTCTCCTTGATTTATTGAGGGGTGGGTTATCATAGAAGGAACATGCAACAACACCTAAGATCACCCCCCAGAGAAGAACAAGAGAACTTAAACAGCTGCCTGCAAACACGTTTCAGCTGAAACGTGCATCTGAAGATGCTCAAACATCAACTTTGTAAAACTTGGTAAGGGTGTGCAAAGAAGATTGGTAGCCACCTTGCATACTTGAGATACAGGTGACTGATGTTGGAAGGCCCAGGAGGAGTGTGCCGAAACAGGAAAGGGAGGAGCCCGACTGTTGATGGCATAAGTTTGGACAACAGTCTGCCTGATCCACCGAGGAAGCTTTTATGTGGACCATCTGTAATCACACAAAGAGAAACTGACCTCCGAAAGGAAGTTGTGGCAGACAGATACACACGAACAGCCTGAATTACATCCAAAAAGAGTGCAGTGCAACCTCCTTAGAATGTCAAGGACACGGAAGGAAGGACAATGTCCTCATTCAGGTGGAAATCGGACGCCACCTTTGGAAGGTAGGAGGGATGTAGATGAAGAACCTCCTTATTCTTATGTAAAACCAAATAGGGAAACTTACAGGACATGGTGAAGGTGTTGACTTTATTCTTCCCCTCAGACTTCACAAGGGAATTGGGGAGCTTCAGTAACCAAAACTGCAATGTTTATCCTCATGACAGGTCACAGGAAGCACCCTCATGGCTAACAGAGGACAGAATTAGAAATAGACTTGAAAAATTTTACATTAATAAGTCACCGGATGTCAAGGCTGAGCTCAGCCCTTCCTTTTCAAAGCTGGCCGCTCAGCTGTCGGCTAATTGCCAGCTCCTTTCTCTCCACAGTGACTCTGACCTGTTGATGATATCCTGCTCGTCAGTCCTGCCTATTTAAGCCGTCCAGCCCAGATGATCTCTGCCTTCGCCTTGGTTACATCTCTAGAGACGCTCTCCTGTGATCCTGTTAAAGGCTTGCTTGGCTGACATTCCTCCTGGCTCCAGATCCTGCTTGCTGTTCTACTACGCTCATCTCTGTCTCCCTGATGTTTTGGCTTGTCTGACTATCCGTTCTGGTTCCTGAACTCTGGCTATAGTTTGACTACATTTACTCTGTTTACCTTTTTATTATTATTATTGAACAAGTGTGATTTAACTGTACTTCTGTCTCAGTCTGATTCATGGTTTCTGACACCGGGACCAGATGGCTTGCACCCGAGGATCCTCAAGGAACTCAGTCAAGTAATTGCCAGACTATTGTTCCCAATTTTTACGAACAGTCTACTGACTGGAATGGTACCAGCTGATTGGAGAAAAGCACCAATTTTTAAAAAAGGGCCAAGATACATCCCTGGGAATTACAGACCAGTTAGCCTAACATCAATTGTATGCAAGCTCTTGGAGGGGATGATAAAGGAATATATACAAGATTTTAGTAATGATGGTATCATTAGCAGTAATCAGCATGGATTCATGAAGAATCGTTCTAGCCAAACCAATCTATTAACCTTCTATGAGGGGGTGAGCTGCCATCTAGATAAAGGAAGGCCCATAGACGTGGTGTATCTGGATTTTGCAAAAGCATTTGATACAGTTCCCCATAAATGTTTACTGTACAAAGTAAGGTCTGTTGGCATAGACCATAGGGCGAGTACATGGATTGAAAACTGGCTACAAGGGCGAGTTTAGAGGGTAGTGATAAATGGGGAGTACTCAGAATGGTCCGGGGTGGAAAGTGGGGTCCCCCAGGGTTCTGTCCTGGGACCAGTCCTATTTAATTTATTCATAAACGACCTGGAGGATGGGATTAACAGCTCAATCTCTGTATTTGCGGATGATACTAAGCTAAGCAGGGCAAAAAAAATTCTCTGCAGGATGTGGAAACTTTGCAAGAAGATCTGAACAAATTAATGGGGTGGGCAACTACATGGCAAATGAGGTTTAATGTAGAAAAAATTTAAAATAATGCATTTGGTTGGCAAAAATATGAATGCAATCTGCTCACTAGGGGGAAATCCTCTGGGGGAATTTAGGATGGAAAAGGACCCAGGGGTCCTAGTAGATGACAGGCTCAGCAATGGCATGCAATGCCAAGCTGCTGCAAGCAAAGCAAACAGAATATTGGCATGCATTAAAAAGGGGATTAACTCCAGAGTTAAAATGATCATTTTCCCACTCTACAGGACTCTGGTCTGGCCGCACCTGGAGTATGCTGTCCAGTTCTGGGCACCAGTCCTCAGGAAGGATGTGCTGGAACTGAGTCCAGAGAAGGGCAACAAAGCTAATACAGGGACTGGAGGACCTAAGTTATGAGGAAAGGTTAGGAGCAGAGGCGGCTCTCTAATTAGACAAATTAGGCGGTCGCCTAAGGCCTCGCACTCACAGGGGCCTTGGGGCTGCCAAATTTGCCTGTTCTCAATCACTGAAGTTGACGCTGGCGGCTCCGCCTACCCCCACTGGGACTTTGTGGCTTAGGAGCTGAAGGACAAATCTGATACTGCCCACAGCCTGAGGAATAGCGGCCTCATCACGGAGCGTCCCAGTCCGTGGGGCCTCATATGTAAGTTTTGCCTAAGGCCTCACAAAGCCTGGAGCCGCCTCTGGTTAGGAGCACTAAACTTATCTCTCTGGAGAAGAGACGCTTGAGAGGGGATATGATTTCAATGTATAAATACCGTACTGGTGACCCCACAATAGGGATAAAGCTTAAAGGGAATTTAATAAGACACGCGGCCATTCATTAAATTAGAAGAAAAGCGGTTTAACCTTAAACTGCTTAGAGGGTTGTTTACTGTAAGAGCGGTTAGGATGTGGAATTCCCTTCCACAGGCGGTGGTTTCAGAGGGGAACATCGATAATTTCAAAAAACTATTAGATAAGCACCTGAACGACCACAACATACAGGCATATACAATGTAATACTGACATAAAATCACACACATAGGTTGGGGTTGTGTCTTTTTTCGACCTTGCCTACTATGTAACTATGTAACTATATGGCTGCCAGGTCTGACATGTGGAAGTGATAGCAACCAAGAAGATAATTTTCTGGACAGAGTCAGCAAGGGTGAATCTATGAAATCTTCAAAGGCAAGCTTCTAAAGAACCAACAGAACTTGTAGCTTCAGATCCCGCGGTGTCGATGGAGATTGCACTGGAGAAGCTACATGCTGAACCCCTTGAATGAAGGTTTTGGGATGGTCAAGGCTAAGGAAGAGTTGTGTCCTTTTAGTGAACATAAGAAAACTGAATGTTTTTGTTACTCACTGCAAAATCCCTTTCTTTGATTTCATTGAAGGACACAGCACCACCCCTCTTCTGTGGTTGTTTCTTTGAACTGCTTTGTGATTAACTGAGCAGCCTATAGCATAGAAGGGGTTAAGTACCAGTTAGGACTGCCCATAGGCGGTGCTGTGTTTTGTTTTGTTTTCTTTGCCTAGTGTCCTACTCCTGAAGGTGGCACAATAACCTATGGTCAAGACTAAGGAAAACTTGCGTCTTTCAAATAATTCCAAGAAAGAGGTTTTACTGTAGAAAAAAATCAATTTTTTTCACTTTTTTTCTCTTGGGCCAAAGAATTTCAGGGGAACATTTGTACAAAAATATATAAAAGTCATTTTTACATAATGTTGCATGTCTTTCTACGCATTCGATTATCATGAAGTTGCCAAGTAAAGTACAAACCAAGTTTCGTTTGAGAAGATATTTTCTCTTCTTGATCAGTTCATCTAGACCAGTGTTTCTCAACCCTCTTGTGCCGTGACCCCTTGATAAAATTTCCCAAGTTGTGGGGTCCCCTAACAGTAAAATTATTTTCGTAGCATGGGTTGTCAGCACCCAAGGCAAGACAAGTAATTTGCGCCCCTAACCCATGGACATTTAGCGCTCCCTTTGCCCCTTTCACTTGTACGGTATTAAAACCTCTTATGGTACATTTTAGGATGTACCACTCTGTCTTTGTTCTCCTTTCTTTCCCTTTTATCTCTCTCTATCCTAATTTCTTGTTTGTATTCCCCATGCCTCTCTCAAGCCGTCTTTTTTTTCTTATTTTTTCTCTCCCCTTTTCTTTATTCCTCCCCCTTTTTTCCTCTACCTTCCATGTATTCTCTATTTTTATTCCTTCTCTTACGCCTTGGGGGGGTGGGGGAAATGGGATGAGTGGCAGTGCTGATCAGCCAACTTAGGTGCTCTTGATCAAGGTCATCTGCTAATCTGAGAACTGTAGTTGGGACTTTTAATGGCCACTCTAATCACAGGTAGTGTTACTCACTGTGTCTCCAGCTTCACTGTGTCTCCAGCTCTGTGGTGTCTCGCAGCATTGACACCTATGCAGAAATCAGGAGATAGGGTCTCCTCCAGCCCCTACCACGTCACATTCCTCACCAGTCAGCTGACCTCTAGTCTCTGCCCCCCACCCATGCCGTGAATTGAATGAGCGGCTGGGAAGAGGCTGAGTGGGAGGCTGCGGGCTCCAGGAACAGCTCAGCTGTGCTTCCACAGGCTCCAAAGACAGCCCTGCTGGGTGGCGCGAAAAGACTAGGAGAGTGGTGTGGGCTTCAGGAACAGCCCAGGATTTGGTGACCCCTGGCAAATCGTCAGCCGACCCCCCAGGTTGAGAACCACTGGTCTAGATCTTAAATAATGTAAACTTTCTAGATACGTAAACCACTTACTACTGTTCTACTTCTTCAAGCAGAACTGTACAAGTTATATATTCTGTTCTGCTGACCTCTTGGATGTCAAGATGGGTAAAGAATGATGCAATAAATCATGTGGAGGTGACAAAAATGAAATACCGAACACCACGTATAAATCTGCTGTCTGCAATATGAAAATATATGTTTATCTCATATGTAACACTGTACACTGCTGCCCTTCATTAAGTTTAGGGTTATTGCTTGTAAACCCTTCCACTCAGCATATTCCTGGATGAATAATTCTAAGGAAATATAAGTAACTGTGATGTAAGCATGTGATATTTTCTTGTTTGCCACCTCTTCTACCTTTTATGTATTTTTTAATCTCTATATTACCAGGGGTCTTGTAGGCCTTTTATCATACTAGACTTTGCAGTTGAGAGAAAAAAACATTCCCTTCTGGGTGATATGTATAATTGCAAGAATTTTAGCACACTTTGCAGCAGAATCCTGCCTATTTTCTGTTCTGAAAATAAAAGCTATTAGTTTCACCACGACTCTGGAGGGTCTGATTCATTACAACCACACGGCACACTTTCACAGTTCTAATGAAGAAAGTTGCAGTGTCTGCGTCTCTTTAGAAGTCATCAATATTTCAGGAGGGTCCCACCAAAAATGAAATGCATATTGCAGGGAATGCCTAAAATTTTGCTTTGTAGAGAACATCAGTGAGCCAATCACACAAGTAGGGAATTACATTTCGGGAGGCATTCTGTACTCCAGCTGTGTACAGAACTCCTCCAGGTTGTCATATTGCATTGCATTTTTTGACAGTTGTAGAAAATTACAACGGCATTGGGATTAAAAAAACAAAACAAAGATATTTTTTAATAATATTAAATTACAAAATTGTTTGTGTACTATACATACACTATATTACCAAAAGTATTGGGACATCTGCTTTTACACACACATGAACTTTAATGGCATAGCCCGTAGGGTTCAGTGTTGAGTTGGTCCTCCCTTTGCAGCAATAACAGCTTCAACTCTTCTGGGAAGGCTGTCCACAAAGTTTAGGAGTGTGTCTATGGGAATGTTTTACCATTCTTCCAGAAGTGCATTTGTGAGGTCAGGCACTGATGTAGACAAGGAGGTCTGGCTCCCAGTCTCCACTTGAATTAATCTAAAAGCTGTTCTATTGGGTTGAGATCAGGACTCTGTGCAGGCCAGTCAAGTTCCTCCACCTTAAACTCGCTCATCCATGTTTTTATGGACCTTGTTTTGTGCACTAGTGTGTATTCATGGTGGAAACGGAAGAGGCCATCCCCAAACTGTTCCCACTAAGTTGGGAGCATGAAATTGTTCAAAATGTCTTGGTATGCTGATGCCTTAAGAGTTCCCGAAACTGGAACTAAGGGGCCAAGCCCAACCCCTGAAAAACGACCCCACACCATAAACCCCCCTCCACCAAATGACTTGGACCAGTGCACAAAGAAAGGTCCATAAAGACATTGCTGAGCGAGTTTGTGGTGGAGGAACTTGACTGGCCTGCACAGAGTCCTGACCTCAACACAATAGAATACCTTTGGGATGAATTAGAGTGGAGACTGCGAGCCAGGCCTTCTCGCCCACATCAGTGCCTGACCTCACCTTGCTTCCAGAAGAATGGCCAAACATTCCAATAGACACACTCTTTAACCTTGTGGACAGCCTTCCCGGAAGAGTTGAAGGTGTTAAAGCTGAAAAGGGTGGGCCAACTCAATATTGAACCCTACTGACTAAGACTGGGATGCCATTAACCACCTCAATACCGGGTATTTTCACTCCCTTCCTGCCCAAGCCATTTTTCAGCTTTCAGCGCTGTCACACTTTGAATGACAATTGCGCGGTCATACTACACTGTACCCAAATGAAATTGTTATCATTTTTTTTCCCACAAATAGAGCTTTCTTTTGGTGGTATTTGATCACCTCTGCGTTTTTTTTATTTTTTGCGCTATAAACAAAAGAAGAGTGGCAAGTTTGAAAAAAACACTATTTTTTACTTTTTGCTATAATAAATATCCAATTTTTTTCTTTCTTTAAAACAAATTTTTTCCTCAGTTTAGGCCGATATATATTCTTCTACATATTTTTGGTAAAAAAAAAATCGCAATAGGCGTATATTGATTGATTTACACAAAAGTTATAGCGTCTACAAAATAGGGGGTAGATTTATAGCATCTTGCAGCAGACATATCGGACACTTTTGACACATTTTTGGGACCATTCACATTTATACAGCGATCAGTACTATAAAAATGCATTGATTACTGTATAAATGGGACTGGCAGGGAAGGGGTTAACACTAGGGGGTGATCGAGGGGTTAATTATGTTCCTAGGGAGTGATTCTAACTGTAGGGGGAAGGGACTCACAAGGGGAGGAGACCGATTGGTGTTCCTCTGTACTGAGAACACACCATCGGTCTCCTCTCCTCTGACAGGACCTGGATCTGTTTACACACACAGATCTCTACGGTCCTGCTCGGTTACCGGGCAATCGCGGGTGCCCCGGCGGACATCGCGGCTGCCGGGCACGCGCACTGGGTCCCCAGTGACATGGCTGGCGCGCGCGATTGCCGGGTTGGCAAGCAGTTAAAGTTCACGTGCGTGTAAAGGCAGGTGTCTCAATACTTTTGGTAATATAGTGTATATATATTACATTCTAAGCTTCTGTAATTGTGTATAAAATACCCATACTAGCTGGAATTCTTCTTTAACATTGGTGAGTATATGCCAATCAGCCATAACTTGATGATCACCCACCTAATATTGAGTAGGTGCCCCTTTTGCCGCCACAACAACCCTGACTTATTGAGGCATGGACCCCAGTAGACCTATGAAGGTATGCTGTGGTATCTGACACCATGCCATCACTAGCATAGATAAATCCAAGGAAAATTTCCAAGCTTACTTACCGACCAGCCTGCAGACAACCAAATCAACCTGTCTAATGCCGCATACACACGGTCTGACTTTTCGGCTACAAAAGTCCAACAGCCCGTCCGACAGACTTTCGACGGACTTTTGGCGGACTTGCGGCAGACTTTCTAACGAACGCACTTGCCTACATACGATCACACAAAAGTCCGACGGATTCGTACGTGATGACGTACACCGGACTAAAATAAGGAAGTTCATAGCCAGTAGCCAATAGCTGCCCTAGCGTGGGTTTTTGTCCGTCGGACTAGCACACAGACGAGCGGATTTCTGGGTCCAGCGTAATTACGACGTAAAGATTTCAAGCATGTTCCAAATCTAAAGTCCATCAGATTTGCGGCTGGAAAAGTCCGGGGAAGCCCACACACGATCGGATTGTCAGCCGACTTTAGTCCGTCGGACTTTTGTAGACGAAAAGTCCGACCGTGTGTACGCGGCATAACAGTATGCGTTAAAAACAAGAGGTTTAGTCTGCACACATTTGCAAATACATGCGTAAGCTGCAGAGCCCTGCCAAGGCACCCTGGTATCTGTAGTTCCTATCACTGACTGACGAGTGACTCCACAGTGGAAGCACATGCATTCTGATGAGTAGATGGAGGGCAGATAGACTGAAGGGAGCCCACCCCTTCTTAAAGGAACAGATGCACACTGAGCACCCAGCAAATCGCACAATGGCTGCAAAGGTGCCAGTGTATTGCCTGACCAATATAACATTGTTGCAAAAAAGGAGTCCACTACCCCCACCTATGACTGGCCATTACAGTAAGCAGCATTGGAGGGCAAATAGATATAAACAAGTAGTGCTAAAATCTTGTGAGCCACAAATGGGTTAATGTCTTCAGTGTGAATAAATGAACCTAATTCAGCTGCACACACTAACCACGTTCCATACCGTGTATATGCCAAAAATAAATAAATATATGTGTATGCGCTAAAGGCTATAAATACGTGAACAAAGAATAAAATAAATCTATACAATATTAAAAATTATTATAAAATTATAAACAGTGTCACACACCTGTGAAGAAAGTGACTATAATCCACAATTGAATATATGAAAAATGGTAACATGCACCATGCAAAAAAATGTGAAAAAAAAGGTATAGGTATAGGATTTTTTATATAAAATTTTTTGTATTTATTTTAAATATATTTCATATTTTTTATTTTTCATTTGTGAGTTTCCTATCATACAGCAATAAAAGTTACAGGTCCCTTTAAGGGTTTTTAGGATCCCACAATGATGATTGTGCTGTATTACCGATGTGAGAAACATACTTAGTCCTCAGTATGGTTTTAAACATATTTTTTTTTTTATATTTTTTTTATATATTTTATATTGTTATAGATTATGCCATGAGATTTATACATTTGTAGTTTTTTGTTGTTCCATATATTAATCGCTAGTGCAATTACTGTTATTTGTGGTGTGCGATATGGTGTCTACTCTGATGTGTGGCTCTGTCCTGGATTAGGATTATATTTATGTAGATAGGGTTAAACATCGCTTATAGCTTTTCATTTCCTGCTTTCTCTAAAATATCAAGGCTGGCACACAGCGTCATTTGCTGTTGTTGTTTTTACATAGCTGGAGCCTAACACTAGGATGTCAGCGATCCTAGGCAAAATGGCCGCTGTTGCTCTTTACATAGCTGGAGCCGAACACTAGGATGTTAGCGATCCCAGGCAAAATGGCCGCTGGTATCTTTTACATAGCTGGAGCCAAACACTAGGATGTCAGCGGTCCCAGGCAAAATGGCCGCTGTGATAGTATAAATTACACATAGAGCGCCCGTCCTATTAGATCCCCCAGATGAAGGCACGTATACCCTGTGCCGAAGACGCGTAGGGGAGGAGCAGGACGGAGCTTTCTACACATAGACAGGCAGAGGATTGTACACCGCACCGCACACCACAGGATTCATCTGTATTGCATGTTTTGGATAGGATGGTGCACTGACGCACCCAAGCATTGTGAGTACCCTCCTGGAGGGATTGTTTTTAGGGCTTTTTCAAATAAATTCCTGGCGGTATTATGCTATGAGTCTCCTTTCTTTCATATATGTCACCATTTGCACGAGATACAGATCATCACCAGCATACCCTGTGTGAGCCCTGGAGTGGCTCTAATGCGTGTTTTGACACTGTTTAGCTACTGTGTCACACGCTCTAAGGTGAGCGCATTATCCATTGGGGGTCACTGGAGAGCACTGCAGCATGCCTTAATGTGCACATCTCATAAGAAGAGCATGAGGAATATTTAGCACTTTTTCAAAAAAAACAGCATGAGGATTGCCTGCTATTTGTTTGGACACTATTGTGCACTTTGATTTATATACTCTTATGAATGGCTTGGACTGAGATATACTTATTTGTATGAATTGGTTTCGGACACTTTATTTATCAAGTAGCACTTATATATATATATATATATATATATTTTTTTTAATCATTTAAAGGATTTTTTTTTTTCTCACATTTTTTTGCATGGTGCATGTTACCATTTTTCATATATTCAATTGTGGATTATAGTCACTTTCTTAACAGGTGTGTGACACTGTTTATAATAATTTTTAATATTGTATAGATTTATTTTATTCTTTGTTCACGTATTTATAGCCTTTAGCGCATACACATATATTTATTTATTTTTAGATATAAACAAGGCCAAGGATAAATCCAAGGAAAAATTCCAAGCTTACTTACCGACCAACCGAATCAACCTGTCTAACAGTATGTGTCAAAAACAGGGGTTTAGTCTGCACACATTTGTAAATACATGCGTAAGCTACAGAGCCCTGCCAAGGCACCCTGGTATCTGTAGTTCCTATCGCTGATGAGTGACATCACAGTGGATCCTCCATGAATCGGATTTGTATTTAGTAACACCTGTTTGCTGCTAAGCCACCCCCCTTAATGCCCCAGTGCTTTGGCTGGTATAAAACACTGTAATATACATGGGGGCACATGTAGGTATAATGTGCTTTATTTCCGGTTGGTAGTAATAGCAGTTTCTACATCTGCCCAAAAGTCAAAAACGGCAATTAAAAAATAATTTACAGATGTTGCATGTCCATTGAAACAAAAGGCAAGTGACTGTGGCTTCTGTACAAAGGAACGTGCCATTTTTCCCCTGAATGCCTATCCACCCATTCTAAAAACAAAACAGAAGTCATCTGCTCTGAGATCTCAACACTCCTCGATCCAGGAACTGTCTGTTAGGCCTGGGCACCAGTAAGGTAAGTATACAGCTTTTGAGGGTTCAAGTGAACCTTTTCATTCAACAAGTCTGCTCCAGTCCACAGCAGTACAAACTTTGTTTTCCTTCATTTCCCTCCACTTCATTTAGCCACTGGACTGTGAGGAGTGGAAGCACAGACGATCCCGTTTTTTGAGATAGTGCTGGACCAATAGTTACATATAGTTACATAGTAGGTGAGGTCGAAAAAGTCCATCAAGTCCAACCTATGTGTGTGATTTTATGTCAGTTTTACTTTGTATATCCCTGTATGTTGTGGTCGTTCAGGTGCTTATCTAATAGTTTCTTGAAACTATCGACGACCACCGCCTGTGGAAGGGAATTCCACATCCTTGCCGCTCTTACAGTAAAGAACCCTCTACGTAGTTTAAGGTTAAACCTCTTTTCTTCTAATTTTAATGAGTGGCAACATTTCTTGTTAAACTCCCGTCCGCGAAAAAGTTTTATCCCTATTGTGGGGTCCCCAGTACGATATTTGTAAATTGAAATCATATCCCCTCTCAAGTGTCTCTTCTCCAGAGACAATAAGTTCAGTGCTCGCAACCTTTCCTCATAACTAAGATCCTCCAGACCCTTTATTAGCTTTGTTGCCCTTCTTTGTACTCGCTCCATTTCCAGCACATCCTTCCTGAGGACTGGAGCCCAGAACTGGACAGCATACTCCAGGTGCGGCCGGACCAGAGTCTTGTAGAGCGGGAAAATTATCACTTTATCTCTGGAATTAATCCCCTTTTTAATGCATGCCAATAATCTGTTTGCTTTGTTAGCAGCAGCTTGGCATTGCATGCCATTGCTGAGCCTATCATCTACTAGGACCCCCAGGTCCTTTCCCATCCTAGATTCCCCCAGAGGTTCTCCCCCCGTGTATAGATTGCATTCAGATTTTTGCCACCCAAATGCATTATTTTACATTTTTCTACATTGAACCTCATTTGCCATGTAGTTGCCCACCCCAGTCACGTGCCATGCTTCTCCATACCCAAAAGTACAGAGTACTTTTTCACTCCTGATAGCAGAATAGAATGGAGGACAAGGGAATTGAATACCTGCTGCTGCTGGGTAGGACGTGGGCGTGGGGTGGCGGGGGGGGGGGGGGGTGTTGGTATCAAAGAGAACCTGTTTCTTTGCACTGGTTTGCTTTATTGGCAATTTTATGTTTATCCTCTTTTTTTCATGCTGTTTAAAAGAAAACCTTTGTTTCAAACTATGGGCAATATTCGTAAGGAATAGCTGCCAGAAATAATCCCTTTAAATTAATGATGCCTAGCTTCTACGTATGATCAGACCTTGATCGGCACAGTGTCTCCTAACTTCAATAGCACACTATTGTTGCTGGCCTTCCCATATCTTCTGAAAGAACTATTACGCCCGAGGTAACGGGTTTCAATTGTCTGCTGAATGCCTCCGGTCATGCTCTGCAGTTATTCCCGTCTTGCTAAAAATGGGGTTGTCATTTACACCAAGAAATTACATTATCTACCCATGTCACTTTATAGCGCTGTGCCATATTATCGGATAAAACAATTCCCACTGTCTTTGTGCATCCTTTTACATTGACGTTTCGTACGTCTGTCTAAGTGGAAATTCCTCTGTGGCTTAATTATACGGGCTCCCGTTAAGCTTTCTCTACCTTCAAAAAGTAAAAACAAAGCTCAGTGTGAATCGGATACTAATTGAAACTGAATATAGGGAGTGGGAAGTTTGTCGCTTTGATAAATGTGCTATTATAGTTAGTGTCTTACTGGAGATCAGGGAGCTTTGGATATCTCAAGATTTCTGTTTTGAAAATCTTGCATATTGGCTTTCCATATGAACTTTTTATAGTTAGGACAAATCTAAGGTTTTGTTCACTGGAACCCTTACAGCAATCGTCCATTGATGGGCTTTGTCTTTAAGAGTCTGGAGCCTCCGGGTGCTGCATTGAGGCAGCACATTCGTGTCTATAGAAACGTAGAAAACGCACAGACGCAGCCGCTTGGTCCCAACTTGACAGCTGCTGCATTCCCATAGACATGAATGGGCTGCCTGCATGCCACACCTGGAGGCTCCAGCCGCCTAAAGACATGGCCCATTCCAGCCTCTTAAAGACACAGTCCATTCACTGTGTGAATGAGGCCCAAATGTAAAGCAGTGGTGCTATTTTAAGAATACTAAAAGCTTTTCACAGGTATGACTTGCAGGTATCCAGAGCTACCTGCCCATACCTGAAACACCTTTCGGCATCCTATACTCCACCCAAATGCCAGGCTACTCTGATTAGGCAAAGCTCTGACACTTCTGGATCTTGCTGCTAAGTCCAGCCCATACCCCCCACCCACTACTCCTATTGGCCCAACAAAGGCCAATAGAAATGTGTGGAAGAAGATAGGGGGCAGGAAAACTTCACTACTCTTTGGAACTGGTGAAGCTTTGGCTGATCAGAACATCAGGCATTCAGGTGAACTGATGGATACCAAAACCCGCTGAAGGTATTTGTAAGAATCTTACAGTATTCTTGAAGTGTCAAAGTCTGTTTAGGCCTTATTCACATGGACCGTGTTTGCACACTCAGGGATGCAAAAGCGCTAATCTCAATCTGTGCAGGTAGGTGTCCCTGGATGTACACTATCTGCATTCAGGGAGTCACACCCACGTGGATGTCATATTTGGAACAGCCACTGTATCAGTGCATCTGCTCTGTTCCAGCTGACATGAATGGCACTGCCTGCATGGGACACCTGTGTATCCCCGTGCGGACAAACAATGGCCCTTGCACGTGTATTTGCTGAAGTAGACTCCATGTGAATGAGGCCTTAACATAGAAATTAAAATAATACACTATGGGGGTTATTCACAAAAGGCAAATCCACTTTGCACTACAAGTGCAAAGTGCACTTGAAATTGCACTGAAAGTGCACTTGGAAGTGCAGTCGCTGTAGATCCGAGGTGGACATGCAAGGAAAATAAAAAACAGCATTTTAGCTTGTACATGATTGGATGATAAAATCAGCAGAGCTTCCCCTCATTTCAGATCTATCCCTTAGATTTACAGTGACTGCACTTCCAAGTGCACTTTGCACATGTAGTGCAAAGTGGATTTGCCTTTCGTAAATAACCCCCTATGTCTCTTCTGAATTAAAGTTGCTTACCTTCCTGTCTGCACTGTAAACTGAGCTGTGCATGTACAGCTCAGTGTACTATTTCAACATCTGCCGATACAAATGAACTCTCAGGCAGTGATGCCCAGCCAATTAAAATGGCCAAAGACTGGGAGCCCAGAAGAGGATGTGTTCAAGTTTAGAATGGAAAATGGATAAAATACCTGTCATGGTTTTTTTTTTCCCTGACTGTGCCCTATAGGGGAGATGTTCCTTCACTTTATGTCATGGAGACATAACAGAAAGTTACAGTGCCTTTAAAAAATACTTGTACCAATTGAGATTGTCCACATTTTGTCATGTTACAACCAAAAACGTAAATGTATTTTATTGGGATTTTATGTGATAGACCAACACAAAGTGGCACATAATTGTGAAGTGGAAGGAAAATGATAAATGGTTTTCAACATTTACAATATAAATATGTGAAAAGTGTGGTGTACATTTGTATTCACCCCCCCAGTCAATACTTTGTAGAACCGCCTTTCACTGCAATTACAGCTGCAAGTCTTTTTGGGGATGTCTCTACCAACATTGCACATCTAGAGAGTGACATTTTTTCCCATTCTTCTTCACAAAATAGCTTAAGCTCTATCAGATTGGATGGAGAGCGTCCGAACAGCAATTTTCAAGTCTTGCCACAGATTCTCAATTGGATTTATGGCTGGACTTTGACTGGGCCATTCTAACACATGAAAAAGGAGATTTGGGGGACTTTGAATGAGGCAGGGACCTAGTCATGCCTCCATCCCTATTCATATGAGAAAAAGAAGAGGAGCAGAGTGGGACTTTAAATGAGGCACGCAGTCAATATGAATAGTGAAAATGAAATATGAAAATGATTGGCATTTTTATGTGTCAGATTTGAATAATAATACATTATATATATTGCTGATTATTATCACAATACTTAATCTTTATACATACATAAAAAGCATGAATGACACATATCCATAGGGAAGGATTGTGGGTATAACACCTCTTGACTTCCCATTAGTATTAGGAATAAATACCAAAATATACCAAAAATTAATGTATTAATTACACAGGATACATAATTCTAATAAGAGATAGTAAAAAACACTTGATCAGTTTAACCAGTTTCCGCCTGTCCACTGGCATATGACGGTGGGGCGGTGCAGCTCTTGTTCTGGGCCGCCGTCACATGACGGCGGCACAGAACAGCTGCTGTGGGCGCGCACACCGCGGCGATCGTGGCCGCACCGTGTTGCTAGGACACGGTGCGACACAGATCTGTATAAAGAGCCGCGTCCGCAGCTCTTTAACCATGTGATAGGCTGTGCCCAATCACAGCTGGTCACATGTAAACATGGAGATGCTGGTAATCGGCTCTCCTCGCCTCACACTGGCAGAGCGCGAGGAGAGACGATCAGTGGCATCTCCTCACAGGGGGACAGCTAGGGAAGTAATCAGGGCACTGATCATCAGTGCCCTGATTACAAGATATAAATAAAGTGCCACAAATAAAGAAAAAACCATGCCCACCAATGCCAGCATACAGTGCCCACCAATGGCAGTGATCAGAGCCCACCAGTGGCAGCAATCAGTGCCTACACTGCCCACAAGTGCCACAAATCAATGCCCATTAGCCATGCCAGTCAGTGCTGGCAATTAGTGCTGCCTATCAGTGATGCCCATCATTGCCCATCACTGCTGTCCATCATTGCCCTTCAGTGTCGTCCATCAGTGCCACCCATCAATGCCCATCAGTGCCCATCTGTACTGCCTATCCATGCCGCCTATCCGTGCCCACCAGTGCCACCTCTCAATGCCCGCCACTGCCGCCTATCAGTGCCCACCAGTGCCGCCTATCAGTGCCCATAAGTGTGGCATATTAGTGCCTCCTCATCAGTGTCACCTCATCAGTGCCCATAAGTGCCACCTCATCAATGCCCACCAGTTCAGCCTATCAGTGCCGCCTCATCAGCGTACATCAGTGAAGGCAAAAAATTACTTTGTTACAAAATTTACTGACAGGAAAAAAGTAAAAAAAAATGTTTTTCAAAATTTTTGGCCTTTTTTTTTTAAATGTAAAAATAAAAAACCCAGCAGTGATTACATACCAGCAAAAGAAAGCTCTATTTGTATGAAGAAAATGATAAAAAATGTGTTTGGGTGCAGTGTAGTATGACCGCGCAATTGTCATTCAAAGTGCGACAGCACTGAAAGCTGAAAAATGGCCTGGGCAGGAAGGGGGTGTTCGTGCCTGGTAGGCAAGTGGTTAAACATGATAGGTACAAAATCGCAATGCGTTTCATGGAATTTTATCCAGTTTTCACCTTTCAAGCATATAAAAATCTTCAGTTGTCTTTTGAAAAAAGCCAAAGTGGGGACCCTGTGTAATTCAATTAATGTTTTGTATATTTTGGTATTTATTCCTACTAATGGGAAGTCAAGAGGTGTTATACCTACAATCCTTCCCTATGGATATGTGTCATTCATGCTTTTTATGTATGTATATAGATTCAATATTGTGATAATAATCAGCATTATATATTATGTATTATTCAAATCTGACACATAAAAATGCCAATCATTAACTATTCATATTGACTGCGTGCCTCATTTAAAGTCCCACTCTGCTCCTCTTCTTTTTCTCATTCTAACACATGAATATGCTTTAATCTACAATTCCATTGTAGCTCTGGCTGTATGTTGAGGGTCATTGTCCTGCTGGAAGGTGAACCTCCGCCTCAGCCTTGAGTCTTTTGCAGACTCTAACAGGTTTTCTTCTAAGATTGCCCTGTATTTGGCTCCATCCATCTTCCCATCAACGCTGACCAGCTTCCCTGCCCCTGCTGAAGAAAACCATCCCCACGACATGATGCTGCCACCACCATGTTTCACGGTGGGGATGGTGTGTTCAGAGTGATGTGCAGTGTTAGTTTTCTGCCACACATAGCGTTTTGCTTTTAGGCCATAAAGTTCAATTTTGGTCTCATCTGATCAGAGCACCTTCTTCCACGTTTGCTGTGTCCCTCACATGGCTTCTCCCAAACTGCAAATGGGACTTCTTATGACTTTCTTTCACCAATGGCTTTCTTCTTTCTTGCCACTTTTCCATTAAGGCCAGATTTGTGGAGTGCAGGACTAATAGTTGTCCTGTGGACAGATTCTCCCACCTGAGCTGTGGATCTCTGCAGCTCCTCCAGAGTTACCGTGGGCCTCTTGGCTGCTTCTCTGATTAATGTTCTCCTTGCCTGGCCTGTCAGTTTAGGTGGACGGCCATGTCTTGGTAGGTTTGCAGTTGTGCCATACTCTTTCCATTTTCGGATGATGGATTGAACAGTGTTTTGTGAGATGTTCAAAGCTTGGTAAATTTTTTGTATAACCTAACCCTGCTTTAAACTTCTCCACAACTTTATCCCTGACCTGTCTGGTGTGTTCCTTGGCCTTCCTGATGCTGTTTGTTCTCTAACAAACCTCTGAGGGCTTCACAGAACAGCTGTATTTATACTGAGATTAAATTACACACAGGTGGACTCTATTTACTAATTAGGTGACTTCTGAAGGCAATTGGTTCCACTAGAGGGGGCTGAATACAAATGCTCGCTGCACTTTTCAGATATTTATTTGTAAATAAATTTGAAAATCATTTATCATTTTCCTTCCATTTCTCAATTATGTGCCGCTTTGGTGTTAGTCTGTCACGTAAAATCCCAATAAAATACATTTACATTTTTGATTGTAACATGACAAAAGTATTGCACTTACATTAGTAGAGGTAAAACCAGCATTGTGTACAAACCTTTTTGGATTTTACACTATCTGGCATCTCTTTCATCTTATGATCAATCTGATCATGAGGTGGATGGAGATTGGTTTGAATATCCTGCTTATGCCCTGATGGATCTGAGGATACATCTCCAGCTGATGACCCCTGCAAAGATTGTTACATCAAGCCCGTTTGGCCCTTCATAATAAAGGGTCCAGTCTCTCTGGTAAGAGTCTATATTGCCTGTGGTGACAGTGGAGGCACGAGGTGGAGTTTTTTTTTTGGATTCAACTATTTATCATGGATTTGTGTTTTTCTACAGTTGGACTTCAATAACCCAATACGAGAACCAGTTGTAAACACATTTTCTGCTCACGGCTTCCGTCCCCTACACTTGCACCAACATTTCATGCGTCTCCGTTTTCCTCAATTTGATTGAACTTGATCTTCACTGGTTGCTTCATTGCACTGTGACCTTACCTCTCACATGGACTGCATTCGACTACTTGCAGAGGGTGTACCCTGATGGTCACGTGTACGCCACGCTAGGTGGTGCTTCTTGACATGTCTCTGTATAGCCATCTATGTTACTGTTGAGATATTGGACCATTTACCGAACTGCTTAGACACGGCTCGTTTGGATAATATGGTACACAGCCACAAATTAAGGTGAGCACTACACATCTGTTTGATTACATCTGGTTCTCTTAGAGACGACTCTGTTTTTGTATTCTTTTAAAATATACAGAGTGACTGGGTCCCTTTTAATGAGTTGTACTTAGTAACCACTTCCGGAACGCTGCACGCCGATATACGTCATATAACGATAACTAGCTAGCTGCCATAACCCGGTATCCTCTTCTTCGGCTGGCGGTCCGCTTTCCTATAAGAGTGGTCCCTGTGGCGGAATCGCTACAAGATCACTTTTATCGGCGGGGGGAGGGGTGGGGGGGAGTGATCTTGTGCGCTTACCGGAGCCGTTGGAAACGGCGGAGGCTATCGGATGTTTCCCCTTCCTGGGTATGGAGACGACTGAGGGGAAGATGGCCCCCACCCATCTCCATAACATTGCAGGGCGGAAGCGACGTTAAAACGTCACTTCCGCCCATAGCTCTTAAAGAGCCATTTTTTTTTTTTTTAATGACAATTTTTTTTTTTTTATTATTGCATTTTAGTGTAAATATGAGATCTGAGGTCTTTTTGACCCCAGATCTCATATTTAAGAGGTCATGTCATGCTTTTTTTCTATTACAATGGATGTTTATATTCCTTGTAATAGGAATAAAAGTGACAGAATTTTTTTTTTTTTTTTTAAACTGTGTAAAAATAAAAGGTAAAATAAATAATAAAAAAAAAAATTTAAACGCGTCCCATCCCGCAGAAGCGAACGCAAAAGTAGCGCCTGCATATGAAAACGGTGTTCAAACCACACATGTGAGGTATCGCCGCGAGAGCAATAATTCTAGCCCTAGACCTCCTCTGTAACTCAAAACATGCAACCTGTAGAATTTTTTTAAACGTTGCCTATGGAGATTTTTAAGGGTTAAAGTTTGTCGCCATTCCACGAGCGGGCACAATTTTGAAGCGTGACGTGTTGGGTATCGATTTACTCTGCGTAGCATTATCTTTCACAATATAAAATAAAATTGGGCTAACTTTACTGTTGTCTTATTTTTTTTTATTCAAAAAAGTGAATTTTTTCCCAAAAAAGTGCACTTGTGCAAATACTTATTGCAATGACCGCCATTTTATTCTCTAGGGTGTTCGAAGAAAAATGTATAATATTTGGGGGTTAATTTTCTAGCATAAAAATATGTTTTTAACTTGTAAACCCTGAGTCTGAAAAAGAGGCCTGGTCTTTAAGTGGTTAATAAATCTCAAAAAGAGGCTCGGTCCTTAAGTGGTTAATTTGTAACATTGCTGACACACCTGGAATAATATCTGAGCATCCTCTCATACAGAGGCGATAAGCGGATGCGTTCCGACAAATGTTCTGCTGTACCAAGCTCTTTTTTCATACTTCATAGTAACATATGTTAATCTGTCAGTACACATCGCAGCTTTAGAACTGCAGGAGGCTTTTTAGTGCGGGTATGTGATGTGACGAAAAAAGTCGATTTAACGCCACGTATATAACCGCTATAGCAGATTGAGGTGCAATGAGGTGCAACCACGAGTCTGAGACAGCTGCGTTGTCTTTTATATTCCAAATCGGACTGACACAATGGGCAGTTCATATTTTGTAGCTATGATAACTTTTTAAAGAGGAACTGCAGTCGGCTCACATAATTTGTAATAAAAACATCTTTGCCATTCTGAAGCTTCCCTCCAACCACTTTGCATATTATTTTATATATACTGTGATTCTGCCAGATATGCTGCAGAAATCTCGCTGAGTCTGGCTTCAGCCATTTTAACTGTGGGCAGCTGAAGCTGCGGCCTGTTCACTTCCTGGATTTACACAGAGGCACACCTCCAGCTCTGCAGCTGTCATTGGCGCTCTAATGTCTCATCCCCCCTCCCTTCTTGACAAACTCTCACGAGAGTTATGCCGCGTACATAGACCGGACATTTCCGGCAGACTAGGTCCGACGGAATCAGTCCGTCAGACATTCCGATCGTGTGTGGTCTAATCCGATCGTTTTTCATTTAAAATCCGACGGACCTAGAAATAGAACGTATTTCAAATCTTTCCGACGAACTCGATACCTATCGGGAAAACCGTTCATCTGTATGCTGGTCCGACGGACTCAATACCTATCGGGAAAACCGTTCATCTGTATGCTGGTCCGACGGACCAAATACGACGGAAGGGCAGCTATTGGCTACTGGCTATTGAACTTCCTTTTTTAGTCCCGCCTTACGTCATCACGTTCAAAACTAATGGACTTTCGAACTGACTTAGTCCGTTGGTGTGTGGGCAAGTCCGTTCGTTCGGAACTCCGCCAAAAGACCGTCGGGAGGGCCGTTGGACCTAGTTTGACCGGAAAGTCCGATCCAGTGTACGCGGCATTAGAGAGAGCTGTGTATGATGTCATAAGCCTAGGCTAATGACCAGACAAGAAACAGGAAGTGGGCTGTATAAGGTATTTACTGGCAGAAAAAAAAAACGTTTTACTGTCCAAAGTTAAAACAACAAGGGCAGAACATTTAATAGATGGAAAGTTGAAAAATGACTAAAAGTCCGCTTTAAAGTCCAAAGCAACTAAAGTAGAAAAAAAATAAATAAATAAATATTCAAGAGGGACATGCTAAAAACAGAATTGCTTTCACATGTACATTGTACTTTTACTGATCCATGAATAGCTTTATTATTTAAAGCGGACGTAGCATCAGATATATTTTTTTATGCATTGTGCATTTATGCTAATTAATGTGTACATTTAAAGGGATTGTAAAGTCAGAAGTTTTTTTTTTTATCTTAATACATTCTATGCATTAAGATAAAAAGCCTTCTGTGTGCAGCCACCCTCTAATACTTACCTAAAACCCATCTCTATCCAGCTATGTGCACGAGACTCTCCCTCCTGATTGGCTGAGACACAGCAGCGAAGCCTTTGGCTTCCACTGCTGTCAATGAAAGTCAGTTTGCCAATCAGGAGAGAGAGGGGGTGGGGCCAAACTGCGGTTCCGTGTCTGAATGGACACACCGTGATGCGGCCTGGCTTGGGTGCCCCCACAATAGCAAGCTGCTTGCTGTGGGGGCACTTGGCAGGGGGGAGGGGCCAGAAGCGCCGATGAGGGACCCGAGTTGCGGAGGATCTGGGCTGCTTCTGTTGAAAACCATTTCACAGAGCAGGTAAGTATAACGTTTGTTATTTTTAAAGGAAAAATAAACAAGACTTTAGTATCGCTTTAATACCTCTCAGATCACATTACGTCCCCCCCTGACAATGCCTTCATCTACTTTTCTCTCCAGGAGGACAGTGTCATCTTTGTTCAGGCATCATCCAGGTCCAGCCCCTGCTGCAGCCTCTCATCTTGTGACTTGCTACAAAGTTATAATGTTTCATTCTTAAAATGGAAGTAAACTTCCATCACTAACTTTTACCTACAGGTAAGTCTATAATAAGGCTTACCTACAGGTACTGTAAATCTCTCCTAAACGTGCTCCATTTAGGAGATATTTACTGTACAAGCAGCCAGTGATATCAATGCTGCATGCGCTTCAAAAAAACATCCACCCGTGCCATTCCTTCAGAGCCCTGTCTCATAACCGGCGGTACCCGCGCGCATGCACAAGAGTGACATCATCGCGGCTCTGACCAGTCACAGAGCCGGGAACCTGGAAACAAGATAGGTGAAGATGGGAGCGCCTGCAGCACTGACATCTCGGCGCTGGAAAAGCTTTGTTTTAAGGTAAATTTTAACATAATATTTGCTAGTATGTGATGCATACTAGCACATTATGACATCACCTTGCAGGGTAAGAAAAAGAAAAAAAAACGTCCAGCGGTTTACAACTGCTTAACCGCTTGCCAACCAGCCGCCGTAATACTGCAGCAGGTCGGCACGATCCCGCAAGCCGTCGTAGCTATACGTCGGCTCCTTTAAGCGGGATAGCAGGCGCGCGCCCCCTGCACTGCGGGGGGGTGCCGATGCTCGTGGCCGACGGTCGCGATGACCGACCACGAGCGATTGCGGGCACGAGAGGCAGAACAGGGACGTGTGTGTAAACGCACAAATCCCTGTTCTGTTCTGTGAGGAGAGACAGATTGTGAGTTCCTAATAGCTAGGAATCACGATCTGTCATTTCCTCTAGGTCAGTCCCCTCCCCCTACAGTTAGAAACACACCCAGGGAACACAGTTAACCCCTTGATCGCCCCCTAGTGTTAACCCCTTCCCCGCCAGTGACATTTTTACAGTAATCAGTTTATTTTTTCAGCACTGATCGCTGTATAAATGCTAATGGTCCCAAAAATGTGTCAAAAGTGTCCGATTTGTCCGTCATAATGTCACAGTCCCGATAAAAATCGCAGATCATCGCCATTACTAGTAAAAAAAAAAATTATAATAATAAAAATGCTATAAATCTATCCCCTATTTTGTAGACGCTATAACTTTTGCGCAAACCAATCAATATACGCTTATTGTGATTTTTTTTTACCAAAAATATGTAGAAGAATACATATCGGCCTAAACTAAGGGAAAAAATTGCTTTAAAAAAAAAAAAATGGGGATATTTGTTATAGCAAAAAGTACAAAATATTGTGTTTTTTTTTCAAAATTGTCGCTCTTTTTTTGATAGCCAAAAAAAAAGCTCTATTTGTGGGGAAAAAAAAGGATGTCAGTTTTGTTTGGGTGCAACATCGCACGACCACGTAATTATCAGTTAAAGTGACGCAGTGCCGAATGGCCTGGTCATTCAGCAGCCAAATCTTCCGGGGCTGAAGTATAGGCTTACCTGTAGGTAAAAGTGGTTGTACAACCACTTTAGGATAGCTCTCTAAGGGAAACATTGAATTTCACGTGTCATCTGACCTGGGGTGTCACAAGTCGGATCCTATGTCGAATCAGGGTGAACTGAGCCTATGGGCACAAGTCGCCTTGAATTAATGCTGGAACCTTGTCTAAAGTCGGAGCAACTTCAGTAGTGCTACTTAAGACGGCTCTCATTGACTAAAATAGGATTTCACGTGACTTGGGGTCTAACAAGTCGGATCCAAACTCTGTGTAAACCGAGCCTCAATCTACCAGCACAGTTTTAATACATGTGGGCATAGAATTCTGCTCTGACTAATAATTATTAAGGTGTTACTATACCCATAACAGTAAAATCAGTCTGTATATGCAGTAATACTCACTGTGGAACCTAAGCGGTTCAAAACAGCCACAAACAGCCATTGTGGCTGTTTGATCCTGTCTTCTCTGATCCTGCCCTTTTACTGTCCCCAATCCATCTGCTGATAGTACCTTGGAGGCACTCTGCACATGCTCAGTTTAGTGTGTATTTCTAGAGGTTTTTTTTTTTTTTGGAGTGGGGGAAGGGTGCATGTGAACTCAGGGCCAATCAACTCTGGCCAGACAGAAAGTCAGGTATCCTGCAGCCTCATAGGACAGTCAGCGTAAGTTGAAATCTCCTCCCACAAGCTTTAACAAGATACTGATAGAATTCACATAACTGGTCTAACTGCTGATGAGAAAAGGTATTTAGCAGTTTATCTTTACTAAAATAATTGCATTTCCATGTTCGGTGTACTAAGGGAGACCAGATATAGAGAACGCAGAGTCCTGGGTCTAGTAACACTTTAGACCGTATTGTGTGGACTATAAAGAACAGACAATCAGGCAACTTAGGAACACGTTAGTCAAGATAATTCTGCAGTTATGCAGATAATGTCACAATGAAATGAGACTCACTAATGTTATCAGGTTAAATTTAATTATCAGATGTGTCCTTGTAAAATTCATTTTCCTAAGACACTATATTTAAATCTGGCACACTCCCAACTTCTGTCATTCAAGTTGCTTTTTATCCCAGTGACTGGGGCTGGGAAATTTCCTCTAATTAAGCTCTTTGTGCTGTCGTAAACTTGACCGTTCTTCATTAATTTGCTTATAATTGCTATTGCAATATCCTAACACTAATCAGTCTGTGAGACTTAAAGTGATTGTAAGGGGTTTTTTTTTTTAAACTAACAAACATATCATACTTACCTTCACTGTGCAGCTCGTTTTGCACAGAGTGGCCCTGAACCTCGTCTTCTGGGGTCCCCCAGTGGCTTTTGCGGCTCCTCCCTACATCAGATACCCCCCTTGGAAAAAGCGCTCTCTCTGGGGGTTACCTTGCGGGCGCGCTCCTGAACCATCATTTGGCGTTCATAGCCGCCGAATGTATGACTCGACACCCCCCACCGGCGCCCACGTCATTGGATTTGATTGGCAGCAGCGGGAGCCAATGGCTGCACTGCTATCAATCTATCTAATCAACAGCCGAGAACCCCAGGCAGAGGGACAGCGCGTTCCCGCTGGGTGAGGTTCCAGGGCTCTAGTAAGTAAAACGGGGGGCTGGGGGGCCAGTCACTGCCAAGTGTTTTTTCACCTTAATGGCCTTAATACAGAGTGGCCCCGAACCTCATCTTCTGTGGTCCCCCGGCGGCTCTCGTGGCTCCTCCCCACATCAGATAAAACCTAGGAGAAGCACTCTCCCGGGGGGGTTACCTTGCAGGCGTGCTCCCTAGTCCATCATTCGACATCCATAGCCGCCGAATGTATGACTCAGCCCCGCCCCCCGGCGCCCACATCATTGAATTTGATTGACAGCAGCGGGAGCCAATGGCTGTGCTGCTTTCAGTCTATCCAATCAAGACCTGAGAACCCCAGGCAGAGGAACAGCGCGACCCCGCCGGATGAAGTTCCAGGGCTCAGGTAAGTAAATCCGGTGTCATGGTTATGCAATAGAGTTTTCTCTGTCAGATTACCTGTCTCCATGTGTTCATCTCTAAAGATCAGCTGCCTCTCACCTGACTGGATTTATAACCTCTCCTCTAAGCATGGCCCCACCCCAGGTCCTATCAGGGAACCCTACATCAACCTGTGCACTGCAAGCCAGCAGTGCTAATCAACCATTGTGTGTTAGCGTCCGTGTATACTTGCTCCTCATTAGCCATGGGATCGACAGCGTGAGCCATTGGCTTCTGCTGCTGTCAATTACAGCCTGTGAGGAGTAGGCAAGGGGGCAGGGCTGTGCTGTGTGTGTCTGTGAACGCACACAGCCCTGCTCATGAGCGAGCCCGCATGAGTGTCCCCACTGGCTGGCTATGGGTGCATTTGGTAGGGGGGGAGGTGCCAGGAGTGCCAGTGGAGGACCCCAGAAGAAGGAGGATCATGGCTTCTCTGTGCAAAATCATTGCACAGAGCAGATACATATCATGACATGTTTGTTTTTTAAAAGTGGACCTTGCAGTAAAATGTAAAAGTCTGTTAAAATATCTGGGCTTCCTCCCCTATACTAAATGACAATATTAAAGTTAAAAGTTTTAAATATATCGACCTTACCCCCTCACTTCCACATGCTGTACCTAGGCATAGGTGACATCATGTACGATTCCTTGGAATCCTAAATATCTCATATCTCAAGAGAAGACCCTCCAGTGAGATTTGGGGTACTTCACACTCTCATTGAGGAAGAATGGAGGTTGAACCCACGGGTGCCTTTTCCAGGACGATAGTGACCTCACTCCCAGCAGTACTGAAGTCGGAGGTAAGTATATTTACCAATGTTTTCTTACTGGTGTTCCCCCCCCCCCCCCCTTCATGTTGCTATTTAGTTTGGGGAAAAAGAGGGGGCGTACATATTAAAATTACTTTCCATTTTACTACAGGGTCTGCTTTAACCTGTCATTTAGGCATGCAGTGGCGTCTCCAGCTTTCATATTTAGGGGGGGCACATGGGGGGACAGGGACAAAAGTAGTGGGGTAACTATAAAATGCAATTATATATATATATATATATATATATACATATATATATATATATATATACATATATATATATATATATATATATATATGTATCCTGGGGCCCTTTACTACGATCCCACAACAGCCCTTTCACATGTTCTGCAGTGAGCTCCCTTCCTACTGTATTGGGGCCCCCCCAGGGTGGCAGAAAATAGATATATGTCATCAGCATACTAAGAAAATATAAGGGTCCAAAGCAGTGGGAGAACTATCAGGTTTGCAAAGGTTGTCTTGCCTCCGGGCCCTGGTGTTCTGCCACTGTGGAGTTCCCCAGCCTCCTCTTGCTGTCCTGCCCCTGCTATTGACTGCTCTGGTCTGGCATCCCTTGGAATTTACAGGCTGGTTCTCCTGTCCTAAGGATAGGAGAAATCAGTCTGTTTTTTCAGTAACTGAGAGTCCTGGTATAGTCCTTCCTGCAACTCGCTCTTCTCCCTGCCAATGAGGATGCAGGGGAAGGAGCAGATTGGGCGGCCGTGGTTGTGTGAGCACTCGCATTATGCAGTGTCAGCGAGCAGAGGGAGGAATCACCCGCAGGACGCTCTCCCTCTTAGACATTGCCTTTTTTTATTGGGGGGGGGGTTCACATGGTGGGGCACAGCATAATGTTGGGGGGGTCAGGGCCCCCTCTGGCCCCCCCCTAGGGTCGCCATTGTAGGCATGGTAACTGAAACAGCCAGATGGTTGTATATATTTTTTACACATAGGTGTTATTGGTGATTTGCTTTCTGCCATGCTGGATGTAGATAATAAAAATATATATATACCGTAAATAAGACTGGTGAACCTTGCGCTCAAAAAGAAAACAGACAGCTGCCCTTTTAGAATCTTGAATACAGGATAAATTGGTGAAAAAAGAAAAAAATATAGGTTACAATTGTATCACAATGTGATCAATCCCATTATGAAATTGACAAGTAAGAAAATATCGATTAAAAAAAAAAGTGTCCATATAATGTTTCAAAACAAAATACAACGTGCAGTTTTTCAGCTGTATATTAATACACATTCAAGTGCTCCAATGCCTCACACATGCTTTAGTGTGAAGCATTGGAGCACTTTATTGTGTATGGACCAAGAGGCAGATTGGGATAGAGGTTGAATAACTAGAATAGCTAAGAACAATTGAGGGTGGAGGCTAACACAGTCATACAAATCTTCCTTGACCCACATTTATGTAGTTTGGTTCTCAGAGAGAAAATAATCCTCTGGGGCAATAAAATCCAGAAAATTTTATTTTTTGCTTGTTTGGCAAAGTAACGTATTTCCAGGTTTAGTCTTTTTACATACAGTACTGTGTAAAAGTTTCAAGCAGGTGTGGAAAAAATGCTGTAAATTAAGAATGCATTCAGAAGTAGAAGTCTTAATAGTTTATTTGTATCAATTAACAAGATGAGAAGTAAATGAATAGAAGAGAAATCAAAAAAAAAATTTGGTGTGACCACCCTTTGCCCTCAAAACGGCATCAGTTCTTCTAGGTACACTTGCACACAGTTTTTGAAGGAACTCGGCAGGTAGGTTGTTCCAAACATCCTGAAAAACTAACCACAGATCTTCTGCTGTCTCAAATCCTTCTGTCTCTTCATGTAATCTCAAACAGACTTGATTATGTTCAGATCAGGGCTCTGTGGGGGCCAAACCATTACTTCCTTGTACTCCTTGTTCTTTACACTGAAGATAGTTCTGCCTGTATTTCTCAGCATTGAGGACACCATTGATCCTGGTCAAATCCCCAACTCCATTTGCAAAAATGCAGCCCCAAATTTGCAAGGAACCTCCACCCTGCTTCACTGTTGCCTGCCGACATTCATTATTGTACCGCTCTCTAGCCCTTCTGTGAACAAACTGCCTCCTGCTACAGTCAATTAAGTATTTCAATTTTTGACTCAGCAATCCAGAGAACCTGCTGCCATTTTTCTGCACC
Source organism: Lithobates clamitans (assembly GCA_037952925.1). Lineage (NCBI taxonomy): Eukaryota > Metazoa > Chordata > Amphibia > Anura > Ranidae > Lithobates > Lithobates clamitans. The sequence continues at coordinate 545,947 of JBBGZY010000303.1, forward strand.
CCAGTTCCTATGTTTCCATACATTATTGATTCGCTTACCCTTGTTTTCATGTTGGAAGTATGGCTTTTTGGCTGCAATTCTTCCATGAAGACCACCTCTTTCTGGACAGTAGATGGCACTGATTGGCATCTTCTGATGTTGAAGGGAAGCAAGCCTGATGTGTCTACTGCATTCATTTTTCTTGGCCAAACACTGCATTTACGGTCTTCCATGTTTCCTGTTTCCTTGTGCTTCTTCAAAAGAGCTTGAACACCACATCTTGAAACCCCAGTCTGCTTTGAAATCTTTGCTGGAGAGAGACCTTTCTGATGCAGTATAAATACTTTGTGTGCTCAGTCTTGCCATGGTGTACCTGTGACAAGAAACTTCCACAACCTCACCTTAGTAGCAAAGTTTGGCTGTTCCTCACTCAGGTTTAAGCTTCCCTCGCAGCTGTTTCTGTTTCAGGTAATGGCTGTTTCATCCTACTTATGAAATTGATGATCATTAGCACCTGCTTGGTATAATTGGTTAATCATACACCTGACTCTAATCCTACAAATTCCCTGTCTTTGTGCAGGTGTAAGAATTGAAGCTGGTTTAAAGCCAAAGGGTAGTCACATATTAAATATTGATTTGATTTAGATTTTTCTTCTGTTAACTCATGTTGCATTTTGTAAATTGATAAAAAAATAAGCAATTAAAATATAGATTTTTGAAAGCATTCTTACTTTGCAATATTTCTTCACAAAATTGCCTAAAGTTTTTATATAGCACTCTATATTATATAGCAAGTGTCTCCAAACTTTTTAAACAAAGAGCCACTTTACTGTCCTCAGGCTTTAAAGAGGGCCAGACTGTGGCCAGTGGGAGTAGAAATAGTTCTAGCATTTGTGGTAGTAAACAATGCCCCATCTTTGGTATTGGGGAGAGTGTGACGGACCATCCAGCACCCAGCTTGGGTGCCTCCATCAAGATACAGCTTCCTCCAGTCTGGAACCAGGTATTCTATCTGAGAATTGCACCCAAGAACTAGACGACACTAGCTTAGGTGGAAACTGGAACTCACTTTATTGTAAACTTTATACCACACACAATTAGGTAAGAGCTTGATCACATTATGCAAACTGTGAACAATAAGATAATTAACATAGCTGAGGAACAGCCAACATAAACAGAACGCGAATTAAAAAGTAAACTAATTAACAATTGGTCACCTAGACAAGCCTAGGTGGCCCAGGTCACTGCTCACCCAGACAATGCTTTGATTATTTAGAGATCCCACCTCAGACTGTACCATTATACAACAGTCTGTTAGACAGACCCTTGTACAATGTTCCAGCAGTCTGAAAAAGTGGAATTAATTTATCTTCATAACTTTTTTGAGGGAGATTGTTAAATATAAAATAGGATAAATATTACTGTCCCAAGTGGATGGGCTTCTCCAACTCAGTCTGCGGGAGGGCCACCATATTCCCTCTGACCATTAACCTGTACAAGATTAATATTATGCCTTTCCATCCACTCCAGAAGGGAAGCTTTATTGTCCTTGTTCAGAGAAAAAATCCAAGCCTTGATCTCATTTCCAATGATGGGTGTTGTCCATTATTAGAGAATGATCTGCTCTCTCCACAGGATCAGAGGCTGAACTGAGCACTTCACTGAGCACTTCACCATGATCTGGCCAGAAGACGCAGACAAAATCCCTGGTCTCCTGCATGAGCCATAATCAGCGGGTAGAAGGCCTGCCCCTAGTCCCCCCCAAAAGCCTCTGTCCCAGTTGGGTCTGTCACAGCGAGTAATAGAGCCCCATTGTTGGTGTCAATGGGAGAAATAGTGCCTCGAGGAAAAGGGCCACATCTGACCCTTGAGCCACAGTTTGGAGACCACTGTTATGTAGGAACCCTGCGCACACACCTTCATTGCAAATGCTGAAATTTGACACCTAATATGCCTTGATAACATTACCTATTATAGAAAAAATTGATGGTGGAGTGTTTATTGAAACTTAATAGAGAGTGTTTATTTAGAGATGTAACTCAATTCATATTCAGGTTTCCCTGGCAGAATATCATCAAAGCTCAGCAGTCGAGTTTAGTAGTAATATACTGGGAATATGAAGAAGTCATTATTAGCAGGCATATCGTATTATAATAGCCTCTTGCTTATTTCCATGTCTGCACACATACAGTGCATTAGAAATCCTCAGTGCCAGACTGTAGTGCTAATAGCAAAATGCAAATATGCCCATTATTGTAATCTTCCCACATTTGCAAACTCCGAAATAAGAGATAGTTGTGATTGCTTTGGGAAAACAAGTTGCTGTTATTTTTCTCTTGGTACCATTGTTTGACTTTGGTATACAGTTTAGAAATCAAGGCCGTGAAAGCTTTTCAAACATAAGACGGGGGGTTTAAAACACAGGCTGTGCCTAGTACACAAAGTTTTGAAATCGATTGTGCTGTAAATTGATGCTTTCTGCATTTATAAATCCCTGACGTGACAATATACAGACAGAATATTTTTTTTTAAAAAGCTCTACCTCATATCTTTAACCACTTCATTACTGGCCAATGCTGACACTTCTCACATACATGTAAAAACACATTTTGTTTGCTAGAAAATTACTTAGAATCCTGAAACATTTTATTTATATTTATATATATATTTATATATATACGGTGTATATATACGGTGTTTTTTTTTTTACTTTTTTTTTTTTAGCAGAGGCCCTATAGAGTAAAATGGTGGGTGTTGCAATTTCTTTATGTCACACTGTAATTGAACAGCGGTTTTCATTTTTTGGGGAAAAAATACACTTTCATGAATTTATTTGCACACAAACACAATATAATAACCAATTGTTTTGTAAGACATAAAAGATGATGTTACTCTGAGTAAATAGATGTCACACTTTAAAATTGCCCCCCCCCCCCGGAATGGTGGCAAACTACGGTACTTAAAGTTCTCCATAGGCGACGTTTTAAAACACTTTTACAGGTTACCAGTTTAGAGATACACAGGAGGTCTGGTGCTACAATTATTGCTCTCACTGATGTTTGCAACAATGCCTCCAAAGTGTGGTGTGCTCACCATTTACATATGCATTCAGGACTTGCGCATGTATTCACATTTGCACGTAAGCACCAGGGACAGGGGCCCTTTAAATTTATATTTATTTTATCCAAAACTCTTTTTCATTTTTATTTTATATTAACTTCATTGCTATCACACGGGATAAACAACATCCCTTATGACAGTGTGGGCTGTGACAGGTCTTCTTTATGAAGAGATCTGAGGTCTTTTAGACCCCAAATCTCTCCTCTGGCCTCCAATGCAGCCAATCAGACACAGATCAATTTGATTGCCTGCTTTCCTAGCCACTAGTGGCTAGGTAAACAAAGAGCCAAAACCGTAAGCGACAAGGATTTCTAGGGTCACAGAGAGGAAGGAACAACGTCAGCTTCTCTCTCTCTCTCTGCAGTGCCACCATCGCCACTGGTCCCATCGCTCCCGGGCTCAGCGATCAGATGGCTGAGCGCAGAAAGGCAGCGAGGGGGAGGGGGGACACACCCACAGAAGTGATTGAGCGGCTGTTTAGCCACTTGAATTATTTCTGCCTAAAAGGGAATCTCTGGCTGCAAATTTTGATACCAGGATGCAGGTGCAGGCATCATCCCGGTATAAACTCTTCAACCGAAGGACATCCATGGACATCCTACGGTAATTAAATGGTTGGTTAGACAATCACCTTGTAAAACAACCCACTTAGTTTAAAATAGAAATGAAAGACCAAAGTGTGTATAGATATAAAAAACATAAATACCTTCTGTCATGGTTATGCAGTAATGTTTGTCAGCTTACCTCTCCATGTGTTCAGATTAAGAGGCCAGCCACTCTCACCTGGCTGCTTAAGCAATCTCTCCTCAAAGCATGGCTCCACCCCAGTCCCTATCAGAGAACTTTATATTAACCTGTGCACTTCAAGCCAGCCCTGCTGATCAATATTGTGTGTTTTGGCTTCCGTGTGCTCATTGCTCTGTGTCCTACGTCTGATCCTGTTTACTGATCTTGGCTTGTTCTTGACGGTCCTTGTCTGCTTCATATCCTGACCTTTGGCGTATTGTTTGACTATCCCTATCTGCTTGTTACCCTGACCTTTTGGCTTATCTCCTGACTATCCTTTGTTGTTGCAGTCTGCTGCTTCCTCTCTACCTTCCTGTGCTCTACTGTGAGCATGAGCTGGGAGACCCCGGGGGCCGCAACCTTGGGCCAGACTGCAGCAAAGTCCACCCCCACCATCAGGGGCCCTGGTGAACACCTGCTGGTTCTAAGATTTTACAGCTTAGCTCCCAGTGTGAGCTGTGTTGCTGCTCCAGAGTACCTGCTTTCCTGAACCACCCAGGGCTCCATCTGTAGCAGTCAGCTGTAGGGTCCACTACCTTGTGGTGCACTCCAGACCCCAACGGGGTGCATTTGTCACCTGGACACAGGTGACCTGACACCTTTCCCTTTTTTTTTATCAGTGATCACATTCCCTCAGTTCTCAGCTGCATAAGAGCTGGGGGGGGAGCAGCAGTACACTGAGCTTCCCAGTGAATGGCTGTGCAGCAGGGGCATGTCAGGATAAGTCTAATCATTGGAGGAGAGTACACTGAGTTCCCAGCATAGCTAGAGAACTGACCACAGTCTTCTCTCTCCTGCTTAGTGTGGTCAGTTTGTAATAGGAAAGTAAGGAGACTAGCAGGACCACCAGGGAGTTCACATAAAAGAAACAATACAAAGAGAACAGGATACTTTCTCATACAAGTAGATGGCACAGCAGGCACACCCCAGGAATATGAAGTGTTAGGGTAACAAACGCTTTAACTCCAATATGCCATTTAAAACAGCATTGGGACTCAGTGGCTCTTGCGGGTGTTGGCCGCATTAGTGGTGGAATTGACCACTGTCACCGTCAACTGTTGTCTAGCGCTAAGCTCCTGGGCTTCCAATTCTACTACAAATGCTTTGTATCAGAGACTTTTAAACACAGTGCTTCCACATTGTGTTTAGAGAAGAAGTAAAATTATGTTGGGCACCTATGTGGCTAAGAATATGCATGCATTATACATACTAGGGGGAGTGCAACTGGGAGGATCCATAGTGGAGAAGGATCTGGGTGTTCTGGTAGATTATAAGCTTAATAATAGCATGCAGTGCCAAGCTGCGGTTTCCAAAGTGAGCAAAGTCCTAATTAAGAGAGGTATGGACTCCAGAGAGAGAGAAATCATTTTGCCCTTGTACAAATCATTAGTAAGACCTCATCTGGAATATGCAGTTCAGTTTTGGGCACCAGTTCTCAAAAAGGATATCGGGGAACTGGAGAAAGTGCAGAGAAGGGCAACCAAAGAGACATGGAGGAGCTCATCTATGAGAAAAGATTAGAGGAACTGAATCTATTCTCTCTTGAGAAGAGGAGATTAAGGGGGGATATGATCAACGTGTATAAATATATAAGGGGTCCATATAGTGATCTTGGTGTTGAGTTATTCACTTGACGGTCATCACAGAGGACAAGGGGCTGCTCTTTACATCTGGAGGAAAAGAGTTTTAACCTCAAATATGGAAAGGCTTCGTAATTATTGTTTTTTTTCCTATAAAAATAACAAACATGTTATACTTACCTGCTCTGTTGCAGTGGATTTGCACAGATCCTCCTCTTCTCGGGTCCCTTTTCTGTGCTCCTGGCCCCTCCCCTCCTGTTTAGTGCCCCCACAGCATGCAGCTTGCTATGGGGGCACCCGAGCCGACTCACAGCTCCCTGTGTCTATTCAGACACGGAGCCCAGACCCTGCCCTGCCCCTTCTCTCCCCTGATTGGCTAGCGGACTTTGACAGCAGCGACAGCCAATCGGGAGGGAGAATCTCGGACGGCTGAGACACTCATGGACATCGCTGGACAGAGAGGGACCTCAGGTAAGTATTAGGGTGGCTGCTGCACACAGAAGGCTTTTTATCTTAATGCATAGAATGCATTATGCGACTCGCCATCCCAGACCATCAATGTTGTAAATGAAGCTGGCGGTAGAGGAAGTAAACGGCTGCAGAGCAGAGATGCATAAGCCAATGCTTCCTGCATAGTGCCAGCTCCTGTCTCTGGTGGAATGAGACCAAATGAACTCTGCTTGGGACAGCAACAGCCAGCGATACCTGAATGGAAGTCTGTTATTAAAGATCAGTTCATCACTAAAATCACAGTGTATATACAGTATCTCACAAAAGTGAGTACACCCCTCACATTTTTGTAAATATTTTATTATATCCTTTCATGTGACAACACTAAAGAAATGACACTGCTGCACTGTAAAGTAGTGAGTGTACAGCTTGTATAACAGTGTAAATTTGCTGTCCCCTTAAAATTACTCAACGCACAGCCATTAATGTCTAAACCGCTGGCAACAAAGGTGAGTACACCCCTAAGTGAAAATGTCCAAATTGGGCCCAATTAGCCATTTTCCCTCCCCAGGGTCATGTGACTCATTAGTGTTACAAGGTCTCAGGTGTGAATATAGTTTTTGCATAGAGCGGGACTGTGGGAGGGGTCCAGCAGGTCCCCCCCACCCCCCTACACGCTACGTGGAGAATACTACAGGTGAGTTGGAGATAAGACCTGCACAAGGTGAGAGCAGCAGTGGCCGGTCTTTATTACAGGAAACTACTGCACAGGTAAAGTTTCATACTTGATTACTGCACAGATCTGGAAGAAATATGCATTCACTACATCGCTGTTTTTTTTTAAAAAATTGCTAAACAAACGAAAAAAGACAGAAAATTTTGAAAAAGTAAAGTTTTTCTGTTTCTGTTATAAAATTCTGTAAATAATGTTTTTTTCTCCTTCACTGAAATGCACTGATGAGGCAGCACTGACAGGCAGCACTGATGGGCACTGACAGGCAGCACTGATGGGCACAGATTGGTAGCACTGATGGGCACAGTTGGGGTTGCACTGATAATCAGTTCCACATGTCGTTTGTCATCCAAAAGAACTTCCTGCTCCTTTTTTGGCCCACAATTCCAAATCCCCAAGTGTGAATGGGGCCTTAGGAAAGTTGTGGCAGTGTCTCACCAATAATGAATTTTTAGATGCGGAGGATGCCTAAAATCTGATTTGTATCTTAGTGCAGAGTTCTGGGGAAATCAGTGAGTCACACAAGCAGTAAAAAGAGTGTATAGATTGCGCATAAAGTCCAGTAAGCTGCTAACATTCCATAGACCTCTATGGAGGCTTCTATGGAGGCTTTGAAGACACTTTGAAGCACCACTGAAGCTACATGGGGTATCATTTTTGAAGCAAAGCAAAAGCAAGTGTAAACAGGACTGTAAGCTAACCATTTTATTTAGTGACAGGAGCTTTGACTAGCGTTCAGAGAGCTTTAACCACTTGACATCCGCGCTATGGCCGAATGACGGCCACAGCGTGGACCTGAATTCCCGGGAGGCCGTCATATGACGGCCTCCCCTGTGCACGCGCCCTATCAATGCCTCCTGTAGTGCCAATCAGTGCCACCTAGCAGTGCTGCCTATCAGTGTAACTGATCAATGCCCATCACTGCCACCCATCACTGCCGCCTATCAGTGCCCATCACTGCCGCCTCATCAGCGTACATCAATGAAGGAGAAAAATGACCCGTTTTAAATATTTTATAACAAAATATAGAAAAATATTTTTTTTTTTTTTTAATTCAGGTTTTTACATTTTTTTTAACAAAAAATAAAAACTGCAGAGGTGATCAAATACCACCAAAAGAAAGCTCTATTTGTGGGGAAAAAATGATAAAAATTTCATTTGGGTACAGTGTTGTATGACCGCGCAATTGTCATTCAAAGTGCGTCAGCGCTGAAAGCTGAAAATTGGTCTGGATAGGAGGGGGGTTTAGGTGCCCAGTAAGCAAGTGGTTAATAAAGCCTGTCCGAAGCCTTGTTGAAGCCAAAGCAAGTGTAAATGAGCCCATAGTGTAACTGAAAAGTATCAAAAACAATAATGTGGCGCTCCAGTAATAAACAGTGGGAAAACATGGATGGGGGGCCGATAAGGTCCAAACAGTAAATCTAGTGAATGAACAACCGATGTCAAAAAATAATAATGATGAAAGTGAACCAAAAAGTTAAAGTGATAAAAAATAATGTTTAAAGTGATTAATGAAAAAATGAATAAATCAAAGTTCATAAGTGAACATCATGGGAAATACATTTTTGAAGGTAGATTATGTGCATGGAAAAAGTCTCTCTCGCTTCTCAAGGTGAATAAAAACTTGATCTTTAGGTGCAAACAATAAAGGTTAATATTGGCACGCTATGAATAAGCGCCATGATGGGGCGTGAAACATGTTAGCTATCTTTCCTGTTCCTCCCTGTACATGAGGTGACTGCATTTGGATTTTATTTCTTCATATCAATAAAGATGTCTTCTATGGTGTGCGGCCGTCCAGGATATTTTTCTCTTTCCACAATATTGGCACGCTTACCAGAGATGGTGGACTCATACTGTACAGCATAAGAGTCAAACAGGCATTCATGAGGAGATCCTCAACGGAATCCAACATGGAAACATTTATGATTTGGAGATGAGTCCCATCCGGTATTTAGGGGAGAGGTTCCAAAATCAGAATATAGACTCGATGGTATGATATGAACCGCATCCAAAGTAAAAGGGCATAAAAAAACAGAAAACCGCACATCGTGTGACACTGTATGATAGGTTTAATGTAGAAAAAGGGGTTTACACTTACAGAAAATTGGATAAAAACACGCCCAAATTTTTCAGTAACACAAACTGTGTGCAGTGATTCCACGAGCGTCAGCTGACACGTTTCGTCCTATTGGACGTCATCTGGGGTTGCCATTTCTGGGGATGATTTGTCCACCAACTGTCTACAGAAGGCTTCCAAGTTATATTGCATTGAATATTTGAGAAAATTACAGCACTGCAGACTAAAAAGGTAATTTATAATAACATTCAATTACAATATGGCTTGTATAGCAATTGCCTATGCAATATATTTTTTTTATTTGGTATTTTTTTCCCACAAGAGTGGCGTTACCCTTTAAGTAAAGTGTGATTTTTAATAAACCAGAAAAAGCTTTAAAAATGTATTTATTTATTTACTTCTGTGCCTTTCTGCAGTGGATACTTTGTATGGAAATTGTATTCCTCCACGATTATCAACGGCTGTACCCTGTACACGTGTCCCTCCCACTCCTGAAGGGCAGACAGCCTGACAGCTTGTTATCGCTGGAGAGCGAGAATATTGTACAGTGTTCAGCTGCTCACTGCTCCTATGCCTGTTAGGGAGGAGAGATAATGTTATGAATGCTTATGCTGTGAGAACCCGGCACAGGATGGCTCTATCTGCTTTCCAAGCAAAACACTCTTTTCTGCAAAGTCAAATGGGGAGAGTTGTGTATAGAAAAATAGTATCATTAAAGAAGAACTCCACTTTACGTACTTACATTAGATTTTGTAAACATTAACCACTTCTAATTGCCCATTGTGACAATATAATGTCCTGGTCTGGACACCATTTCTGGTGAACTTAGCACTGAGCTGACCTTCAGGCAAACGGCTAAATGCACTGCTAAATAAATATATGTATGTACTGTGTGTATGTGTGTGTGTGTGTATATATATATATATTTATATTTTTTTTTTTTGAGGCACTAGCATGCAATGTCAAGCTGTAGCTACCAAAGCTGGCAGAATATTAATATGCAACGATAATCCTACCACTTTATAAAACTCTGGTTAGGCCACATCTTGAGTAGTCTATCCAGTTTTGGTCACCAGTCCTCAGAAGGGATGTGCTGGAGCAGGGGAGAGTCCAAAGAAGGGCAACGAAACCAATAAGGGGACTGGAGGACTTTAATTTATGAGGAGCGTCTGCAAGCACTAAATTTATTCTCACTGGAGAAGCGATGCTTGAGAGGAGATATGATAGCGATTTACAAATATCTCAATGGTGATCCCAGCATTGGGAAAAAACTATTCAGCCTCAAGGGGTGTAAGAGAACACGGGGCCACACAATGAGATTGGCGGAGAAGCGGTTAGACATTAAGCTGCGTAGGTTTTTTTTCCACTGTCTGGGCAATAAGGATGTTGAACTCTCTTCCACAAGTGGTGGTGTCAGAGGGGAGTATGGATATTTTTAAGAGATTCTTGGATGTGCATCTTTAAAAACACATTGTAAAGGGATATGGAAAATAATCATACACACTGACACACGTGCACCTACACAGGTTGAACTGGATTGTCTTTATTCAACCTTACCTACTATGTAACTATGTAGTTGAAAGGATTGTGAATGGTGTATATGTGTCACCTAGGCTACTCACAGATGACAAAAAGGATCCAGGGTTTATGGCTGATATGAAATTTATGGGTGAGCCCTAGAGCCCAGAGACTTTGTAGAGCTTTGTGTGGAATAATATCCATATATCCTCCATATGTCCACACTTTGGCTAGTAGATAGATCTCATTCTTACTTTCAGCTGTCCACAAGCTTTTATATGTGAGCTGACTGATGGTCAGGGCTCTCTCTTTCTCAGCTGTGCGAACCTGCTGCTGGGTGAAAAGGCTGACTGCTGACAGAGCACTAACAGTACAGCTCCTTTTCTATAGTCTGGCTCTCTGTCATTTCTGAAGGAGCCCATAGGGGAAGACCTTCTTTGCATTCCAATATTGCTAGATGGAATTAACATCTCATCATTAAAACTTCTGACCTCAAGGGCAAGGTTTAATCTGTTTCTCAGATATGCAAGGTCCTCTGTTCACAAGGTCCTCTGTCCACATGGTCAGTAAGTTGTATCAGGTGAATGTTCAGGCCCCCAGGTACAGGTTTTGATTTGTAAGGTTGTTCAGAAGAGTTCCGTGTAGCCTCCTCTGTTAATCTGTTAGTTATTTGATCTATATATCAAATTAAGATGCATAAATAAGCTCTAAATATTACTATTATACAGGATTTATATTGCGCCAACAGTTTGAGCAGTGCTTTACAGTACAGTTACAAAACAATTCAAGACAGGAGGGTTCTGCTCATGGGAAGGGCAAGTGATACAAAAGGTGATAACTGTGTGGGAATGAGATGTCCGAGAAAGTAAAAATTAGTTGTTTACTGAAGGAGGGACATGCTTACCTAAAGAGATTTTAGGGGTTGCCTAAAGACAGAGTTGGAGATAGCCATACAGGTTGGGGTAGGGAGAGGCTCTGGAGAAGTCCTGGATGCAAGCAGAAGGAGGAGATGGTTGCCATTTGTTTGTAATATTGGTGAGGGGACACACTACATACCTTTGCTGCCATTGTGCTCTTGCTGGGTGTCCAGTGTGGTACTTTACCTTTAAAGAAGGGTGGGCTCCCTCCAAGCATACCTACCCTCAATCTGTCCATTATTATATATGTGCTCCAGCTTTGGAGGCTCTCAAAATGTATAAAGTTAGGACTGCAGTACACTGGAGTGCCGTGAAGTGGCCTCTGCAGCTTACACATGTATTTGCAAATGTGTACACACTAAACCCCTGGTCTTAACGTGAACTGTTGGACAGGGTAATTCGGTTTGTTGCAGGCCGGCTGGCAAGTGAGCTGGGAATTTTTGTTTGTTGTTTTTTGACATGCGTCACCCTTCCATGTGTTTCTTGCTGCATAGGCCAGTTACAACTTAGGGTGGCTGCCATTTGTACTGAGGGAACTAAAGAGCAAGAGGTCTTGGGAGGAATGAAGAGGACAATTTGGGTATTATTTTGAGAAGAAGTTGGTGAAGTATCTCAGGGCAGATTTGTGGATGGCTTTTTAAGTTGTCGGTAATATTTTTAATTTTATTCCTTGGGCCATTAGAGGGCAGTGGAAGGATGGAGCGGGGTGTCAGACACCAGTTGGTAAGGTCGTTGAACTTGAAATAGGCCTGACTACTCCAGGGAAGCCAAGTATAGACTGCTCCTGTGTCATGAACCCTCCAAGACTCTTTGTAGTAACTACAGGGGAATGCATGAATGGTTTTGGCCATGACCTGGTAGAATGTTATTCTGTACGTAACTGGCTTCTTTATGTATGGTGTGGCATCCAATCTTTGGTAGTCTATACAGATTAATTATGCCATTAAGCTTTCCTAAAGTCCATAACTTGTGTTGACAAATTGTCAAATGTGTTTCCTACAATGTATAAATACCACTTTTACAAAACCTGTAGCTGACATTCTCCTAATGAAGGCCAATAAACACTTCTACCATCCTAAAACTGGCCATACACAGATCAAATTTTTGCCCATTGCTGCTGAATTGGTTGAAATGTGTAACCATGGCTGGCTTGGCCAGCACTACCTAGCTCAACAAAAGTACATTTTTCAGTTGATTTTGCTAAAGGAGCCAGGTAGAAAACTCTCAACCAAACAGCACTTGCATCCAAACACATGCTGACACTTTTTTGAGTATTCTTAGAGCGCTTGGTGCCGACTGTCAGAATACAATAGCCAGAAGGGGAGATTTGTCCATCTACACTATTTATCGTATAAAGGGTAATCCAGTGATTTCTCTTGTTCAGCCCCAAAATCCTAACATGTACGGCCAGCTTGAGACAAGTCGTCATTTCAGCAGCAGCCAGTGATTCCAGTGAACTCCAGAGGTAAACATTAGACACATATACTGTGAGACCGTCAGGGATAGAGCTGAAAACACTCAGCTCTCCCTTTTCTAAGGCACCTGGTAAAGGTTTTAACTTGTTAAATCAGCTCTTCACCTGTAAAACAGCATTTGACTTCCTGCTGTTGAAAAACTGAACATTCATAAATGCAGAATCTCTCAACTTCGGGCAAATTTGTGCTGATAATCCGGGATTTACATAGAAATCCTCAAGGTCTCTGATTTTTCAACACTGTTAATCTGCACAATGTAATACAAAAATTTCCTTTATAAAAGGAGTTGATGGTACCATCGGTGGCTTAACAATTTTCATTAGAAGTTACTTAAAGAATGTGTTCAATTGCCATACCAAAGGTTCAAATTTTAAATGATTTTGGGATGAATAAAGGGGATGTAATGTTTATGTGCATGACCCTACCAAATACCATATACGTATACTATATACACAAGTGTATAACAAATGAATGGTGACAACAAAAGTCCTACCTCTGGATTAAACTTTACTTAGTACACATGCATTATAATGAGAACAATTTTTCCCAAAACGGAAACCATATTCCTAACGTTTATTTGTTAAAGTGTTTCTAAACCCAGGACCCTGCATTCACTATATCTGGTCTCCCACAGTACAAAGAACATGAAAATGCAACTATTTTAGTAAATATAAACTGCTAAATACCTTTTCTCATCAGCAGTATATAGCAGTCTTGTGACTTCTATCAGTGTGAGCCAAGCACTGGTTAAAACTTGAAGAAGGAGTTTTTCATACTCCACTGACTGTCCTATGAGGCTGCATGACCCCTGATCCTCTGTTTGGAAAGTGCTAATTGGCCCTGTGCTGATCACATGCACCCCCCCAAAAAAAAATAAAAAATTGGTTGAAGGATGGAAAATCACTCCATTTATGGGTCCGCTTTACTCGAATTCAATGTTTGAAAAAGCCACGTTGTATTCTGCCTTTAAATGATTTTCATAATACTCAATCCTCTTTCTCCCTCCAGGTGCCATGGCGGTGTCCATTCCACGTCTTGATTTGGTGATCTCCTTCGTGGGTGCGGTATGCAGCAGTTCATTAGCACTTATCCTTCCGCCACTGATTGAAATTCTCACTTACTACAAAGACAACCTCAGCCCGCTCACAATTGCGAAGGATGTTTCCATAGCAACGATTGGATTTGTGGGTTTTATCATGGGAACCTATGTAACAATTGAAGAAATAATTTATCCCACTCATTTACCGCTGCTCAATGTCACAGAGAGCCCTTTAAAAGACTATAACAGCACTTACCTTGGATTTCACTGAATACTGTTGTCTATGTCAGGACGTTCCTATTCCAGTGCCTTCATACTCAGAAAAGAGCTAAGGACGTTGGCATCTTTGGCGTCTTCTGATATAGTTATTTAATTATTTAGCCTTTTTTTTTTTTTTTTGTGGGCAGAAAGGGTACTAAAAACATCATGCAAGTACTTTTTAGTTGTCTTTTCACATTTTCCTTAGTTTCTTTTTTGCATTCCTACTTGTTTTATAACTTATTTTTTCCTGCTTATTCTGTGGAAAGCAAGTATTTTATACATATTTTTAGACCCTTTTTTGCAAGTGAAAAAGGAACAACAAAAAAGTAAAGACTGATAGCAAATAGAAACAAAAAAAAAGTAAATGAAGATACATTGTAAGTACATCAAATGGTAAATTATGTCTTACTGGTTTAAAATGTTTTAATTCACCCCAGCACTGGTGGAAATGTCAGAGCCCCGGTCTTAAGGCCCGTACACACAGTCAGAAAATCTGAAGATAAACTTCGTCCGATGAACGATCTGCCGATTTTCTGATCGTTAGTATGCTGCTTTTGACAACCGATTACGAATTTTTGCCAGACAAAAACTGGATGTGCAGGCTTGAAAATGTTTGTCTGATGTGACCACAAACGTCCCATTTTCTTTTCATTAGTACGGTTTTCAGACAAAAAAAAAACCTGAAGATCAAGACTAGGCATGCTCAGAAATGAAAGAACACATACAAAACAAGTCAACACATTACATCACTTCTGACATTGAATTCTGTCGTCAGAATTTTTTCTGATGGCGAGTACCCTCTTAACTTTCGATTTGAGACTAGCATCCAACAAAAAACTGACGAAAATTCATCCAATAATCTGACCGTGTGTACAAGACTTAAGACTGCTGTGTGGAAGCAGTAGTCTCTCTGCAGCAGTGTGATGGGTCCACTTCTTAGGTTGCATTCACACTAGCGCTGTGCGGATCTGCCGCAATTGTCGCACGATAAACCGCATTGCAATCGCAGCAACCTGCATCGTGGGACGCATGTCGCCCCAAAAATAGTTCAGGAGCTTCTTTGAGGTGACATCCGTCCCACGACGCGCATTGCCGTAATTGCAGCACGTTTTATCGCGTGACAATCGTGGCAGATTCGCACAGTGATGTGAGGTGCCATTCAAATGAATGGCATCTCAAATGCGAGTCACGCGTTTCGTCATTCACATCTCAGTGCTGTCAAATCGCGGGCAGATCCGCGGCAAATCTGCCCGCGATTTAAAACACTGTAGTGTGAATGCAGCCTTAATCATAGCTATGCCACCTTTCTAATTGCAGAGCTTTAGCGCTGACTCAGCAGGGGGCATGTCAGTCCACTGTAGAGATACCGCTGCTTCCACACACAGAGCAGTGGTCCTTCTTTGCAGCCTAATGCCCACACACTGACCTTTCTACTGGTGCCGGGGCTGCATTAAAAACTTTTCCACTAACAAAACATTAACATTTTACACTTTCAGGGTACTGCACAATTAACATATCCAAATGTTCCCTTTTAAGGTGGCAGTTCTTCGCTTTTTGAGTTCAGTTCCACTTTAAAGGAAAACAATCTATTATTTTATTTTTTATTTTTTTTTACTGTGAAATATGTTATGCATAATTTAAAAAAGTTTGCAGGAATTACTTTACTGAACTACAAGTAGTGTTCACTGAACTACCTACAAGAAAGCACTGACTAGTATGCTATAAAGCATATCCCATGCATAGTGTGAGACCTCCTTTAAGGCAAAAGGATGCTGTTACATTTTTTTTTAAATACTGATTGAAGCGAACCCTGTACTTTATCAATACAGCGCATAGCAACAGTTTGATTGAAAAGCCGATCCCTGTAGCATCTAACACTTGCCTTGCCTTTACTTGCACCCTAATTTAGAGCTTACACAGGACTGTGGACTGTCTTCGTTCTCCCATGTGACACTGCTGGGC
The DNA here is from genome assembly GCA_037952925.1 of Lithobates clamitans. NCBI lineage: Eukaryota > Metazoa > Chordata > Amphibia > Anura > Ranidae > Lithobates > Lithobates clamitans. The sequence goes on from JBBGZY010000303.1 coordinate 561,847, forward strand.
CAACCAGCAAGCTCTGGCAGTGTCATGTGAGGGAGAAAGAGTGAGTCTCATTGTCCCCATACCTGGAAGTACCAGGAAGTGAATGTCGCGGCAAGGGAGTGAAAGAAAGATCAGCATGTGCAGGACGGAGGCTGGACATTAAAGAGACCCTGTCACCACTGTAAAAATTTGCAGGTAAAATTACAGAAAAATGGTTAACTGTATAAATGGTTTTTATTCCCCTGCAATGTGCCTTTGAACTTCCTTGCAAATTAAAAGTATCAATCGCTTAAAGCAGCCTCCTCCCTCCTTGCATGTTATAGCCCTTTCCACTTCTGGGAGTGTGTCCAAGATGGAGACGTTCAGGAGCAGTCTCATGCCTTTTGGATGTCTACACAAGATAGGATTTTACAGATAACATGCAAAATATGTTTAAAGCCCAGGAAAATTTTTAAAAAATGCATCCTTGCAGAGACAGCAGCCGAGGTTGTACACATGATAGAACAGAAATTAATCGCTTGTCACTTTGGGCAGGCACTGCTAATCGCAACCCGTTCAAGTGAATGGGGTGACTCTGCAAGTGCCCCACAACCACATGCTAGTGTGGGGTCCAGGGTTAAAACCTGCTTTGACCCCTTGGTTGCTATACTGCACATGTGATGCATATATTAAAAAAAAGTGTTGCGCTATCTGAAGAGGTGTAAATGTGAATCGCACATATATTATGTCATCAAATCAATTAATGAAATATATGAGACACCAAAGTCCATATCGTGATATTGTGCAAAGTCCTTAAATTCAGTGCGAACACCCAGTTCTTAGACAGGTCAGGCAAAAATGTCTTTAAAGACCTACCAAGGTCTATAATCACATCTGTGAGCTTTATTACCCCTCACATTAGGTGCAGATCATCTTGCCAGCCTCCTTGTAGGGGACCGTTGGTGAAAATGAGCCAAAGGGAGAACCACAGGATATCCACAGACGCCAATCCAACCATTGATAATTCGAGAAAAGGAAAACTCATTGCACAACGTCCAGATTAAAAACGGGCAATTTATTAAAAAAAAAAACTTACACCAAGACTGTAATCACAGGCATTGAAAATAAAAACTATGCTAACACTCTCACGAGCGTGATGACATCACCGCTATTTCCTGCCCTGCCAACGTATGTTTCGTCTGAATTGACGTTTTCTATGAGGCATTAGGGGCTTTAGGGATGTTTTCTGTGATACATACTAGCACGTTATGACATTATCCTGCAGGGGCCCAATTTTTTTTTTATCTTTTGCGGTTTACACCTGCTTTAACAAATACATCTTATGGAAATATTATTTAGAAATTTAAGTAAAATTCCAGGCTAAAGCTATTTAATCTTAAAACCCGCTCCCACTCCCACCCCTTCTAAAACCTATACCAACTATTCTGTGGAAGAAAGATCTGTATACTTACCTTTTTCTCAGGCTGCTCTGGTCCGGTCATGTTGTCTCCCTAGTGTCAGCCAGCACTAGCTACAGGGGAGAGAAGAGAATGCTCAACAACCGCCGGAATGCCTTAGCAGTGGCGTCACTCATAGGCTTACTATGGGCCATCCGCTGTCAGTGCTCCCTGAAGCCGCTGGCTGCGACAGGGGAGGAAGCACGTCACCAGACTAGAGCAGCCTGAAACTAACAGGGGAGGAAGCACGTCACCAGACTAGAGCAGCCTGAAACTAGGCTAATATACAGATCTTTCTTCCACAGGGTAGTTAGTATACGTGTTAGAAGGAGGGTGGGAGCAGTTTTAAGATTAGTCAGCTTTAGCCCAGAGTTTAAATATATTAATCGGGTTGCCGAGTCTCTTTAACTGCTTCAGCCCCGGAAGAATTTACCCCCTTCCCGACCAGAGCACTTTTTGCGATTCGGCACTGCGTCGCTTTAGCAATTGCGCGGTCGTGCAAGGTTGTACCCAAACAAAATTGATGTCCTTTTTTCCCCCCCCACAAATAGAGCTTTCTTTTGGTGGTATTTGATCACCTCTGCAGTTTTTAGTTTTTGCACTATAAATGAAAAAAGAGCGACAATTTTGAAAAAAAGCATTATTTTTTACTTTTTGCTATAATAAATATCACTCAAAAATATATATAAAAAACACAATTTTTTTTCCTCAGTTTAGGCCGATACGTATTCTTCTACATATTTTTGGTTAAAAAAATCGCAATAAGCGTATATTGATTGGTTTGCGCAAAGGTTATAGCGTCTACAAAATAGAGGATAGATTTATAGCATTTTTATTTTTTTATTTTTCTTTTTACTAGTAGTGGCGGCGACATTATGGCGGACACATTGGACAATTTTGACACATTTTTGGAACCATTGGCATTATTACAGAGATCAGTGCGATTAAAAATGCATTGATTACTGTAAAAATGTCACTGGCAGTGAAGGGGTTAACACTAGGGGGCCTTGAAGGGGTTATCTATGTTCCCTGGGAGGTGATTCTAACTGAAGGGGGAGGGACTAACTACAGGAAGTGACAGATTCCTAGCTAATAGGAACACACGATCTGACACTCCTGTCAGAACAGAACAGGGAAGTGTGTGTTTACACACACTCGTCATTGTTCTGTGTCTCCTGGTCACGATCGCTCGGTCACCACGACCGTCGGCCACAAGCATCAGCAACCCCGCTGTGCAGCGGGCGCGTGCCTGCTATCCGGACCTCGCGAGATCACGTGCAGTAATGTGATTTCACGCACTGCAGCCAGCTTGCCGCTGGTCCGGAAGCGATTAAAGTAAAATTAAAGCAATGGTTCACTTTAAAGATTCTACTCTACTATGCACACAGGCTCGGAGTCAACTCGGTAGAAAAGGCCTACAAAGAGAGATGAATTAATTGGTTTGCAGTTGGCCGAATCTGATACATTCCTGAATACACAGGTGGCAAATAGCCCAGTCCCTGGAAAAATCATTCAGTTCTTGAATTCAGCCTATAATTCATGAACTGTGCTGTTCTCTCCAGATAAGGCAAATGTGTGTTCTTATATTCAGGAGAAGTAGGAAATTGTAATTCACCTGGAGAATATCAGATTCATTTGAATTCAGCCAATTTGCAGTCAATCGATTCTTCTCTTGTTATGCGCTTAAGATTTAAATTCAAACTGGGAGTTTTTTTTCCTTATGACTTCTGTTTATTTTCTCTTTTTTCAAATCAGAAAGAGAATGCACAGGATGGAATATTAATTTTGTTCCAGTGTGGTTGTTGTGAATGTTGTATAATCAGACCACATTTTTCTATTGTGGGCTTTTTTAGGACATGCAAAAAATTAATTATGCAAAATTAATGAGTAAATGGCCTTCTTAGCAGGAATTTTCTAAAAATATGCACTGTGGCATAATTCCTGCAGGTAGGCTTGGTTCCTTTCAGGCTTCTTTTTCTATGTCTCAAGACCCCAAGACATAACGTGTGCAAAGGCTGAATATTCACTTCTCCTATTTCCCTGGAGCTTTCCATAAGCTGGAAGCATAAAAGTCATTGTTAAGGCAGATTTTTTTATCTTAATACATTCTATGCATTAAGATAAAAAACCTTCTGTGTGCAGCAACCCCCTTCCGCCCTTCTAATACTTACTTGAGGTCCCTCTGGATCCAGCAATGTTGCAGGAGTGTCTCGGCTGCCCAGGACTCCTCTCCTCATTGGCTGAGACAGCAGCGTGGCGTCATTGGCTCCTGCTGTTTTTCATCAAAGTCATTAGCCAATGAGGAGAAAAAGGGGACGGGGCTGGGCAGCGGCTCAGTGTTTGAATGGACACAGGGAGTCGTGGCTCAGCTCGGGTGCCCCCACAGCAAGAAGCAACAGGAGGGAGGGGCCAGGAGCTCCGAAGAGGGACCCAAGAAGAAGAGGATCTGGGCTGCTCTGTGCAGATCCACTACACAGGGCAGGTATTACAGGATTGTTATTTTTAACTAAAAAAAACGAGACTTTACAATCACTTTAAATCATTGGTTTTGGGTTTTGTTAGCTTTAACTATCCCCTCACCCAAGCCCTAAAATCCAACATAACCTTTCAATGTTCCCCCAAAAAGTTCTTGTTACCTGGCCAAATCAGGGCAAAGCGCAAGTGTCACTAAAGCCCACACCCCTACCACCTTATAATTCCATCTCCAACAAACTCCCAATACACCCCCCCATGGCTACCACTTCAAAATAACTGAAATTGTATATTTACCTGTCAGTAATTTGATGTTCCTGGCACTTAAGTATGGCAGAAAACTCATGAGATGACCTCCGCTCTCTTACCCTATAGGGACTGCCTACACGATAAATCTTTTCCTTTCTCACAGACCAGTATTCTAATAAGTGTACCAGTAGAGCAAAAATAAAGACTGGCATTTTATATGGTGCAAGCATTGTAGCATACTCTTGGGATGTAGCAAGCAAAAACTAGAGTTGGTAAATACATAAAGCATTTATTAACAGGAAATGGAGGTTGCAACAGTGATTGCCAAACTTTACTCTTACCAGCAATGCTGTATCAACTCAAAAATGCCAAAATGTGCCATACAAGGACCAGCTTGCTGCCATAAATTTTTGATGAAACTCCCTTGTATGATGTAGAGTTGGTGGTTGAATTTCTACGTGTGAGCAACATGTTGAGAACCATAAAGGATAACCCATTCCAATCAATTTACACCTTTCAACGCTGCCAGATGGAGTTTCTCCAGACCGCAGGATGGATAACCTGGTTGTGGTGGTAAAAAAAAAAAAAAAAATCTGGAACAGGTGAGAGTATTAGTGATGGTTTTATGGCTAAACATTTCAGAGGAGGAAACCATGGTTTTCAGGACTAAAACAGGATTATTGCTGTCAACGTAAAGGATTGGCTTCACATTCTGTTGAATAATGTAAATATTAACTGTAATGGTGGGATAACGTGACTAAGCATTAGTGATGATATAAGGCATCCACTGTTGTTTTATGCCAATCTGGCTCTGGCCAGGAAGCATTTGCATTTAGCCAAGTTATCCAAAAGATCTGTGTCTGGATAGCCCTGAACCTCCAACGCAATACTCTCAGCGCACACGTTCCTGCACAAACGGCTATATTTCGAATTGAGTGCTGAAGTGACCATCGGCTGGAACCTGGGCCGCCTGATGAAGTGGTCCTGCGTGGCTTTGAAACGTCTCCTTTTGCTACTATGTGATTAAAGTTTTTGGACCCATTTTTGGAGATCCTGGTGTGCTGGTGACATTTCCTCTTTGGATAGCCCTGAAGACCACTTGTCTGTTATGTTCCAGAAAGTTCTGGTTGGCCAGAAAGTGGGAGGCTGTCAAATCTGGCAGGTTCTTTTGTACCCGTAACAGGATAGGCACTACTTTTCCTAATAGTACTTGATTTTAGGTGCCCCCTTGAAGATGAACATTTAACTCTGTTACTAATTTGTGACAAGATGGCTTCCCACTCAATAGTGTAGCAATGACCTTCAGTTTTTAAAACAAATCCAATCAAATATATCAAATCCAATATATTCACTGCTAGTCCTTTGACTAGAGTAAACCATTGAGCATGTACCAGATGCCGGTTGAGATGACACGTGTTGTAACTGTGATAAGGCATCCAGGGTCTATGGGATAATAGTTTTTTCTGGTTGAAGTTGGCAACCCTCAGCCACCAAAGTGCCTCATGTAAACTGTTATTCTTACTTTTTCATACATCATGGGACACAGAGTTAGGCTAATATTCATTACCTACTAGGCTATGCTTCATCTCCAGGTGAATGGACACTGGTAGACCAAAGGTCTTTAAACAGGAAGTGATCCCCCTCCATACAGGAAGTACTTCAGTTTTTTACCAGCGTCTGCAAGGTGGATGGCACAGTTGTTTGAGCTCCAGGTCTCTAGTCCCACAAATGGTTTTTAAATGAATCAAGGGATTGACTGATCAGATCCATTTGACACAGGCTCTATATGCTTAGATAAATGGTACCCGAGCCTCGCAAAGAAGACTCAGGATCCTGCGAGGTTTTGCCTGTAATGAGACCTCTGCGAAGTGGAATCCTGGATACTTCATCACTAAGGCATTCCTGCAGGGTGCTGTATCCAAGGGAGTGGACCCTAAACATGAAAAGGGTACCCAGTCCTTGAAGGTCCTCAAGTGACAGGAACCCGCCATGATGGGTGAAGATTGGGCTCTTAGCTTACTGAGCTGCCCTGCGCCTGGGCGGGTAAGTGAAACCCCTTTATTTACTTATTGTGGGGTGTCCCAGTGATTTAAACAATCAGTCAAGCTAGATATATAGACATACGGGTAAGCTTTGGGCTAGCTGTGGGTGTTTGCAAAGTGTACCTTTTTTGCTTATGTCTGGCTGTTTTTTACCTGTATGATGGCACATGACGGTGCGCCAATTTGCCTTGGTTCGCCATAGCACATGTGCATTCGCAAGAGCGCTTCTGTGCTCGTCAGCTTGTTTGGCGGCCATGACACATGCGGCTTCGCCTGAACCATACATGCGCCGTAGCCCTTATCTGGGCGCAAAAAGATTCCCGTCATACGGGAATACAGCCACGCTCGTTCGCCAAGACCACGCACATGTATGCGCATGCATGCACAGAACGTTCCAACACAGTGGGATTATTTAAGCTGTGTATGCCAAGCATGCAGTGCTTCCAGAAGGCACCTGTGGGACACAGAGCAGGCTCTGAACCAGGAATTTGCAGCGGTTAATTTCTCCTTGCCCGGGTCATGTGAGTCACCAGGTGTTGCTTCGCAGGCTAAAGGTGTTTAGCAGGATTGTTGCATAGGGGCTTGGTGAGCCCTATTAAAGGGTCTCCCCTCTGAGGTGTGTTAATACTACACCCAGGTACTCTTTTTTTTTTTTTTTTTGTGGCTATAAATGTCTTCAAAAAAGAGGAACGGGACTAACACTACAGGGAAGGGCACACCTATGTCGTCAGTAGTTCCTGATGAACCTAGTCGTATCCCTAGTGTTGTATCCCCTGAAGGACCAGAGGCTTCCGGGCAATCTGAGCCGCTGCGCCTATCTGGTATTGTGCCTACAGTCAACGCTGCTGCTTCATCCATTATCACCAAGGATGAACTGTCCTCGGCCTTAGCCGGGTTAAAGCACAGTATTGCTGACATGATTGCCTCCATCCCGCAGGGTGGCAAGAAGCGTGACAGATCCCCTCCCCGGAGCCTCCTAGTTTGGAGCAGGAATGGGTTGAGGATGTGGAAGAGCTAAAAGCTCAGGATTCTGTGGAGGGCCTGTGTGTCTGCTTCTGAGCAATCTGGACAAAAAGATATCCAGTTTATGTCTGCCTCTCAGTCAGAGGCTTTTGATCCAGACAGAGATGGTACGTTCTGCCTTTAAGTTGCCTCTTACAGAGGTTACTGAGCCCCCCTGGTCCTCTTTGGGGTCCCTGAAGCACCTCTTCAGGCTGCATAGGCTTTCCCCTTACACCCTCTGTTGGAACAGACGGTGTATGCTGATTGGGAACATCCTGACAGGTCCTCCTAAGAGGTTTTCACTTTTATATCCCATGGATGAAAAGTTTGGTGGAAGTGGAGCATGCCAGCCGTCTCTTCCTTGAACAAGAACGTAACTTGTCCGGTAGATAACACACAGGGCTTGAAAGACCCTGTTCACAAGAAATTGGAATTATTATTAAAAGCTTCCTTTTCTTTGGCCAGTTCAGCTACTCAGCCAGTTGTTGCAGCAATTGGTATCTGCCAGTCTGTAACAGGTCAGGTCAGACGGCCTGACAGGCCTAACCAGGAGGATGATCTGGCTGAAAATAAGACAGATATTCCTCAAGCGCTGTGTTTTGCTGTTGACGCCCTAAAGCAGGGGTCTCAAACTGGTGGCCCTCCAGCTGTTGAGAAACTACAAGTCCCATGAGGCATTGCAAGGCTGACAGTTACAAGCATGACTCCCACAGGCAGAGGCATGATGGGACTTTCGCAACAGCTGGAGGGCCGCCAGTTTGAGACCCCTGCCCTAAAGGATTCAATACAGCAGGTTTCTCGTTTGGCTCTCTTGTCTGTACATATACGCAGACTTTTGTGACTTAAGAACTGGTCAGCCGAGCTTACTTGTAAAAAAGTATTGGCAGGTTTCCCCTTTCATTGGGAACGTTTATTTGGTGATCATTTGGACAAGTATATCCAAAAGATTTCCGGAGGGAAAAGTTCTCTACTTCCTGTGAAGAAAAGCACCAGGCGTCCCTCGTTCAAAACCTTAGGAACTGCTTTCTCAAGTGTCTTAGCGCCAAGGCAATTCCGCCGCCAACAGGGTGCTAGAGCCAGGGGCAGGCCACAAGGCCAGGGCCAGAAATGCTCTGGGTCCAAAACTCTTCTAAACCCAGCACCAAGCCCTCCTTTTGAGGGGACGCCCCTACTATATCGGGTGGGGGGAAGGCTGCTGCACTTTGCAGACATTTGGAGAACAATAGTTCAGGATGAGTGGGTCACCTCAACTATATCCTGTGGTTACAAGCTGGAGTTGGGGGGGTTCCATCTCAGAGGTTTCTAAGATCCAGCGTTCCCTCAGATCCTCCAAAAAGAAACTTATTGCTTCAGGTACTACATCATTTAATGCATCAAGGAGTGATTGTAGAGGTTCCTGTATCCGAAAGGGGCGCAGGGTTTTACTCGAACCTGATTACGGTTAAAAAACCAAACGGGGTTCTTAAGCCCCATTTTGGACCTAAGATCCCTGGCCAGTATCTACTGATCCAGTCCTTTCGGATTGAGTCTGTCCACTCAGTAGTAGCCTGACTCCAGATGGGAGACTTTCTAGCCTCCATCGATATAAAAGATGCGTACTTACACATACCTATCTTTCAGCCTCATCAGAGGTTCCTGCGATTTGCAGTAGAGGAACGTCATTTTCAGTTTGTGGCTCTACCCTTCGGGCTTGCTACAGCTCCTCGGGTGTTCACAAAGGCCCTAGTACCAGTACTGGGTCTTTTAAGGGCCCAAGGGATCTTGGTGCTCGGGTATCTGGACGACCTCCTGCTTAGAGATCACTCACTACAGGCTCTAGAACAGAGCATAACATGTACAGTACGGTATTTGGAAAGCTTAGGCTGGATCATAAATACCGAAAAGTAAACCTTGAGATCAGCTCAAAGTCTAAAGTATTTAGGTCTGATCCTAGATATGGTCCAAGCAAGGGTATTTTTGCCACCCGTAAGGATCTGTGCCCTGAAGGATCAGGTGCGTCAGATAAGGGGCACCAGACAACCCTCCATTCGGCTCTGTATGAGTCTTCTAGGGAGGATGGTGTGCTCCTTCGAGGCAGTGCCCTTTGCCCAGTTCCATTCCAGGCCTATACAACAAGACATCTTGTTGGCTTGGAACAGAAGAGGACAAGCCCTGGATTATCCAATGTTCTTATTTCCTCGGGCACGCTTAACCCTAAACTGGTGGTTTCAGAATCAGAACCTGCGAAAGGGAAACTTGGTAACACGGTAACTTGGAGAGTACTGAATACAGATGCCAGTCTCTCTCAGGCTGGGGAGCGACACTAGAGGGGCTCACAGCTCAGGGGAAATGATCAAGCACCCAGGGGAATAGTCCCTACACCCAGGGGTGTTCCAGGAAATTTGCCAGCGTTGGGGATCTCTTTTCTACAGTCATCTGGTCCGAACCTTTATGTAGGGGGCAACTCGTTTGCTTCCCCCCATTAGGTCACCTATATGTCCTTGGGACTTGAATTTGGTGCTGTCTGTGTTACAGAAACAACCATTTAAACCTATCGAGGAAATTCCATTAGACTTGCTGTCACACAAGCTAGCCTTTCTGATGGCCATCACCTCGGCTAGAAGGGTGTCAGAGTTAGCGGCCCTTTCGTGCAGGGAACCATACTTGATCCTTCACCACGACAGGGTCATGTTACCACCTGTGCCATCCTTTTTGCCAAAAGTGGTGTCAGCCTTTCATTTAAATCAGGACATTATTTTGCCTTCTTTTTTCTCTCAGCCTTGTTCAGCGGAAGTGAGATGACTGCATTCTTTGGACGCTGTCTGGGCAGTCTAGGTTTATTCGTCTAGATCTGCAGAGATCTGAGGATCAGACTCCTTTTTTGTTTTACCAAAAGGACCAGGCAGCTTCCAAAGCTTCCCTTGCCAATTGGGTCCGTCAATTGGTCATTCAGGCCTATGGTCTGAAATGTAAAGCTCCTCCCTTTAAGGTGAGAGCTCATTCTACCAGGGGTGTAGAAACCTCCTGGGCTTTTCGCCATCAGGTATCTGTGGCTCAAATTTGTAAGGCTGCCACCTGGTCTTCAGTTCACAAAATTATATCAAGTGGGCGTTCGAGCAGCCGAGGATTCGGCTTTAGGCCGCAGTGTACTGCGGGCTGCCGTATAAGGTCTGATGGCTATTGTTTGGAAGGGTGTCTCCCTCCCCTCAGGGCTATTGCTCTTGGATGTCCCAGTAGGTAATCAATATTAGTCTAACTCTGTGTCCTATGATGTATGAAAAAGAAAATAGTATTTTTTCGTCATACTTGCCTGTAAAATACTTTTCTTTGAGTACAATATGGGACACAGAGGTCCCTCCCCTCTTTTTTGAGGATTCAGTGCTTGCTGTAAATCTGAAGTACTTCCTGTATGGAAGGGGTTATATAGGGGATCACTTCCTGTCTAAAGACCTTTGGTCTACCAGTGTCCATACACCTGGAGATGAAGTATAACCCAGTAGGTAATGAATATTAGCTTAACTGTGTGTCTCATGATGTACTCAAAGAAAAGGATTTTACAGGTAAGTATGACGAAAAAATCTTATTTTTTTTTTCTTTGGGATTGTCTTTGCCACTGCATCACAAAGCCTGTCTGAGATGCTCTTAAATACCAATGCATCCACTTTACAGTGCGGATGGCAGCTGACAGAGTCCCAGTTCGTTTCAGGCATTGAGAGACCGAAAATAACTTGCTGCACATCATCCCCTTAACCTAAGAGATAAAAATGTTGATCTTCTCTGAGGGAAGTTCTACAGAATTTTTTTACATTGTTCAATATTGTGCCCAGAAACACCATTCTTTGAGAGAAAATATCTGAATATTCTTCCAGTTAATGCTTCAAACAAATATTTGTTGGAATCAAATTAAGATGTCTCTGTGGCAGAGGAATCTGTTGTTGCTAATGGAATGGAAGTACGGTGTCTAAGTCAGTCTTTCTCAGACTTTTTACCCCAGAGGAACCCCTAAAATTATTTAAAGATCTTGAGAAACCTTTTCTAAAACTAGTTCATTTGGAGTCAATAGAGAAAATATGCCTTCCTTACAGACGGCTAAAAAGATCATTAGTGCCATGCTTCTGGCTTTTCCAAGTGGTGGAGGAACCCTAAGGATCCACGGAACCCTGGTTAAGAATGGCTGGTCTACGTAATCATATCTTTATAGAACCTGTTGCTGCAGAAGTGCAATAACTGGGGAGAACATTTCAGGAAATGCCTTGGAGATGTGGAGAGGTTAAATTGGAGGTACACAAACTGAATTAGAAGTAGTCTGGGAACATGTAATCAAGCTTTGGACATGTCTATTGAAAGCCATCTATTCAAATAACCTGCCCAAACTTTCTTTAATCGTGTATTGGAACAACTCCATCCTGAACAATGGAACTCAAATTGTCCTGTTGAGGACTTCTAGATCCAACATTGGATGGAGACGCTCTATTGAACGGGACACCAATGTCCAAAAAAACCCCCAAAAAACATGGGTTTTAATTATGCTCTATTTACTCAGGATGAAAGAAGCAATGGATATAGATACAACTTAACAATCAATTTTTAACATCCACAGAGAAATTGTAAGTCCTGTCACATGCTCTTATGAAAAATTGACTGTATGGTTTCTGGGAACTTAGGCTACACTCTTTTCATTCATTTATAGTGCATAACAGGGAAATGAAAGGTAGAATTTCATTGCCAGAGGCAGCAGGAATAAAGACTGCTTGCACTGATTCTTTAGAATCAATACCAGCTGAGGGTGTTCAATCCTAATAGCAACTTCACCTTGAATCGTAAGTGCAGGCAAAGTAATCAACTTACAGCGCATACTTTATGTCTGGGAGGTCCAATATACAAAAATAATGTGATAGCTTCTTTATAACATTTTTAATATTATTATATTTTATTACAAGTAGAAAGTAGAAAATTTTTAAGGATAAAACAAATTAGGCCAAAGACCAGTGGTTAGGAATCACCACTGCTGAGAATCTAAGTAATGCTTGTATATTTATTAAAGCAATAATATATTTGTACATTTTGTATTATCTATGCCATGCTGTATTATTTTCTTGGGTAAACAATTTATATAAACTTATAGTTGAATACTTTCCTGGATAAAGATCAGACAAAACCTAACCCATGAATAGTCACACTCCACCCAGGAATAATTAAACCCCTCCCAGTTTTGTTACACCCTACCCTAGTCATGGAAATTGTTAGCATCTGTGGTCCTCCACCTGTAGGGAATCTCTATTTTTATGAATGTGTTCAAGTAGCTTACTGTTTAATTATAAAATAGATTGTTTGCTGTGAAATTGTATTGATTACAATAAATATATTGTAAAACAGCAGGAAGATAGTCAATTTGGTGGAAGTGTTGCTAACCCATCATTTTCCCTGGAACACCTTGTAAACAGGCAAAGAAAATGCAATTTCACAGTGGTGTCTCTACTTCTTGACCCTGCCTTTCTGTCCATTGACATACGGGGGTTGATTTACTAAAGCTGGAGAGTGCAAAATCTGGTGCAGCTCTGCATAGAAACCAATCAGCTTCCAGGTTTTATTGCTAAAGCTTAATTGAACAAGCTGAAGTGTTTAGCTGATTGGTTTCTATGCAGAAGTGAGCCTGATTTTGCACCCTCCATCTTTAGTAAATAAACCCCACTTTGTCCTTCGGCTTGTGCTAAGGAAGTTGCTCTCAGATTCTATGATACCCAAAAGCAAAATGTTAGTATGGTGTTCCACATGACAAGTTGAGTCTAAGGCCTCATTCACACGAGGCGGACTCCGTTTCCACGGAGTCTGCCTCGGTCCGCCGGCTCAGCGGGAGATCTCTCCGTTGATCTCTGCTGAGCCGGCGGATGACAGGTCCCTCTCTGCTCACTGAGCGGGGAGGGGCTTGTCAGGCGCCGCTGCTGCCTTTGGAGGGATCGGATGAAAACGGACAGCATGTCCGTTTTCATCAGATCTCACCCGATCCGCCAGCGACGGATCTGGACGTAGGGCCATCCGTCCGCTTTTTGCGGATCGGACCGGGTCGGATGTCAGCGGACATGGCTAACATGGAGCGCCCGTTCAGGTCCGCCGTCAAAACTGACAGGCGGACCTAAACGGCCCGATCGTGTGAAAGGGGCCTTAGGGGAGGACAGATATTGCGATCTGCTCTCCCCTGGACACCGCATTGTTTACTGCACCTGAATTGGAAGAGCCATCATAAACTGCAGTGGTTTGGAGCCTTCGGTGTTCTTCTGAATCTGACCTCCATGGGATGAAATTACTTTTGCACACTAGAGAGAACAAAAAGAGGAGTGAGAGCACATTTCTAATTATTTTCAAATTTAAGCTGAGCTCTGGGCATTAGGTGAAATTTACTCTTGCAGTGGGTCCTCTCTGCACTGCAAGGTTTAGATGCTCATTTAGTCTAGCGGTGCAGGGACAAGGTGTAACACCTTATTTGTGGCTCTAGCAGGCTTCCTCCATTCCTGTAATCAGCCCAGTCCTCTCTAAAGCAGACCATAGATGATTCAATTGTCTTTCCTGCAACCACAGTCAGTGTTGATGGGGGAATCTTGGGGTTGATTTACTAAAGGCAGATAGACTGTGCACTTGCCCTCTACTAAGCTCTGCAGCAACTGCACTTGCAAAGGAGGTAAGGCTTCACTTTGCTATGAGTATCCAATCAGGTGTGAGGGAAAAAAACAGCATTTTTGCTTGCAAATGATTGGATGATGGAAGTCAGCAGAGCTTCTGCTCATTTACTAAGGTCTGGCACAATGGCAGACCTTAAGGGGGTGAATAAGGTTCAGGAGGGCAGTCTTTTCAATATGAAACCAAAATCAAGAACACGGGGACATGGCCGCAAACTAACTGGAGGAAAGTTTAAAACTAATCTTAGAAAGTGTTATTTTACTGAAAGGGTAGTTGATGATTGAAATAAACTACCAACAGAGGTAGTGAGACAGTCAACAGTAAATGGCTTCAAACATGCTTGGAATAAACATAGATCCATAGTCAGACAAGTTTAATGTGTAAAAAAAAAAAAAAAACAACCCCAAAAAACTAAACAAAATGGGCAACTACTCAGTCTTTTTCTGTCGTAACTTTTTCTATCTTTTTATTGTCCTTCATCAGTGAATACAAGGCTTGCTCTGATTGGCTTTCTAAGTGGAGAGGCGGTTGGATAACGTCATGATCTCCACATCAGCCAATCAGCAGCACATTTTGTTCTGGGAGCGTGATTGGAAGTCCTCGTCCCGCTGCCAGAACATAGCCCTGTATACTGTATGTAGCTGATGCTGTAACGATATCAAGTACGGGACATGACAAGCTGTAGCTAGCTGCCATCTTGTGTGGAAGTAGCCATGACAGTTTTGCTAACATGTAACCTCACAGAGAACTCTGAACTCCGTCTTCCCCACCTTAGGAATTCAAAGCTTTTTAAGTTCAACAGAAAAGGTTATCTCAACAGAGAAAACAGAGCCAGGCTAAGTCAGTAGAAAAACATTTGTTGTAAGGGCAGTGTTCAGGCCTGTCGTAAAACTGTCACCCTCCCCACTCAGAGAACAAACAGGCCTCGGTCGTAAAGTCTTCTGAATACACCTCCCTAGAATAAATATGAAATTTCAGCATGTTTCATAACTTCTGACTTAGTAATAGCACATACATAATCTGGACATATTTAGCTTCCTCAGATAATATGGAACGTTTCAAGTCCAGACACCCCTATGTCAGGTCATATGGGAAACCCCTGGGACCACTTATCCCTCCAAAGCAGGCTATACGTTATAGATATGGCATGTTTAGACTTGTTTTGAAGGAAATCTCAAGTTGAATAATAATATGGATATTTGGAGTCTGTCAACACTACAGATGCAGATATATGAATATGTATTAAAGAAATCTACCTGGGACATGGTCATGAGTGTAGACACCTCCCAGCAACCAACCCCTAAAACCAGCTGGCCAGATGATTGGTTACTGGTCGCTGTCAACACCCCCTTTGATTTGACAGAAAAGAGGAGATGCCAAGACAATGGGCAGTTCTCCTTTTACCATCCAAGAAGAAACATCTGCCAAGTTGAGAACCGATTACCTAGCTCATCGATTGAACTCTGATCAACCCTCGGACATTAATTGCAAGTATTCTCTCTTCCCAATTCTACCTTATTGCTTTGTGGCTGTATATTGTCTTTATTTTTTGAAACATCTTTTTTCTGTAAATATTTTATTTGCATCAACCTTGACCTTTTCATAATAAACCCTTATGTTGAAAAGTGTTAATCTTGTCTCTAAAGCTCTTAATGCAAGCTATAAACGAACCTGCCTCTTGAAGAGCGCTACTGTTATAGAGTAAGACTCTGAGCAGACCTGTCTGAAGTGGCAGTGTGTGTGGCAGACGCTTATTCTCAAATTATAATTGGTATTGCAAAATTACGAGTCTCCCCCGGCTCGGTCTTTTAAACGGGGGTGGTGGCAGTTAAAGGGTTAATTGTGTAATTAGCCCAGTGACAATCGCTCTCAGGCTGCTCGCACCTAGATTGTGGTCCCGCAAGCTGGAAAATCTTTGTGCTGGGCGCAGCTGAGAGTGGCATTGTTACGTAAGTGACAGCGTGGTGTGAGGTTGGCTGGTCCTTTGTCGCGAGTTAGCGAGGAGGGCAGGGATCTGACACCCGCGTTCGTCACATATTGGTTGGCAGCGTAGCGGGATAGTTTCGCATTAAGAGCATTCAGTGCATTGTTAGGAATTAGCTCTGCACTGAAGGATTGTAACCTTTGTGGAAACAGTCCTTAGAGACAAGCTGGTGCATATTTTTTGATTTTTATTTTTTCAAGAGAGACATACAGCAACCGCTCCTTCCTACACCTTCTTCCTATTTCTTCTTTCTGTTCTATCCTTTCTGCTTGCAACATGTCTGGGTTATCAGCATATAAAAAGATGAGCAAGAATGAACTGACTGCTGAGTGCGCAGAAAGAGGAATTGATGTCGGTGGGAAAAATCGTGAAGGCTTGATACATGCCTTACAGGAGTTTGATATCCGTGCACACCAGAACCTGGGGGAAACTGGACCAGAAAGGGTTTCCACTACTCCAGAGCCCAGTGGTTCAGAGGCGGCCTCACCAGATGGGCAAGCAGAGACTGACACTGGAATACCACGGATTGTTACCTCCAAGCCATCACAAGAGCAGGCTAGCATCAGATTGCCTGAAACCATCATAGACTCTCTTCAAATGCAAGAAACTCTACAAAACCTCAGGGAGACGGATCCTGTGGTGTACCTGCAGTTTCTGGAACGCCAGGCTGAGCGAGAGGCTGCGGAACGCAGGGCTGAGCGAGAGGCGGCAGAACGCCAGGCTGAGAGGGAGGCTGATCGTCGGCACGAACTGGAGATGGCTAGGCTCCAGCAGCAGCGACAGGCTCAGAACCTCGGATCCCTAGAGCACAGGGATGCCTCTCTGCCAGTGACCCCAGCAGCCAAATTTCCAGTTATGGAAAAGGACAGTGACATTGACGTGTATCTACTGTTGTTTGAAAAAACTTGCCGTCAGTACCATCTGCCCCCAGCACAATGGGCCCGGTACCTGACACCAGGGCTACGAGGCAAGGCCCTGGATGCTTATGTCGAACTGTCAGAAGAACAGTGCGACGATTATGCGGCCCTAAAAGCTGCAATCATCCAAAAGTTTCAGCTAACCCCGGAAGTGTACCGGAAGCGTTTTAGGTCCTTGCAAAAGGGGCCTGGAGACTCATACATGGATGTGGTAGGTCGCTTACGCACCACATTCCGGCAGTGGACTAAAGGCTTGGAAGCCGATTCTTTTGAATCCCTGGAAGATCTTATGATTGCAGATCAACTTTTGCACATCTGTCCTACAGACGTCAGACAGTTTGTGCTGGAGCGAAAGCCAGCCTCTGCCAAAGCAGCAGCAGAATTGGCAGATACCTATATCCACTCTCGGGTATCTGACCATCGCAAGGCTCCTCTGAATGGCTGGAAAGGAGGGAAATCGCACACGGCAACCCCTCCTCTGCCTACCAAACAAGTTCCTCAGCGGCCGGAACCTGCAACTCCTGGAGCCAAGGCCTTCCTAACTGACAAACGCAAATGCTACAACTGTGGGGCAGCCGGACATCTCAGGGCGCAGTGCCCTGAGCAGAAGAAGACGACATCACCTGGCCATCCGGCTAGCAACCCTTCCGCTGTGCTGCTCGTCAGTGGGAAACCTCCCGGAACCAATGCCAACTTGCAGCCAGTCATCGTAGGCCACCGGACTGTAACAGGCTTTCGTGACACCGGAGCCGAAGTCACATTGGTCAGACCAGAGGTTATAGAAGAAACAGACATCATCCCAGAGAAGTTCCTTACCCTCACCGGAGTTGGGGGGACCCGTTCCTGTGTACCCCGTGCCTATGTTTTTATTGATTGGGGTGCCGGAAGTGGGATGAGAGAGGTGGGTGTCTCGGAGGAGATCCCCACTGCAGTGTTGTTGGGTTCTGATTTAGGTACCCTTGTTTCATACTATGCCCCTGCTAAAAGCACCCCAGATGCTCCCACGGATCTCTCTGGACCTCCCAAGGTACTGTTTACAGATGTTGGGGTAATATCTGGGCAACCTGTAGATGGACAGAGGGAGGGGGAGGGTGGAGTGGAAGTGCAAGGTCCTCCTTCTTCAGAGACAGGAGAGAAGGCCCCCTTGCTAGTGAAGGTAACTGATGTATGTTCCAATGATGCTGAACTGATAAAGGTTAAATGTGATGATAATAATGATGATGATGATGATAATGATGATGATGCATTGCCAGTATTGGTGGTCACTCGCAGTGCTGCAAAGGCAGCCGAGGTGCAGGCCCTGGTCGCAGAACAGCAGGAGGAGGTCTCTGGGCCCTCTCCCTGTTCTGACCCAGTGGACTCTACCTCTGTTGAGCCTCAGCAGCTGTCCATGTTTGCCACAGGACTGCTGGCTGGGACCTGTTGTTCCGCCTTTGAAACAGCACTGCAGACAGACCAAACACTAGCACAGCTCAGGGGTCTAGCTGATCGCCCCCCTGCAGAGAATGACAAACAAAAGGTCTATTGGGACAAAGGTAAACTGTACAGAGAAAATATGCCTGCAGAGGGGAATGAGGCTGACCTAGGTAGCAGGCAGCTGGTTGTACCCAGTCAATTTAGGGGACAGCTGCTAAAAGTGGCTCATGAAATTCCCCTCGCAGGGCACTTGGGGATCACTAAGACCCGAGGGCGGTTGATACATAACTTTTATTGGCCTACAATGCTCGCTGACATAGCTGACTACTGTCGGTCCTGTGTTACCTGCCAGCGAGTTGGCAAGGCAGGGGATGTACACAGGGCTCCGCTAAAACCTTTGCCTGTGATTGACGAACCTTTTAAGAGGGTGGCAGTGGATATCATTGGGCCTTTGGCCATCCCTAGCAGTTCAGGCAAACGTTTTATCCTTACAGTTGTCGACTATGCCACGCGTTATCCAGAGGCGGTGGCTCTCTCCTGCGTCCGGGCAGACAAGGTCGCTGATGCTCTGCTGGGAATCTTCACAAGAGTGGGATTCCCGGCTGAGCTCATTAGCGATCAAGGCCCTCAGTTTGTGTCCGACTTGATGCAGGCTCTCTGTCGGAAAATACAGATGACGCATATCATGGCCAGTCCTTATCACCCACAAACGAACGGTTTGTGCGAGCGTTTCAATGGAACCTTGAAACAAATGTTGTGCACCTTTGTGCACTCCCAGGGTAAGGACTGGGAACGATATCTGCCTCATCTGCTGTTTGCTTACAGAGAGGTGCCTCAGGAGTCCACAGGCTTTTCGCCATTTGAACTTTTGTACGGACGGAGGGTAAGAGGACCCCTGGACCTAATCCGTGAGAACTGGGAGGGCAAGATTGCAGACTCAAAGGTCTCTGTTGTGGATTATGTCCTAAAATTCAGAGATAAAATGGAGACGCTGGTGGAAATGGTGCGGGAGAACATGACCCAGGCCCAGACCAGGCAGAAAGAGTGGTATGACCGTAATGCTAGGGAGCGGACCTATGACATTGGTCAGAAGGTGTATGTTCTGCTTCCCCTGCGGCAGAACAAACTCCAAGCAGCATGGGAAGGCCCGTACACCATCACCCAGCGTCTGAATGATGTCACCTACTTGGTCAGGTTGGGAGAAGGGCGTAGACGGCAGAAGGCCATTCATGTTAACATGATCAAAGCCCATCATGAGCGCACGGCCTATGTCATGCCGGTCTGCAGCAGGCCAGAGCCTGAGGAGGCTGATCCACTTCTAGACCTGCTAGCAGACACCAGGGAGGTAGACTCAGAACTCCTGATAAACTCCAATCTTACCCCCACCCAGGTACCTGGACTGAGGCGAGTGCTGGCAGTACATGGTAGCAGGTTTACGGGAAAACCTGGGAGGACACACCTCGCTGTCCACCAGGTGGACACCGGGGCACATCCCCCCATTAAACAGTCGGCCTATCGCGTCTCCCTGGAGGTGCTGGCCGACATGAAAAGGGAGGTGGAGGAAATGCTGCAGCTTGGGGTGATTCAGAAGTCCCACAGTGCCTGGGCGTCCCCAGTAGTCTTGGTCCCCAAAAAGGACCAGACGACCAGGTTCTGTGTGGACTACCGGAAGCTGAATGCCATCACTACTGCAGATGCTGGCGGCCGCCCGTTATATAACAATCATGGATCTGAGCAGGGGGTACTGGCAAATTCCTCTGGCCCCTGAGGCTCGGGAAAAGTCGGCCTTCATCACCCCATTCGGATTGTTCGAGTTTACCGTCATGCCGTTTGGAATGAAGAATGCCCCAGCTACCTTCCAGAGAGTCATGAATGACTTACTGGAGGGGCTGGAAACCTTTGCCGTAGCCTACCTGGATGACATCGCCATGTTCAGCCCTACCTGGGAAGAACACCTGGTGCACCTGTCACAGGTCCTGGACCAACTGACGGCTGCCAATCTGACTGTAAAACCCAGTAAGTGTCAGATTGGCATGACTGATGTGCAGTACTTGGGACACCAGGTAGGAGGAGGTACCCTGAAACCCGAGACAGGGAAGGTTGAGGCCATCCTGGCCTGGCCTACCCCTCAAACCAAAAAGCAGGTTATGTCTTTCTTGGGGACCGCTGGCTACTATAGGAAATTTGTATGTAACTATAGTGGCCTGGCCAAACCTCTGACTGACCTAACCAAAAAGAAACTGCCCAAGGTGGTGTCTTGGACACCAGAATGTGAGCAGGCATTTCAGGCCTTGAAGGAGGCGCTGGCCAGTGCACCTGTGCTGCAGGCTCCAGACTTCACCCGCCGTTTCCTTGTGCAGACGGATGCCTCTGCCTTTGGATTGGGTGCAGTCCTGAGCCAGGTGGACGAGGCCGGAGAGGAGCATCCCATCCTCTACCTGAGCAGGAAGCTGCTTCCCAGGGAAGTAGCATATGCCACGATCGAAAAGGAGTGTCTTGCGATCGTGTGGGCTCTCCAGAAGTTACAAACGTACCTTTATGGACGGCACTTCACTGTGATCACGGATCACAATCCCTTGAGCTGGCTAAATCGTGTTGCTGGGGAGAATGGCAAACTACTTCGGTGGAGCCTAATTCTTCAGCAACACGATTTCACCATCCAGCATAAGAAAGGCAGCGCCCATGGCAATGCTGATGGGCTGTCACGACAAGCCGAGCCCGCAGGAGTCGGTTGCGTCAGGAGGGAAATTGTAGTTCCCTCCCATGCAACCACCTAAGGGGGGAGGTGTAACGATATCAAGTACGGGACATGACAAGCTGTAGCTAGCTGCCATCTTGTGTGGAAGTAGCCATGACAGTTTTGCTAACCATGTAACCTCACAGAGAACTCTGAACTCCGTCTTCCCCACCTTAGGAATTCAAAGCTTTTTAAGTTCAACAGAAAAGGTTATCTCAACAGAGAAAACAGAGCCAGGCTAAGTCAGTAGAAAAACATTTGTTGTAAGGGCAGTGTTCAGGCCTGTCGTAAAACTGTCACCCTCCCCACTCAGAGAACAAACAGGCCTCGGTCGTAAAGTCTTCTGAATACACCTCCCTAGAATAAGTATGAAATTTCAGCATGTTTCATAACTTCTGACTTAGTAATAGCACATACATAATCTGGACATATTTAGCTTCCTCAGATAATATGGAACGTTTCAAGTCCAGACACCCCTATGTCAGGTCATATGGGAAACCCCTGGGACCACTTATCCCTCCAAAGCAGGCTATACGTTATAGATATGGCATGTTTAGACTTGTTTTGAAGGAAATCTCAAGTTGAATAATAATATGGATATTTGGAGTCTGTCAACACTACAGATGCAGATATATGAATATGTATTAAAGAAATCTACCTGGGACATGGTCATGAGTGTAGACACCTCCCAGCAACCAACCCCTAAAACCAGCTGGCCAGATGATTGGTTACTGGTCGCTGTCAACACCCCCTTTGATTTGACAGAAAAGAGGAGATGCCAAGACAATGGGCAGTTCTCCTTTTACCATCCAAGAAGAAACATCTGCCAAGTTGAGAACCGATTACCTAGCTCATCGATTGAACTCTGATCAACCCTCGGACATTAATTGCAAGTATTCTCTCTTCCCACTTCTACCTTATTGCTTTGTGGCTGTATATTGTCTTTATTTTTTGAAACATCTTTTTTCTGTAAATATTTTATTTGCATCAACCTTGACCTTTTCATAATAAACCCTTATGTTGAAAAGTGTTAACCTTGTCTCTAAAGCTCTTAATGCAAGCTATAAACGAACCTGCCTCTTGAAGAGCGCTACTGTTATAGAGTAAGACTCTGAGCAGACCTGTCTGAAGTGGCAGTGTGTGTGGCAGACGCTTATTCTCAAATTATAATTGGTATTGCAAAATTACGAGTCTCCCCCGGCTCGGTCTTTTAAACGGGGGTGGTGGCAGTTAAAGAGTTAATTGTGTAATTAGCCCAGTGACAATCGCTCTCAGGCTGCTCGCACCTAGATTGTGGTCCCGCAAGCTGGAAAATCTTTGTGCTGAGCGCAGCTGAGAGTGGCATTGTTACGTAAGTGACAGCGTGGTGTGAGGTTGGCTGGTCCTTTGTCGCGAGTTAGCGAGGAGGGCAGGGATCTGACACCCGCGTTC
Source organism: Lithobates clamitans (assembly GCA_037952925.1). Classification (NCBI taxonomy): domain Eukaryota; kingdom Metazoa; phylum Chordata; class Amphibia; order Anura; family Ranidae; genus Lithobates; species Lithobates clamitans. The sequence goes on from JBBGZY010000303.1 coordinate 584,166, forward strand.
GTCACAGATGCTACATACAATTTATATAGCACTGACAGCAGGCGCATCTGTTAATGAAGGAAATACTTTATTTGGGTCAGCTTGGTCCAAACTAACTATAACATTCGCAAGAAACTTGGAAGTAGGTTTTAACTTTTGGGAAAAGGTAAAAGACGCATATGAGTTTCCAGCAGTGTATCCTGTATATTTCATGTACGCGGGAGCAAAAAGTACACCAGTGTTAACAGGTTAAAGAATCACCTACAGTGTGAATTGACCAATGAGGACCCCTGAATTAGTGTTTTTACCTAGGAATCTCTGGATATGTGGCACTCTTTTGGAATCCATTTTAAGTGGTAACTATATTAACAGACCATTTTTATACATAGATGCTAGTGCGTTATAAAGTGTTGGAAAAATAAAATCTTTTCTTTGATGTATTTCACTTGAATACAAATCCCCTGAAGAAGACCGCATCATTGGTCGAAATGCGTCGGGGTATTCATGTGGATATTTATTAAGTTTTAATATCTGAAATGTACTGTATTTTCCATATCTAGATATAACATTTTTTGAGACATGCCTGTAACCAGAGTACATATTCTTCTGCACAATTGACGATCACTCTGTATGTCACTGTTTGTATTAATAAATTATTTTAATATACTCTTACTATACGATCTATACATTATTATGCCTCTTAAAAGCCCCCCCCCTGGGGAATTTTCTGATCCTTTCTTTAAAGAATCACCTACAAAACAAAGCATTTTTTTTATTTCTTGATTTTAGAAAAGGGAAGAATAATTTGGCTGCAACATTAACAGGAATGTATAATGTTTTTTTATGCTTTGTTTTATTATGGTCTGGATCTAAAAAAAATAAAGATTTAAAAATATAAAGTATGAAAATTTGTAAATTATTATTATGTAGACTTCTCTCTTTATTTAAAAAGGTGCTTTAATCTTCTTATATCATCAGCATTGTATCCTTTTCGGCTATGCTGAAAGAAGCCCATTGTTTAGAGATCTCTGAGGTCTCAGTCTGAAGTTTCCATCAAAGGGATCTGGATATTTGCACATTATGGCAGATTTATCTGTTAGAAAGACTCCTCCAGTGCTGCAACAGCCGCAATCTCTTTTTTTCCGTTTTATTGCTGCCTCTGATGTGTTCACGCTGTCTTCTGGGTTCAGCATCTTCTGCCATCTTCATTGGCTGGTGGGTTGATGTAACACACAGTTCATTCATTCATCCTGACACCAGGGGGAATAGAGAATGTACATTAAAGTGCACATGCACATCTTAGTGCACATTTAGGGCCTATTTACATTTTTTTAACGCACAAATTCCGATGTGCTAAAACACGGATAATGTCTGTTCCCATCTCAGCGTTAGGGTGTACTGCGTTCTGAAAAATACATGTCCATCTTTTTCTGCATTTCATTGTGTTAAGAGGCGTGCAAACATCAATGGCAGTAAATCAGAACATGTATAATATGCTTTTTTGATGTGTTGTCAATCTGTAGTAACAAGGCTTGGTCTGTTAATACTATAGACTGCAAATTTTGTAATATCCAGTAAAGACTGTAGTGCATATACAATGGATATAAAAAGTCTGCACACCCCTGGTAAAATGTCAGGTTTCTGTAATGTAAAAAAATGAGAACAAGATAAATCATTTCAGAACTTTTTCCACCTTTAATGGGACCTATAAAGTGTACAACTCAATTGAAAAAACAAACTGAAATCTTTTGGGGGCGGAGAGTAAAAATAAAAAACAAAAATAATGTGGCTGCATAAGTGTGCCCCCACCCCCCCCCCCCCCCCCACTTATAACTGGGGATGTAGCTGTGTTCAGAATTAAGCACATTCAAACTTATATTAAATAGGAGTCAGTACACACCTGCCATCATTTAAAGTGCCTCTGATGAACCCCAAATAAAGTTCAGCTGTTCTAGTAGGTCTTCCCTGACATTTTCTTAGTCACATCCTACAGCAAAAGCCATGGTCCGCAGAGACCTTCCAAAGCATCAGAGGGATCTCATTGCTAAAAGGTATCAGTCAGGAAAAGGGTACAAAAGAATTTCCAAGGCATTAGATATACCATGGAATACAGTGAAGATAATCAGCATCAAGTGGAGAAAATATGGCACAACAGTGACATTTCCAAGAACTTGGCTTCCCTCAAAAATTGATGAAAAGACGAGAAGAAAACTGGTCAGGGAGGCTGTCAAGAGATCTACAGCAACATTAAAAGAGATGAAAGATTATCTGGCAAGTACTGGCTGTGGTACATGTGACAACAATCTCCTGTATTCTTTATATGTCTGGACTATGGGGTAGAGTGGCAAGATGGAAGCCTTTTCTTACAAAGAAAAACCATCCAAGCCCGGATAAATTTTGCAAATACACATCTGAAGTCTCCCAAAAGCATGTGGGAAAATGTGTTATGGTCTGATGAAACCAAGGTTGACCTTTTTGGCCATAATTCCAAAAGATATGTTTGGCGCAAAAACAACATTGCACATCGCCAAAAGAACACCATACCCACAGTGAAGCATGGTGGTGGCAGCATCATGCTTTGGGGCTGTTTTTTCTTTAGCTGGAAAAGGGGCCTCAGTCAAGGTAGAGGGAATTATGAACAGTTCCAAATACCAGTCAATATTGGCACAAAACTTTCAGGCTTCTGCTAGAAAGCTGAACATGAAGAGGAACTACATATTTCAGCATGACAACGACCCAAAGCATACAGTACATCCAAATCAACAAAGGAATGGCTTCACCAGAAGGAGATTAAAGTTTTGGCCCAGCCAGAGTCCAGACCTGAATCTTGAAAATCTGTGGGGTGATCTGAAGAGGGCTGTGCACAGGAGATGCCCTCGTAATCTGATGGATTTGGAGTGTTTTTGCAAAGAAGAGTGGGCAAACATTGCCAGGTCAAGATGTGACATGCTGATAGACTCATACCCAAAAAGACTGAGTGCTGTAATAAAATCAAAAGGTGCTTCAACAAAGTATTTATTTATTTATATATTTATTTCAGGTACTTATATAGCGCTGTCAATTTACGCAGCATTTTACATAAACACTGTACATTCACATCAGTCCCTGACCTCTTACACTCTAAGGTCCCTAACTCACATTCATACATACTAGGACCAATTTAGACAGGGTCTGATTAACCTACCAGCATGTCTTTTAGAGTGTGGGAGGAAACCGGAGTACTTCCCCCCACCTTAAGATTTCAGTGTGTTGTTCAACAAAGTTGTACAGTTTATAGGTCACATTGAAGGTGGAAAAACTTCTGAAATGATTTATCTTTGTCTCATTTTTTTACATCACAGAAACCTGACATTTTAATAGGGGTGTGTAGACTTTTTATATCCACTGTAATCCAAACAAAAGAGCGGCACTCCTGAGGAAGACGAGCTTGTGCCTCTTCAAAACGTCAAAATAAAACCTTCATTATGCATTGTGTGTTCAGCTTTCAACACCCCGAGTGTTTCCTGTAAAGGCCCCCTGCCACACCAATCACCCCTTCCTGTGCAGGATCCCCTACCCTCTGCTGTCTAGGCCCCCGTGTGTGCCCCCCACCCCCTGGTGGCTTTTTGTCCTCTCCATCCCGCCTCTGTGATGTCATCATGGAGGAGTGGAAGAGGACTCCAGTGACAACCTGTGAAGCTCTGGTGAGCTCCATGCCCAAGAGGGTTAAGGCAGTGCTGGAAAATAATGGTGGCCACACAAAATATTGACATTTTGGGCCCAATTTGGACATTTTCACTTGGGGGTGTACTCACTTTTGTTACCAGCGGTTTAGACATTAATGGCTTTGTGTTGAGTTATTTTGAGGGGACAGCAAATTTACACTGTTATACAAGCTGTACACTCACTACTTTACATTGTAGCAAAGTGTCATTTCTTCAGTGTTGTCACATGAAAAGATATAATACTTTAACCACTTGCAGACCGCCTGCCCGCAATGTACTGCGGATGGGTGGTCTGTACAGGCAAATCGACATACTGGTACGCCTTTGCCTGTTCCCGGGTTTAGGGCCCACGCACGCGTGCCCCCTGCCAACACCTGATGTGATTGTACACAGCAAGTGTCTGTCAATGATTCATGCTGACCTCTGTCCAATCACAGCCCAGAGCCCTGTATTGACAATTAACACAGGTCTCTGTATAGAGGGAACAATCTGCAAAGCAGGGATAAGAAACAAAGATATGTTTAGTAAAAATCAGCACACTCTACACATTGTTAGGCACATATTTAACCCGATATGTTAACCCCTTCCCAGCCAGTGTCATTAGTACAGTGACAATGTATAGTATTAGCACTGATCACTGTATTACTATTATTGTGTCACTGGTGATGTCAGTGGCAAGTAGTCAGTTCCCACCCAGTGTCAGATTGCCCGCCACACTATCACAGTCCCATTATAAGTCACTGATCACCGCCATTAGTAGTATAAAAAAAAAAAAGATAAATAAAAATTCCAGTATATATACCATAGTTTGTAGATACTATAACTTTCACGCAACCCAATCAATATACACTTATTAGGATTTTATTTACCAAAGACATAGCACAATACATTTTGGCCTAATTTATTTTTTTATGTTATTGGATATATTTTATAGCAGAAATTAATAAGTATATATTTTTAAATTTTTAGCAATTTTTTTGTTTATATAATAAAAAATTTAAAACACAGCGATGATCAAATACCACCAAAAGAAAGCTCTATTTATATGAAAAAAAATTATATAAATTTCATTTGGGTACAACGTTGCAAGACCGCGCAATTGTCAGTTAAAATAGCGTAGTACTACAGCAAAAAATGGTCTGGTCATGAAGGGGGTAAAACCTTCCGGCGCTGAAGTGGTTAATATATGCCTGGAATTGTTCTGAAAGCCTATCTGCTAAAAACTGTTTGCTAGCCATTGTTTCCTCCCTTCATGCTGCAAATTTTTCACACCCTATTAAAGTGCAACTCCAGTTTAATAAATGTTTTAATTAAAGAGGGGCTCCAGCCCCCCCCCCCACCAAAAAATTTCAAGTAAGCAGCTACAAATACTGTGTCTGCTGACCTTTACTATTAGGACACTTACCTGTCCAGGGATCCCGCGGTGTCTACACCCAAGCCGATTCTTAAAACGGCACTTGGGTGCTGACGCCACCATCTTGAGTAAGGGAAACCGGCAGTGCAGCCTTGCGGCCTCACAGGTGATTTCCCACTGTCCATGTGTGAATCATGTTGCGCTTTCTCAATGGGCCAGCAACGGCAAGGGCCGAACTTCTGGCTGAGCTCGCCATGGCAAGCTCAGCAGGAAGTGTGTACCTGTCAAAACCAGGTACCTGCCCCCCCCCCCCCCCCACAGGGTGCCAAATGTGACACTAAAGGGGGGAGGACGCAGAGTGGGTGGAGCTCCACTTTAATGAATAGCCATAAAAACATTGCCGCTCCTGCAGCAATACTATCCTTATATACCCTATACTCAGAATTCTCCCCTGCATACTTGGCACTCTGCGATCTAGTAGCAGTCCTCTCCTGAGCTGAATGACACCAGCATCATCAACCCACTTCCTGACAGTCCACCAGAAAATGCTGCAGATATCTCCAAGTCATTATGTGGTACTGTTCAATGCAGCATCTAGGACTGCCCACTACTGGAGAAAGAAGAGGAGTATAGGAAGGAGAGTGACATCATGTGACCAGACCAAAGGGTTTATGCCACATTATTTTTTATATATATAATATATATTTACTTATTTTTTATCAGAGACCCTAGAGAAGAAAATGGTGATCATTGCAATATTTTTCGTCACTGCGCAGCAGTCTTTCAAACGCAATTACTTTGGAAAAAAGGCATTTTTTTCATGAAAAAAAAAGCAAAACAGTAAAGTTAGCCCAATTTTTTGTATAATGTGAAAGATGATGTTACGCCAAGTAAATAGATACCCAACATGTCACGCTTTAAAATTGCGTGCACTCGTGGATTGGCGACAAACTACAGCACTTAAAAATCTCCACAGGCGACACTTTACATTTTTTTATAGATTACCTGTTTAGAGTTACAGAGGAGGTCTAGTGCTAGAATTGTTGCTCTCGCTGTAATCGTGGCGATACCTCACATGTGTGGTTTGAACACCGTTTACACATGCGGGGGCGACTTACATATGCGTTTGGTTCTGCATAGAGGGATGGGGCGCTTTACATTTTTTTTTATTCTTAGTTATTTTACTTTTTATTTTATTTTTTTACACTGTCCCTTTATTTATTTTTTTTTTTTTAATCAATTTTATTCCTATTACAAGGAATGTAAACATCCCTTGCAATAGAAAAAAGCATGACAGGACCTCTCTATGAAGAGATCTGAGCTTAAACGACCCCAGATCTCTTCTTTACCTTTAAAAGCAAAAAAATTTAAAAAATATCCCATCTATCTGCTCGAGGACTGGAAGTGATGTCGCTCTGGTTCTCCAAGGGCATAGAGCCGAGTGGGGGCCATCTTGCCCTCACTCGACTTCCTGCCTATCTAGACAATGGATTGGATCATTTCTGGGTTTACCAACGGCTCTGGTGAAACGCGGAAACTGACGGGCGGGGCCAATGCGATGCATACTAGCACATTATACCTTTACTTTACAGGTCAGAAAAAATTCAGCCTGAGGTTTATTTCCTTTTTAAACGTCAAAGCAATGAGTTATATATACCCAGGACGGTCGGCAAGTGGATAAGAAGAAACAATTGGGGGTTGGTAAAAATGCAGCTCAGCCATGATCGGCTTCAGTTGAACACACACTGGAAAACTTTTATCGATCATCTATTTGGCTGCAGCTGCTGATCAGTGTATTCTGACAGCAGCAGAGCAGCAGGAGCCACTGTCAGAGTAAGTTCGTTGGATGGAGGGTGAATTCCTTAGCGCCTTGAGGCGATTCAGTTCGCATTTTTACAAATTATTCATTCATTCATTCAACTAACTTGTGTGGATGGAGTAATCTAAATGAAAAAAAAAAACTGTGCAGTCTTCCAGATTTAATGACGGTGTCAGGAAATGCCTATCAAATGTTTGGCTCACAGAAAAGTGCATGCGAGCAGCATTCTCGGCAAAATGGTGACTATGCGCACAAGTACGCACTTAGTGCATGTTGGCGCCAGACGGGCTATTTAACCACTTCAGGTCCGGAAGAATTGGCTGCTCAATGACCAGGCCATTTTTTGCGATACGGCACTGCGTCGCTTTAACTGACAATTGCACGGTCACATATTTTTGGTAATAAAAAAATCGCAAAAAGCATATATTGATTGGTTTGCACAAAAGTTATAGCGTCTACAAAATAGGGGATAGATTTATGGCATTTTTATTATTATTATTATTTTTTTACTAGTAATGGCGGCGATCTGCGATTTTTACCGTGACTGCGACATTATGGCGGACACATCGGACACTTTTGACACATTTTTGGGTCGATTGACAATTATACAGCGATCAGTGCTATAAAAATGCACTGATTACTGTGTAAATGTCACTGGCAGGGAAGATGTTAACACTAGGGGGCGATCAAGAGGTTAACTGTGTTCCCTATGTGTGTGTTCTAACTGTGGGGGAGGGGACTGACTATAGGAGATGGGAGATCGGGGTTCCCAGCTCGTAGGAACTCACAATATCTCTCTCCTCTCAGAACTGGGGTGTGTGTTTACACACACACACGTCGTTGTTCTGCCTCTTGTGCCCGTGATCGCTCGAGGCCGGCTGTCACAAGCATCGGCAACCCCGCTATGCAGCGGGCTTGCACACGCTTGCTATCCGACTTATAGCTACGACGGTTCGTGGGATTGTGCTGACCTGCCGCAGTATAATGATGGCGGCTGGTCGGCAAGTGGTTAAGGATTCTTCTGCTCATGCTTTAGTGCTGATTGGTCTTTCAGCTATCCCCTGCGTGACCTGTTACTACTCTGCTTATTCCCTTGTTTCTGACCAGGCATGCCTCTGACCTGAACTTGGATCCTGCTTCTGCCTTGTCTCTCGTTTCTGACCCCGGCTCCATTCCTGACCACGTCTCTGCCTTATGAGTCTGTAACTCGCCGCCCCCCCTGCTGCTGACCTCGGCTATGCCTATGACCACTCTTTTGTTCCAGCTCTGCTCACCACAGTAAGTTCCTGTCTTAAGTCTGCTGGGAGCTCTGACAAGTAGACATGTGCATGGCGAAAAAATGTGTTTCGTTTTGTTTAGATTCGTTAATATGGTTATTTAGTTTCGTTAAATTCAGTTGGTTCGTTCAATTTGCATTCAGAATTCGTTTGATGCCTTTTTCAAATTTTCTTAGAATTTACTTCTTTTTTTTTTCGATTCGAAACATTTGATTCGATAAATGTTGAATTGGCCGAATCGATAAACTAGATTTTTTTTTTTTTTTTTATTCAATGCGGCAAAGTGAACAACAAAAAAAAAATCTTCATCGAATGATTACAATGACTCTTTTTAAATCACCTTTGGCTTATCTAAAACAGAATTATTTCGAAATGGTGCTCTAATGCCTCGTACACACGATCGGACATTCTGACAACAATCCATGTTTTTTTTCCTTCGGATGTTGGCTCAAACCTGTCTTGCATACACACGGTCACACAAATCTTGTCGGACATTCCGAACGTCAAGAACGCGGTGACGTACAACACGTATGACAAGTCGAGAAAAATGAAGTTCAATAGCCAATGCGGCTCTTCTGCCTGATTCTGAGCATGCGTGGCACTTTGTGCGTCGGAATTGTGTACACACGATCGGAATTTTGTTGTTGGAAAATTTGAGATCCAGATCTCAAATTTTGTGTGACGGAAATTCCGATGGAAAATGTCCGATGGAGCCTACACACGGTCGGAATTTCTGACAACAAGCTCCCATCAAACATTTTTCGTTGGAAAATCCTATCGTGTGTACGGGGCATAATACACACACGGTTTACAGAAATATGTTTACAGTTCGAATTCAAATGGAATTCTATGTAAAATACGATTTGAATTTCAATTTGAATTTCGGACAAATTTCATTTCGTTATTCGGTAGACTTCCTTTATACTGTAATTCGGGTATTCAGGTATATATCCGAATCTCCGAATAATGAAAAATTTGTCTGAATATTTTTTTGGAATGAAACAAACCGCACATGTCTACGTACAAGCCTCGCATCCGGAACTTGCAGCCCACATGGACTGGCCCTTTAATTTCCACTGGATCTCTGTGCACAGTTACTGTTCCTGACCTGATGTTCTGCCAGCCTGCCTGGGACCGCATCACCTGCTGCAAGCACTGCTATCAACACCTGCAGGCACTTATGTTCCTCCTGTCCCTCGGTACCCTCTGTTCCATCTTCAGTGGACCTGTACTGGAGATACAAGAGTCTATATTTCAGTCTGCGGTACGTGACAGATGGCCAGCATCCTTCAACCCACTTTCTCTGAGCCCAGGTTGTTATGGGACTCTACCAGCCTGGGTTTTTATGTTTAGGGAGATGCTACACAGTGTTAAGCTCATCTTTCTCACTCTGCTTTCTCCTCCTATCAGCATGTCTTTGTCAGCACATGAACTGATTGCCACCTTGTGTTTTATTTTTTCTGCTGTACAGAGACTGCAAGAGGCTGATTCAAAGTGTACCTTCACTGCATGCATTTAAAAATACATTTGATGATGTATAAAAAAGTGTAGAGCTAAATGAATTTGTGTCTTTAGACAATTGTGCAGCAGTGCCCATGCACTAAAAATGGCCATACTGATAGGAGAACGCATAGTGACGGAGAGGTAAGCGCACTCCTTCAGCTGCTTTTCATTCCCTGTCCAGTCACAGGCCGGGGAGAGGGTGGACAGTAGACCTGTGAAGTGTTTATTAAGCGCAGTAGTGTATTCGGTTTAGCTTTACATTAGAGATGAATGGGATTTTGGTTTTTTTAGAATCATACTTACCTAGGTGGATGCAGCATTGGTCTTCCGCTGCATCTGTCCCCCGGCGCCTCTACACTGAGAACCGAACGATCTAACACCGCCAATCGCTTGGTTCTCACAACTCCTTGAGCAGAAAGCTGATGACTGTCAGTCACCAGCTCTCTGTTCTGCCCCCCCTCCCCCCCACTCACTTGAGCGCTGAGCTGTGGAGGGAGCAGACGGCTTAGGCTCTCAGTGGCTCACTGAGAGGCAGAGCTGGGTGCCGGTACCCAAATTAAATTTGTCCTTTTTTTCCCCCACAAATAGAGCTTTCTTTTGGTGGTATTTGATCACCTCTGGGGTTTTTATTTTTTGCTCTATAAAAAAAAAAGAGCGACAATTTTGAAAAAATATATAGATTTTTTACTTTCTGCTACAAAACATATCCAATAAAAAAAATTGAAAAGAAATCAAATGTCTTCAATTAATTTAGGTCAATATACACCCTGTTCCAAATTATTATGCAACTTCTATTTCAGTGTCACAAAGATTAAATATTTTGATCTTCAGTTTAATTCATGGATGTCATTGTGTCTCAGGGCTCTTTTGATCACTGATAACAATCTCGGACACCTGTGATAATTAAATTGCCAGGTGAGCCCAATTAAAGGAAAAACTACAAAAGGAGGGTGTTCTACATTATTAGGCAGACCACCATTTTCAAGCAATATGGGGAAGTGAAAGGATCTCTCTGCTGCCGAAAAGAGTGAAATAGTTCAATGCCTTGGACAAGGTATGAAAATATTAGATATTTCACGAAAACGTAAGCGTGATCATCACACCATTAAGAGATTTGTGGCTGATTCAGAGCACAGACGGGTTTCGTGCAGATAAAGGCACATTGAGGAAGATTTCTGCCAGATCCATGCATCGGATCAAGAGAGCAGCTGCTAAAACACCATTGCATAGCAGCAAACAGATATTTGAAGCTGCTGGTGCCTCCGGAGTCCCACGGACATCAAGGTGTAGAGTCCTCCAGAGTCTTGCAAATGTGCATAAACCTTGCATTTGGCCACCACTAACCAATGCTCACAAGCAGAAACGGCTACATTGGGCAGAAAAATACATGAAGACTAATTTTCAAACAGTCCTGTTCACTGATGAGTGTCGTGCAACCCTGGATGGTCCAGATGGATGGAGTAGTGGATGGTTGGTGGACGGCCACCCTGTTCCAACAAGGCTGCGATGTCAGCAAGGCGGTGGTGGAGTCATGTTTTGGGCCGGAATCATGGGAAGAGAGTTGGTCAGCCTCTTTAGGGTCCCAGGAGGCGTAAAGATGACCTCTGCAAAATATGGGAAGTTCCTGAATAACCACTTCCTTCCCTGGTACAGAAGGAAGGACTATGCTTTCCGTAATAAAATCATCTTCATGCATGACAATGCACCATCTCATGCTGCAAAGAATACCTCTGCACCAATGGCTGCTATGGGGATAAAAGGAGAGAAAGTCATGGTGTGGCCTCCATCCTCCCCTGACCTCAATCATATTGAGAAGCTTTGGAGGATCCTCAAGAAAAAGATCTATGAGGGTGGGAGGCAGTTTACATCCAAACAGCAGCTCTGGGAGGCTATTCTGACATCTTGCAAACAAATTCAAGCAGAAACTGTCCAAAAACTCACAAGTTCAATGGATGCAAGACTTGTGAAGCTGCTATCAAATAAGGGGTCCTATGTTAAAATGTAACGTGACCTGTTAAAATGTTTAAAAAATTAAAATGTTCTTCAAAGTTTGATTGAAATAGCTTTTGATTTCAGTAAATAAGCTGCAAACACAACAAATGACAATTTTCAATTCTTTACAACCTATAAAGTGTTTTGAAACTTACTGTGCGTAATAATTTGGAACAGTGCATTGTAAGTTTTTTATTTTGAAAAAAAACTGTTATCATTAGAAGGTTTGTTCAATACAATTTGAATTGTACTCTTAATAGTTGATAACATGAGAATTATGCTGACTGTTGTTTACATCAATTATTTAGGTAAATTAGAAAAATATCATTTTTTTTTTTTTTAAATATACGTTTTTATTAATTTTCAAAAAAACTAACAAACAAAAATGAATATTTTCAGCAATTAAAAAAACTATATACATAGAAAACAAAACACAAAACAAAAAAAAAAACAAACAAAACAAACCCCACATACATACATACATACATACATACATACATACATACATACATACATTGGTCATACCTGGTTCCTATGCCAGTTTAATTTTAGAGAAAGGTGTCATCCCATGTTACATATGTACACCTAGAGCCCAATGACTAATGGAGAGATTGCAAAGAGTCATATTCCTCTAGGAGGCTATTGAAAAATATAATTGGCATAATAATTTGGAACAGAGTGTATATTCTGCTACATTTTTTTGGTAAAAATGAATCCCAATAAGCGTATATTGATTGGTTTGTGCAAAAGTTCTAGCGTCTACAAACCATGGGATATTTTTATTTATTTATTTTTTGTGTCATTTTTTTTTATACTATTTTCCCCTGATAACCTCTGGAGCAACCCTAGGCTTCCATGGAACCCTGGTTGACAAACCCTGCTTAAACCACTTCAGCTCCAAAAGGTTTTACCCCCTTCATCACCAGGCCATTTTTGCGATACGACACTGCGTTACTTTAGCTGACAATTGCACGGTCGTGCAACACTGTACCCAAATATAATTGATGGCATAATTTTATTCATTTATTTTTATTTTATTTTTTTTACTAGTAATAGCAGCGATCAGTGACTTATAGCGGGACTGTGATATTGCGGTGGACAAATGAGTCACTGACTGACACTTTTGACACTTTTTGGAGACCAGTGACACTAATACAGTGATCAGTGCTAAAAATATGCACTGTCATGGTACTAATGACACTGGCTGGGTAGGGGTTAACATCAGGGGCGATCAAAGGGTTTAATGTGTGCATAGCTGGTGTTTTCTTACTGTGTGGGATGTGCTTGTACTAGCGAAAAACATGGATCCATGCCTTCTGTACTGACAGAACGGTGATCTGCCTTGATTACATAGGATTGGGGGACATCGAGCCTGTGGTTCCCGCCGCTCAACTCTCGCGGTGTATAATCACAGCAGGAGTGGCCCGCTCACAGCAACAATGCCCGCCCCAAACCTGGAAGAGTTGGATCATGTACTAGGCCACGTAACCTGGCCCAGCCATGCCACTTTTCCACCGTATATCTAAGTTATACAGTCAGCAAGTGGTTAAATGATTCTAATTGTGAAGGTTTGCTTGTAAAATAAAATAAAATTTTAGATTTTAATATAAGTAATCCTGCAAAGTTGCAATAATAATACCTTTAGACTGAATAATCAGATTGCTCTTAAAGCGGTTGTATGCCCTGCTTTGTGATTTTTTTTTTTTACCTACCGGTAGGCCTATACTAAGACTTAATTGTAGGTAAAATGAATTTCTCCTACATGTGGGGAGGAGGGATACGTCAGAATGTCAGAGATGCTTAACCACTTCAGCCCCGGAAGGATTTACCCCCTTCCTGACCAGAGCACTTTTTGTGATTCGGCACTGCGTCGCTTTAACTGACGATTGCGACGTTGTACCCAAACAAAATTGACGTCCTTTTTTTTCGCACAAATAGAGGTTTCATTTGGTGGTATTTGATCACCTCTGCGTTTTTTTATTGTTTGCGCTATAAACAAAAAAAGAGCGACAATTTTGAAAAAAAAAAGCATTTTTTTTTTTTACTTTTTGCTATAATAAATTTTTGTATAATTTCTGGTAAAAAAAAAAATCGCAATAAGCGTATATTGATTGGTTTGCGCAAAAGTTATAGCGTCTACAAAATAGGGGATAATTTTATGGCATTTTTATTATTCATTTTTTAAATTAGTAATGGCGGCGATCTGTGATTTTTATCATGACTACGACATTATGGCGGACACATCGGACACTTTTGACACTATTTTGGGACCATTGACATTTATACAGGGATCAGTGCTATAAAAATTCACTGATTACTGTATAAATGACACTGGCAGGGAAGGGGTTAAGTGTGTCCTAGGGAGTAATTCTAACTGGAGGGGTGGACTACCACTGACATGACAGCGATCACTGCTCCTGATGACAGTGAGCAGTAGATCTCTGTCATGTCACTAGGCAAAACAGGGAAATGCCTTGTTTACATAGGCATCTCCCCTTTCTTCCACTCCATGACACAATCGGGGGCCCGCGGGCACGGTCATAAATGCCGCATCTTAAAGGGGATGTACAGGTACGCCCATTTATGCAGCCGTGCCATTGAGCCAAAGTATATCGCCGTGCGCTGGTTGGCAAGCTGTTAAGAACGTCTGCAGATTTAATACACATGCTTTGGAAATGCTTGTTTAGGTATTGGCAAAATGTTGTAGAAACTATTAAATTATGCATATCAAAACTCAGATCCAACTAGATCCTAAAGTTTGTTTATTGGGATATCGGGATAAAGAAATATATGCGCCAGATGTTAATACTTCCATCAACAGGATGTTATTTGTAGCTAGAAAAAATGATTGCACTAAATTGGATATCCTCCAAAACCCCTACATATGAGGAATAGCGAATACAGGTTAATGATTTGTTATTAAAAGAATGGCGGGTGTACCGGAATAGGGGGATATTAAAGAAAATTCCATAAAATGTGGGAACCGCGGCTAATGTCACCTGGCTTAGTCCCAGTTACCTTACCGTCATATGGAAATATAAGGGTAGACAGATTTTTTATAAGATATAGAATACCAGATGGGACCTTGTAGTTAAAAAACCGAGTAATAATAAGGGGAAAGGATGAGGGGAGGGAACAGGAAGAAGAAACTCGGGTATATACAGGATTGTGATACAACATTATATGAATTTTAAATATATATATATATATATATATATATATATATATATATATATATATATATATATATATAATTTGCTTGATTAACAGGATTGTTATGATGGGTTCAGTAATTACTTTTTTATATTATTACTTTTATTTTCTTTTTCGGACAATTGTCAGTTGAATGTATTTGTGTGTTTTATGTTTTGTAATTGTAATGGAAAAAAAAACTGTTAATAAACAGATCAATAAAAAAAAAAAATCTCCTAAACATACACGTTTAGGAGATATTCATCCTGCATGCACCCTCTGACGTCAGCGGGAATCCAAAAAGTGGAAGTTCCATTTTTGGGTGGAACTCCACTTTAAAGTGAACCCATTTGTGACCAGTTCTCTTTAGGAACTTGAATAAATAGTACAGGTGAAAAGATGATATTAACAAAGCTCACTTCTCTGCCTTTACAGCATCACATGTATTGGAAAGGTGAGATGGGTCTGTAAAGCAATAAAAAGAATCAAGTTAATCTGATGAGATTTAATGCTTTAATTTTCGGTACAATAATATACTAAGTTGCGGATGTTCCATATTTAGTGCCTGCTTTCAGGAGGACGCTGGAAACTGGCAGGTAATTATTAAAACTCTGTATTTAGAATGAAACCTTTTTGCAGCTGCACAAGGAACATTGTGTGCTTCTGATACAATGTCAATTATTCACACAATTTCATATCAGGATTGCTTCAATATGCCCTTCCATGAGAACCCATCTTAAAGGAGACCTTGCACTAAAGGGCAATAAAGTGGTTGTAAATCTCTGAAATGAACAAAGCTAATCTTCACATACAGTGGTGGCTGGTGCTCCATTTATTTTTTTTTGGGGGGGGCAGCAAAACCACTCGACACCCCTCCCCCGTCAGTAAGTCGGTCCGCTGGTTGCAAGCCCGCCCCCCCCCCCCCGTTGTCTGATTGTCAGCCTACCAGCCCCAGCGCTTCCTCCTCTTCAGCTTCACCCTGTGTCTCCTCCTCGGCATCACGGCAGCTTCCCCTGCGTCTTCTCCTCCTCCTCCCCCTCGGTGGCCAATATGATCGCTTCTCCTCTCGGCCAATTGGGTTCCAGGATCGCAGTGCTTCTCGCCCAAGCCCACCCTTTTTTTAAGCCAATTATAGCCTTGGGCTCTAATCACATGCTTCTAAAAAAAAAACCAAAAAACCTAATTGGAATCCATGCGTCCAGCGCCCTGCATGTAGATTAGGGAGCTGGACGCATGGATTTGGGGGGTGGCGCACCTGCGCCCCTTATGGAGGGGCCGCCTCTGTTCATATAGTGTGTACTTGCCTCAGTCCATAGCACTTAGTGTGGATCCTGTCTGCTCCAATGCAGATTTAACCATGAGTTTACCTGCCACTAATACTGCTCTCTGTAGTCTACACTCTTAATCTCATGGGTATCCACAACACTCCACGTATGGTAATTGCCATTTAATAACATCTCTGATACATATCACGTCAGTTCTCCTGAAAAAGCCTATAGTGAAACATGTTAAGAGTCCAGCAACCTCTTGTCTTAGTAATTATTAATCCAAAATTCCCCCCTTTCCTAACCAATGACACCACAAAGCTCCTAGTTCACTCCCTGGTCATCTCTCGCCTCGACTACTGCAACTCCCTACTCTTCATAGGTTATCCCACCTTCAAACCATCATGAATGCTGCTGCCAGACTCATCCACCTTACCAACCATTCAGTGTCCTCCACCCCTCTCTGCCAATCCCTTCATTGGCTTCCACTCACCCAACAAATAATATTCAAAATACTAACAATAACTTACAAAGCCATCCACATCACTAACCCAGTCTCAAAATACCAACCAAATTGTCCTCTTCGTTCCTCCCAAGACCTTCTGCTCTCTAGCTCCCTTGTCACCTCATCCCATGCTCGCCTCCAGGACTTCTCCTGAGGCTCTCCCATCCTCTGGAACTCCATACCCCAATTTGTCTGATTATTATCCTGTTCTGTCCACTTTTAGACGATCCCTAAAAAACTTTAGGCCCCTTTCACACTGGGGCAGTTTGCAGGCGTTATTGCACTAAAAATACTGCCTGCAAACCGCCCCAAAACAGCCTCCGCTGTTTGTTCAGTGTGAAAGCCAGAGGGCTTTCACACTGAAGCGGTGCGCTGGCAGGAGAAGAAAAAATCTCCTGCCAGCCGCATCTTTGGAGCGGTGAAGGAGCGGTGTATTCATCGCTCCTAAACCGCTTCTGCCCATTGAAATCAATGGGGCAGCGCGGCTATACCGCGGGAATACGAGTGGTTTTAACCCTTTTTCGGCCGCCAGCGGGGGTTAAAACCGCACTGCTAGCGGCCGAATACCGCGGTAAAACAGCGCTAAAAATAGCGCTGTTTTACCGCCGACGCCCCCTACCGCCCCAGTGTGAAAGCAGCCTTAGAGAAGAGTATTTTGCCCTCACCTAACAACATTACTTTTATTTTCTCAATTAGCTCCTCCCCCACAGTTATTACCTTTTGTATCACTTGACCCTCCCTCTTAGATTGTAATGCTCTAACAAGCAGGGCCCTCTGATTCCTCCTGTAATGAATTGTATTGTAACTATACTGTCTGCCCCCTCCTTGTAAAGCCCTGTGAAAACTGTATATAAATCATGTATAATAATAATAATAATAGTAATTTAAGCTAAGAAAAGGACTGCAAAAATGTGTAAAACCAATAATGTACATCAGGAGTCTCCAAACTTTCTAAACAGAGGGCCAGTTTATTGTCCTGTAAGCATTGGGGGGGGGGGGGGGGGGGGGCTGCCCTGTGGCGGCTGGGAGTAGAAAATGTGCCATCTTCAGTGGGAGTAAACAACACCCCATGATTGGTTTTGGTAGGATGAATAGTGTCCCATCACTGGTGTCAGTGGGAGGAATGAAGCCCCTTTTGTTGATATTCAAAGGAGGATAGTGCCCCATCATTAGTGTCAGTGGGAGCAATGTTGCCCCATCATTGGTGTCAGTGGAAAGAATGGTGCCTCATCCAGGGCTTTTTTTCTCAACATGGAACTCAACCACGACCCCCCAAAACCCCTCCCCTACACACACCCTCCAAATCACATCAAATAGTGGGTGTGCTCTGTCAAATTTCACGAACTGTAGGAGGGTCTTAAAGGGGCAGGATTGCATTACATACAGAGTGCAGAGCTGTCACTTGTAAACACAGAAACCAGACTTCTGTGTTTACAACTGATAGTGATGGGCAGGGAGCAGAAGGTCTGAGCCAGAGGTGGTGGAACTGAGTTCCACCAAGTTCCCCCTGAAAAAAGCCCTGACCCCATCACTGGTGTCAGTGGGAGGAATGAAGCCCCTTTTGTTGATATTCAAAGGAGGATAGTGTCCCATCATTAGTGTCAGTGGGAGCAATGGTGCCCCATCATTGTTGTCAGTGGGAAGAATGGTGCCCAGTCATTGGTTTCAGTCGATAGAATGGTGCCCCATCACTGGTGTCAGTGGGAGAAATGGTGCCCAGTCATTGGTTTCAGTCGATAGAATGGTGCCCCAAGGGTTGGGTAAAGGCATGCTGAGGGTCACATTTGTCCCAGAGGCCACAGTCTGGAGACCATTAATGTACAGTATATTGTCACAATATGATCTATGTACATTATCAAATGATTTGCAAATAGAGTGGGATAGTATAAGGTATTATGGCCCATCCCCATAGGGAAATGTAGTGCACTTAGAACTCTTTATGCTTTCAATGGTGTCACACTGAGACAATATTTTATGTTGAATTAAGCAACATGGGGAGCTGTCCCCAGGTTATGTTTTTAGGGTTTCCCCTTTTCCTTGGAGGGCACCAAGGAGACACCTCTGTGTGAGCACTCCGGCCTACTGTATCTCTATGCTGAACATGTCCGCACAATCACATCACAGCACAACAGCAAGACACTTTTCTGCTCCTCTCTTCTCCCCAATGTGATTGATGGCAGCTCCTGCCTGCGCTGTGCAATATTCCGGTACCCCGTGACACGCTCAGTTTGCCTGCCCAGAAGTTCAGAGAAGCGGAGCAGAACACTCTGGAGCCAGTGATAAGCTAGTAAATGTTTTGCCAAAAATATGAAAAATGTCCTGAGGAATGTCAAACTGTTGGCGCTATATAAATCCTGTATAATAATAATGTTCACCTCCATGTAAAGAGTGTATTAAAAAAAACTGAGATTATTAGACTTTAATTTTCTTACCTATTTCTCCTGGGTAATGGTTTCTGTACCTTCAAATAGGTAAGGGCTGCCTCCAGGTAAGTCTGCTCTCTGTACATTTCTATATCTGTCTCATACATGAGTACTCAGTTGAATTGGGGTCAACAAAACAAAACCCAAGAAATTCCCGGCTTTTCAACCAGCCCGCTAACCAAATTAATTGTTCTTGTCTAACAGCATGCATTAAAAACAAGGGTTTAGTTGCACACATTTGCAAATACATTCGTAAGCTACAGAGCCCCGTCAAAGGCACCCCAGCATTTTCTGAGAGCCTCCACAGTGGAAGCACATACATTATAATGGATAGGCAGAGGGCAAGTGAGCCTGGAGGGAGCCCATCCTTCCTTAAAGGCACATGGGGCCATTTGCTTGTAGAGTTGAGGTCAACACCTATCAAAGGTGCTTTGACACAGCAGTATTTTTAGTCTAAAATAGGTAAAACAGTTTACATTTTTTATTGGAAGTACAGTATATTAAGCAGCTGGACTCCATAATAAACTATTGCAGGCATAGAAAAGCAGAGTCATAACTTTAATAATAAAGAAGTGATATACAGTGCCTTGCAAAAGTATTCACCCCTCTTGGCTTTTTACCTATTTTGTTACATTACAGCTTTTAGTTCAATGGGTTTTTTTTTAATCTGAATTACCGTATATGTGATGGATCAGAACACAATAGTCTAAGTTGGTGAAGTAAAATCAGAAAAATATAAACATAAAACTATTTATAAAAAAAACTAAATAAAAAAAATGATAATTGGCATGTCCGTATGTATTCACCTCCTTTGTTATGAACCCCATAAAAAGCTCTGGTGCAACCAATTACCTTCAGAAGTCACATAATTAGTGAAATGATGTCCGCCTGTGTGCAATCTAAGTGTCACATGATCTGTCATTACATATACACACCTTTTTGAAAGGCCCCAGAGGCTGCAACACCTCAGCAAGAGGCACCACTAACCAAACACTGCCATGAAGACCAAGGAACTCTCCAAACAAGTAAGGGACAATGTTGTTGAGAAGTACAAGTCAGGGTTAGGTTACAAAAAAATATCCAAATCTTTGATGATCCCTAGGAGCACCATCAAATCTATCATAACCAAATGGAAAGAACATGGCACAACAGCAAACCTGGCAAGAGACGGCCGCACACCAAAACTCACGGACCGGGCAAGGATGTCTCCGTTCCCAGTGGATGCCTGTTGAGGGGAAACGCGTCGGGTGGAGCTAGTGGCTGTGACGCCATCACGTTTCTTTTCCCTATGCAGTCAGTCGGTTTGCTCCTTTGCTGCATGTCTGCTATTTTATAGCTGATTTTTATCTGGTTCCTGTTTGCTGTGCACTTTGAAGTTGTTGATTTGCGGTTCCTAGTGTGCTGTGTTTCATTGCTGTGACTTCTTGCAGTGGAATTTTTAAGTGACTTTGAGAAGATTTTTAATAAATTTATGTTGCACATCTGCACTATGGAGTCTCTCTCGTTTTGTTCCCACTGAGGGGTTGGTTTGTCTTATGGATGATCCAAGGAAGAGATTTAACCCTCCCCTCCGCAGTTGTGGAAACCAGTGATTTATACTAAACAGAGAGTGCCTGTTTGCTGATCGGGTGAAGTGGATGAGGAGACCTCCCGCGATCGACATCCAGGTGGCAATCACTGAAGCTGGCAGGCTAATGCAACAAGCTCATAAGATCTCTATGACTTGAGATCCATCTGATCCGGTAAGCGGCTTTTTCTACCATATCTCTGAGTGGGAAGATCATCGCTTTATTCCAGTTAGAAGATTTATGTCATCATCAGCATAATATATTTCTATGTGGACTTTTGACTTTTTTATTTTTATACAGGGTACTCAGGGAGGAGAAGTTCTCACTGACAGACTGTTTTTTAGCACACATTTTGAGGTGTGGAGTGGATGCCATATTGTTGCTGATCATGATTTTTTTCGCAACATTGTGGCTAGTATCACAATATCACAGTTTAAAATAGGGATATATATTGGTTTAACAACGATGTTTGAAGCATGTTGATTTATTATATATTCTTTTTTATATATTTTTTAGATTGACTACAGTAATTTCTTCACATGATTTTTCACATAACATTTTCTTGCTTTGTTTGTATATGAATTAATGTCACATTATTAGTGTTTAAAAACCATTTTGGGATCACATACACTGTATTAATATATACTTTGTTTGGATGCGCGCTTGTCACTTTATATGAAATGAGGGCATTAATCAGAGAGGCAGCACAGAGTCGTAAGGTAACCCTGGAGGAGCTGCAGAATTCCACAGCAGAGACTGGAGTATCTGTACATAGGACGACAATAAGCCGTACTCTTCATAGAGTTGGGCTTTATGGCAGAGTGGCCAGAAGAAAGCCATTACTTTCGGCAAAAAACAAAATGGCAGGTTTTGAGTTTGTGAAAAGGCATGTGGGAGACTCCCAAAATGTATGGAGGAAGGTGCTCTGGTCTGATGAGACTAAAATTGAACTTTTTGGCCATCAAAGAAAACTCTATGGTTGGCACAAACCCAACACATCACATCACCCAAAGAACACCATCCCCACAGTGAAACATGTTGGTGGCAGCATCATGCTGTGGAGATGTTTTTCAGCAGTCGGGACTGAGAAACTGGTCAGTGTTGAGGGAAAGATGGATGATGCTAAATACAGGGATATTCTTGAGCAAAACCTGTACCACTCTGTGTGTGATTTGAGGCTAGGACGGAGGTTCACCTTCCAGCAGGACAATGACCCCAAACACACTGCTAAAGCAACACTTAAGTGGTTTAAGGGGAAACATGTAAATGTGTTGGAATGGCCTAGTCAAAGCCCAGACCTCAATCCAATAGAAAATCTGTGGTCAGACTTAAAGATTGCTGTTCACAAACGCAAAAAACATCCAACTTGAAGGAGCTGGAGCATTTTTGCAAGGAGGAACGGGCAAAAATCCCAGTGATAAGATGTGGCAAGCTCATAGAGACTTATCCAAAGCGACTTGGAGCTGTGATAGCCGCAAAAGGTGGCTCTACAAAGTATTGACTTTAGGGGGGTGAATAGTTATGCACATTGACTTTTTCTGTTATTTTGTCCTATTTGTTGTTTGCTTCACAATAAAAAAAAAGCTATGGGCATGTTCTGTAAATTAAATGATGCAAATCCTCAAACAATTCATGTCAATTCCAGGTTGTGAGGTAACAAAACACGAAAAATGCCCAGGGGGTAAGGGCACTGTAGGATCTGTAGGATAGTGGTAGGAAGGTTGCTGATAGAACCAGAGATTGGCTGCACAGAAGCTTGTATGAGTACATTAGGATCTTTATAATTACTTGGAAATGATTTGGTTTTTTTCTTTACCTTTTAAAAATACCGTTTTGTAGACCACCTTGCATATCTAATCCTCCAATGTCTTATTAATATTTTTTTTGTTGCAAAACATGTATTAGCATTGTACTTCAGTCTGTGTTTTCTACAGGGATACATTAAACAAATGCATCCTAGTATTTTATTTTTTCCAATTAGCACAATAATTGGATTTACAAACTTTCCTACAATCAAGAAGAAACCTTTGAAGAGTTAGTGAAGTAGTGAATTGGATTTCTTTTTAATAAGTAAAGTACAGTTTTTAGTAAAAAAATAAGGATAGCATGTGAAAAGCATTTTTGAAGAATGTGCTAAAACATGTTTTCAAAAAGTATTTTGAAAATGCAAATCAACTACTATTTTCTAAAATGTGTGTTTTTACTTTATATAGTGCGATATTTTTTATTTTTCTAGGTTTATTATATGATTATTGTAGGCAAGTTTCACTGGACATTATGTTCATGTTCCCATAGATATTCTATCATAATATGCATAACTGCAGCATTATTAAAAAAAAAAGAAGTCTTTAAAATGGTTCTTCAGTGACCTGTGGGAAAATTAAGTTAGCAGCTACAAAAACTGTAGCTGCTGACTTTTAGAAAACAAGACACCCGCCTGTCCCCTCTTTTACTTACCTCAGGCTTCAGTCGATCCAGTGCTGTGCCCATCTGTAGCGGCTCTCCCTGCTCTCATTTTCTTCTGCTTTTCTATGGTAGCACCTCGGGAAGAGGAGGACCCAGGAGTGCCCAAGGGGAAGCCCAAGAAGAAAAGGATTGGGGCTGCTCTGTGCAGTTCCATTGCACAGAGCAGGTAAGTATATCATGTTTGTTATTTTTTTAAACAAAATAAATCAGACTTATCAATTGCTTTACCTTTTGACTGTATATGGCCAACTTTAGGTTCAGCTATTGGACCCTAGAAGAAGTTAGATAGGGATAACTTACACAGATTTATACAAAGCAGCTGCTAGTTCAGTCTCCATCCAAAATCAAGCAAATGGGTCATGTAAGTATACAGTATCTCACAAAAGTGAATACACTCATCACATTTTTGTAAATATTTTAACATATCTTTTCATGTGACAACACTGAAGAAATGACACTTTGCTACAATGTAAAGAAGTGAGTGTACAGCTTGTATAACAGTGTAAATTTGCTGTTCCCTCAAAATAACTCAACACACAGCCATTAACTGGTTGCCACCCACCCAGTTGACGACGGGGGGGGGGGGGGGTTCGGTGCGGCTCTTGTTCTGGGACAACGTCACATGATGGCGTCCCAGAACGGCCGCTCTCGCACGCCCATGGGGGCACTGTGTTGCTAGGACACGGTGCAACCCTGATCTGTGTAAAGAGCTGCGTCCACAGCTCTTTAACCATGTGATCGGCTGTGTCTAATCACAGCCGGTCACATGTAAACATGGAGATGCCGGTAATCAGATCTCCTCGCCTCACACTGACAGAGATTGTGGTGAGGAGAACCGATCAGCGGCATCTCCTCACAGAGGGACATCTTGGAATGTAATCAGGGCACTTGTAACGACACCCCGAGTATGAAAGGGGTTAAAGTCGTTTAGGACATTTCAAACCCAAACACAAAGGCAGCTACCGAACACTCCAATCAGCCAAACAAGGAACCCATACAAATAATCCACCCCAAAATCAAGACACGGCTCTGTCTTCAGGTTTCAAGCAGAAATGAATCTTTATTCCAAAAAACACATGTTATACAGATCCCACTTCAAAACATTTGCCCCCTGGAAAACAGGGTGGGTTAAACTGTCCAATGACAATGGACACACAGGTCAGGTGTGCTTAACTTCTCATCAGTAAACAGTCTTAACAGGGGGGCAGCTGGAGGAATCCCCCCTCCCTCTTTCCTCACAGCAATACACATCCTGGGATCCAAGGCAGACAAACACAATAGAACATTGGAATACAGCCCCACCCCAAACTAGCAAAGCAAACAGTACACATATATACAGCATTGAGTCTCTGACTAGCACAGATCATAGTGGGGTTCTCATTCACCCTGTGCCCCATTAGTGACTCCCGTCACATGGCTCCCTCCTTGTGGAACACTCCGGCAGACCTTCTCGGGTCAACTTGGGGATGTCCGGAACTAGGAGGCCGGAGTGACGTCGGTTTGCCGGGACAACGCATCAGCATTGCCATTTTGCTTACCGGGTCGGTAGCTGATGGTGAAATTGTAAGGTTGCAGGGCTAAGCTCCACTGCAGCAACCTGCCATTGTCTCCTGAGACCCGGTTAAGCCAGACCAATGTGTTGTGATCAGTGACTAATGAAAATTCCTGTCCATACAAATAAGGGTTCAACTTTTTAAGGGCCCAAACCAGGGCCAAGCACTCTTTCTCCACTGCTGCATAGCTCACTTCCCGGGGTAATAGTTTTCTGCTCAGGTATGCGACAGGGTGTTCTCTTCCATCCTCCCCGATTTGGCTCAGCACAGCCCCCAGTCCAAACATGGAAGCATCTGTGTGGACAAGGAAACGTTTGTTAGGTACTGGGGCAGCCAAGACAGGGGCATTTACAAGTGCTTGCTTGAGGGCTAGAAACGCGGCTTCACAAGCTGGAGACCACAGGACCTGCCTAGGTAAATTCTTTTTCGTCAGGTCAGTCAGGGGCTTGGCGATAGCACTGTAATCAGGGACAAAACGCCGGTAGTACCCTGCAGTCCCCAAGAAGGCTAATACCTGGGTCTTAGTACGGGGTGTGGGCCAGTTAGCTACTGCCTCTACCTTGGCTGGCTCTGGTCCCCACACCCTACTCGGTGTCCCAGGTACTGCACCTCTGCCATACCTTGATGGCACTTGTCTGGTTTCAAGGTCAGGCCTGCGGCCCGAATCTTGTCCAGAACCACCCCTACGTGAACCAGGTGCTGCTCCCAAGACCCACTGTAGATCGCAATGTCATCCAGGTATGCACATGCAAAATCCTGAAAGCCATCGAGGAGCCGATCCACCATACGTTGGAAGGTAGCCGGGGCATTTTTCATCCCGAATGGCATGACCTTAGACTGGTACAGGCCAAACGGGGTAACAAATGCCGACTTGGGGATAGCATCCTCGGCCAGGAGAATCTGCCAATAGCCCTTACACAGGTCTATTGTAGTTAAATAATGTCCCCTGGCTATACGATCTAGCAGTTCGTCTACCCTGGGCATTGGGTAGGCATCAGTGGTAGTCTTCTCATTGAGTCGCCTGTAGTCCACGCAGAACCGGGTAGTTCCGTCTTTCTTAGGCACCAGGACTACAGGCGAGGCCCAAGGGCTGTCAGAGGGCTCAATGACTCCTAACTGAATCATCTCCTGTATCTCCTTCGCATTCCTTCTCGGACTGCTTCAGAGATACGGTAGGGGGGCTGACGCAGGGGTGCTTGTCCAGGGGTCTCTACCTTATGCACAGCCAGGGTCGTGTAGCCTGGTTTTTGGGAGAAAGTCGCCTGTTTCTCCCACAGAAGCCGCTTAGCCTATTCCTTCTTTGTGGGGCTTAACTGGTCCCCTAGCTGTACGAGGCTAATGAGGTCAGTCTGGGGGTCTCTCTCTAATAAGTCAGGGAGGGGTAAACTTTCAGAGTCGTCCGCAGCAGGGGCACATACTGCAGCCACATCCTCCTGCTGTTCCTGATACTCCTTCAGCATGTTCACATGAAAGGTTCGCTGGATTCTTTCATCTGCACAGCTGGCAATAACATAGGTAGTATCACATACCTGGGCTACTACTTTATATGGGCCCTGCCAAGATGCCTGCATCTTGTCGGTCTTCACAGGCTTGAGCACTAAGACCTTCTGCCCAACCTGGAAGATACGCTGTCGGGCCCCCCGATCGTACCATCTCTTCTGTCTCCCCTGGGCCGCCTGGAGATTCTCCCTTACCATCAGAGACAGTTGTGCCATGCGGTCCCTGAGTTCCAGGGCACTATGGGGGTCCCCTCCCGCTCTGTCTCTCCCTCCCAGTGTCCTCTAATGAGATTGAGGGGTCCGCGAACCCTTCTCCCATAGAGTAACTCGAAGGGAGAGAACCCAGTAGATTCCTGGAGTACCTCTCTGTACGCAAACAACAAGTGAGGCATGAATTTCTCCCAGTCTCTGCAAGCGTCCGAAAAGGTCCTCAGCATTTGCTTGAGGGTCCCGTTAAAGCGCTCGCAGAGACCATTAGTCTGGGGGTGGTAGGGTGAGCTCAGCAAAGGCTTAATATTGCATACCTTCCATAACTGCTGGGTGAGCACAGCGGTAAACTGGGTTCCCTGGTCAGAGAGAATCTCCTTAGGGAAACCCACTCTAGTAAATATTTTAACCAGGGCATCAGCTACGGTCTCTGCTTCAATGTTGGACATAGCTACTGCCTCTGGGTAACGGGTGGCGTAGTCCACCACGGTGAGAATATACTTCTTCCCGGATGGACTAGGCCTGGCCAAGGGACCCACAATGTCAACGGCTATGCGGTAAAAGGGCTCCCCAATAATAGGCATGGACATAAGTCTGGCCTTAGGGTGGTCCCCCCGCTTACCCACCCGTTGACATGTGTCACACGTTTTGCAGTACTGTCGCACATCCTAGTTAAAATTGGGCCAGAAGAATTCTGTGTAATTCTATGGGCTGTGCGGCGGGACCCTAGATGTCCTGCCAGTGGTACATCATGCCCAATTCGCAGAATCTCCAGCTGGTATTTCTTA
The DNA here is from genome assembly GCA_037952925.1 of Lithobates clamitans. Lineage (NCBI taxonomy): Eukaryota > Metazoa > Chordata > Amphibia > Anura > Ranidae > Lithobates > Lithobates clamitans. The sequence goes on from JBBGZY010000303.1 coordinate 611,260, forward strand.
GGTACCACCAGCTGTCGTTTCTGCGAAGGGACTTTATTTCCCGGGGATGGCTTAGGGATCCTATACAGTCTATCCCCCACCCATTCATAAAGCTCCCCATCTATTCCCTTTTCCTGAGTATCTGCCTTAGCCCTATACTTATGTAAGGTTGGGTCCTCCCGGGTTTCCCTCCCGAATGCTTCTGGGGTATCCCAACCTAGGGGAGCCTGATCTAAGGTACATGTCGGGGAAGATAGTCTTACCTGGGTCTCAGCAGCAAGCGGGCCGGTTCCAATAGCACGGGTCTGGGCACGGGTATTCACTGGGTTGGCCTCAGCGGGGCCCATCGGGGCGTAAGCAGAAACGAGGGGGGCCAAATCATTCCCCAGTAGTACATCCGCTGGCAAATCCTTCATCACCTCCACATTCACATGTCCCGAACCAACCCCCCAGTCCAGATGAATACAGGCAACGGGTAGACGGAAAATAGTGCCTCCTGCTACCCTTACGGCTACAGTGTCCCCGGTGTGTTGGCTCTCTGGGATGAGGTTCTTCCGTAGTAGGGTCATGGTGGCGCCAGTATCACGTAGGCCATTAGCTACCTTTCCATTAACCCGGACGGTCTGCCTGTGTTGCTGCCTGTTGTCCTGGTTAGCTGCTTGTACTGGATCAGCCTCGTGCAGGATGCCCCACTGTTCTTCCTCCTCTAAACAGGGAGCCGCAGGCATGGATGTGCAGGGATTCCCCCCTGCTGGCTTTCTCCACGACTGGGACTGCCTGGCTGGATTCAACGGACAGTCTGGCTTTTTGTGCCCTAGCTGTTTACACCCGAAACACCTGATGGGTTGTGAGTAGTCCTGCTAGTTGAACCTGGGCTGCTGAGAATAAGTGGCCACTGGAGGTGATGCTGTAGGGCGGTACGACTGTGGTTAGTAGGCGCCAGCTGGAGGGGATGCCGCTGATCGATAATCCACCCGAGCTGTTGTCATGACCACAGGGTTATCCATGTTTTGGGCGTCTGTGTATTCGTCTGCCAGGCGAGCTGCTTCAGACAAGGTGCAAGGTTTTCGGTCCCGGACCCACTCTCTGACTTCTGGGGACAGCTTGTCAAAGAAGTGCTCCAGCAGGGACAGCTGCAGCACCTCTTCCCCGGATACTGCTTGGCATCCAGCGACCCAGTGGGATGCTGTGCGGTGTAGGCGGCATGCCCACTCAGCATATGAGTCTCCAGTCTGCTTGCTCGTCTCTCGGAACCGCCTCCGGTATGCTTGTGGTGTGACGGCATACCTGCCCAAAAGTGCTTCTTTTACAAACCCATAGTCCATAATATCCTTGTCTGGGATGGCCCTGAACGCTTCACTGGCCCGGCCGGACAATTTCCCAGACAAAATGGTAACCCATTCCTCTGTGGGCACATTGCCGTTCAAAATCTGCAAGGTACCCATCAATCTCCCCTTCTGCTTCACTGAAATTTTTAAAAGCAGCAAAATGTACCTTTCTCCTTTCAGTTGGTGCTGCTGTGACTCCCGCTGCTGCAGCACCTCTTTGCTGTAGCCAATTTGCATCCACAGCCGCTGTAACTCGGTCTATGATCTCCGCTGTAGGGTTAGGGCCATAATGTGCCAGTCTTATGTTAACAGCCCGATCAAAACTTGCCTCTTCGGGTGTCCTGTCTGTTATGCTGGGTCTTTCGGCTATGTTGGGTCTTTCGGCTCTATCCATTTCGACTAGTTCTGTGATAATGTCCCTCTTCTTACGGTTGTTGGCCGGTCGGCCCCGGTTCTCCAGTAAGTCCTTGAGGGTAGAGCGCTTTAGCCGTTCATACCGTGCTTCCATTGGCCTGTGTCCTCTTGTAGCTGTCCTTCTGGGCTGTGGGAATCATCCCACCGCTGCCACCAGTGTAACGACACCCCGAGTATGAAAGGTCGTTTAGTCGTTTAGGACATTTCAAACCCAAACACAAAGGCAGCTACCGAACACTCCAATCAGCCAAACAAGGAACCCATACAAATAATCCACCCCAAAAACGAGACACGGCTCTGTCTTCAGGTTTCAAGCAGGAATGAATCTTTATTCCAAAAAACACATGTTATACAGATCCCACTTCAAAACATTTCCCCCCCCCCCCACCCTTGGAAAACAGGGCGGGTTAAACTGTCCAATGACAATGGACACACAGGTCAGGTGTGCTTAACTTCTCATCAGTAAACAGTCTTAACAGGGGGGCAGCTGGAGGAATCCCCCCTCCCTCTTTTCTCACAGCAGTACACATCCTGGGATCCAAGGCAGACAAACACAATAGAACATTGGAATACAGCCCCACCCCAAACTAGCAAAGCAAACAGTACACATTCTATATACACATATATACAGCATTGAGTCTCTGACTAGCACAGATCATAGTGGGGTTCTCATTCACCCTGTGCCCCATTAGTGACTCCCGTTGTGAAGGAATGTGATGTAGATAATAATAATAGTCATCTGAAAATGTCTATTTTCTTATGTGCATACATACTTTTCTCCTTACTCATTATATAAGTATACAGATTTGCTCTGTTCCTATATTTTCTCAAGATGGCGATTACCCCCTGCATCCCACACACAGAAGAACGAGGAACTGGAGATAAGAACAAAGAGAGCCAAACCTCGTTATGAAAATTATCCATCTTCTTTTCTATCTTAACCAATGAGATGTACCTATTAGACTAACATAGCAATGACGTATTTGTGTGTATAAAACATTAACACCGCCTTGAATAAATCACAAGTGTAATGAGTTAGCAATTCTGAGCGTGTCTCAGAGTGTTTACTTTTATATGCATGCATATCCACACTTTTCAAATTAGAGACAGCAGCAGATAACCTTGAGCTTGATTGGAGCTCTTAAATCATTTCCATAACACCGTCACAGCACTGATCATCAGTGCCCTGATTACAATAACGGAATATAGTGTCACAATACAGTGCTCATCAATCCACACAAGTGCCACCAATCAGTGCCCATTAGCCATGCCATTCAGTGCTAGCAACCAGTGCTGCCCATCAATGCCCATCACTGCTGTCCATCAATGCCCATCCGTGTCGCCCATCAGTGCCACCCATCAGTGCCCATATGTACCGCCTATTTGTGCCGCCTATCAGTGCCCACCAGTGCCGCCTATTAGTGCCGATCAGTGCCACCTAACACTGTCCATCAGTGCCACATATCAGTGCCACCTATCAGTGCCCATAAGTGCGGCATATTAGTGGCACATCATCAGTGCCCATAAGTGCCACCTCATCAATGCCCACCAGTGCCAATCGGTGCCGCCTCATCAGTGCACATCAGTGAAGGTGAAAAATTACTTAGTTACAAAATTTACTGACAGAAAAAAAGTAAAAAACATATTTTTTTCAAAATTTTTGGTCTCTTTTTTTGGAAAAAAAAAAAAAAGGCAGTGATTAAATACCACAAAAAGAAAGTTCTATTTGTGTGAAGAAAATGATAAAAAAAAATTGTTTGGGTACAGTGTAGCATGACCGTGCAATTGTCATTCAAAGTGCGACAGCGCTGAAAGCTGAAAAATGGCTTGGGCAGGAAGGGGGTGTTAGTGCCTGGTAGGCAAGTGGTTAATGTCTAAACTGCTGGCAACAAAAGTGAAAATGTCCAAATTGGGTCAAAAGTGTCAATATTTTGTGCGGCCACCATTACTTCCCAGCACTGCCTTAACCCCTTTGGGCATGGAGTTCACCAGAGCTTCACAGGCTGCCATTGGAGTCCTCTTCCACTCCTCCATGACAACATCACAGAGCTGGTGGATGTTAGAGACCTTGAGCTCCTCCATCTTCCATTTGAGGATGCTCCAAAGACGCCCAATGGGGTTTAGGTCTGGAAACAGGCTTGGCCGGTCCATCACCTTTTACCTTCAGATTCTTTAGCGAGACAGTTGTCGTCTTGGAGGTGTGTTTGGGGTCGTTATCATGTTGGAATACTGCCCTGCGGTCCAGTCTCTGAAGGGAGGGGATCATGCTGTGCTTCAGTATGTCACAGTACATGTTAGCATTCATGGTTCCCTCAATGAACTGTAGCTCCCCAGTGCCGGCAGCACTCGCGCAGCCCCAGACCATGACACTCCCACCACCATGCTTGACTGTAGGCAAGACACACTTGTCTTTGTACTCCTCACCTGGTTGCCGCCACACACACTTGACACCATCTGAGCCAAATAAGTTTATCTTGGTCTCATCAGACCACAGATCATGGTTCCAGTAATCCATGTCCTTAGTCTGCTTGTCTTCAGAAAACTGTTTGCAGGCTTTCTTGTGCATCATCTTTAGAAAAGGCTTCCTTCTGGGACGACAGCCATGCAGACCAATTTGATGCAGTGTGTGGCATATGGTCTGAGCACTGACAGGTTGACCCCCCACCCCTTCAACCTCTGCAGCAAAGACAACCTCTGGATATGACACTGAGGACGTGCACTCAACCTCTTTGGTTGACCATAGCGAGTCCTGTTCTGAGTGGAACCTGTCCTGTTAAACCGCTGTATGGTCTTGGTCACCGTGCTGCAGCTCAGTTACAGGGTCTGGGCAATCTTCTTATAGCCTAGGCCATCTTTATGTAGAGCAACAATTCTTTTTTTCAGATCCTCTGAGATTTCTTTGCCATGAGACGCCATGTTTAACTTCCAGTCACCTGTATGAGAGAGTGAGAGCGATAACACCAAATTTAACACACCTGCTCCCCATTCACACCTGAGACCTTGTAACACTTATGCCGCGTACACACGATCGGAATTTCGGCCCGCAAAGACCGATGAGAGTTCTTCATCAGAAAACGCGACTGTGTGTATGCTCCATCGGTTTTTTGCTGGCCGAATTCCAGCCAGCAAAAGATTGAGAGCATGTTCCTATCCAAAAATGCGAGTTTGTGGCAATTCCGACGCGCAAAATTCCTAGGCATGCTCAGAAACAATTCGCCGCATGCTCGGAAGCATTGAACTTCATTTTCTTGGCACGTCGTAGTGTTGTACGTCACTGCATTCTTGACGGTCGTAATTTCAGCAAACTTTTGTGTGACCGTGTGTATGCAAGGCAAATTTGAGCGGAATCCCGTCGGAAAAGCTATCATATCTTTTTCTGACGAGAAAACAGATCGTGTGTACGCGGTATAAGACCCCTTTCACACTGGGTCGTTTTGCAGGCGCTATTGCGCTAAAAATAGCACCTGCAAACCGACCTGAAACAGCCGCTGCTGTGTTTCCAGTGTGAAAGCCCGAGGGCTTTCACACTGGAGCGGTGCGCTTGCAGGATGGGAAAAAACTCCTGCAAGCAGCATCTTTGGAGCGGTTAAGGAGCGGTGTATTTACCGCTCCTTCACCGCTCCTGCCTATTAAAATCAATGGGGCAGCGCGGCCCTTTTTTTAACCCTTTTTCCATCGTTTTAGCAGCGCTATTCGGCCGCTAGCAGGGGCGATTTTAACCCCCGCTAGCAGCCGAATATCGCCGCTAAAACCATGGTAAAGCGCCGCTAAAAATAGCAGCGTTTTACCACCGACGCACCCACCGCCCCAGTGTGAAACTGGCCTTACGAGTTACATGACAACGGGGAGGGAAAATGGCTAATTGGGCCCAGTTTGGACATTTTCACTTAGGGGTGTACTCACTTTTGATGCCAGCGGTTTAGACATTAATGGATGTGTGTTGAGTTATTTTGAGAGGACATCAAATTTACACTGTTATACAAGCTGTACACTCACTAATTTACATTATAGCAAAGTGTTGTTTCTTCAGTGCTGTCTCGTGAAAAGAATTAATAAAATATTTACATAAATGTGAGGGGTGTACTCACTTTTGTGAGACACTGTAGCATATCTTCAGGTTTCTCTGCATAGTGAAGGAAAAATCCCACCTTTGACAGCAGTTACCCAGATAGCAAGTAATTGAGCTGCAAGTTTGAACATTACTTGCTCAGCTATTGCTAGACTTACCAAGCTTCACAAGTTTGTTGCACAATTGCATGAAGTCCACATTGCATGACTCCAGATCAACTTTCTTTGCAAACATTCTGCAAGTCTGCTGCAAGTTCTGGTTCCGTTATGTAGTGCAATAAACACCCCACCACAGGGGGCACTGTGGTTGAATTTTTTTTGCTGTAGACTCACCACTGCAACGTTGCTCTTGCTAGAGACTTGCCATGCAACTTTGATACAAATTGGAAAAGTGTCAACTAGAACTTGTGCATCAAGTGCTCTGCAAGTGTACAACTTGCCAGTGAAAATTTGCAGCAATTTAACCGCTTCCGCTTCCGCTTCCTGGTCAGGAAGGGTAAACCCTTCCTGACCAGAGCACTTTTTGCGATTCGGCACTGCGTCGCTTTAACGGACAATTGTGCGGTCGTGCAACGTGGCTCTCAAACAAAATTGATGTCCTTTTTTTCCCACAAATAGAGTTTTCTTTTGGTGGTATTTGATCACCTTTTGCGCTATAAACAAAATAAGAGCGACAATTTTGAAAAAAACACATTATTTTTTACATTTTGCTATAATAAATATCCCCCATTTTTTTTCCTCAGTTTAGGCCGATAAGTATTCTTCTACATATTTTTGGTAAAAAAAAAAATCGCAATAAGCATTTATTGATTGGTTTGCGCAAAAATTATAGCGTTTACAAAATAGGGGATAGTTTTATGGCATTTTTATTAATAATTTTTTTTTTACTAGTAATGGCGGCGATCAACGATTTTTATTGTGACTACGATGTTATGTCGGACATTTTTGATAAATTTTTGGGACCATTGTCATTTATACAGCGATCAGTGCGATTAAAAATGCACTGATTACTGTGTAAATGACACTGGCAGTGAAGGGGTTAACCACTAGGGGGCGGGGAGGGGTTAAGTATGTCCTAGGGGAGGGATTCTAACTGTAGGGGGGATGGGCTGTGTGTGTCACTACGCTAATCACAGCTCCCGATGACAGGGAGCTGTGACCAGTGACACTTGTCACTAGGCAGAACGGGGAGATGCTGTTTACATCAGCATCCCCCCGTTCGTCCTCTCCGTGAGGCGATCGCGGGTATCCCCGCGGCGATTGAGTCCGCGGGACCAGCGACACGACTCACGGAGCTCCCGGCCGGCGTGCACGCAATGGCACAGCGGGGAATTCAAATGGACGTACCTGTAAGTCCATTTGCCCAGCCATGCCATTCTGCCGATGTACATCGGCGTGCGCCGGTCGGGAAGTGGTTAACAGACATACAATTCAACACTGCCACAACTTTGTTATCCAAGCTATCCTTGCTTTCTGGGTAAAAGCCAACTGGAAGATATCCCCTCTACTCCTACTTGTCAGAAACCATGAAATCAGACCGAGACAGAAGTACAATTAAATCACACTTGTTTAATAATAAAAGTAAAAAGAACAAACATAGTCAAAACATAGCCAAAGTTCAGTAACCGGAATGGATAGTCAGCCCAGCCAGAAGTCAGGAATCAAAGTAGTGGAACAGCAAGCCAGAAGCCAGATCTGGAGCCAGAAGGGATGTCAGCAAAGCCAGTCTTTGAACAGGAACGCAGGAGATGTTTCTTGTGATGTTGACCAAGGCGAAGGCAGAGCTCCTCTGGACTGGACGGCTTAAGTAGGCAGGACATCAACAACAGCTGAGTAACTGTGGAGAGAGATGGGAGCTGGCAATTAGCTGGCAGCTGAGTGGCCAGCTCAGAGAAGGAAGGGCTGAGCTCAGCCCTGACACTACTCTGGTGACAGTGGGCACATTTTAGATTTTCTCTGATTAATGGTCACCATGGCAAACATTGAGGATGGATCTCCCAACAGAGACTCAGACAGCAAAAAAACTTAGTGTCCATTCACACTTGTACGGCTTGTCATCAAATTTTGTACATCAAAGACATTACGAGAAGAAGGTAGAAATGGGAGTTTTGAGGTGCAAAATTACTCAAATTGAAAACAAAATCAAAATTACAAAATTTTATTAAATAAACATTAAAAATGTTAAAATCAACATATGAAAATTCATACGATCGTAGTACAAAGGATTTTCGGCTCTACATGTTTCGCCATAAACGTGGCTTCCTCAGTTGCTTTTGTACAACCTTATGTATAAACGTTAAAATAATACAGTCAGCGCAAAAATGAAACTAACATGAAATATAAGCTGCTGTGCACTGAAGGTAAACATATAAAACCTCTGGAAACATATAATGCAATAAAGCAGTGCAGCGCTAAACTAAAAGTCTATTGACACAGTCCCTTTAAGATAAGTTGTAGGTAGGAAAACAGTTCTCCACTGTGATGATAAAGGTGCTCAAAAGTATTCCATGCAGTGCTACGCATCCGTGATACCACCACCGGCCAGCCAAACCGCTCACCTCAGCAAATGGACCCCTGAACTAACAGATAGGTCAAACCAGCATGTACCACGCTAGGTGGAAGGGAATGGAGACTTGTCTGGAGAGATGGTCCCACGGTAGTGGAGATGGCACTCCAAATTGCAGATCATATCACATGTAATACAAATGAAGATACATAGTGCACACTGCGTGGCTAAAATAAATGTCATTTATTAAAAATATAAGGTACTCACAAGCACAGCACTAAGCCCTAGTGCTGGGATACAGGTAAAATATCATCAAAGGAAAACGTGGGTTAAATGGCGGCTGCAGTGATGTCAAAAAGCTCCCGCACGCGTATCGTCCTCCTCTGGACTTCATCAGCGGTTCTGCTGATGAAGTCCAGAGGAGGACGATACGCGTGCGGGAGCTTTTTGACATCACTGCAGCCGCCATTTAACCCACGTTATCCTTTGATGATATTTTACCTGTATCCCAGCACTAGGGCTTAGTGCTGTGCTTGTGAGTACCTTATATTTTTAATAAATGACATTTATTTTAGCCACGCAGTGTGCACTATGTATCTTCATTTGTATTACATGTGATATGATCTGCAATTTGGAGTGCCATCTCCACTACCGTGGGACCATCTCTCCAGACAAGTCTCCATTCCCTTCCACCTAGCGTGGTACATGCTGGTTTGACCTATCTGTTAGTTCAGGGGTCCATTTGCTGAGGTGAGCGGTTTGGCTGGCCGGTGGTGGTATCACGGATGCGTAGCACTGCATGGAATACTTTTGAGCACCTTTATCATCACAGTGGAGAACTGTTTTCCTACCTACAACTTATCTTAAAGGGACTGTGTCAATAGACTTTTAGTTTAGCGCTGCACTGCTTTATTGCATTACAACCTTATGTATAGTATCACCCAAATGCAAGGACAGCTCCAGAGGACAACCAAGACCTCAAAACGGGCAGCCTAGCAAAATATCAGTGTGTCATAGAGGGCATAGACCACTTAATTGAACCCTGTTTCAGAAAATAGCCAAGAGAATGGGGATAATTGTATGACCAATAGAAATCACATCAAAAAATGGTATGTGGCACTGGCTTGATAAAGACTGTGAGACCTAGATAGACTAGTTCTCAATACAAGATACAGATTTCCTTTTTCTCTATCACAGTGACAAGCCAGCAAGGTAGGAAGAAATCACCGCTCAAAGGAGGTCAATCAGAAAACTCTCCTCCAGACTGGAAGCCTCAGGTGCCGGCAATGCTTATAACAATGAGCATGAGAAAAGTCCTGGACAGCCGCACTCAAATAGAAATCGCCATTATTCAGTAAAAACAATAAAAATACATGTATGCCACAGCAAGAAGAGGGAAGTTGACGCGTTTCACACTGCAGTCAGTGCTTAATCATAGCTAAGCCAGCAAGGTAGGATGGATCCAGACCAACAGCCAATGCCATATACAGGGAGCAATCTCCTTAAAGCAGAAGTAAACCCATCCATTTAACCATTTCAAAAAACAGTTACATTTTCGGCACATGCTGGGAATTAGAACTCCCATTGGTTGTGCTCCCAACCAAACTGTCAAACCATCCAATGGCTGGTTTCATAGCTGATCACATGTGTAGCATCATGGCAGTTGTAGATCAAACAGAGGCCAAAATGGCAGCTTCTTTGGCTGAAAATATTAGGAGGGTTTACTTCTACTTTAAGGGTAAAAAAAATGTCCTTTGTGAATCAAACAAGGCGAGCGCCTGCATCAGTTGCAGGGGCGTAACTACCACCATAGCGACCCATGCGGGCGCTATGGGGCCCACAGCCGAGTGGGGCCCAGTGAGGATAAAAGCACCGCTGGCACAGTCTCCCAGCCAGGGGAAGAGAGAGGAAAGGAAGAGGCGAGCTGTCCGTATCAGCAGAGAGCTGAATTGCCCGATGTAAGAGCTTTCATTAGAACTTCCAGTGTTCCCGGGGTCACGTCACATAGCTCCACCTTTTGGCTCGATGCCTTTGATAGACAGAACGCCGATCCAATGCGGGACATGTGACAGCATCAAAGGCGTCGGGCCAAGAGGTGGGGCTATGTGACGATGAGCCCCGGGAAGACAGGAAATTCAAATGAAAGCTATTACAGCGAGCTATCCCGCTCTTTGCTGATCCGGGTGCCTTGCCTATTCCTCTGCATAGGTGGGGCTGTATGGGGCACAGGCAGACCAGGCTGTATTGGGCACAGGTCACGCTGTATGGGGCACAGGTCATGCTGTATTGGGCACACGTCACGCTGTATGGGGCACAGGTCACGCTGTGTGGGGCACAGGTCACGCTGTATTGGGCACAGGTCACGCTGTATTGGGCACAGGTCACGCTGTATTGGGCACAGGTCACGGTGTATGGGGCACAGGTCACGCTGTATTGGGCACAGGTCACGCTGTATTGGGCACAGGTCACGGTGTATGGGGCACAGGTCACGCTGTATTGGGCACAGGTCACGCTGTATTGGGCACAGGTCATGCTGTATTGGGCACAGGTCACGCTGCATGTGGCACAGGTCACGCTGCATTGACACTAGGGCAGCTGTGGGGAGGGGGACTGTTTGCAGGGGGGCCCCATATAACATTTTGCTATGGGGCCCTGCTATTTCTAGTTACGCCCCTGATCAGTTGTACATCAAAGTCAGATGAAATGTCGTTCCCCATGTTTTTCAATTATAACCATTCATATATGTGCGACTTAAAGTTGCACCAACTTCAAAGTAGTTCATGCAATACTTTGTTCCCACTTTCATGTGACTTGAGGACCATAGACTTCATTCTTAACCCTCAAAAGTTGCATAAAAGCCGTACCTGAATGTTTTTCATTCAACAGTTGTACAGCAGTTGTCCATTATCTTTGGTCAAAGCCAAAAGTTTGATCCAAGTCCTACCCTTCCAAAGTTGCAGCAACGTCACACCAAAGTTGCATTCCAAAGGCAAGCTACGTTGGAGTCGTACAAGTGTGAATGAAGCCTTAAGAGATTCTAACCCTTTACAAGTCTACCCAATTGCAAAAAAAAAAAAGTTTTCAGCTGGAATTTTTATTTAACACAAAAGTGAGCTTTCGACTGAAATTGATGGAATGCATCATGATGGTGGGCAGATAATACTGTGCCATTGGGCAGAGGCAAACCTCATAGTCTGATACGTGTTCAAACTATATAAGCAGTGTGGAGATTATGGATGTTGATGTTGGTACAGATGGAATTTGCAGGAAATGTCATATGTATAGTGTATTAGAATGTGAATGCAACGGTCAGGCACATCTAGAAATGCTAATTTCCACCTTAGCCATGCAATGATCTATGCCCATAGATGACTCAGGATGACTTCACAATTCAGAAGCAGATAAATGATTCATATTAGCAGAAGTTTAAATGTTAATGTCACCGCCTGGCTTCCGGCGACCCCGTGTCTTGCTGTCTTGTCATCATCTGACTTGTATCAGGCCAAGCAAGCTAAGAGCGAAAGAAATGTCTGGACGGAGCCGTTATCAGAGGTGAAAATGTCAGCTGCTTGTTTAATGTACTGTGAGACATTTTTGTTCTTTCTCTGCTGTGGCTGTTATCTCCGCATGCGTTCCCATTATTGATTACATTTTGGATGACTTTGTTATACTTTCTAGCTACATTTTTTATCAGCTCATATTTCATTCTTAAAACCTATACTCCAGGCAGTGCTATCCCCCTCTCTGCACGGAGTTCAGCTTTAACCGCTTCAGCCCCGGAAGGTTTCACCCCCTTCATGACCAGGCCATTTTTTTGCAATACGGCACCGCGACGCTTTAACTAACAATTGTGCGGTCATGCAACACTGTACACAAATAAAATGGATGTCTTTTTCCCCCCACAAATAGAGCTTTCTTTTGGTGGTATTTGATCACCTCTTGCACTATAAACAATCAAACAAAAAAAAAAAAAAAAAACAACATTTTTTATTTTTCGCTAAAAAACACATATAATAAAAAAATGTAAAAAAATCAAATTTCTTCATCAATTTAGGCCAATGTGTATTCTACTACATATTTTATTGGTAAAAAAAATCCCAATAAGCGTATATTGATTGGTTTGCGCAAAAGTTATAGAGTCTACAAACTATGGGAAATTTTTATGGACTTTTTTATTTTTTTATTGTTTTTACTAGTAATGGCGGCGATCAGCAATTTTTTTTTTTAAGCATTACTGTGACATTGCCGCAGACAAATCTGACACTTATGCAGCGTACACACGGGCGGACTTTTCGCACTGGTCCGACGGTCTATCCGACGGACTTTCAGCGGACTTTCCCAACGAACGGACTTGCCTACATACGATCACATGAAAATCCGCCGGGTTCGTACGTGATGACGTACACCGGACTAAAATAAGGAAGTTGATAGCCAGTAGCCAATAGCTGCTCTAGCGTCGGTTTTTGTCCGTCGGACTAGCATACAGATGAGCGGACTTTTCGACCGGACTCGAGTCCGTCGGAAAGATTTGAAACATTTTTCAAATCTAAAGTCCGTAAGATTTTTGACTGAAAAAGTCTGCTGCAGGTCCGATGGAGCCCACATACGGTCGGATTGTCCGCTGGATTCGGTCTGTCAGACCAGTCCGGTCGAAAAGTCCGCCCGTGTGTACGTGGCATAAGTGACACTTTTTTGGGGACCAGTGACACCAATACAGTGATCAGTGCTAAAAATATGCACTGTCCCTGTAGTAATGACACTGGCAGGGAAGGGGTTAACATCAAGGGCTATCAAAGGATTAAATGTGTTGCCTAGGGTGTGCTTTCTAACTGTGCGGGGAATGCTGTGACTGGAGGAAAACAGAGATCCGTGTTTCTGCTTAGAAACACTAGATCTTCTAGACCTCCATTTTCCTCCCTCACAGAACGGCGATCTGCCTTTCCTCTGAACGATCACGGGTAGCAGGACTCGCTGATTGGCTCCCACTGTGTCCAATCACAGTGGGAGCAGGTGCCGGGGGGCACGCTCGCCCCAGACCTCGTGCACAAAATCACGTACAGGTATGTGATTTCACACAGCCTGGCCGCCCTGCCACAGTATATGTACGGTGGGCGGTCCGGAAGTGGTTAAAGTACATCTGACCAGGCTCGATGTGCAACACCTTGTGCTACCTGCAAATAGCTGCAGAATTCAGAATTGTTCCTATGGAGCCCCCTTGGATCCTTGGCCCAGAGTATATACGCATAGCTTCCAACTGTCCCTGATTTGGAGGGACTGTCCCTGATTTGGAACAATGTCCCTCTGTCCCTCTTTCCTCCATATTTGGCCCTCATTTTGGTGTGATCTATATAAAATGCACTATTTATCTTTCAAAAAGTGTTTCCCAGTGCTAAACCTTTTGTCCGATTTCTAAATTGCTTCATTTGCAATTTTGAAAAGGGTTTAACCACTTTGGGCAGGAAAATTGTCATTCCGGGTGGATGGGGGTGTCATATGACGTCCTCCACGAAACGCACCTCTCGCACGCCACATAGCCCGTGCTGCAGTGCAATCGGTCACCAGCTGTGTCTACCGGACACAAGCGATGACTAATCAGTAGCAAAAGTCCAGATATTTGAGATGAACAAGATAGTTACCACCGCTCTAGGTGACCGGGTTCAAGCTTCCCGTCCTCCGCTGTGTGGATGATTGTGAGAGTCCCAGGTGCCGGCAATTGCTATTCCAATGGTATGTGTGTGTTTTGGAAAAATCTGGACAGCCGCACTCCGGATTGGAAAAGTGAAAAATAAAATCCTCTTTATTGAAAAAGTAATAACATGATTAAAATCCGTACATGGCTTTGTTGGGATAATGCAGCATAACCGCGGTTATGCTGCATTATCCCAACAAAGCCATGTACGGATTTTAATCATGTTATTACTTTTTCAATAAAGAGGATTTTATTTTTCACTTTTCCAATCCGGAGTGCGGCTGTCCAGATTTTTCCAAAACACACACATACCGATGACTAATCAGTGTTCTGGCCCATTGCCTTTACCATGTGACCGCTGTGACCAATCGCAGTAGATCACATGACAATTGTAAAAAAATGGATGGCTGCCATTCATTGTGTACAATTGTGTTTGTGTTTGGTCACAGTAATCACATGGTACAGACAGGGCCAATCACAGCCCATCTGTGCCATGTGATTAGCTGTGGCCAATCACAGCTAATCACAATAATCACAATAAAAGACACTGAATGAACCAGTTTCATTCAGTAAAAATGGTTGCTTATACCAGTGAAATGCACTGGTATAAGCAATCATGATTTGTAAAAAAATCCTGATCACTTCACTTTACTATGGTAACAATGTATTGCTCTGGGCGCAGTGTTTCAAAAATTGTAAACAAGAAAAGAAAAAAGTAACAAAAACGTAAATGGACTTGTGTCTTTTTTCAACCTCACCTACTATGTAACTATGAAAAAAACTTATTACATACTGTCACTAGTCAGTGCCCCTGATCACTGACATCACTGACACACCCGTTATATGATAACTCTGTACTGCACTGGTGACAGTTATAAAAACAAATCATTGTGAAAGAAAACTATTTTTTTTTGCATTTCTTCATTTTCCAAAAAATGTTAACAAAAAATTACAACTTCAAAACATTTGCCATGCCTCTTACTAAATACCTTGGTCCGTTTTAGGCCAGAATTCAGCCAAAAATTTGGGCTGAAATCGGACCTGAAACGGTGAACAGGGACACACCGGACCCCTGCTGTGAGCCACTCTGTGCTGCAGTGTGAACTCAGCCTAAAAGTGCGACATCGCTGAAAGCTGAAAATTGACCTGGGCAGAAAGGGGGTGAAAGTGCCCGGTCCCTCTTTCCTCCTTATTTGGCCCTCATTTTGGTATGATCCATATAAAATGCACTATTTATCTTTCAAAAAGTGTTTCCCAGTGCTAAACCTTTTGTCCGATTTCTAAATTGCTTCATTTGCAATTTTGAAAAGGGTTTAACCACTTTGGGCAGGAAAATTGTCATTCCGACAGCGATGAAAGCTGAAAATTGACCTGGGCAGAAAGGGGGTGAAAGTGTCCGGTATTGAAGTGATTAACTTATCTTCTTTTTATTTATTTATTTATTTAATGCCTTTAACCACTTGCTGACTGGCCACAGTACATATACTTGCACGAAACAACGTACAGTGGAACCTCGGATTACGAGCATAATCTGTTCCAGGAGTATGCTCTTAATCCAAAGTACTCGCATATCAAAGCGAGTTTTCCCATTGAAGTCAATGGAAACGAAAATAATTTGTTTCGCATTGACTTCAATGGAATGCAATACCGCATGCAGCCAGAGGCGGGGGGGGGGGGGCGCCGGAGAGCCTCTGAAACGGCCGAAAAGACCCGACCACACTTTGGGTGACCTCGGCAATCCTCGGAAAGACTTCCTACCCGAGATTTGCCAAGGTGAGCCGAAGTGTGCTCGGGCCTTCCCGTGCTGACTGACCAGAGGGGGAGCCAATCAGCAGGTCCAGCGGACGCAATGCCCACCGGCCACCAGCAATCGCTCCCCAGAGAGGTAGAACGGCGGTCCTCCGACGTAAATGAGGCAGATCGTTGTTCTGTCAGAGATGAACATAGTCATCTTGTGTTCCTGCTAATCAGGAACACAGTTCACTGTGTTCATCTAGTGAGTCCACCCCCCACACAGTTAGAAAGCACCCCCTAGGGACACACTTAACCCTTTGATCGCCCCTGGTGTTAACCCCTTCCCTGCCAGTGTCATTGGTACAGTAACAGTGCATATTTTTTAGCACCGATTACTGTAGTAATGTCACTGGTTCCCAAAAAAGTATCAAAAGTGTCAGGTGTCCGATATGTCTGCTGCAATGTCGCAGTCCCACCAAAAATCGCTGATCGCCGCCATCACTAGTAAAATAAATAGATAAAAAAATAAAAATGCCATAGATCTATCCCCTAGTTTGTAGATGCGATAACTTTTGATTTTTTTAAATTCTTTTATTGGATATGTTTTATAGCAGAAAGTAAAAAATATTGTTTTTTTTTTTTCAAAATTGTCTTTTTTAGTTTCTAGCCCAAAAAATAAAAACCGCAGAGGTGATCAAACACCACCAAAAGAAAGCTCTATTTGTGGGAAAAAAAGGACTTTAATTTTATTTGGGTACAGCACTGCGCGACTGCGCAGTTGTCAGTGACGCAGTGCCGTATCACAAAAAAATGGCCTGGTCATTTAGGGGGTAAAACCTTCCGGGGCTGAAGTGGTTAAGGGGGTGTGGCAGGCGGGGTGTGTCCTATGCCTACATACTTTAGCTAATAGGTGTCCCTCGTTCCCATCTCAAAAAGTTAAAAGGTATGTACCTTGTTCCTAATCTGAGATTAGACCCCTAACCTCTGTCTTGAGCCATCCTTGTCAGTTGAAGTGTTGGCAATTAACAGTTGAATGACTGTAAAAAGGGTTTAGGTTTTATGTTGACTTGGGTAGAAGTTACGGCCATTTGTACAAAGTCAATCCTGAAGACCAATACAAGTAACCACACAAACCACAAGGTGTAACCCATCTACCTCTATGGTGCAAGATAATGGATCAACAATTTTCTCTATACATAAGTGCCTATAAGTTAGTTAATACTTAGGGGTATTCATTTTGTTTCAACAATTTTTGGATGTGGCACTATAATAATGAGGATACACTCACCGATCTCATTTTCATGTGTTTACATCAAGATCAGTTGTCATTGGACACCATTGTTCCTCCCCCAGTCCCCCCCCAGTGACATCATGTCAGATGCTAATTTCTAAAAGTATCCTCAGTGCTGAAGTGCCAAACCTTGGCATTTGGTTTGTGACAAAGTTTTGTGAGGTGTGTCTGGGCTTGGTTTTTTCGCTTTTTGGCCTTGTGTAGAGTCGCCATAATACTGGTATTTTGTGCTTTGTCCATTTTTGTGTTGAAAAGGTACCTGTCACGGAGCAAATTACACATTAGTAGAGGATTTAACAGACGATTGAAATTGGTCAAGGTGCAGACCAGTTCTTGGTCACATGCAGACCAGGCATTTTTATCACGTAGGAATTTCTGTCCCTTTTTGATCAATATTTCTTTGTTAAACGTTTCTAAATGTGTTTTTAATTTTTTCTCTTTATTTGGTATAGATTTATGTATTTTAAAAAAGTTGTAGTTTACCACATAAAGTTGTGATATCAACATCCAAGACATTAGATCTTTTCTTGTACTCTCCTATAAGGAGATCCATCAAATCAAGTGAGCAGATGTGGAATACTTTCTCCCAGCTCAACTTGAAGTTGGGGTCCATGTCCTCCAAAGTAGGAAAGATCTGGACCCTCAACCCTTGATGTAAACCTGGAAGGATCTAATGTGCCAAAACCAATGGCGTCCCTAGGGGGGGGGAGGGCAGAGGGGGCCCTGACCCCCCCAACATTATTCTGTGCCCCACCATGTGCCCCCCCCCCAATAAAAAAAATGTTTCTTTTACAAAAAATCAATGTCTAAGAGGGAGAGAGTCCCCAGTCAGCTCCTGCGGGTGATTCCTCCCCCCTCCCTCTGCTCGCTGACACTGCATAATGCGAGCGCTCACACAACCGGAAGGACTCCACCAGGACTCTCAGTTACTGAAAAAACAGACTGATTTCTCCCATCCTTAGGACAGGAGAACCAGCCTGTAAATTCCAAGAGATTCCAGACCAGCGCTGTCAATAGCAGGGGCAGGACAGCAAGAGGAGGCTGGGGAACCCCACAGTGGCAGAACACCAGGGCCCGGAGGCAAGACAACCTATATATATATGCGCATTTTAATAGTTGCCCTCATACTTTTGTCCCTGTCCCCCCATGTGCCCCCCCTAAATATGAAAGCTGGAGAGGCCACTGGCCAAAACAATAGTGATTTTTTTCTCCAATGCTTTAGATTAGCCTAAAAAATAAGGAGGAGATCTCTGATTCTTGATGTAAACACAAGCTGCTTATCGGCATTCCTTTAGGAGAGCTTGTAACCAACCTGTGTGAAAGGGACATCTACACTTATAATCAGGGCTCTGATATCAGTGCTGTCCCAATAGTGCTCACCAGTGCTGCCAATCAGCGTCTCCTCATCAGTGTCACCTATCATTGACCATCAGTGAAAGATAAAAATTACCTTTTTGGAAAACCTTGTAACAAACTATGAAAAATGTTTTTTTTAATTAAATACCACTAAAAGAAAGCGCTATTGTCATTCAAAGTGTGACAGCGCTGAAAGCTGAAAATTGGCCTGGGCAGGAAGGGGGTAAAAGTTGCCAATAGGCAAGTAGTTAACCACTTAAGCCCCGGGCCATTTGGCTGGCCAAAGACCTGAGCACTTTTTGCGATTCGGCACTGCGTCGCTTTAACTGACAATTGCACGGTCGTGCGACGTGGCTCCCAAACAAAATTGACGTCCTATTTTCCCCACAAATAGAGCTTTCTTTTGGTGGTATTTGATCACGTCTGCGGTTTTTAATTTTTGCGCTGTAAACAAAAAAAGAGTTTGAAAAAAAAGCAATATTTTTTACTTTTGCTTTAATAAATATCCCCAAAAAAATATATAGAAAAACATTTTTTTTTCCTCCGTTTAGGCCGATAGGTATTCTTCTACATATTTTTGGTAAAAAAAAAAAAAAATCGCAATTAGCGTTTATTGATTGGTTTGCGCAAAAGATATAGCGTCTACAAAATAGGGGATAGTTTTATGGCATTTTTGTTAATTTTTTTTTTTTTTTTTACTAGTAACGATCAGTGATTCTTATCGCGACTGCGACATTATGGCGGACAGATCGGACACTTTTGGCGCTATTTTGGGACCATTCACATTTATACAGCGATCAGTGCGAATAAAAATGCATTGATTACTGTGTAAATGTGACTGCCAGTGAAGGGGTTAACCAGGAGGGGGTGCTGCAGGGTTTAAGTGTGTCCTAGGGAGGGGATGGGCTATGTGTGACACGACACTGATCACCACTCCTGATTACAGGGAGCTGTGATCAGTGTCAGTGTCACTAGGCAGAACGGGGAGATGCTTGTTTACATCAGCATTTCCCCATTCTTCCTCTCCGTGAGGCGATCGCGGGTATCCCCGCGGACATCAAGTCAGCGGGACCTGCGATCACACTCACAGAGCTTGCACGCAACCACACGGGGGCAAATTTAAAGGGACGTACCTGTACGCCCATTTGCCTGTCCGTGCCATTCTGCCGACATATATGTACATGCGGCAGTCGGTAAGTGGTTAAAGTGTATTTTCTCAAAAAACATGTGTTTAAAAAACTGCTGTGCAAATAATGTGTCACATAAAAAATTGCAACAACCACCATTTTATCCTCTAGGGCCTCTGCTTAAAATTATATGAGAGAAATGTCAATATGGGTCTTGGTGGGAAGCGGTAAAAAAATGGATCTTTTTCATGTATAAATTTGCAGATACATGTAAATCCTCACTGCCATATCAAGGCACTGTGCCTTGAAAAAGTATTCATACCCCTTGGAATTTTCCACATTTGTCATGTTACAACCAAAAACGTAATTGTATTTTATTGGGATTTTATGTGATAGACCAACATAAAGTGGCACATAATTGTGAAGTGGAAAGAAAATGATAAATGGTTTTCAACATTTTTTACAAATAAATATCTGAAAAGTGTGGCGTGCATTTGTATTCAGCCCCCTTTACTCTGATACCAATAACTAAAATCTAGTGGAACCAATTGCCTTCAATTGTCAAAAGTCACCTAATTAGTCACCTATGTGTAATTTAAACTCAGTATAAATACAGCTGTCCTGTGAAGCCCTGGGAGGTTTGTTAGAGAACCTTAGTGAACAAACGGCATCATGAAGATCAAGTAACACACAAGACAGGTCAGGGATAAAGTTGTGGAGAAATTTAAAGCAGGGTTAGGTTATAAAAGAATATACCAAGCCTTGAACATCTCACGGAGCACTGTTCAATCCATCATCCGAAAATGGAAAGAGTACAACTGCAAACCTACCAAGAAATGGCCGTCCACCTAAACGGACAGGCCGGGTAAGGAGAGCATTAATCAGAGAAGCAGCCAAGAGGCCCATGGTAACTCTGGAGGAGCTGCAGAGATCCACAGCTCAGGTGGGAGAATCTGTCCACAGGAAAACAAATCTGGCCTTTATGGAAGAGTGGCAAGAAGAAAGCCATTGTTGATAGAGAGCCATAAGAAGTCCCATTTGCAGTTTGCGAGAAGCCATGTGGGGGGACACAGCAAACATGTGGAAGAAGATGCTCTGCTCAGATGAGACCAAAATTGAACTTTTTGACCTAAAAGCAAAACGCTATGTGTGGCGGAAAACTAACACTGCACATCACCCTGAACACACCACCCCCACCGTTAAACATGGTGATGGCAGCATCATGTTGTGGGGATGCTATTCTTCAGCAGGGACAGTGAAGCTGGTCAGAGTTGATGGGAAGATGGATGGAGCCAAATACAGGGCAATCTTAGAAGAAAACATGTTAGAGTCTGCAAAAGACTTGAGACTGGGGTGGAGGTTCACCTTCCAGCAGGACAACGACCCTAAACATACAGCCAGAGCTACAATGGAATGGTTTAGAACAAAGTATATTCATATTTTAGACTGGCCCAGTCAAAGTGCAGACCTAAATCTATTTGAGACAAGACTTGAAAATTGCTGTTCACAGACGCTCTCCATTCATTCTGACAGAGCTTGAGCTATTTTGTGAAGAAGAACGGGCAAAAATGTAATTCTCTAGATGTGCAAAGCTGGTAGAGACATCCCCAAAAAGACTTGCCTCTCCGGGGATCAGGAAGGAATTCTTTTCCCTGCTGTAGCAAATTGGAGAATGCTTTGCTGGGTTTTTTTTGCCTTCCTCTGGATCAACTGTGGGATTGTAATATTATTATTATTATATTTTTTGGTTGAACTAGATGGACTTGTGTCTTTTTCCATGTAATTGCAGCGAAAGGTGGTTCTACAAAGTACTGAGGGGGGTTGAATACAAATGCACGCCACTTTTCACATAATTATTTGTAAAAAATTAGAAAAATCATTTATCATTTTCCTTCCACTTCACAATTACAATATGTGCCACTTTGTGTTGGTCTATCACATAAAATCCCAATAAAATACATTTACGTTTTTGGTTGTAACGTGATAAAAGGTGGAAAATTTCAAAGGCTATGAATACTTTTTCAAGGCACTGTAGTTCCTGATTCTTAACTTCCATCTTTGATCACATGCATAGGTCTCAAAATATCAACCAGGCTGCTCTCCTCAGTCCTCTCAAGACCTGTTTTCTAGCCTCCTTGTTCCCCCTTCCATGCTCACCTCCAGGATCTCTCCCAAGCTTCTCCCATCTCCTAATCTATCTGTCATTAGACTATCCCTGAAAACCCTTCTCTTTAAAGAATCCTATATTGCTTCCAATGGCGGCTGGTGGTATATTTTTTTTTTGGGGGGGGGGGGGGTTGGTGGCAGGTGGATTGTTTGCCGCCCCCCCCCCAAAAATATACCACCAGCCGCCACTGGAAGCAGTCTCCTCCTGGTGCTTCACGGCGGCTTCCCCTGCATCTCCTCCCTCCTCCTCCTCCTTAGTGGCCAATAGGAATCGCTTCTCTCAGCCAATCATGTGATGCTTCCTGAGGAGGAGAATCAGGAAGACAATAGTGAATATTAATTCGCTATTGTCACACAACTGGGTGGGCTCAGGGCCCACCCTTTTTTGAAGCCAATTAAAGCCTCAGGCTCTAATCACGTGCTTCTAAAAAAAAAACCCCATTGGAATCCATGCGTCCGGCACTCTGCATGTGGATTAGGGGGCTGGATGCATGGATTAGGGGGGCGGCGCCCCTGCGCCCTGCATTGCGTGCCCTCACTACCTGCTTAACTAATACACTGATTTTTTACTTTCTCCATCAGCTCATCCCCCACAGCTATTACCTTTTGTGTCAATTGACCCTTCCTCCTAGATTGTAAGCTCTAACGAGCAGGGCCCTCCGATTCCTCTTGTACCAAATTGTAATGTCTGCCTTCATTTTGTACAGTGCTGCGCAAACTGTTGGCGCTATATAAATCCTGTATAATAATAATGTAATAATATGCATTGCAATTAATGAATTGAAAGCGGGTATGTCATGGAAGGAGCCCCGTCCGCCTTAAAGATACAGCAACACACTAAATGCCCAGCATTGCTCAAGGTAGCTGGAGGCCCCCGTGTTGGTTTTTACCAATTGCAACAAAGCAACAATGGCATCTCCCTATGTGCAATTTCGTTTTTGCGAGATATTACAATGATGTGAGCATTTGCCACTGTTGCTTTGTAGGATGCAACAGAATGCCATTGATCCCAGAAGAGAGACGGTGTCTTGTCGAATTCTGTCCCCTATCATATAGTGTCCGCCCTGTACTGCGCAAAGTCTCCGAAGTTCAACAGCTGATCATCAGCTGTACATGGCGCCTGCGCTTTTATTCTCACCCTATGTCCAGGTTCATTCCCTACTATCCAAGTGGACATAGAGTTAGAATAAATAGTTGCCGAGCGCAGCGAGGCCGTGCCCGAAGCGTGGCGAGCGGCCCTCTTACAAAGCCATCGCTAAGTGCCCAAGCGCCGTGTACAGCTGATGGTCAGCTGATCAACTTCGGACACTTTCAGCATCTCCTTCTCCTCCGTACTGCGCAAGCGCTGCGCCGTACGGGTGGACACTATGTGATAGGAGGACAGTTCTTGTCAGAACAACGGCACTAGATCACAGAGCGGCGAGTCTGCAGGGGACAGAGCAGTGAAGAAGGTGATTATTGCAGAGGAAGCTCCTTTTCTTTTTAAAAAGTTCTGCACAATGTCTTTTTTTAATAAATTACAATAAAATCCACAAAAACAAATTAAAAATAATTACCCTTTAAAAAGAAAAAGTCACAGTGGGACGGAGAATAGAAAACTTTTTAGCTTTTATGGACTACTTGCAAGTAACTTTTAAATTGTCAGAAAAATAACTTTCTGCTTTCACAAATTGTAGAAAGTGAAGTTACCCAAGTGACCTTGGCTTATACTGTCGCATCTCGCTGTCAGCAGAAAATATATGTGCTCTTATGCTACTGATAGGGTACCGGGAATGCATTCTCAGCAGGAGCATAAAACAGAGAAGAGTGGTGCAGAACTTTAGGCAGTTGCTGGCAATAATCATCAGACAAATATGCAAGGTTCAGCACTAACAACCAAAACGTCTGCCAGTGTTAGTAAAGAGTTCTAAAATACAGAAGGAAAGCAGATGGCATAATAAAGGGAATCCTTTTGATCATTAATAATTTTGGGTCTATTCATACTCATTGGTTTTCCTGCAGTAAAGCACAAAAATGCATTTCAAGTTAAAATCCCATTCTTATCTATGTGGCTGATTCACATCTATATGCTGCAAATTGGTGTATTTTTAAAGAGAAACTAGAAGGGCCCAGTCTGCTGAAGGCAAACATTTCTTCTTCTCTAAACCATGTAGCAAGTCACAAGGTGAAAGTCTGCCAGCAGGGGCTGATCTGTGTCAGACAATTTTGAAAAGGGCTAAAACTAGCTGCCTGTTCACAGTGTGAACACAGCCATTACACTGCCTACAACACGATCTAAGAATGGGGTAGAGCCTGATCAGTCGCAATATACACAGCGCAAAAAATTTTTAAAAATCAGAGTATAGCATCAAGTAAATTAACCTGGGACAGTGTTTCTCAACTCCAGTCCTCAAGGCGCACCAACAGGTCATGTTTTCAGGATTTCCCTCAGATGAAACGGCTGTGGTAATTACTAAGGCAGTGAAAACTGATCAAATCACCTGTGCAAAATAGTGGGAATCCTGAAAACATGACCTGTTGGTGCGCCTTGAGGACTGGAGTTGAGAAACACTGACCTGGGATATTGATCTGGTCAGTTAAGTAGCAGAGGGGATTGTTAATCAGTTTCAGCTGCTTTGGTGTTAATGAAATTAACAACAAGTGTCCTAGATGGGAAACAATGAGACAATCTCCAAAACAGGAATAGTTTTACAGGTGGAGGCCACTGACATTTTTTCCCCTAATTACCCTTTCTGACTGTTTTTCACTAGTTTTGCATTTGGCTAGGGTCAGTGTCACTACTGGTAGCATGAGAAGATACCTGGACCCTATAGAGGTTGCACAGGCAGTCCAACTCCTCCAGGATGGCACATCAATACGTTCCATTGCCAGAAGGTTTGCTGTGTCTCCCAGCACAGTCTCAAGAGCACGGAGGAGATTCATGGAGACAGGCAGTCTCTAGGAGAGCTGAAATACTGACACATAATCACACACATAGGTTGGACTTGATAGACTTGTGTCTTTTTTCAACCTCACCTACTATGTAACTATGGACAGGGCCCCGTAGAAGGTCCTTAACCCATCAGCAGTACTGATATCTGCTCCTTTGTGCAAAGAGGAACAGGATGAGCATTGCCAGAGCCCTACAAAATGACCTCCAGCAGGACACTGGTGTGAATGTCAAACTATCAGAAACAGACTTTATGAGGGTGGCCTGAGGGCCCGACATCCTCTAGTGGGCCCTGTGCTCACTGCCCGGCACTGTGGAGCTCGATTGGCATTTACCATTGAACACCAGAATTGGCAGGTCTGCCACTGGCGCCCTGTGCTTTGCACAGATGAGAGCAGGTTTATTCTGAGTACATATGACAGATGTGAAAGGGTCTGGAGAAGCTGTGGAGAACGTTACGCTGCCTGTAACATTGTTCAACATGACCGGTTTGGTGGTCTGGGGAGGCATATCCATGGAGGGATGCAAAGACCTCTACAGGCTAGACAATGACACCCTGACTGCCATTAAGCATTGGGATGAAATCCTTAGACTAGAGTTACCACCTCATCCCTTTAAACCCGAACACCTTTGAATTACACAGGTTCTGAGGCTAATTAAATACAAGGCACCAAGTGAGTTTAATTACCACCTTAATCAGCCACAGAACCTGTGTAATTAATATGTGTTTGGGTTTAAAGGGATGGGATGAGGTGGCAACCATACCTTGGACCCATTGTCAGACCCTACACTGGTGCAGTGGGTCCTGTGTTCCTCCTGGTGCATGACAATGCCCGGTCTCATGTGGCGAGAGTATGCAGCCAGTTCCTGGAGGATGAAGGAATTGATACCATTGAATGGCCCCCACACTCGCCTGACCTAAACCCAATAGAACATCTCTGGGACATTATGTTTCGGTCCATCCGACACCGCCAGGTTGCACTTCAGTCTGTTCAGGAGCTCAGTGATGCCCTGGTCCAGATCTGGGAGGAAATATCCCAGGACACCATCTGTCTTCTCATTAGGCGCTCGCCTCGACGACGTCAGGCATGCATACAAGCACGTGTGGGTCATACAAACTACTGAGTACCATTTTGAGTTGCTGCAATGAAATTTCACCAAAATGGACTTGCCTGCTGCATAATTTTTTTTTTACTTTGATTATCGGGGTGTCTTTGAATTCAGCCCTCTGTAGGTTGATAATTTTCATTTCCATCAAACAATGTGACATCCTTTCAATCCTAACACATTACCCAGTCCATGTCAGTATAGATAATCCAGCATGATATTTTTCCCCATTGAGATCTGATGTGTTTTCAAAGAGTTCCTTTAATTATTTTTGAGCAGTGTATTCTCTTCCATTCACAGTTCGTGTTACAGGCAGTGTAGTCAATTAACTTTTCTCAATGAAGAAGAGGGCAGGATGGGGTGTGTCTCTATTGGATCATCTTTAGTGCAGCTGAGCCCAGACGTCCAAGGCTGTTAAAGTGGTTGTAAAAGCACAAGGTTTTTTACCTTCATCATGAAGGTTAAAAACCTTCTGTGTGCACCCCCCCCCCCCGTAATACTTACTTGAGCCCCCTCTTGATCCAGCAATGTCCAGGAGAGCCTAGCCTCTTTGGGGATTCGCACTCCTGATTTACTTTTGGCAGCAGGGGGAGCCATTGGCTCCCCCTGCTGTCAATCACAGCCAGTGGGCCAATCAGGAGACAGAGGGGGCAGGGCCAAGCCATGGCTCTGTGTGTGAATGGATACACGGAGGAGCAGCTCAGCTCGGGTGCCCCCATAACAAGCTGCTTGCTGTGGGAACACCAGGCAGGAGGGAGGGGCCAGGAATGCCAGTGGGTGACCAGAGAAGAGGAGGATCGGGGCTGCTCTGTGCAAAACCACTGTGCAGAGCAGGTAAGTATAACATGTTCGTTATTTTTTTTTTTTTTAGAAGACTTTAATATCACTTTAACCCCCAAAGCGCTAGACGTTTGGCAGCAGGAAGAGGACAGGGCAGCCCTGCAGTGAAGATTGCTACAGAATCCAGAAGTCTGCACATAGTGGGACATATTTCATTACAGGTAAGTCATTTTACTTAAAACTGTAGAGAAAAAAAATGTTTTTAGCTAAACTTCAGCTGTAAAGCCCAACTCCACTTCATTTTTTTTTTCTTTAACCACTTCAGCCCCAGAAGATTTGGCTGCTGAATGACCGGGCCATTTTTTGTGATTCTGCACTGCATCTCTTTAACTGACAATTGTGCGGTCGTGCGACGTTGCACCCAAACAAAATTGACGTCCTTTTTTTTTTCACAAATGGAGCTTTTCGTTTGATGGTATTTGATCGCCTCTGCGTTTTTTATTTTTTGCGCTATGAACAAAAAAATAGCATCAATTTTGAAAAAAACACAATATGTTGTACTTTTTGCTATAATAAATATCCCTATTTTTTTTTTAAAAAAAGGCTAATTTTTTCTCAGTTTAGGCCGATATGTATTCTTCTACATATTTTTGGTAAAATCGCAATAAGCGTATATTGATTGGTTTGCGCAAAATTTATAGCGTCAAAATAGGGGATAGGTTTATGGCATTTTTATTACTTATTTTTTATTAGTAATGGCGGCGATCTGCGATTTTTATCGGGACTGCGACATTATGGCGGACACATCGGACACTTTTGAGACATTTTTGGGACCATTGGCATTTATACAGCGATCAGTGCTATAAAAACTGATTACTGTATAAATGTCACTGGCAGGGAAGGAGTTAACACTAGGGGGCGATCAAGGGTTTAACTGTGTTCCCTGCTACGTGTTTCTAACTGAAGGGGGAGGGGACTGACTAGAGGAAGTGACGGATCGTGGTTCCTAGCTATTAGGAACACACGATCTGTCACTTATCGCAGAACAGGGATTTGTTTACACACACACAATTTCGTGCTCTGCCTCTCGTGTCTACGATCGCTCGTGGCCAACGGTCACGATGACCATCGGCCACGAGCATGATCGCTCGTGCCCGATGGTCACCGCGACCGTCGGCCACAAGCATCAGCACCCCCGCTGTGCAGCGGTCGCGTGCGTGCCTGCTATCCCGATCCCACGAGCCGACGTATAGCTACTACAGCTCGTGGGATCATGCCAATCTGCCACAGTAAAATGACGGCGGCTTGTCGGCAAGTGGTTAAAAAATCACTCCCCTTCAAACAAAATGTTCCCAAAGCAGAACTCACCCCCTCCTCCTGCACTCCTCATCCTCCTCCTGTCCCAGCCATCCCTTGTCTTCTGGGTTGAGGGGTGCCCAGTGCAATTCAACCAGCTTCTTGTGAGCCCAGGGCATCAACAACATGTTGGGGGTGCGCCATGAAGCTGCCCTCGGCTCATAGGAGAATGATACAGAACGGAGGTGGGCCCTAGGCCCAAGGTACCCAGTCAAAGCGAGACCACACATACAGAGCACTTGATTGTTGTAATTATTTAATATATATTGTATATATAGGTTAAACCTAATGAATGGTGACAGCTCTTGTAAGCACTGATATATGGCAATGCAGCATTCATAATGTCACTGTATTATCAGGCTTGAGGCCTGTATTACCAAAAAGAGGCTTCCACTGGAGGGGTGAAGGTTTGCGATGTACTGGATGGCACTGTATGGCTACTAAGAAGAGGCCCATGTGGCTATTCCAGATATCAGGGTGTTTTCTGCCTGGAGGCATAGTCCCTGTTCTGACCCTATTTGCCAGAAACCTCTCCCTGCGCCAATCACTTTCCCTAGCCAGCAAGGTCTCTATCCCTGAGCTACCAAGCACTCGCTCCAGGTGTGCCCGAAAGTCTTTTCAGTCTTGAGGCACCCCAGTCCAAGGCTTGGGTCACGTTACTGTGTGTCGCGGAACACTTGCAAAATCGCGCTCGTTCCTGACACACAAACAAATGCTCTGCTCTTTAGGGGTGCCATTAATTCTTAATGGTACCCCTCACATTGGAAAATGTGCGGTGCTTTTGGTGTAATGCAATTTAAGAAAAAAGGTTGGGGACTTCTTTCCCTGCATTTTTGTGGGTAGGGAAGCCCATTGAAATTATTAGGCTGCCCTACACGCAGCATGCAGCCACACAGATGGGAACCAAGGGCTTGCTCACATGTCAGGTTGGAGGGGCGGTAAAACCACATGGTTGAGCTGTTTTTACCACCCCCAAGTTCTCCCCCTTTAGCTGCAGGGGCAGCAGCTGGGGGTGTGCACATGCTGTGGCTGCAGCTGGAGGTATACCATGGGTGAATGGGGCTGCACTGCAACTACCCCGCAACTGTGCGCATTGCATGGTTGCGGTGTAGTGATGCTGCATTAAAACAGGTGGTGAGGAGGCAACTGTGCTCTATATGAGCCTTAAACGAAATCCTCAGGCACCTTTTAGGCGGTGGTGGTCAGTCAAGTCCGCACAGACAGTTGCTGCACACCCAGGAACTGTGCGGAAACTGTCTGTGCGGACTTGACTGCAGCTGACTGACCACCACCGCCTAAAAGGTGCCTGAGGATTTCGGGGTTTGGTGAGTACAAACCCCAGAGGGGAGTTTGACGCACTATCTGGAGGAATCTGGTGAAAGGTGCACAGTTTACAGACAACACTAAGATTACCACCTGTATCTACTTTGGACTCTTTCTCATCACCACCTGCTACCCCTATTGTGTTTGCCTTTGTTCACTTATGTCAATAGACATACGTTAGCCAGTCATTTGGTAACATGCATTGTTCAGGTGTGATTTTGGCCCATTCTTCCACACAAACTTCAAATCTTGAAGGTTCCGTGGGCCTCTTCTATGAACTCTGTTATTTCCATAGATTTTCTATTGGATTCAAGTCAGGTGATAGGCTGGGCTATTCTAGCAGCTTTATTTTATCTCTTTGAAACAGTGGCGGCTGGTGAAGTTTTAGGATGGGGGCACGGGAACCCCACCCTTTCTTTTTAAACCCCTCCCCGAAATAGTGGGCGTGGCTCTAAGGTTTTGTGGTTAGCGTTTGAGATGAACAAGGGATGGAGGGAGAGGGAGGGAGGGATGGAAGGACAGCCGGCCCAGATCCGACACAACAATAGAAATATGTGTATTCTAGAAAGGTTAACAATCAGCAGATAAAGATATTCCAAACACCTGGTGTTAGCACTTTAATCATGCTGGCACCATGGTGGTTATGGTGTCAGGATGATTGAAGCGCATTATTTCTATTATTACATTGTAATATAAATCATTCAACTCACCATAATGCCGAATCAGTGGGAGCCCTGAGCATGTCACTTGCCATGTCGCCTGCCACCAGATGCCATTAGGTGTCCCCAGCGGAGTCCATCCTTAAATCAGGTGCCCCTAGCGGAGTCCCTCCTTACATGCAGCCTGTGTCGCATAAAATGCAGCCTGTGTCATTTTTAAATGCAGCCTGTGTCCCACCAAATGCAGCCTGTGTCCCACCAAATGCAGCCTGTGTCCCACCAAATGCAGCCTGTGTCCCACCAAATGCAGCCTGTGTCCCACCAAATGCAGCCTGTGTCCCACCAAATGCAGCCTGTGTCTCACCAAATGCAACCTGTGTCCCACCAAATACAGCCTGCCTGTGTCACATCAAACCCCCCCGTTCTCCGTTGGAGAACACACAGCGGTACTTACCTTGCTGTTGTCCTCTCCTGCGGTGCCTCCTTTCACAGTGGCCATAGAGGAGTCCGCTCCTCATACTTCCGGTTTTCTCTGTCCCGGGCGCAATGGGAGAGAGAAAACAAGAAGTGCCATCAAACTCGGATGTCAATCAAGCCGCATGGCCGTAGTAATAGATACTACGAGCGTCGGGCGGAAGCTACTCGGCGTTTCGAAAAGCGCCGCAAGGCGGGATAAACGCCCGCAAATGAAGCGCCACATCTGCAATCTCGTGATTGCATAGACTTGGCGCTTCCCATAAGTGCACTGTGTCCAGCGTCTGAACACAGTGCACTTAAGGACCTTTTTTTGTATTTTTTTTTTTTAAAGGGCCAGTTTTAAAAAAAATTTATTTTTTTTTTTGACTGCTTGGACTATATTCTCCCAGTATTTGACAGGCTTGCCTAAATGTTGTGCAGCAAACTTTAAATGAGCTTCAACATGTTTTTTTCTTCAGCAATGGAGGCTAGACATGTGCACACTGAAATATTTCGTTTCAGAATTTCGTTTTCGTCCGAAAAATAAATTTATTTAGTTACTCCCGAAATTCGTTTTTATTTATTTAGTTTTTCGTTAAAAATTGCATTCGTCCGAAAATGCAAATTAAGGTTGAATCTGTCATTGAAGGCTTATGGTGTCTGTCGAATGTTCAAAGAAGATTCGATGGAGCAGCTAAACTGTACGACGCCGTATAGTTTACCTGCTCCGTCGAATCTTCTTAGAACTTTCAACAGACACCATAAGCCCAATTACGTGTGTACTTAGTTCTAGCTATTTTACTGCTCCTCCTCTTTGGTTACAATCAGCCAATAACATTTATCATCATTATTTTTATGTATCTTTTCTCCCCTACGTCGAATCTTTTCTCCCCTACGTCGAATCTTTTCTCCCCTACGTCGAATCTTTTCTCCCCTACGTCGAATCTTTTCTCCCCTACGTCGAATCTTTTCTCCCCTACGTCGAATCTTTTCTCTCTATGTTGAATCTTTTCTCTCTATGTAGAATAATCTTGGACTAATTCCATACTTTTTTATTATAAATATTTCAACATTACAACCCAAAATATATTATTGGATATAGTACTTATCACTTATACAGTTTGTACATAAATTCCTTATTTCGAATACCATACAATCTTGGACTAATAGAGTTAAGGTTAGGCACATTCGACCACAGGTTTGATTGACACAGATTGTTATTGTCATCATCATGTCAAATCTCCTATCTATATCGAACTGTTGTAGCAACGAAAACGAAAATAAAGCATTTGTTTATGTCGGATCTTTCGTTTTTCGGATTCTGCACTTTCGTTATCGTTTGTTAAAACGATAACGAAAATACCTGAAATTCGGACGAAAATGCATTCGGACGAAAACGAATGCACATGTCTAATGGAGGCTTGCATGGTGAGTGTGCATACAGGCCATGGTGACTGAGTGCATTACTTATTGTTTTCTTTGAAAGAATTGTACCGGCTAATTGCAGGTCTTTCTCCACAAGTGGTCCTTGGCCCTTGGACAACTCTTCTGATAATTATTTTCACTCCTCTGTCAGAAATCTTGTGAGGAGCACCTGGTCTTGGCCGATTGATGGTGAAATTATGTTCTTTTTACTTCTGGATTATGGCCCCAACAGTACTCACTGGAACAATCAGAAATGTAGAAATCCTTTTGTAACCAATGCCATCAGAATGTTTTGCAACAATAAGGTTGCAAAGGTCTTGAGAGAGTTCTTTGCTTTTACCCATCATGAGATGTTTCTTGTGTGACACCTTGGTAATGAGACACCTTTTTATAGGCCATCAGTTGAGACTGAACCAGCTGATATTTAATTGCACTGACAAGGGGCAGGATTTCTTCCTAATTACTGATAGATTTCAGCTGGTGTCTTGGCTTTCATGCCCTTTTGTAACATCGGTTTCTTCATGTGTTCAATACTTTTTCCCTGTGTCATTCCATTTTATTACACATACCCTAATTTCTGAACTT
Organism: Lithobates clamitans; assembly: GCA_037952925.1. NCBI lineage: Eukaryota > Metazoa > Chordata > Amphibia > Anura > Ranidae > Lithobates > Lithobates clamitans. Next base: position 643,538 of record JBBGZY010000303.1, read on the forward strand.
CTTTGTTTTGGTTTCTTTTTATGTATGGATTGCATGGGTTGTTACCGACATGTCGTCAGAAAGTTTATGTCAATGGCACCTTTAGAAATATAATTACCTAGAAAAATGGTGACATGTTCAATACTCATTTTACCCACTGTATATAAAGCCTTGTACAGACGCTTAGATTTTCAGATGACCGATCGTCCGTTTTTTGTGGCATGCTAGTATCATTTGGAAAGTAAAGAGGTTACTCACAATACAAAAATTTTCGTACGACAGAATACAATATCAGAAGTGACGTAATGTATTGAATAGTTTTGTATGTATTCTTTTGTTTTTGAGCATGCATAGTCTTTTTCCGTACGGAAACGGTACTAATGAAACGAATATCGGACGTCACATCCGTCAACAATTTTATAGTCTGCACATCCAGCTTTTGTCTAACAAAAAAACGAAATTGGCTGTCTAAAGCACCGTACTAACGATCCGAAAATCGTCAGACAGCTCGTCATACAAATTTTTCCAGCCGATTTTGGTATCGTGTGTACAGGCCTTAAAGTGGAGGGCCACCCTGAAAAAAAATTGTCACCAGAAACCCTAAAAAAAAAATTAAAAAAAACATTTGAAAAAAATTTTTTTTTTTAAACTTACCTGAACCCTTGTTGCTAGGCAGTCTTCCTAATCTGCCTCTTCCTATTCCTCGGCATGTTCTGCTCCTAGCTGAGCGGCCCCGTTGCCTTCTGGGAACTGTGTGTGTTCCCAGAAAAGCACAGGGCCATTCACAGATCGCCACGCCGCTCGCGCGTGCGCAGTAGGATACTGGCAGTGAAGCCGCAAGGCTCAACTGCCTGCTTCCCTTACTTAGGATGGCGGTGCCGGGACCCGAGAGCCGAGGGACGGGTCGGCCTCGGGCGGCGACATGGCGGGCACCCAGGACAGGTAAGTATTTATTTAAAGTCAGCAGCTACAAACACTTTTAAATTTTCTTTTTCAGGGACGGCATTAAGGCTCCCAGTCAAGATGGCAGCCTGAGGTCTCCAGAGGTTGCAGCCTCTAGTCAGACAGCTGGCTTCTCTAAAGCCCCTTTCACACTGGGGTGGTTTGCAGGCGTTATTGCGCTAAAAATAGCGCCTGCAAACTGCCCCTAAACAGCCTCCGCTGTTTGTTCAGTGTGAAAGCCTGAGGACGTTCACACTGAAGCGGTGCGCTGGCAGGAGAAGAAAAAATCTCCTGCAAGCATCCTAAACCGCTCCTGCCCATTTTTAGCGCGGTATTACCGCGGTATAGCCGCGCTATACGAGGGGTTTTAATCCTTTTTCGGCCGCCAGCGGGGGGTTAAAACCGCACCGCTAGCGGCCAAATACCGCGGTAAAACAGCGCTAAAAATAGCGCTGTTTTAGCGCCGACGCCCCCTACCGCCCTAGTGTGAAAGGGGCCTAAGACCCTGACGGAGTTCACAAGGGGACAATTCCCCTAACAGACTGCTCTCCATCTGTAATAATGGCACAGTGCCACCTACAGGACAGAAGGAAAACCTGCACTTGCTTACAAGTGCTGACATCACTAACTACTCTGCATCACAGATAAGCGCTCACCGCAGGAAGAGGAGCAACAGGGCCCCAATACATCACATGGCTGGACCAAAGACCGCTCCAAAAAATAAGAATAACCAAAATAAAAAAAGCAGGGGGTGTGGGTGCTCAAAGGGTAGGGGGATCTGCCCAACTTGAAGCTGGGATTTAGTTTGTCCATGGTCACAGAATACAGAAACCTAGCTTGCCCTACATTTATGCATCTCACATGACTGCTTATGTTTATTATTGCATGTAGCCAGCAAAGACATCAGCTGAGTGATGCTCACAGTCAATGAAGACAGACAAAGCTTCATTTTACCAGCCTGGTGGAATCCGCCTGTGCAAACCCTTTTAATGTCGCAGGAAAAAAAAAAAACCTTTTTTAAATGGCTTCTAAGTGATGACAGTAACTTTTCTTTTCTGTGCCGTTTCATCCTTGTTTGACAGTGCTGTCAGAAAGTTGGCTTTCCTGTTACATCAAACCTATGAACTGTTCAGTAAAGTTTTCACAGGTGTCCAACTGCCAGGAAGAACTTTAAGAACTTGAAGAATCTGGGATATTTCACTAATATGCTGTCATTCATTTTATGGGTTGGAAATTGACGTACACTAAATTGAACAACTTGGCAGCTTAGAGATAAGATGGCGATCATCATGAATAAGATATACAAATGAAAGAGAAACACTTTTGATTGAGAGTTACAATAGTACCTGTACTGAATAAATGTTTCTAGCAGTTGAGTACATCAACAAATCACTATATGCAACCAAATACCAAGGCTGTGGAGGTTTTTTTTTTTTAAATTCGTGTTTGGGACTAAAAAGTTTATTTTCCAGCTGATTGGATATTATATCCTTTATACCACTTGTAATAAACAGGTGGTGTTCTGGAACACTAATGCCGCGTACACACGACCGGTTTTACCGTCGGAATAAACTCCGAAGGTTTCTCCGACGGAACTCCGACGGAATTCCATTCAAGCGGTCTTGCCTACACATGGTCAGACCAAAGTCCAACCGTCAAGAACATGGTGACGTACAGCACTTACGATGAGACTAGAAAAAGGAAGTTCAATAACCAGTAGCCAATAGCTTCCGTCTCGTACTTGCTTCAGAGCATGCGTCGTTTTTGGTCCGTCGGAACAGCATACAGAAGAGCGGTTTTCCCGATAGGAATTGGTTCCGTCGGAAATATTTAGAACATGTTCTATTTCTAGGTCTGTCAGAATTTTCGAAAAAAAAAAGTCAGATGAGGCATAAACACAATCGGAATAGACGATGAAAAGCTTCCATCAGACTTTTTATGTCGGACATTGCGCTCATGTGTACGCGGCTTAGACTTTGCCTTACATTGGATTTCATTATTTAATGTATATTATATTTTTTCTGAAATTTAGTGTCTACAACTTGTTGTTTTCATTTTTGTGCAGCGGTACAATCCAGTTTACCTATGTGTCTAGGCTACTTGGGCTAGACCCTTCCCTTCTTCTTCCAACCTTCATAGTGGGCGCAAAGTGTAGAAGATCACTGTCGATTTAAACTTAAATATATGACCAGATAACATCCATATATTGCACTTTTACAAGTAAATCTGTGTTGGATTGTGCCATGTCAATGGGTAACCTGAGCTTGGGACAATGCAAACAACCACCTTAATGAAATAAACTTCACATCAGAGGTTCCCCCATCACATCAGCGTTTCCACCACCACATCAGAACCATAGTTGCCAACAGTCCCGATTTTCCCAGGACAATCCCGATTTTGGGACCCTCGTCCCAATCGGAGGCTGTCCCGAATCGGGATTTGCCCAGGGAAATCGGGAATGTTTGCCTTTTTCCTTTTTTGTAGCTGGATTCAGCAAAATGGCCACCAGAGCCGCCACCGTCGCTCCCCCTTGTGTTCAGTGGAGAGAGGAAGGGGGCTCGATCTGTGCAGCCAATGAATCGGCTTCTCCTCTCGCACGGATCGGCCCTCCCCTCTCCCCTCTCCACTGAACACACTTCACCAGAGCAGGCTCGGGGCGGGGCTGGAGGCGGTGCAGCTTTATATTTTATCTCGACTTTGCCCCATTCATATGGACTGTGCTATGCTGGAAATGGGCACACCCCCCTTCAACAGAGCAGGCTAGAAGTGTGGGGCAGCTCAATATTTTATCTCAATCTTATCCCATGCCCGCCCCCTTTCTCCAGAGCAGGCTAGGGGTGTATTAGGGGCGGGGGCGGGGCTGGAGGCGGTGCTGACAATAATGTAATGTGATGATAATGTACTCGCACCGCCTCCGCCTGCCTGCTCGAGTCTAAAATTTTTCTCGACTGAAAGGAAAGGCTGCGCACGCGCGGTAAAGCCGCGGGGAAGACGCGCATGCACTGTAAAGCCCCACCGTCAGCTGTGTTCTGACATAGCCGCACAGGAAGTGACGTGGGTCGAGAGACTGCATAGTTTTACAACAGGTGCCGCTCATGCTGTAATGGATATGTGCTGCCGGGGCCTTGGGGGCGTTATGGGAGGCAGAGTCTTCACTCTAGGGGGGTCTGCACTGAGGGTGGTCTGCACTGAGGGGGTCTGCGTTGATTGAGGGGGTCTGCACTGATGGAGGGGCATCTGCATTGATTGAGGGGGTCTGCACTGAGAGGGTTTGCACTGAGGGGGTCTGCACTGACGGAGGGGGGTCTGCACTGAGGGGGTCTGCACTGATGGAGGGGGGTCTGCACTGATGGAGGGGGGTCTGCACTGAGGGGGTCTGCACTGACTCTGCTGGGGGCACCTGATGCAAAGACGGACTCTGCTGGGGGCACCTGATGCGAGGACGGACTCTGCTGGGGGCACCTGATGCGAGGACGGACTCTGCTGGGGGCACCTGATGCAAGGAGGGACTCTGCTGGGGGCACCTGATACGAGGACAGACTCTGTTGGGGACACCTGATACGAGGACGGACTCTGCTGGGGGCACCTGATGTAAGGACAGACTCTGCTGGGGGCACCTGATGCGAGGACGGACTCTGCTGGGGGCACCTGATGCGAGGACGGACTCTGCTGGGGGCACCTGATGCAAGGAGGGACTCTGCCGGGGGCACCTGATACGAGGACAGACTCTGCTGGGGAAACCTGATACGAGGACGGACTCTGCTGGGGACACCTGATACGAGGACCAACTCTGCTGGGGGCACCTGATGCAAGGATGGACTCTGGTGGCAGGCGACGTGGCAGGTGACACGCTCAGGGATCCCACTGATTCGGCATTATGGTGAGTTGAATGATTTAATTTTATATTACAATGTAATAATAGAAATAATGCACTTCAATCATCCTGACACCATAACAATCATTGATTGAAGTGCTAACACCAGGTGTTTGGAGTATCTTTATCTGCTGATTGTTAAACTTTCTAGAATACACATATTTCTATTGTTGTGTAGGATCTGGGGCTGCTGTCCCTTCATTCCTCTCTCCCCCTTTCCCTCTCCATCCCTCATTCATCTCAGACTCTAACCACACCCTTTGAGCCACGCCCATTTAAACCATGCCCACTATTTAACATAAACCATGCCCATTTTTTGCAGCGGTGCGCTTCGCGCGCCGCAGTTTAATTTTTATTACTATGTCATGACTACAAACGCATGCCCCGCCCCCTAATTATTATACGGCTCCGCTTACAGCCTACAGCGAAAAAAGTGTCCCACATATTTTTTTTGCAATGTTGGCAACTATGCAGAACCCCCCATTCACAGCAGAGCCCCCCTTCACATCAAAAGGCCCCCCATCTTATCGGAGGTTCACCTACTACATAGGCCCCCCTTCATTACTTTAGAAGCCCCCTTCACACCTGAGGTCCCCTATCATGTTAGATGTTTACCATCACTGCAGATCCCCTCTTTACATCAAAGCCCGCCTTCACATTGTTTGCCCCCCCCTAAAAAAATATAGCACCAGCCGCTATTGAAAGACATCCCTGGACTGATCCTGAATTGTCATTTTGCATGGGACTGTGCTTGTGTGACTGGCAGCCTCTGTACCATTGTGGGAGACCCAGTTATATTCTCAGGGGCCCCTCTGTAGGTAAGTGCTACAAATGTTGAATGGGCTGCAAATCTCACAGGACCACTCAAAAAGTAATGCATGCACTACTTCTGAAAAATGCACCGCACCAAATCACATGGTTTCTGCAATACCATGCGATCTGTTTCGTGCAAACACAATGTGCTTGTGATCTGCGTTAGGGGTGTTGTTAACCCCATTGGCACCCGCAGCAGTTCACAAAGGCAGTGAACGTGCTGTGGTTTTGCCATGATTATCGCGCGGCAATCTGCAATGTGCAAAGCTTGTTGCAGGAGAGCAGGAGATTCTTTTGGGCCACAATGTTTGTGCATTGCTGTTTGCCATGCGATTTAGTAGAGCAGGCGATTCACTAAATTGGGGGAGCTGGGAAACTGCTGAGTGAGGATCTACTGAGCCAAGGGAACTACTGAGCCAGGAAACTGATGAGCTGGGGATCTCCTGAGAGGAGGTACTACTCACCAATTACACCAAAATAAAAATAAAAACAGCAAATACACACAACACCTAAATCTGGTGACTTCCTCAACACACACAAGGCATTTGCCAAGCTTTATGAAAGCATCAAAAAAGCATGTCGCTGCGATAGGCACTTTAATGTGTGTTACTAATCAACAGAGGTGTAAAACCAGCCCTAATTGCTACTTTTGGTGGACAGCTTAGTCTGTTAGACCCCTTTTACACTGGGGCGGTTTGCAGGCGTTAGTGCGCTAAAAATACCGCCTGCAAACCGACCCAAAACAGCCGCTGCTGTTTGTTCAGTGTGAAAGCCCGAAGGCTTTCACACTGAAGCAGTGCGCTGGCAGGAGAAGAAAAAATCTCCTGCAAGCCGCATCTTTGGAGCGGTGATGGAGCGGTGTATTCACCGCTCCTTCACCGCTCCTGCCCATTGAAATCAATGGTTCAGCGCGGCTATACCGCGGCAATACCAATGCTATTCGAGCGTTTTTAACCCTTTTTCGCCCTCCAGCGGGGGTTAAAACCGCACCGCTAGCGGCCGAATACAGCTGCAAAAACGACGGTAAAACAGCGCTAAAAATAGCGCTGTTTTACCGCCGACGCCCCCACCGCCCCAGTGTGAAAGGGGCCTTAGGCATTGAGACTTGCTTTGCTGTCTGAAGTGCATTGTATCGCCTCCTCACTGCCTGTTTTAACCCCCTAATTACCAGACAACCACACCGCAAATACACACGCTGTGTGCAATTGCACTGCGGTTGTAGCGTGGCCCCGCCGACCACGAAAGGGGGTATGATTCCTGCCATAGCCACAAAGTAAAGTATTGTGGCTACACCACACCGCTGCCTAAAAACACAGCTCAACCATAGGGTTTTACTGTCCCCCGAGTGTAAACAAGCCCTTAAAGGAAGTGGAGAAACAACAAATTTACAGGCAAGATCACTGGGTGAAAATAAAAGGAAAAAAAGCCTAAAAATAGAAAACTAAGGCAGTCACCACACCAAAGAATTAGTAATCTCTAATATGATACGTTTTTGTTTTAATACCACATTAAGGAGTATATACCTTGCTCCAGCAGGCTCCCTCAGTGCCGCAACCAGTCCGCCGCGGCCTAACCGCACTTCAGTCTCCTCACCGTACCACACAAAGGTTGTCCAAGGATGACTGAGAAAACAAAATCACAGAAAGAAAAGGGGAATCAGCGCCAAAGAAATTAGTGGATAAATGTGAATTTCAATTGTGAATGCTGCCGTTCGGTCCTAGTGCCTCACTAGTAGATAGTCTGAGAAAATAATAAAATAACAGAACAAATCTATAGAAATTCCACAATTGCATACAAAATTTGGAACTCTAATAATGATGGACTCTTTATAAATAGTACATGTGCCAACACCTCCCTACAAGAACGATACCACTACTTCATAAGCATATTTAACCTGTGATCTACCTGTGTTTTATATATACAAAATATATAAAAAATATAAAGTAAAAGTGCAAGACCAATATATGTATATGTGTGTGTCACCACAATATTCCGTGCCACCTAATCAAAGGTTACTCTACACACAAAAAAAAAAAAACCATTAATTAGTAGTGACATCTACATATCATAAATGCATGTATAAAACATCCTAACAAAGTGCATATATGAATATGTTCTCAAAATAAAAAAAAATCCTTATGTATTCCGCAAGTGTTATGCCGCGTACACATGACCGGACTTTACGGCATACTTTGCCCGGCGGACTTTTCGACGGACTTTCCGAATGAACAGACTTGCCTACACACGATCAACCAAAGTCCGACGGATTCGTACGTGATGACGTACGACCGGACTAAAACAAGGAAGTTCATAGCCAGTAGCCAATAGCTGTCCTAGTGTCGGTTTTTGTCCGTCGGACTAGCATACAGACGAGCTGACTTTCCGACCGGACTCGAGTCCGTCGGATAGATTTGAAACATGTTTCAAATCTAAGTCCGTCCAACTTTTGAGAAAAAAAAGCCCGCTGGAGCCCACACACGGTCGAATTGTCTGACGGACTCCGGTATGCCGGACCAAGTATGTCGGAAAGTCCGCTCGTGTGTACGCGGCATTAGTGTACGAAAAGATATATATATAAAAAAAAAAAAAATCCAGATTTCAATCCCCCCCCAAAAAAAGGATTGTATATCAAAAAATAAAAAGCGTGATACATATATTCAGGTATCCGATGAAATCCTTTCAGCAAAAAAGTCCAAAAAAGTGACTCACCAGAGGCTGTGGCTGGTCAAATTACAGTAATAGCGCGGTGTTGTATATTTAAGAAGATCCACTCTCCACTCTGCTGACACAGACGTGTCCTCCTGCCAGTCTCTCTCCACATTGGATAACAGATTATTAAGAGGAAGAAAGAAGGGAAATCTCCATAGTGTATTCTAGTTTTAAAATAAATTATTGTTTATTAAAACTTGTAAAAACACTCATTTCTTAAAGTGATTGTAAGGGGTTTTTTTTTTTGTTTAAAATAACAAACATATATCATTCTTACCTTCACCGTGCAGCTTGTTTTGCACAGAGTTGCCCCGAACCTGCTCTTCTGGGGTCCCCCGGCGGCTCTTGCGGCTCCTCCCCACATCGGATAAACCTCTCGGGGAAGCAATTACTTTGCGGGCGTGCTCCCGAGTCCAGCATTTGGCATCCATAGCCGCAGAATGTATGACTCGGCCCCGCACCCACATTGGATTTTATTGACAGCAGCGGGAGCCAATGGCTGCGCTGCTATCAATATAGCCAATCAAGACATGAGACATCGGCTAGAGCTGGTGTGCTCGTCCCGGCGTGAGAAAAAGAGGGTTCAGGTAAGTAAAACGGGGACACTGGGGGGCTGCTGCACTGCAAGGGGTTTTTCACCTCAATGCATAGAATGCATTGAGGTTAAAAGCCACGAAGGTTTACAGCCCAACACTAGGGAACCCAACACTAGGGAACAATCGCATGTTAATATCATATATTTCTCTGCTCCTGGCTATGATCCCAAGCCGCGAGCCTGATCCCTGCAAAGCCTGATGGTGTCAGCGTCCTAGCCCCACCCTACTAGTTTCGTTATTCAACGTCCTCACGGAGTGGTAGGCCAAGGATGACGCTGAGGCTGGGTGTAAGGTAGGTGATAGGAGCCTCTGCAACTCTCCACTAGCATGTAACCCATGCAGTGTGGGTGGATTTCTTCATTAAAGTTTCTTTCAATAAATGCATAACAACATTGCGTTTTTTTTAAATATGCTCGGAGTTTAAAAATAAACTTTTTAATTTTTTCCTAATTCAGCAGCCAGCCAGCAAAAAAAAAGACTTCTCTGGCATGACGCTGAATAAATCCTGAATTCATGGCTATATATTAGCGATGCTTTACAATTTAAATCTTTCACAGTGCCGCAGGTTGATTTATAACATTATGAATCTAAATATCTTCAAGTGGCAGAATCATTGGAGTTTAGTGAAATCTGCGGAGAGACAGGCGAACAGTGACCTGTGCGTAGCTGACTAATAAAAAAATAATCAAAACTCATTACTGCCGGAATAACTGAACCATCGCTTCCATTTCGAAGGCTTTTTTTTTTCGTCTCCAAGCTAATTGTTTCTTTACAAAAGATGGAAAAACACTGCTGCTGCATCATATTGTTAGTCGCTGTTATTGTTACTTTCTGACTCTATTTATTGACTCGTTATATCTCTGTCAGGGCTGGGCTCAGTCCTTCTTTCTCAAAGCTGGCTGCTCAGTTGTCGGTTAATTGCAAGCTCCTATCTTTCCACAGTGACTCACCTGTTGATGATATCCTTTTCGTTAGTCCTGCCTACTTAAGCCATCCAGTCAAGATGATCTCTGCCTTCGCCTTGGTCACATCTCTAGAGACGCTCTCCTGTGTTCCTGTTAAAGACTTGCTTGGCTGACATTCCTTCTGACTCCAGATCCTGCTTGCTGTTCTACTACACTCATCTCTGGCTCCCTGACATTTTGGCTTGTCTGACTATTCCGGTTCCTGAACTCTGGCTATGTTTTGACTACGTTTACTCTGTTTACCTTTATTATTATTATTATTATTATTAATAAACAAGTGTGACTTAACTGTACTTTGTCTCAGTCTGATTCATGGTTTCTGACAATCTCAGCTTTTTGTTTTGGAATTGTGTTAAAGTTGAACTTCAGGATGCTCTCAATTTTTCTCACAGTAAATACTTATTTTTCCTATTATTTACTTCTATTCTGGGAAATTGCTGCCACAACTATGCTCAGCCATTGGGAGGAGAGATCAGCAAGACCCCCAATGTCTCAAGTACATTAAGGATGCACCTCCCACTAGACTGATGAACTATACAGTGGGCGAGTAAGGGATGGTTTCAGCAGCAGAGGCAGTGCAACCAATCCAAAAAGCAGTGGGCAGGACCAGATGTGGTCAGGTGCTGATGGACAAGCTACAGTCAAAACCCCTTTTGAAGAAGCACAATGTATGTGTGAAACGTCATCACCCCTTGGTCTGTTTTTTAGTCCTAGTGGGAGTATTTCAAGCTTTGAAGCTAGTTTTGCTCACTATGTCTACTTTGCTGCCTGCTGCTCTGTTCCTAACGTGCCTGCTAGTGACCGACCCAGCCTGCCTGACCCTGCTCTGTGCCCAGCCTGTGGTGGCCATCCTTATTCATGCTGTCTGTCAAGTATCTGCTTTCTGCCACCTGCCAAGTACCTACTATCTTCCACCTGCCAAGTGCCTGCTGCCTGTGACCTGCTAGCCTGCTAGTGCCTTGCTGCCTATCCACCAGCCTGCTACGCTTCCTGCCCTGCATCACAATCCAGCCTGCATCCAAGTAAGCACAGACCTCTCATCTGGAACCATCATCATCTAAACTTCCAGGCCCTCTTTCCACTCCAGGCTCCTGTGCCTCCTGTTTACTTTACCAGGCGTACCAAGTCAGAGGTGTAAGAGATCACCTTCCTCTTCATGTCTGGCTCCATCTCCAGGTACATGACAGATATTTTACAATGCATAGTCATGGTTATATTACTGTGAACTGAGAATTGACATGGTTAATTTCCTAGATACTAAAGTCTAATTTTTTTTTCTTTAAAAATAACAAACATGTTCTACCCACCTGCTCTGTGAAATGGTTTTGCACAGAGCAGCCCAGATTCTCCTCTACTCAGGTCTCTCTTCGGTGCTCCTGGCCCCTCCTTCTGTCGAGTGCCCCCACAGCAAGCAACTTGCTATGGGGGCACCTGAGCCGAGCCTCAACTCTGTGTGTCCATTCAGTCATGGAGCTGCGGTTCGGCCCCGCTCCCTCCTCTCCCCTGACTGGCTAACTGACTTTGATTGACAGCAGCAGGAGCCTATGGCGCCGTTGCTGTGTCTCAGCCAATCAGGAGGGAGAGTCCCAAGCGGCCAAACGGCCAAGGCACTTGTGCACATCGCTGGATAGAGATGGGGCTCAGGTAAGTATTAGGGGGGCTGCTGCACACAGAAGTTTTTTATAGATAAAAAAAAACTTCTGCCTTTACAACCACTTTAAGCCATTGTGTATTTGGTCTCTGTGTACAGTTGGTTATTTCACCATTTTTTTCTGACTTCCCTCCCATTTTTGTGATGTATTTCCTTGTCCTTCACACTGTCTTGTTGGGATAAAGATGGTCACTTGTCTCTAGGCCTCATGTAATCTGCTCGCATTTGGGAACACGTTACCATGTTTTGACCAGCAAATACCGTCCTTTCAATCGTCTGCCACATCCTGTTGTCTGCTGTAATCTGCACATTCAAGAAATATCTTTGTGGATGAGAAACAGTATTTGGTGAGTTCAGCTATCTGATAAAGACTGTCCGCGGAGATTGTGTCTGCCTTTACAGGCCAATAGAGGTCTCAGCAAGGGATAAGTGACTATTACAACAGTTGGAGTCAGAATACAGGCAGTCTATGGGTTACCAACAAGGTTCTGTAGGTTTGTTCTTATGTTGAATTTTTATGTAAGTTGGAACAGGTACATTTTTTAAGTGTAACTCCAACCCAAAACTTTGTTTTGTTTTTTGCATAGGGAAGGGTTAACACTGTTTGTTTTGCTGTCTGTGTCTCTATCTGTGCCCCTATCTGTGCCCCTGTTCAGAAGCTTTCACCTCACTTTCTGTCCCTATGACAATTGGATTTTGAAAATTTTGGGTTGTGGTGGAAAGAAGGATTGGTGATGAAGCTTCAGTGGAGACACCTTTTTCCCATGATAACTCTAATGCCACGTACACAAGAGCAGACTTTCTGGCTGAAAAGGTCTGACGGAACGAATCCGTCGGACATTCCGATCGTGTGTGGGCTTCTTCGGACCTTTTCTGTCGAAAAATCTGACGGACCTAGAAATAGAACTTGTTTCAAATCTTTCCGACGGACTCGATTCGTATCGATAAAACTGTTTGTCTGTATGCTAGTCCGACGGACCGAAAACGACGCAAGGGCAGCTATTGGCTACTAGCTATTGAACTTCCTTTTCTAGTCCGGTCGTACGTCATCACGTTCAAAATGATCGGACTTTGGTGGGATCGTGTGTAGGCAAGTCCGTTTCATCTGAACTCCGTTGAAAAGTCCTTCGGAGTTCAGTCCGACGAGAAGTCCGCTCGTGTGTACGCGGCATTACAGGAGTAAATTTCCCTTCCTAGGGGTAGATTTCCCCTCACTTCCTGTTGTCTCCCTCTGTGTGTAAGTAGGAGTCGTGTGTAAGTCGGATGTTTGTATCTCGGGGACTGCCTGTAGCGGTATTAGGTTGATTTCACTGGCAGGTTCAACATTTAGTAAATACTAAATGTGTTGCGCTAACCAAAAGGGCATAAAACCAAACAAGTGTTCAATATAAATAATTCATGCCACAATCAAAGAATATCAAACTTCATATAAACATAAGTGACTATTCAATCCATTTATAAATTCATTAAGTGATTAAATAAATAAATAAAATCATAAATAGTCCCCAACAGAATCATGAGAGTGTTATAAATAGTCCCAGCAAAGTGCTGATAAATATCACAGTGGTCTAATGCGCTCCAAATAGAAAAGGGAGCGTGAGATTTCCAGCGCCGGTCCTGAATTATTTACTTACTTCTCTATGCCATCCTGATAATAACCATTCTTTTACCCCACATGATACCAGATCTCCTCCAATCCTAAGTCTTGAAATAATTATTTTTACCATGAATTCAATTTAGTTTTTTATTTTATATATGTTTATCTTTACCTAAAGTATGTTTTTAACAAATATACCCCAATTTACATAATTTTACGAAAGTATTTACCTTCTGTTAATATACTGAGAAGCCCAATTTCATACTTTTGTACGTCTTGCTTAACTACAAACTTATTGTATGATTCTTTTTATTGTATTGTTCTCAATAAAATATTTGAAAGAGAGATTTCCAGTGCCTCCAATCTTCACAGTGCAATCCACCAAAGGCATAATATATTAACCTCATACCAGAGATTTAGACCTCTAAAAGAAGCTCTAACAGTGCTTATGGGAAGGAGAGAACCCTCCAAGGATGGATGGATTGATCGATGTTCTGCTTTAATCAGCTGCGGGCAACCCATTGGGCAAAACCTCAAAAAACGCCCGCTCACACCACAAGGAAGGTTATAACATTCCAAATACACTCACTTGTTTGTTTGTTTTTTTAAGTCGGGCATCAAAAAAAGGCTTCAGGCATCTGTAAAACAATTCAAAGTCCAGGACTACCTCCGCTGGCGTGCGTTCCATGGGCTGGATGTGATGTCAGCTGAACCGGAAACACTCTCTATGTACATTTAGGAACAGAATTCTCAGGTCCTAGTGATCCAATATATACACATACCTCCCAACATTTTGAGATGGGAATGAGGGACACCTACTAACAAATGTATGTAGGCATAGGACACGCCCCCTGTCACACCCCCTTAAAGTAAAATTAACCAAAAAAAAAGGTTAATTAAATCCACAACAACTTTTTTTAACCACTACTATTCCTTTATATTGGCTTTTAAAATGTACAAATGCAGCAATTTAGAAATTGGATGAAAGGTTTAGCACTGGGAAACACTTTTTGAAAGATAGAAAGTGTATTTTATATACAACTATATGGACCAGACCTAAACGATGGACAAATGAGGGACGGAGGGACATTGCTCCAAATCAGGGACAGTCCCTCCAAATCAGGGACAAATCAGGGACAGTTGGGAGCTATGATATACACCAAAGTCCTCCAACCACACCCAAATTCATCTGCATTTGGACTTAGTAGGAAGAATTTGGTGTATATAGTGGATCACTAGGACTGGAGAATGCTGTTCCTGAAGAGGCCCTGGGTTTTAACATTCATTTTTGCATTATTTGTCCATGTTTTTATGCTTGCTTTTTCTATGGTGTTCTGCTTCTTTGAGTGGGTTTATCCCAATACCCCCTAACATGATCATGTAATTAGGAGGAGTTTTGGAACACTAGATATTGTTCTGTCTTTGTACATGTCATTTGTTATGAATAAGGCCAACAAGGATGAAATGCTTTAACAACTGCTGTGTTGATAATGTGTCTTTTTTGTACAAATAAGAGATTTGAATATTTTTTTTATAAAGATTTTTTAAGAGCAATGCACCAAGTAGCAGATTGTCTTCCTTCATGATTGTGGCTGCAGATATGCGACTGCTCATCATGCACCAGTCAGCTCTGTATGATTCCTACGTATTATTGGGTTGTAGCACCCTATCTTTCATTTATTAATGGGAACAGGGTGCCTGAACAACACTGGTTCCTTTGGGGGTAGTGCTATACACTATATTACCAAAAGTATTGGGACGCCTGCCTTTACCTGCACATGAACTTTAATGTCATCCCAGTCTTAGTCTGTAGGGTTCACTATTGAGTTGGTCCACCCTTTGCAGCTATAAAAGCTTCAACTCTTCTGTCCACAAGGTTTAGGAGTGTGTCTATGGGAATGTTTGACCATTCTTCCAGAAGCGCATTTGTGAGGTTAGGCACTGATGTGGATGAGAAGGCCTGGCTCACAGTCTCTGCACTAATGCATCTCAAAGGTGTTTTATTGGGTTGAGGTCAAGACTCTGTGCAGGCCAGTCAAGTTCCTCCACCCCAAACTCGCTCATCCATGTCTTTATGGACTTTGCTTTGTGCACTGGTGCGCAGTCATGTTGGAACAAAAAGGGGCCATGCCCAAACTGTTCCCACAAAGCTGGGAGCATGAAATTGTTCAAAAAGTCTTGGTATGCCAATGCCTTAAGAGTTCCATTCACTTCAAGCTCAACCTCTGAAAAAAAAACCCACACTATAATCCCCCTTCCACCAAATGATTTGGACCAGTGCACAAAGCAAGGTCCATAAAGACATGGATGAGCAAGTTTAGAGTGGAGAAACTTGACTGGCCTGCATAGAGTCCTGACCTCAACCTGATAGAATACCTTTGGGATGAATTAGAGCGGAGACTGTGAGCCAGGCCTTCTCGTTCACATCAGTGCCTGACCTCACAAATGCACTTTTGGAAGAATGGTCAAACGTTCCCATAGACACACTCCTAAACCTTTTGGACAGCCTTCCCAGAAGAGTTGAAGGTGTTATAGCTGCAAAGGGTTGGCCAACTCAATACTAAACCCTACGAACTAAGACTGGGATGCCATTAAAGTTCATGTGTGTGTAAAAGCAGGCTTCACAATACTTTTGGTAATATAGTGCAGTCCTCAAATTTTCCACTCGCCAACTCGCATTTTGCGAGTGGAGAAAGATGGCTGGCAAGCGTGAGCTGCCTGGGAGCGGGGGGGGGGCCCTGCTGGCAGGCGGGGTTGAATGGGAGCCGTACTCCCAGTAATTGCCAAGGGGAAGAGAGAAGAGAGAGCCGGCCGGATCATCAGATGTGGAGAACATCGCTGTAACAGCTTTCATTTGAATTGCCGAGTGTTCTCCGCATTCGCTGTCACATACAGCCCCGCCTCCTGGTCCAGGTACTTTGATAGACAGAACACCCGCCCAATGCCGGGAAGTGTGCCGTACATCAAAGTACCCGGGCTAAGAGGCGGGGCTGTATATGACAACGAGCAAAGGGGAACACTCGGCGATTCAAATGAAAGCTGTTACAGCGATGTTCCCCGCTCTCTGATGACCCGGCCGGAAATCCTCTTCCTCTCCTCTCTTCCCCTGCACAGGTAAAGCAACATTGATGGTTACAGGTAGGCTGCATTGTTGGGCACAGTTGAAGCGGCATTGATGGACACAGGAGCTGACAGGCAGGGAGGGAGGGGGAGGAGGACAGAGGAGAGACAGCAGGGCTGCGGGTGACGGAGGCACGTAAACTGACCACAGTGTCAGGGCTCAGCAGCCATGATACACCGTGGTCAGTATACATAAGGGAGGGCAAAAACTGACAGGATCAGCCAGGTATTTCAGGTGTTACAGGGGGGCAAATGACACAACACAAGCACTGTGCTGTATAAAATGCTTTAAAGCAGTAGAATCCTTTTTTTTTGGGTTAACAAATGCTTTAAGCGAAGTGGACACAGACCAGGCTCAGCAGGGATCAGCGGACAGATTCCCCGCTAAACATGTAGACTCCAACTGAGCCCTCCCCGTGTGGAAGGGGCCTTAAGGCTGTTACTGAAGGACTTTGACTTCCTCTAATGCCTACATATGTTTTGGAATATCGTGCACTCTCTCTCATCTTCCCACCTGTGTTCAAGTACTACAACAATACATTTTCAAAAAGACCCCCCTGAGTTTGTTGGTGTGTTCTGGAAATGGTATCTGCTCCTGGCAGCCTCTGAAAAGGTATGGGAGACCTTGTTTATTTCCAGTGGTCCCCCCAGGGGTGGGAACTACATCTAATATCACAAAACATAAATTAGACATCATGGGCCTGTTTATTTTTGTTATCTACAGCTGCCGATCGTAGCAGGCTCTGCACCCATGTGATTTCCATTGGCCACAGTTGGATTGTTTCGGCTATGTGAGCACAGTAGTATAACAGCAGAAATTATGAGTTTTACTCCACCTTTCATTTTGGTGTCATTTGCTGGGTTTTCAAAAAGCCCTTTTGCTCGATTTTGAAAGCAGGCTTAGAGATATATTGAAGTCTTCAGTGCATTAGGATGTAATATTTGCATGTTATGAATGAGAGAACAAAATCCCACCTTTTTATTTTTTTTTTCAATGTTCTTTACAGATACTAAGAATGACATCACATGACCTTTTCATAAAGTTAACATCAAAGGAGGATTTAATATGGAGCTCTCACCCTTTTTGCTCAGTAGAAAAAGACATCTAGAAAAAAGTTATCGGACTTGGTAGATTGTCTAGGAAAACATTAATCTTGGAATATAGAAAGTGTAATTAGCAGCTTTGTGTATTTAGGTACAATTTGATGGCAAAGACACCATCTCCGCACACAGAGTTCCATAATGATGTGAATTACAAATACATTTATCTGATTACAGTAACCAAGTCCGGCTAATGCAGTAGGCACTCACATTTACATAAGTAAAGGGAACATTCTGTTCTGGGACATAAATTTATACAATATGATAATCAGCTTTCGTGACTCCCCATATAAGTGAGTGCAAGGGGGGGAGGGGGGGGCTAATTCACTGTATAGAAGTTGTTAAAGATGACCTCTGGTCACATGTGCCCCCACTACCCCATATTTTAAGGGTCTAATGCTAATTAAGTCTAGGGACTATAAATATAGACACAAGTGAGCACTACATGTACTGCTAGAATTATTAATCACTTTAATGCTGGCATCCCTTTTAAAGACTTAATATATCATATATATTAATGGATTTTTTTTTACCACAGCACTCAAGGCTTTACAAACCATAGTTTAAAAGCTGTAGATTTTTATTAGTAATCTAACGTTGTTAAATAGGCTCTGAACAAACATCCATGTCCATTAAAATAATTATTATAGAACATTAAATATGCATTATGAAGTATCTTACTAAATCCTAAAACATATTGAATTGCTTTTAAAGAATGCCGAAATTCGCACAAATTGATGTTGACGCGTTTCGCAGACAGTGTCTGCTTCTTCAGGACCATAGTAGTCAGCAGTTTTCAAATGTTGGAAGTCAGTGGTCTTTAAACATCTCTAACAAATATACAGTATATATATATATATATATATATATATATATATATATATATATATATATATATATATATATATATATATATATATATATATATATATATATATATATGTATATATATATACACATATACCGGTGTATATTTTTATATATATATATATATATATATATATATATATATATATACACACACATCAGATCACCAACAAACGTATAATATACACTGTATATGTAGTATTCTATATCATGTGCATAATGATATCTGTATACCCCCAACATGCTGGTAAGCTTACAGGCCTAAAGCACCATATAAAATAAATAAAGATGTTAATCTCTGTCTAACAAAAAGAAAAGAAGGTATCTTCCCCTGCCTGGATGTTCACCCTAATCAGATGGTTCAGCTACAGAGAGGGAAAAAAAGAAAGCGTGAGTGTGATAGCTATCCCTAAAAATTGGATGCCCATAGCTTCTCCAATGGATCATGCTACCAATGATCTTTTAACCCCTTGCCAGAACCACCAACCAGTAGGTTGGACCCAGCTTCTTTGTATTTGGGTAACGTAGTTACAGGAACCAGCACCCTGGATCGGAAACTGCACCCTCCTTCCTCCACCCCAGATTTAAAAACAATAAAACACTAAAAATGCATATGAAAAGTAAAAAGTAAATACAAATATTAATTCTCAAAATGATAAAAAAAGAACATAAAGCATATTCTAGAATATGTATTCATATATACATGAGAAGGGAGATATATATGAATATATATATACTGTATTTATTGGCGTATAACACTCACTTTTTCACCATGAAAATCGGCTGCAAATAGCGTGTGCGTGTTATACGCCAATACTTCAATTTTAGATGCCTCGGAGGGGGCAGGGAGGGGGGTGGGACGAGCGCCGTCAGATTACATATGGTGAGAATCTCCTGTTTACTTGGCGGCCTCTGTAAAAGGAAGTCCCGTCTCCTGGGCATCCATTGGACCACTGTTCCGTCTATCATAGGAGATTCTCACTGTATGTAATATATATATATATATATATATATATATATATATATATATATATATATATATATATATATATATATATATATATATGTATGTATATATATATGTATATATATGTATATATATGTATATATATATATATATATATATATATATATATATATATATATATATATATATAGTGTATGTATATACATATATATATATATATACATATATATATATATATACATATACATATATATATATAAATCATACACCATATTAACTCAAGATAAATATGGAGGCATAGGGTAAGGAGAATGACTGCACTGATGTATTAGCTGATTTTTAAAGAAACGGTAAAAACCAATTTGGATTAGTTGTTTCCAGCTGCTACTTAATAAAAATATACATTTTGTTGATAATTAACCAAATATAAAAAAGGGATAACTCTATGTATATGTAAACAGGACAATTTTGAAATGTGGACTCTGTTGTTACTGCAAATACATTATATTACCAAAAGTATTGGGACGCCTGCCTTTACACACTCATGAATGTTTAATGATATCTCAGTCTTCGTCCATAGGGTTCAATACTGAGTTGGCCCCCTTTGCAGCTATAACAGCTTCAACTCTTCTGGGAGGGCTGCCCACAAGGTTTAGGAGTGTGTCTATGAGGAATGTTTGACCATTCTTGAAGAAGCACATTTGTAAGGTCAGGCACTGATGTTGGAAAAGAAGGCCTGGCTCACAGTCTCCGCTCTAATTCATCCCAAAGGTGTTCTATTGGGTTGAGGTCAGGACTCTGTGCAGGCCAGTCAAGTTCCTCCACCCCAAACCCCCCTTATCCATGTCTTTGGGGGCCTTGCTTTGTGCACTGGTGTGCAGTCATGTTGGAACAGGAAGGGGCCATCCCCAAACTGTTCCCACAAAGTTGGGAGCATGAAATTGTCCAAAATGTCCTGGTATGCTGCACCTTAAGGGTTCCCTTCACTGGAACTAAGGGGCCAAGCCCAACCCCCGAAAAACAACCCCACATCATAATCTGTCCTACACCAATTGATTTGGAACAGTGCACAAAGTAAGGTCCATCAAGACATGGATGAGCGAGTTTGGGCTGGAGGAACTTGATTGGCCTGCACAGAGTTCTGACCTCAACCTGATAGTGGAGACTGCGAGCCAGGCCTTCTTGTCCACATCAGTGCCTGACCTCACAAATACGCTTCTGGAAGAATGTTCAAACATTCCCATAGACACTCTCCTAAACCTTGTGGACAGCCTTCCCAGAAGAGTTGAAGCTGTTATACCTGCAAAGGGAGGGTCAACTCAATATTGAACCCTACGGACCAAGACTGGGATGCCATTAAAGTTCATGTGCGTGTAAAAGCAGGCTTCACAATACTTTTGGTAATATAGTGCAGCCCTCAAATTTTCCACTCGCCAACTCGCATTTTGCGAGTGGAGAATGATGGCTTGCAAGTGTGAGCTGCCTGGGAGCAGGGGGGCGAGGCAGGTGTCCCAATACTTTTGGTAATATAGTGTATAAATAATACACAACAAGCACTGACTTTGCCATGG
Organism: Lithobates clamitans; assembly: GCA_037952925.1. Taxonomy (NCBI): domain Eukaryota; kingdom Metazoa; phylum Chordata; class Amphibia; order Anura; family Ranidae; genus Lithobates; species Lithobates clamitans. The sequence goes on from JBBGZY010000303.1 coordinate 664,290, forward strand.
CAGGAATACTGAATGAGACACTTGGTAAGGAGAGGATATTCTGATAGAAATATTCTCTAAACACAAACCAAATGGGTTTATAAATTGAAAGCACATACCAATCCAAGTTTAAAAGACCAAAAAGATTTTTACCACTTTCTAAAAAAAAAAAAAAGAGATATAAACGATTGCATGAGTGTGCTGATTGTCCTTACTCCAACCCTTGAGAAGGCTGAGGATTACATTTTAGAGTTCTGTGGTTTTAAAGGGTCTCAAGGTCCTTGTGAAGTTCTTCTTTTCACCCGAGGGCACCTATTCTTCATTCAAACAACCACTTCATGATTCTTTTACAGATGGAAGGGGTTGCTTTATTTATGGAGAACTGTAGCTGCTGTTCATATCTGCGCAGCTGTTTTGGAATCAGTGATTTAAGAACCTTTTACGAGAACTTTGCTGAAAAATAAGAAAACACCGGTAAACTTACTGTATATAATATAGAGTGATGTGCTCTGTAGCGTGTACTGAGCTGAGATTACCATAGAGATAAGATGCACAGTGAGCTGTGATAAGCATACAGTACAAGAGCCGCACGCTGACCCATGATGGTGGTTTGAGGGTCTGCGGCTCTGTAAGTATCCGAAGTTAGCCCAGGTTTTGCATTTTTCACCTTCATTTATATACTGGCATTGGGGGAGATTTACTAAAACTGGAGCTCTCAGAATCTAATACAGCTGTGCATGGTAGCCAATCAGCTTCTAACCTCAGCTTGTTCAGTTAAGCTTTGGCAAAAAAAACCCCCTGAAAGCTGATTGGTTGCTATACAGCGCTGCGCCAGATTTTGCACTCACCTATTTAGTAAATAACCCCCATTGCTCCATATGTTCTGTTTAACCGCTTGCCGACCAGCCGCCGTCATTTTACGCCGGCAGGTCGGCACGATCCCGCGAAGCATCGTAGCTATACGTCGGCTCGCGGGATCGGGATAGCAAGCGTGTGCACGCGTCCCGCTGCACTGCAGGGGTGCCAATGCTCGCGGCCGACGGTCGCGATGACTGCCGGCCACGAGCGATCGCGAGCACGAGACGCAGAACAGGGACGTGTGTTCTGTTCTGTGAGGAATGACAAATCGTGAGTTCCTAATAGCTAGGAACCTCGATCCGTCACTTCCTACAGTCAGTCCCCTCCCCCTACAGTTAGAAACACTCCCTAGGGAATTTAGTTAATCCCTTGATTACCCCCTAGTGTTAACCCCTTCCCTGCCAGTGACATTTATATAGTAATCAGTGCACTGATCGCTGTATAAATGACAATGGTCCCAAAAATGTGTCAAAAGTGTCCGATGTGTCCGCCATAATGTCGCAGTCATGATAAAAATCGCAGATCGCCGCCATTACTAATAAAAAAATAAAAATGAATAATAAAAATGCCATAAATCTATCCCCTATTTTGTAGACGCTATAACTTTTGCGCAGACCAATTAATATACGCTTATTGCGATTTTTTTTTAACAAAAATAAGTAGAAGAATACGTATCGGCCTAAAGTAAGGAAAAAATTAGGTTTTTTTATATATTTTTGGGGAATATTTATTATAGCAAAAAGTAAAAAATATTGCCTTTTTTTTTCAAAATTGTCGCTCTTTTTTTGTTTATAGCGCAAAAAAAACAAAACGCAGAGGTGATCAAATACCGCCAAATGAAAGCTCTATTTGTGTGAAAAAAAGGATGCCAATTTTGTTTGGGTGCAACGTCGCACGACTGCGCAATTGTCAGCTAAAACGACGCAGTGCCGAATCGCAAAAAATGCTTTGGTCAGGAAGGGGGTAAAATCTTCCGGGCTGCATTGGTTAAGCTTTGGCAATAAAACCTGAAAGCTGATTGGTTCCTATACAGTGCTGCGCCAGATTTTGCACCCTCCAACTTTAGTAAATAACCCCCATTGCTCCATATTTTCTGTTATATTTAAAGAAGAATTCCATGTATGGCATTTCATACATATTCTGTAAAATATCTACTAAAACCAATAAAAATCTTTGAAAGGGTGACAACGTTTTGTCCCTGTCTCACAATTTTTTTTTACTTGCGCTGTAGAGCTGCACAATTAATCGTCAAGAATCGTTATCGCAATCTTGACTAAAGTGTTTCACAATTCTTTCTCTGCAAAGAATTCTCTCTGCTCTTCTGAAGCCACAGCTGTCAAAAGAAAGGAAAAGAAAAACCCGGGCAGTCTGCTAAGAATCAAAACATTCTTTAACAGTTGAATTTAAATATAAACATTGTAACAATTTGTCAATGGAATAGACTGCGTGTAAGTGAAAAAAGTTTAACCACTTAAACACTAAACCTTTTTCTAACATTTGTGGGTTTCAAGGTAAAGTCATTTTTTTTTTTGCTAGAAAATTACCCCCAAACATTATATATATATTTTTAGTAGACGCCCTAGAGAATAAAATGGTGGTTGTTGCAATATTTTATGTCACACTGTATTTGCGCAGCGGTCTTTCAAATGCAATTTTTTTCTTTTTTATTACTTTAATGAATTAAAAAAAAAAAAAAACAGTAAAGTTAGTCATTTTTTTTTTGTATAATGTGAAAGATTTTACATCTCGAGAATCGGGATCTTTTTCTAAGCAAAAAAAATCGTGATTCTCATTTTGGCCAGAATCGTGCAGCTCTACTGCGTTGTCACTGTGGCTTTTGATGGAGACTACAAGCAGACGTTTTAACACACACTATGCAGGCAATGGTCCAATGTTGTCACCATCAGGAAACCGCTTTTAGAAATACCTTGCACCCATCCCTTGAGTGAGGGGATCAGCAGCACTGGGAAGAAGGATAAAAAAAAGGTCATAACGAAATTTTATTCAAACCAAAAATTGCAGTGGTTTATGATATACGGAGTTTTAGCAATTGTCACTCAGTGAGTTTACATCTTTTAGAAGGAATTCCAGATATAGCATTTTTCATTTTTATATAGTTACATTGGTTCAGCTTAGAGGTAACTATACATATACCCCCAGGGCTGCTGTTAGAAATCATGGGGCCCCGTACAGCCTTCCTGATGGCCCCCCCCAAACCCGCCTACACCCCTCCCCCCATGGTGCAGTGGAACAGAAACACTGACTTTATCCGCCTATGCCCCAAAAATGAAAAAAAAACCTCCCTCTTCTGTTCATACCTTCTGGGCCCTACTGTTGACCTGATGGGACCGGGGAAATGTAATTTAAGCTCTGGTAAGCAAGTGAGAGCGGGGGTGTGGTCTAGTAAAATCCATTTATTAACCATTTGCGACCGGCTCACGCACATTTACATCGGCAAAGTGGTTTGTTACCGCAAAACGACATACGTTGGCCCCTTTAAGAGCCATAGCAGGCGCGCATGTGCCCGCTGCACGTAGGCGGACCCGATGCGTGTGGCCGGCGGGTGCAATCGGGCATGAGAGCCAGAACGGGGATTTGTGTGTGTGTAAACACACAAATCCCTGTTCTGATAGGGGAGAAGAGACACATCTGCTGTTCGTAGTCATTACGAACAGTGATATGTCTCCCCCTCCAGTCAGTCCCATCCCCCCACAGTAAGAAACACTCACGAGGGAACACATTTAACACAGTAATCAGTGCATTTGTATAGCTCTGATCGCTGTATAAATGTCAATGGTCCCAAAAATGTGTCAAACGTGTCTGATCTGTCTGTCGCAGTACTGCTAAAATTCGCAGATCACTGCCATCACTAGTAAAAAAATAAAAAATAAAATGCCATAAAAATGCCATATCTTTCCCATAGTTTGTAGACGCTATAACTTTAGCGCAAACCTATTATTATACGATAATTGCGATTTTTTTTTTTTTTTTTTTTTTTACCAAAAATATGTAGAAGAATACATATTGGCCTAAAGAAGAAATTTGTTTTTTTAAAAACAATTTTGGGGATATTTATTATAGGAAAAAGTAAAAGATATTGTTTTTTTTTTTCAAAATTGTCGCTCTTTTTTTGTTTATAGCGCAAACAATAAAAACCACAGAGGTGATCAAATACCACCAAAAGAAAGCTCTATTTGTGGGGAAAAAGGACATCCATTTTGTTTGGGTAAAGCGTTGCACGACCGCGCAATTTTCAGTTAAAACCACGCAGTGCTGTATCGCAAATGATGGACTGCTCATTAAGGGGGGAAATCTTCAGGTCTGTAAGTGGTTAAAAGAGAAGTGTGTATGTATGTGTATATATAAATATATATATATATATATTTTAGATTCATACTTACCTAGGTGGATACAGCATCGGACCAATGCTGCATCTGTCTCTCGGCGCCTCTGCACTGAGAACCGAGCCATCGAACATCGCCGATGGCTCGGTTCTCTCACCTCCCTGAGCGGAGAGCTGCTGTCAGTCAGCATCTCTCCTCTCCTCCACGCTTATTGGAGCGCTGAGCTGTGGAGGGGCGGGGAGCGCTGTCTCAGCGGCTCGTTGAGAGGCTGAGACTGCCATCAGTTCAGGCAGCTGGCAGATCCAGACTTCCTAAGTCAGTATGACACGCTGCCTTGACTGATTCCAGTGACATCAGCGGAGAGCTGACTTCAGACCGCTCTGCGCTGAAAACGGGTCACAGGAGTGCAAAGAGAATCGCACTCCTCCATAAGAGAAGCTCAGCCTAAAAATCTCAGGCTGGACTTCTCCTTTAATTTAGGCAGAAAATGAACAATAAAGCTGCCCCGGGCCAGCCTGTTATGCTGATGGGACCTGGGCCCAGTACAATATCTTTTCATCTGACAACACTGAAATGACACTTTGCCACAATGTAAAGTAGTGAGTGTACAGCTTGTATAACAGTGTAAATTTGCTGTCCACTCAAAGTAACTCAACACACAGCCATTAATGTCTAAACCACTGGCAACAAAAGTGAGTACACCCCTAAGTGAAAATTTCCAAATTGGGCCCAATTAGCCATTTTCCCTCCCTGGTATCATGTGACTCATTAGTGTTACCAGGTCTCAGGTGTGAATGGGGAGCAGGTGTGTTAAATTTGGTGTTTTCACGTTCACTCTCTCATACTGGTTACTGGAAGTTCAACATGGCACCTCATGGCAAAGAATCTGAAAAAAATTAATTGTTGCTCTACATAAAGATGGCCTAGGGTATAAGAAGATTGCCAAGACCCTGAAACTGAGCGGAAGCACGGTGGCCAAGACCATACAGCGGTTTAACAGGACAGGTTCCACTCAGAACAGGCCTCGCCATGGTTGACCAATGAAGTTGAGTGCATGTGCTTAGCGTCATATCCAGAGGTTGTCTTTGGGAAATAGACATATGAGTGCTGCCAGCATTGCTGCAGAGGTTGAAGTGGTGGGGGATCAGCCTGTCAGGGCACAGACCATAAGCCACACACTGCATCAAATTGGTTTGCATGACTGTTGTCCCAGAACGAAGCCTCTTCTAAAGATGATGCACAAGAAAGCCCGCAAACAGATTGCTGAAAACAAGCAGACTAAGGACATGGATTACTGGAACCATGTCCTGTGGTCTGATGAGACCAAGATAAACTTATTTGGTTCAGATGGTATCAAGCGTGTGTGGCAGCAACCAGGTGAGGAGTACAAAGACAAGTGTGTCTTGCCTACAGTCAAGCATGGTGTTGGGAGTGTCATGGTCAGGGGCCGCATGAGTGCTGCTGGCAATGGGGGGGTACAGTTCATTGAGGGAACCATGAATGCCAACATGTACTGTGACATACTGAAGCAGAGCATGATCCCTTCCCTTTGGAGACTGGGCCGCAGGGCAGTATTCCAACATGATAAGGACCCCAAACACACCTCCAAGATGACCACTGCCTTGCTAAAGAAGCTGAGGGTAAAGGTGATGGACTGGCCAAGCATGTCTCCAGACCTAAACCCTTTTTAGTATCTGTGGGGCATCCTCAAACGGAAGGTGGAGGAGCGCAAGGTCTCTAACATCCACCAGCTCCGTCATGGAGGAGTGGAAGAGGACTCCATTGGCAACCTGTAAAGCTCTGGTGAACTCCATGCCCAAGAGGGTTAAGGCAGTGCTGGAAGATAATGGTGGCCACACAAAATATTGACACTTTGGGCCCAATTTGGACATTTTCACTTAGGGGTGTACTCACTTTTGTTGCCATAGGTTTAGACATTAATGGCTGTGTGTTGAGTTATTTTGAGGGGACAGAAAATTGACACTTATACAAGCTGTACACTCACTACTTTACATTGTAGCAAACTGGGATTTCTTTAGTGTTGTCACATGAAAAGATAGAATAAAATATTTACAAAAATGTGAGGCGTGTACTCACTTTTGTGAGATACTGTATGCATCAAAATTCACCATGTCCAACACCTGGTGCTCTGTGCTTCGCAGCAATTAATATGCAAATCTTCTTTGTGACGTGATCATCCACCACCAGAAGCAATGCCTGCTCACCTCATACAAATAGGTAAATCGCTCACCTAACACATCCGAATGATGTTACATTCTCCAAGCACGGGATACCTTATATCCCTTGTTTCCCTCTGAGGGTAAAGTCTACCTCTTTTTACGAACTCCACCAAGTGTAATAATGGACAAAAAGGCATCACCATAGTGCTCTCCATTTTTCACGCCACCGCCGCAATTGCACCTGTAGTGATGAGCTGCCGGACAAAAAATTTATATGTGCATGTTTTACTGAGAATTTGTAAGTGCTTTTAAATAGCGTGGGATTAATAAATATATTACAAATGGAGAGCACTATGGTGTTGCTTTTTTGTCCCTTATAACACTCGGTGGAGTTTGTGAGAGGAGGTGGAAGCACAGAGCAGCGGGCGTTGGACATTATGAATTTTGTTACATATATTGATTTTTTCACATTGAATATTTTGACTTTTAATTTTGAGAGTGTTGTTTATTAATTTGTGTTGCACTTCACTGGTTGTAGAAGTACTGTCATAAATACGGCTACTCCAGTAGCTTTGGAGTCCTTGCTGAGGGGCTGCCCTGCTGCACTGTGAAAACAGGAGGTTAGTCGCTTGGCATAGGTGCCTCCCCCAATCAGAGAATGCTTTGCGTGTAATGGCGCCCATACTGGGAGTGTGGGCAGGTCAATGTGACAGGGGGGTCGTAACGTCCTCCGTGTTTCCCCTTCTCGCTGGGTGCCAAGTGAGGGTCACACAAGAGGCCTACTCCAGGGTGGGATCTTCTGGAGGCTCTGAAGAAGAAGCCCAGTCCTTCCAAACGCGTCAGCCTGAGGAGTCTCACCCAGGACCTACCGACTTTTTTTCACATCTTTTAAATAAATCCATTGGATAATGCACTAGGCCAGTGTGCCCTCTTTTCTTTTTCTATTCTCACTACACTAGGCACCTGTGACAGGTTCACTTTACTACACATGGGGTACCTTTACTCTTGTACCTTTTTCATCAATGCCCTGGGACAAGGCTGAGACTGCCGTGGGAGAGTACTTAACCTTAAGGTGGGCCTCTAATATTGGAGATGATTGTACATTGTGTACACTTGAACTGAAATTGCTCTTTAATTAACTCTTGAGTCCCCGTAACAATGTACAATTTCTCTGTAACTTGCATTTAAGAGGGACATGCTGAGCCTTGTCTACATCCACCAGTTCAGCGTATTACTGCTACCTCACTCCCAGTTTTGGTATGAGGTCCCACTGTGCAAATAGCGGGGACTCCATGAGTGCACTTCACTTCACTTCACTTAACTCTTCCATACCTGGGCACAGGCTGGGCAACCTCTGCGGCTTGAGTCTGCTTCTGGTTCCATGAGAGACGGACCGCTCATGGAGAGAGTGCTGACAACTCCCTGCAAGAGGCTTTCCCACCCAGGGCTGGTGCAAGGATTTTTGACTCCCTAGGCGAAACCTCATTTTGCCGCTCCACCCCCATTGGCTCCACCCCTGAATCCATCCTATGCCCTGCCCATGTGAGAGAAGGCGGTGCTATACAGGAAGCATCGGCTCTGCTTCCTCTAGGGCTTCCCCCAGTGCTGCACTGCACCTCTAATTATCGGTCAGATGGAGCAGCTGCCTGAGACTGAGTTAGTTACATGCTGTAGCCTGCAGAGCATGCAGACGCGGAGGGAAACCCATGGATGGGCTCCCCTAGGCAGCAGTGCACCTTAGGCGGCTGCCTAATTTGCCTAGTGGTAGCACCGGCCCTGTTCCCACCTATCTCAGGCACGCTTAACCCTAGGTAACCACTTGCTTACACTTCACACTTTGTAACTCTAACAAGGTTGTCTCCATACCCCAAGTGTCTAGTGACCTGAACCACGAGGTGGTGCCAGTTACTTGCATTACACCCCTTTGAATAACTTCAGACCAGGCTGGAACAACTTTTCAAATTTTACTTGGAAAGGTGCAAAAAGGTATTACAACGTCCAACATTCAGAGACATAATTCTTCCCTAAATCCCTAACTACAGGCTGTGTGCTGACCCAGTGTACCTGCAGCTGGTGAACCCCAAGTTTAGGCTTCTTTACTTCTAGGTGGTAATGAACAACATCCTACTGCTCCTCACGGGTACTGTCCTCCGTCTCACTCCCTTACGGGTCCTGGATCTTTCTCTCTCTTGGGCCTATTACAGGCCCTGGTCCTTTAAGTACGGACTCCTGTCCCTGTTATATAACACAGGATCAGTGGGTCAGACCCAGAGAAAAACCTCCAAAAGACCAAAGAACCAGGAAAACATCAACTCCTACCCTCCCATCTGGGACAAAACCTAACTAGCTATTTTCAACATGCTTACAAGCAGACGACCTCCTGTGTTCACTCCTATGTTCACAATTACCCATCCCTATCTGTAAACTCAAACGGAAGACTGTAAGTTTTGTATCCTTTGGTTCCAGACCTCCTCAAACCTTTTTTGTAAAATGTACACTAATTTTTCAAAGAACATAATTCAGAAGATCTTATTTTTCATCATGATGATATCCACTGATAATTTTCATGCTTTAATAATGGATAGTTTTGCAGCCAAATACATATAGAAGATAAGTGCCTGGGAGTGTCAGAAAATACCAGCAGCTACAGTATTTTGTTGAGAAGGGCCAAGCAGGTCATCTTGGGGACATTAATGAAGGAACGGAATACATCATTGTATATATTCTAGTCCAATACTGTTTTTGACTTTAGGGCAGGTCCACCAAGTATGGAACATTGTTATAGAACATTGCATCCCATTTAACAGGCTGGGGAGGAATAAGGGTAGATCTTGGCAATCCTAACAGGTACTGGATAGTGTTAAAAGAAGACCTTGTAATTGGCTTTAAAGAGGATCACATTAAGTGTGCCTTTTCCATTCTCAAAGATATAATTAAAAAACCCAACAGGGATAATAACTAGCCCTGCTTGTAGTCACAGCATGGGTGCAGAGCCAGTAACTCAACACAGAAATCTCCACAATTAAGTTCCAGAGAAGAAACTGGGGGTTTAACTCTCCAGCCTCTACCGAATACTGAAATATCTGTTCTGGGTGGACTGATTTTTGACACTGAGATTTGGGAACTGACTTAGGGGGGTGGAAGAGGATTTATTCTGAGAGGGGTACTGGGGGGAAGGAGGATATGTGCTGGGGGATTTGGTGAGGGGGAATTGGTTGGGAGAGGATTTGTACTGGAATGGGGGGTTGTGCTGGGAAGGAGGATTTGGGGGGTGGAAGAGTATTTATTCTGAGAGCGAACTGGGGGCAAAAAAGAATTTGTGCTGTGAGGGGGAACTGAGAGGCGTGGGGATAAGTTATAGGATAGGGAAGAAGGGGGAATTGCGCTGGGACTGGGAATTTGGGGAGGGTGGAGGAGGACTTGTGCCGAGGAAGGGAGAAGAAGATTTGCATTGGGGGAGGGGGATTTTTTGCTGAAAGAGTAAAGTGAGGGAGAGTATTGCTTGTGGGGGGCGGGGGGAGGGGGGATTTTTGAACTTTCCTTACCCCTACACTGTGTGTTACACACCCCTGACTCCTGCACTCTTTTTGTTTTGTATTCCTGACTCCTACTATTCATTACATACTCCTGTCCCCTGCACTCTGTGCATTATAAACTCTTGGACCGTGCTCTCTGTGTGTTGTGCTCCTAAACCCAACACTGACTACAGCCCTCTATGCATTACAAACTCCTGATTCTTGAACCCATTGCTTTACACACCCTTGACTCCTGTAGTCTGTGTTACATATTCTAAACCCGACACTAACTGTAGAGCTTAGTGATTTGAACATCCCCAACCCTGTGCTGACATGGAGCCGAGTGAGGGAAAGATTGGCGTAACATTATCTTTCACAATATAAAAAAAAAGTTGGGCTAACTTCACTGTTGTCTTATTTTGTAATTTAAAAGTGTATTTTTTCCCAAAAAATAAGACTTGTAAGACTGATGCGCGAATATGGTGTGACATAAAGTATTGCAACGACCGCCGTTTTTTTTCTCTAGGATGTCTGAAAAAAAAAAAAATATATATATATATATATATATATATATATATATATATATATATATATATATATATATATAAAATATTTGGTGTCTCTAAGTAATTTTCGAGCAAAAAAAAAATGATTTTAACATGTAAACACCAAGTTTGACAAATAGGCCTGGTCCTTAATTGGGTAAGGTAGGCTTAGACAAGGCAATCTAAGCATATTTTATAGGAACCAGGAAGCCTGGGTTTTGTTTAACCACATCCATTAAGACCCTCCCTCCAAGAATAGGGCCATACCCAGTGGAGGATTAAGGTGGTCATGGGCCCCTAGGCTACTTTTTGTGTGGCCCCCTCCTAAGCATGCTTTACCAGAAAATCGTATTTTCTATTGGACATTTTGCCGCTTTGCTGTCCTGTAGCACCCAGGCAGTGACGTATCATTTGAAGACCAATTTGACCTTATGAACCCTGGCAACATATAGGGATAAAGTGAGCGCTGAGCCCAACAGGTGTACACCCCTATCTCTATTGCTCCAAATATGGAATTAATGTACAAAAACAATACAGTTTTAAGAAAGGAAAAAGGATAAAATTATGAATGACATTAGGCTGTAATAATGTCCATGAGGGCTATAATAATGTCCATAAAGTTCATGGAATAATAGCACTTGTGGAAGGCAGCCTCGTTGAAGAAAAAGAAGCAATCCTCCGAAAATGAAACAAAGGCACCACTCTAAGTGATATTTTTATTCAGTTATATATATATTTATGTATATGTAGAATAAAAACAAAAAATGTAAAAATGGATGGGGAGACCTTTTTGATAGTGCTGTGTGGGCCCATGAAACAAGGAATGGCGTGTAATGCTGAAAAATGGAGGGGATAAAGAATGTGGGAGATGAAAAAAGGGGTTTGAAGAAATAATGATGATGGATCATGGTTTCCCGAATAGCTCTGTACGATCGCAGCATTATCCAATGCACGGAGCGTTTTGTCAACCAATCAGTGTCACTCATTGGCTGTATAAACCCTGCCCAATCACAGCCCACGTTAGGCCCGAGGAAGGAGTGTAGCTCCAAAAAAGCGTCGCCTATTTGTGCCCGCTTCCGGAAGTGACGTCATCCTCCTGGTTCCCACTGTGCGTTCCAACGGCAGGAAGTGCCAGGATCCATCGGCCCAGCCTGTCCATCGGACACCACTGCAATCCAGGAAACGGACCCGACTCACTCCCAGGATATCCGGCAGCTTTTGCCAACATGCTTGTTCACTATGTACCTTTGTGAGTACCTTTTTACAGTTTTAATTAACTCCATGTTTTTTACTGCACTTAGAGTGGCGCCTTTGTTTCATTTTCAGAGTGCATATAACACGCACCCTAACATTAAGAGGGAAGTTTCAGGAAAAAAAAAACTTCCCACAGCCCCCTGCACAGTACACAGACCCCTTTCCCTGCACAGTATACAGACCCCTTTCCCTGCACAGTACACAGACCCCCTGCACATAACACAGCCTCCTTTCCCTGCACAGTACACAGACCCCTTTCCCTGCACAGTACACAGACCCCCTGCACATAACACAGCCTCCTTTCCCTGCACAGTATACAGACCCCTTTCCCTGCACAGTACACAGACCCCCTGCACATAACACAGCCTCCTTTCCCTGCACAGTACACAGACCCCTTTCCCTGCACAGTACACAGACCCCCTGCACATAACACAGCCCCCTTTCCCTGCACAGTACACAGACCCCTTTCCCTGCACAGTACACAACCCTCTGCACAGTACACAGACCCCCTGCACATAAAACAGCCCCCTTTCCCTGCACAGTACACAGACATCTCACATCTGCAGTATAGTACACAGACCCCTTTGCCTGCATATCACACAGGCCTCTTTCATTATAAAGCCCCCCTGCACTCCCAGGAGACCCCCAGTCTCCTGGGAAAGAATACTCTAAAGTTGAGAAAACATCACTGCCAGCCCTTTCTCATACACCGCTCCTCCTGTGTCACTCATTGTAAATCAATGCCTCTAAATACCTCAATTAACACCGTTCTTCGTGACCCGGTCATGTGACTGCTCTCCTCTGCTGTTTCATTGACGGTCACATGACATGACCTCCTGCAATTAAAGACTACACTTGGGAGGGAGGTGGAGCGGGAGGAGGAGAGCGGCCAGACAGAGCGGCTTTAATTGAGGTAATCAGAGACTTCCATTTACATTGAGAGTGACACATTAGGAGCTGTGCATGAGAAAGGGCTGGCAGTAATGTTTTCTCAACTTTAAAGTATGCTGGCAGCGCTGTCCCAGAGCCAGGAGAGGCGGTACAGCTGGCCTGACATCCCCCCAATGGGTGGAACCCAGGGCGGACTGCCCGATCCCCGCACCATGTTGGTAAAAAAACATTTATCGGTGTATTTGTATAACACGCAGGCATGGTTTTTATTCTACATATACATAAATATATATAAATTAATAAAAATATCATGGCCAATCGGGGGCCCTTGCACACGTGGGGCCCTAGGCTGCAGCCTAGACCAGCCTGTGCATTAATCCACCCCTGGCCATACCCACATTGTGCTGTAGCGCGCTATGTGTGTCACAGGCCTTTTCCTTCCTCCGGTGTCCCTCATTTTGAAGTTCAAAAGTTGGGAGGTATGCACAGGCAATGCTGGTGACTTTGCCCTCTGTCTGCCCTTTTTTTGGGCACAGCTTCCAGGGTTCTGTTCCCCTTTAATGCCCATGGTTTTGGAATGGGATGTTTAAAAAGCTCATATACAGTAGGTGCGACAACTGTTGGCAATATTGTGTAACCCTGTAGAAAAAAGTGCATCCCTTGCTTCAAGCCTGCCACCTATTGGCTGAAAGTGGTGAATATGAAATGTTCATATTTAATAAAACTAATGAAAACTAAGTTATTTTTCTCCTGGAGAAATATATACATAAAGAAAATTATATACAAACGTGCCACATATCTATCTTACGTAGACCGTGTCTTTTTTGCCATTTTATTTTGTACCCTTAACAGTAGCATACTACAAGTCTTAAATACATCAAGAACATATCAATGGTTTATGCTTTCAGGTTACCTCTTGTACAAGTAAAGAATCTTGTTTACAGCAAATTTGTATCCTGGAGGTCTGAACAAGAATCAAAGTCAAAAATGCCTTACACAAAAGTCATGATCAAATACCATTCCTCACAGCAGTCACTATATAGAATATCTCCTTACCACTGCAGGTGGGGCGTATGAAGATCAGGAACATAGAAAGCTCCCAGATATCTGTCATGTAAGATCGGATGACTTATATTTAGGCTTATTTATAGGCTGCCTGCATATAAAACAACCTGGTTATTGAGATTACATGAATTTTACTGTAACTGCCTACCATGCACACTACAGCCAACATCAACCTCGGGTGAGAAAATGTGGAAGTAGGGGGATCAAAACACTGTATTTTATTTTATTCTCTCCTACATATTACCAAAATCAGAGAAACATGGTCTTGCATTATCATTTAACCACTTGCCGACTGTTCCATAGTAAAAATACGTCATTACCTTGACGTTTAATACTGGTGTTATGGCAGCAGCTAGCAGCCATAACCCTGGTATAATTTTCTACTATGGCCGGGGTCAATTTTAAAAGTAGAGGGAGGATGGGAGGGAGGGCCCCCTTCCTGCTGCTATCTGGTCATTTTCGGGCTTACCGTAGCCATCAGTAAAGCCTGGAAGCGATCCGATGCGACCGTTTGCTGGCAGGAAGTCGAGTGGGGCCAAGATGGTCTCCACTCGTGTCTATGGCCTTGGAGAACCGGAGTGATGGAGTGATGTCTAACATCCCTTCTGGTTCTGCAACCAAAAGAAATATATATATATATATATATATTTTTTTTTAAAGTCAAAATGCAAAAAAAGTCTTTTTGACCCCATATCTCTCAGTAGAGAGGACCTGTCATCCAAGGGATCTTTACATTCCTTGTAATAGAAATAAAAGTGATCAAAAAAAAAAAAAAAGGGACAGTGTAAAAATAAAAAATAAAATAAATAAGAAAAAAAAACCCCGTAAAGCTCCCCATCCTCCCGTGCTCCCATGTAGAAGCCATTGAGAGCCGGTCAACTGACATGCAAATTGGATACGGGGAAACTCGCATCCAATTTGTACCAGTGTGAACCCATCCTTAAACTTGTCAACAAAAAGGTTCCAGAAAAGGCCTGGTCTTCAAGTGTATAAATATTTAAATTGTTAAAGAAGTTAAAGCTGTACTGCAGGATTACTAAATATTGTCTAAATCCATTTATCGTGTGTATTCTTACTTAAATCTTGGTGTGCTTGATGTTTTTCTCAGACTGGATTTACTTTAGGTAGGCATACAAGGAAAGGAGGGTGCATGCATTACATCCAGAAACCCTTGAGGTGTTTAGTAGAAGGGTTCAGACTGTCAATAGCTATAACACAGCAGTAGTAGTTATTCATGGGTCAACTGGACTCTGTCACACGGAGCGTAGGGGTCCCTGGTGACCTTCCAGGCAGGCCGGCTCATGCCTGTGTGGCAGTACATCTCCATAGTTGACCAGTGCTGTTATCCATTGAGATACACTATATTACCAAAAGTATTGGGACACCTTCCTTTACACGCACATGAACTTTAATGGCATGCCAGTCTTAGTCCGTAGGATTCAATATTGAGTTGGCCCACCCTTTGCAGGTATAACAGCTTCAACTCTTTTGGGGAGGCTGTCCACAAGGTTTAGGAGTGTGTCTATGGGAATGTTCGACCATTCTTCCAGAAACGCATTTGTGAGGTCAGGCACTGATGCTGCAGAGAAGGCCTGGCTTGCAGTCTGCGCTCTAATTCATCCCAAAGGTGTTCTATTTGAGTCTAGGGCAGGCCAGTCAAGTTCCTCCACCCCAAACTCACTCATCCATGTCTTTATGGACCTTGCTCTGTGCAATGGTGCGCAGTCATGTTGGAATAGGAAGGGCCAACCCCAGACTGTTCCCACAAAGTTGGGAGCATGAAATTGTCCAAAATGTCTTGGTATACCCCTGAAAAACAACCCCACACCATAATCCCCCTCTACCAAATGATTTGGACCAGTGCACAAAGCAAGGTCCATAAAGACATGGATAAGCGACTTTGGGGTGGAGGAACTTGACTGGCCTGCACAGAGTCCTGACCTCAACCTGATATGATTTAGAGAGCAGACTGCGAGCCAGTCCTTCTCTTCAACATCAGTGCCTGACCTCACAAATACACTTCTGGAAGAATAGTCAAACATTACCATAGACACACTCCTAAACCTTGTGGCAGCCTTCCCAGAAGAGTTGAAGCTGTTATAGCTGCAAAGGGTGGGCCAATTCAATTTGAAACCTACGGACTAAGACTAGGATGCCATTAAAGTTCATGTGCGTGTAAAGACAGGTGTCCCAATACTTTTGGTAATACAGTGTGCAGTATATCCGGTTCAATTTTAGGTAGGTGGTATCTTTATGGTGGTTCTTTTGTTTCCCTTTTTCCACCTTTTTAGAGGCAGCTGTAATACTGGATATAGAATGTTTTTTGATTAATGCATCTTTTTTACTATAGATCTTTTGGAAGCTATCAGCATTAGACTATATAGGAGCCATAGTTTCTTGGTGCTTGATTACCTATATTGCATCTGGGATTTTGTTTACCACAGCGAGATGTCTCCACAGGTAACTGTGTCCTTTTTTGATGTTGTATGCTGGTTATAAAAAAAATAAAACAAGAGCTGAACCTGTTAATTGTATGTTATATCTTACACACTAGGAGTGTGAAGTTTCGTTTTTTTTTACGTATTCCCTGTGGAAGGTTCCCCCCATATGCCATGTAGTAAATGATAATGATTACATCGATGAAGGTAGCATGTGTTTTGTATATTGCCAAATAGTTAATATCAGATTTAATGTACTTCCATTTAGCTTGTTAAACTAGTAATCTCCATGTGACCCCATTTGTAGCTGGGAGGTGGGGCGACCCCTGTTGTGTGGAAGTTTCTGCTTTGGGCCCCTTCCCTTTTCCCTGACACACCCTGGTGAAATCTATTATACTGTACCTTATCCATAAAGTGGGCTGCTGACTTCTGTAATATACTGTATTATTATGTTGTAATAATTGTACTGCCCGATTTAAATCATTGTTGGCTCCTGAGGAAGTAAACTCTGTCCAGGAAACACGTTGGGCCATATGAACTACTTTTTACAGATATGTTTTAAGATACTACTGTATTGTTTTTAAATTTGTGCTTTTAAAGCGTAACTCCACTTTTGTTGAGAAAAAAACATTCCCCTCAGGGTGATCTATGTACATTGCAAGGATTATAACAACCTTTGTTGCAGATTCCTACCTTTTGTTATTCTGAAGAAAGAAGAAATCCATGTATGTTTGTCTGTGCCTCTCTGCTGAGTGAGTCTAATGGCAGTGGTTTCATAATTATCAGTCAGCTGTGGAAGCTGCAGGGCACTAATAAGGAAAACTGCTGGGCCTGCATCCCTTTAGATGTGTTCCTATTGGGAGTATCTTACAAAAAATGACATTTTTGTTGCAGGGGATGCCTGAAATCTGACTTCTGGGAAAATTAGTGAGCCAATCACACGAGCAGGAAATTATGTTTCTGTGTACACAACACCTCCAGGTAGCCATATTGCATTGCATTTATAGAAAATTACAGCCGCTGCAGATTGAAAAGGAAAGGTAATTTTTAATACCATTCAATTACAATATGACTTGTATTGCAATCGTATACGCTATATTATTTTTTCTTTATTTGCTATTTTTTCCCCCACGAAAGTGGAGTTACCCTTTAAGTAAAAGGACATAAAAATGATATTGTTATGAAAATATGTTTTTTTAATATGTATTAAATAAAAGATGATTTTATGCATAATGGTGTGCCTCAAAAGTCTACTTTCCCCCTGTGATCCAATACATTTGTAGAATATGCAACTTAGAGGGATGTGGCACGTTAATTTTCTTTTTTTTTTTAAGGTCTTTATTGGACTTTTTCTGTCATGTTGAAGATGTTTCATAGTTTTATTGAAGTCACTACTTCAGTTCTAATTAGTGTCAGGTATGACATATACCATACCCAGGCCTTTTTTTTTGGCAAGAACATGGAGGAATGCAGTTCCAGTGCCTCCAGAATGTATGTACTGGCAAGGGGTACTGGAGTTGCTGGAGGGTCTATTGATCCTGGCTGCTGGGGGATCTATAGTGACTGGGAAGGTCTATTATTGCCGGTGGGGGAATCTATTGTTGCTGGGGGGAGGATTGTTCCTGGGATGGATCTACTGCTGCTGGCTGTTGGAGGTTTTATTCATGATGGCTGCTGGAAGATCTATTCTTGTTGTTGTTGGGGGTCTATTGTTGCTGGAAGGATCTATTGTTGCTGGGAGGAAATATTGTTGCTGGCTGCAGGATACAGTATCTCACAAAAGTGAGTACACCCCTCACATTTTTGTAAATATTTTATTCTATCTTTTCATGTGACAACACTGATAACTCAACACACAGCCATTAATAACAAACAAAAAGTCACATGCATATATATGCATGTGACTTTTTGTTTGTTATCTACGAACTTTGCTGGCCGCTTGCTTTTTTCAGTTCAGCGCAAATTTTTACTTGTTTTTTACACAGCCATTAATGTCTAAACCGCTGGCAACAAAAGTGAGTACGTCGCTAAATGAAAATGTCCAAATTGGGCCCAAAGTGTCAATATTTTGTGTGGCCACCATTATTTTCCAGCACTGCTTTAACCCTCTTGGGCATGGAGTTCACCAGAGCTTCACAGGTTGCCACTGGAGTCCTCTTCCACTCCTCCATGACGACATCACAGAGCTGAGGGATGTTAGAGACCTTGCGCTCCTCCACCTTCTGTTTGAGGATGCCCCACAGATGCTCAATAGGGCTTAGGTCTGGAGACATGCTTGGCCAGTCCATCACCTTTACCTGCAGCTTCTTTAGCAAGGCAGTGGTCATCTTGGAAGTGTGTTTGGAGTCAATAACATGTTGGAATACTGCCCTGCGGCCCAGTCTCTGAAGGGAGGGGATCATGCTCTGCTTCAGTATGTCACAGTACATGTTCGTATTCATGGTTCCCTCAATGAACTGTAGCTCCCCAGTGCTGGCAGCACTCATGCAGCCCCAGACCATGACACTCCCACCACCATGCTTGACTGTAGGCAAGACACACTTGTCTTTGTACTCCTCACCTGGAGTCTTTTTCAGTCTTTTTAGTTTATTTAGCAAAAAATAATAAACCCAGTGGTGATTGAATACCACCAAAAAAAAGGTCTAAATGTGTGAAAAAAAATGATAAAAATGTAGTTTGGGTACAATGTTGCATGACCGCGCAATTGTCATTAAAACTCTGGTTAGGCTATATCTAGAGTATTCCATCCAGTTCTGGTCACCAGTCCTAAGAAGGGATGTGCTGGAGCTGGAGAGAGTACAAAGAAGGGCAACACAATTAATAAGAGGATTAGAGGACCTCAATTACGAGGAATGACTAGAAGCACTACATTTCTACTCACTTGAGAGGAGATATGATAGCGATTTACAAATACCTCAATGGTGATCCCAGCATAGGAAAAAAATCTATTCAGTCTTAAGGAGTGTAAGAGGACACGTGGCCACATAATGAGATTGGAAGAGAAACCGTTTAACCTTAAGCTGTATAGGGGGTTTTTCACTGTTAGGATGACAAGGATGTGGAACTCTGTTCTACAATTGGTGGTGTCAGCAGAGAGAGATTTGATATTTTTAAAAGACTCTTGGATGTGCATCATAAAGAACACAACATACAGGGACATAGGAAATGATATCAACACTGACAAACACACACCTACACAGGTTGAACTGGATGGACTATAATCTTTATTCAGCCTTACCAACTACGTAAGGACAAGAGGTTTTGGGACTTTAAATGAGGTGCACATTGAAATGGACCTCCCTCACTATTTCTTATGTTGGTCTTAACCAGTCTTAGACATACTTTCCTTGCACTTGCTTCACCTCTAGTTCACAGCTGTGATATACCTCATGCACGCCTATTTTTTGGATCCTGTTTGAGCCTTTGTGGATGTTGGTCGCTTTACACCACTCTGTTGCAGTACACTTTGATTTACCTGTGAATATACATATATACACTTATACTTACCTTAGATATTTTTCCTATAGCCACTCCCAGGCACAGTACCCGTTATCAAGACGATGACTTCTGCTCCTTTGGGGTTAGTCCTGTGAGTGGCTGGTATTGCTGTAATCATCTATACCTCAGCTCCCGGGATAGACACATTTACAGGGACTCCCGTGTGCTAAGATTGTATATGTGGAACTTGTCACCGTATATAAGTTACCCTAGGTTGAACAACAGTTCTTCTGTTACTTTTCTTTTCTATTATGTGGTTATTATTTATATTATTATACTCTTTTCTACATTTTTTTAGATACACTCAGCATCTGCTCCTGATGAGTTGGATATAATTCCAAGAAACGCGTCAAGCTTTTAAAGGTTGCAGTTCCCACATTGATCCATGGTTTCAACCACATCATTTCAGTTCCATTATATGGTTCATTGGTTTATTCTATTATGGTTTATGTACTCTTTTTAAATGATAAGATGCAAGACATTCTATGTCTTTGGCCCAGGTTATGTACTTTTTTGCCTACAATGGAGTTAGCCTCTATATGGGTTCCATGTATATACTGTATGACATGAATTTATGCAATAAATGTATTTATACTTTTTTTACTCTTTTTGTTGATACTTGCCTCATTTAAAGTCCCAAAACCCCCCTTTTTCTCAACCTTTCCAACTATGTAACTATGGCAGCATTGAAAGTTGAAAATGGGCCTGGGCAGAAAGGGGGTGAAAGTGCCCGGTATTGAAGTGGCTAATATACATAATTTATTTATTTTTTGTTTAATAGTGGGCCTGTAATAACACATAGTCACAGTGTTCTTAACTACTTCAGCCCCGAAAGGATTTGCCCCCTTAATGACCAGGCCATTTTTTGCGATACAACACTGCGTCGCTTTAACTGGCAATTGCATGCTCGTGCGACATTGTACCCAAACAAAATGCACGTCCTTTTTTTTCCCATAAATAGAGCCTTCTTTTGATGGTATTTGATCACCTCTGTGGTTTTTATTATTTGCGCTTTAAACAAAAAAAGTGTGACAATTTTGAAAAAAAATATATATATATTTCTTTACTTTCTGCTATAATACATATCCAAAAAATATATATAATAAAGCCAATAGGCCAATATGCATTCTTCTACATATTTTTGATAAAAAAACCCAAAACGCATTAGGAGTATATTGATTGGTTTGCGCAAAAGTTATCACGTCTACAAACTATGGGATAGATTTAGGGACTTTTATTAAATTGTTATTGTTTTTACTGGTAATGGCGGCGATCTGCAATTTTTAGCAGGACTGCGACATTGCGGTGGACAAATCTGACCCCAAATGACACTTTTTGGGGACCAGTGGCATTATTACATTGATCAGTGCTATAAAAATGCACTGATCCATGTATAATTGGCAATGGCAGGGAAGGGGTTAACACTAGGGGGCGATCAAGGGGTTAAATGTGTTCCCTCAGTGTGTTCTAACAGTAGGGGGGATGTAAGACAGTAGCCTGGGACGTGACAAAGATAGCTGTTCCTGATCACTGGGAACAGAAGATCTCTCAGATGTCCCCCGTCAGACCGGGGATCTGCCTTGTTTACAATGGCAGATCCCTATTCTGCCTCTGTGTACAGCGATCGCGGGCGGCCAGTGGACACCGAGTCCGCCTGACCATGCGCGTGCCCACAATCTCACATGCACGGACCGACGTACAGGTACGACGGTTCGCGCAGGAGAGCTGACCTGCTGCAGTATAAGTGCGGCGACTGGTCGGCAAGTGGTTAAAGGGTTAGTTCTCCTTTACCACAAAACTGCCTATGCATCTGTAGATATAAACAAACTCTGCAGCTCTTACTAAAGGTGAATAAAGCCTTTCTATAGGTAGAGGCCATTTACATACTTTATGAAGCCTGACTGGAATACTCCCAGGACATTGCTAAATACTCTCAGGATGTTGCTAAGTGAGGCCTAGTTGTCACTGCTCACCTCCACCACCATCACAGGAGCCAGCTCTCAAATGATGAGCTCAGAGCTACTACATCAGGGGAGAGAAAGAGCATGTAAGGAGGTTTAAATCAGAGAAAGAGCTCACTCCTGTGATGGTGGAGGTGAGCAGTGATGACTAGGCCTCCTTTAGCAACGTCCTGGGAGTAGTCTAGTCAGGTTTCATAAGATAAGTAAATGGCCTACACCTATAGCAAGGGTATTATTCGTTTTTAGTCAGAGCTGCGCAGTTTGTTTTAATCTACAAACATTCCTTACCCTCATAGGCAGGTTTTTGTAAAGGTGAAGTATACTTTTAAATTAGGCACACACTGTTATATTGCACTCTATTTTATATAGCAATGATGACTTGTAGAACACTGTTAGAGCCTTCTGCTGTTTGTTTCTGGCCTTCCCCCTTTTGTGTAACAGTAAACTAGCGTTCGTAATGGAGAATTAACATTCGTGACGCGGCAAATTATGAAATCTCCAAATGCAGCGCACAATTCTCTTCTTCTTTAATGGGATGATAATGAAGCTGCTTTGCTGGTGATATTGATGGAGTTATTGCAAACACATTTTCAAAGGCTTTTTTTCTAGTGATATCATGAATAATATTTAAAATTAAAGATTTAAAAATATTTTTTTTGGTTTTTTTGGTGCAAGTTACCACAACACCATTATCCCGTAGTTTCTAAGATCAAGATACAACTATGTTGGTGTCCCTTGTCAAGTTTTTTTTTTTTTTTAACAGAGAAGTTTTATTATTTCCTTAACACAAAACAAAAATAAAAGAAAAATAATAGGACAGTATATCATGGTACTAAATACACAAAGGTTTGGACATAGGGTACATAGTTAGTGGCAAAAATAATAGAGAAATAAGGGTTAGATTATTTCTGCTGAGTGGTATACGGATTATTAGAGGTAGCATGAATATATCAAACCATATTTGCACAATTAATACTGATTAGGGGCGTCCCTCTCCAGGTCCCCTCAAAATTGGAGCAGACTCTTCCCTCAGGTTATCTGCAAGGCTCCCGTCCCCCCTCCATAGAGAGAAAGGAAAAAAAAAAAAAGGGGGGGGGGAGAGAGCCCCCACGTCCACCAAACCAGAGGGTCAACCCCCCCGGCCTATAAATAGGTCAGGGGTCTATATGGGGTTAGCCACATGCGTCGATCCAGCTTGACCATACCTTGTCATACTTTTGTGGACAGTTTCTGCTCTCATAAGTAATACGGTATAATGGTAGCACATTATTTATCGCCTTTTGCCAAGTCTCTTTAGTCGGGGCTTCTTTTTGTTTCCATTTGAGGAGTATTTCCCTTCTCGCATAAAAGAGCGAGTAAGTTAGGAATAGTTTAGTGTATCGGTCTCCAGCTATGTCTTCCAGGTGGCTCAAAAGGAAAGTTAAGGGGTTAAGTGGGATTTCAATTCCACAAACTCTCTCAAGGGTGTCTGCGACTGATCTCCAGAAGGGATGAAGCTTGGGACAGGACCAGACCATGTGATAAAAGATGCCCGTATCTAATTCGCATCTAGCACAGGTAGGGGTAAGTCCCTTGTCAAGTTTACATTGTATTTTTTTTAATGTAACTGTCTACTCCCAAACTGTCATTTGAAGTAAAACACACAGCCAAGTATTATTCTACACAATTTTTTTTATTGTGCATTAAAAAAAGAAAACAAATAAAATTAGACATGATATCTGCCAATAGAACTTAACCAAAAAGTGCATTCTATGCATCCAAAAATATAGAAAATATAACAAATCAAATCATTATTATTCAACCAAAAAATAAAATAAAAGCCTCATGCATGTGTCCTGCTTCTTAATATAGGGGGTCAACAATGCCAAGAGTTGGTGAAAGCAGGGGTCCGTCATCCAGAGATAATTCCAAAAATCATCCAGATTATTCTCCCGGAGCTCCCGCAGCAAAGGCATATGAAATTATTGGTCATGGTTAATAAAGGAACCAATTTTTAGTCCAAGAAATCCTCCTCCTCCTGTTCCTGGACTGGACTTGGGTCAAAGCAATAACTCCAAGGCCAATAATAAATAACACGTTATCTCTTCCGATTTCGCAACATGTCTGGTTGACGAACGGCCATTCAGAAACGAACTGAAAAGCACAAAATGAAAAGCGTGAATCAACACTCACCAAACTTCTACTAACACGAAATTAGCAGAAGGAGCCCAAAGGATGGCGCTAAAGAGCTGAAAAACCATGTAGTATGTCACTACGTTCATGTTTGTTGGCCAACAGTTCCTTGCCATTTGTATGCAAGACAAAATCCAGGCACATGCATTCAGACAAATGTCTGAGGTTTTGTCTGTGGAAAATCCAATCGCGTGTACGAGGCTTTAGAGTTCTGAATGATTGCATTCAGGTCAGTACACAGCAGGCAGAGGGTGCCAAACGCTGTCTAAGTCTACTGCAAGAGCAGCTTCTCGGAACAAGAGCGCATCCAAATCTAACAGTAATAAATTACAGCATAGTCATTGCATCAGGACTTACGCTTAGCTGGCAGGTTAAATGAATAAATTTCACAGGAAGGAGCGTCCCTGCTTCATATGAATATTGATTCTTTATTTTCAGTCCATTTCAGCCTAACATGCTGGTTTGTTGCTTAATCTAAAAAAAAAAACAAACAAAAAAAAAAAATCACAGATGATGATACATTTCACCTTCCATCTTCACTATATTACCAAAAGTATTGGGACACCTGCCTTTACACGCACATGAACTTTAATGGCTTCCAAGTCTTATGCCCCGTACACACGGTCGGATTTTCCGACGGAAAATGTGTGACAGGACCTTGTTGTCGGAAATTCCGACCGTGTGTAGGCTCCACCACACATTTTCCATCGGATTTTCCGACACACAAAGTTTGAGAGCAGGATATAAAATTTTCCGACAACGGATTCCAATCGTGTGTACACAAATCCGACGGACAAAGTGCCACGCATGCTCAGAATAAATAAAGAGATGAAAGCTATTGGCCACTGCCCCGTTTATAGTCCCGACGTACGTGTTTTACGTCACCGCGTTCAGAATGATCGGATTTTCCGACAACTTTGTGTGACCGTGTGTATGCAAGACAAGTTTGAGCCAACATCCGTCGGAAAAAATCCTAGGATTTTGTTGTCGGAATGTCCGAACAAAGTCCGACCGTGTGTACGGGGCATTAGTCAGGGTTCAGGGTTCAATATTGTGTTGGCCCGACCCTTTGCAGCTATAACAGCTTTAACTCTTCTGGGAAGGCTGTCCACAAGGTTTAGGAATGTATCTATGGGAATGTTTGACCATTCTTCCAGAAGCGCATTTGTGAGGTCAGGCACTGATGTTGAACGAGGAGGTCTGGCTCGCAGTCTCTGCTCTAACTCATCCTAAAGGTGTTCTATCGGGTTGAGGTTGGGACTCTGCGCAGGCCAGTTAAGTTCCTCCACCCCAAACTCACTCACTTATGTCTTTATGGGCCTTGCTTTATGCAATGGTGCACAGTCATGTTGGAACAGAAAGGGGCCATCCCCAAACTGTTCCCACAAAGTTAGGAGCATGAAATTGTCCAAAATGTCTTGGTATGCTGATTCCAAGGGGTCAATCTTCAGAAGAAGTCAATTTGGCTTTAAACATTTTGATGAGTTGGGGGTATCTTAGCTCATTGGTAGCACCAAGCAGTGAGTCTGTTCCACAGGAGAAGTCTATTTTACGGCTTTTTCTGCCTACTTTTATTGAAAACAAAAAGTAAAACATCACATAAATGTCTTCCCACGCAGGGGGTTCTCACCATCAAAGTGATACTCAAACGACATTCAACCTTGTGGCTTTCTTTGCAGCTTCTCCCAGGCCTCGTGCTTTGGTCCTCCAGACCATCAAACACACACAGTCCCCAGTGCTCATACACAACACGCTGTACCCCTGTCAGCTCTAACTGTGTCTCCTGAAGCTCCCAGCTCCTACATCCTTGCAGGCTCGGGCTTTCACTGTCCTCACTGTCCCAGCACAGACAGCATTGAGCACCATGCTGCTCGCATCTCCCTTGCACTAACTGACCCTGTCGGGAGGGTAGCGCCACTAACCTCTACTCCCTGCTCTAACATAAGCCCAGTGCACACCTGGCTCAGTATTGTGCCTGTTTTCTGCAACACATGGCCTAAACTGCCAAAATATACAGTGGCATGGGCTCGTCTCTCTACAACATAACTAAAAAAGCTTTTCACGTGGCCGTTCTCAGGTCTGTTTAACAGATTCCTTGCTGAATCAGAGAAGAACAGTATAGATATCACTTTTGTGACTTTCGTGCCCGTTTCATTTTTTTCTGCATTTTGCAACTGGATCTTCGCAGGCCCATATTGAATCTCTGAGCGGTTGAATAAAACTGACTTGTGTCCATTTAAATCAGGCTACCTCCAATGCATTGCATTTATGACCAGGAAAATGAAAAATCATTTGATTCTTTTTTTCAGACCTGGATGGACTTAGAGGTAATCAGATGTAAGTGGATGCACATCCATTTACATCTGCCTGCTTATGGATTTACATGGAGCTTCCGATCAGGTTCACCTGAAAAACTGCTGATCAGATTGCATGTGTCAAAGGGGCCTAGAACCGTTCAACCAAAATGTTACAAGCAGACACTATTATGTTTAAATGGAGCCAGGGCTGGCCCAAGATATTGTGCTGCCTGCATCCAAGAATGAAATGTTGCCCCCCACCCCCCCAAAAAAAAATCACGTCCACAAAAAGGCCCCCACATCAATTATTTTAAATCATGGTAATTAAAACGAAAATTAAATTTATCAGGAAGTCAGATTTACATGCAACAGCACCTTGTCTATATGCAAAATTATCTGACATACCATTATGTTCAATTCCAAGGGGCGGGCTAGGGCAGTAAAAGGGCAGGCTAGGGCAGTATAGGAGCAGGCTAGGGCAGTAAAAGGGCAGGCTAGGGCAGTATAGGAGCAGGCTAGGGCAGTATATAGAGAGGCTAGGGTAGTATATGGACAGGATAGGGTAACATATGGACAGGCTAGGGTAGTATATAGACAGGCTAGGGTAGTATATGGATAGGCTAGGGTAGTATATGGACAGGCTAGGGTAGCATATGAACAGTCTAGGGTATCATATGGACAGGCTAGGGTAGTATATGGACAGGCTAGGGTAGTATATGGACAGGCTAGGGTAGCATATGGACAGGCTAGGGTAGCATATGGATAGGCTAGGGTAGTATATGGACAGGCTAGGGTAGCATATGAACAGTCTAGGGTATCATATGGGCAGGCTAGGGTAGTATATGGACAGGCTAGGGTAGTATATGGACAGGCTAGGGTAGTATATGGACAGGCTAGGGTAGCATATGGACAGGCTAGGGTAGTACAGTATATGGACAGGCTAGGGTAGAATATGGACAGGCTAGGGTAGTATATGGACAGGCTAGAGTTGTATATAGACAGGCTAGGGTAGTATATGGACAGTCTAGAGTAGAAAATGGACAGGCTAGGGTAGTATATGGACAGGCTAGGGTAGTATAGGGGCAGGCTGGGGTAGTATATAGACAGGCTAGGGTAGTTTATAGACAGGCTAGAGCAGTATAGGGGCAGGCTAGGGTAATATAGGGGCAGTTGTCATCATGACACACAAAAATGCCGGGAAAAAAAATCTTGGTCATCAATTTGCTGGGTAAATATAAAAGAAAGAGAGGTGGTCGTGGTTCAATTTCCTGTCCCTCTCAAAGTGCTGCCTGGGTCCAATGGACCCACTGGGACCCATGGTATGGCCGGCCCTGAATTGAGCTATCAGATAATGAATTCAGTATGAAACAAATTCAGAAAAATATCGGCCACATTTACTGAGCCTGCTGAAATAGAGTCGGCGACTCAGGTAAGGAGTATTCCTGAGAAAAAAAAGAATCGGGAGGTGATTCAACCCAACAGCATGTACCCTTACTGAAAAAATAAAAATAAAAAATTACCTGCATTTAATTCTTTTATCACATGGGTTAGCAGAGACCATGCTAGTAACAAAAGTTGTTTTTGATTACTTCGTTTTCAAACTCATCTTTTTTTTATCTCTTTATTTGAAGTTTTCAAATTACAAATAACAGCAGGAAACGGAATGGACGGTCAGCTTAGGATCAAAAGAATTCAGCAATACGTTCCCCAAATAGCTGAGCACACAAAGCCTGCATTGATGTGCATTGTTTGTCCACCCTGTGAAGACAACCAGCTGAGAGGATAAAGCCCATGGGAATATGTCTATATGGTACCTGGCTAGGTAAAAATATCAAAGATTTTTAAAGGGACCTATTATTTCTGGACCATTGACTACAGGGGATTAAAGTGGATCTGTACTGTAGTTTAACAATAAATTATAGTAGAAAGGCAAAAAATACTTAGAATAACTGGTGAAAATACTGCTCAAGCTACTCGTCAGTGCTGGCCTTGGTGCTCCAGAGCGGAGATAAGCAGAGTTCACATTAACCAATTCTTCCTGTCAGCAGAGATAATACAACATAGAGGTTGGTTTACTAATAGTGGAGAGTGCAAAATCTGGTGCAGCTCTGCATAGAAACTAATCAGCTTCCATTTTTTTTGTCAAAGCTTAACTGAACAAGCCAAAGTTAGAAGCCGATTGGCTACCGTGCAGAGCTGCGCCAGATTTTGCACTCTCCAGTTTTAGTAAATCAACCCTTAAGTATCTTGGCTATGAAATAGAAACATATTTCTCAGGAAGGGTTTTAGTCCCTTTGCTCTTCTTAAAGCGGAGCTGCACCCAAAAGGGGAAGCTTTGCTTGTTCGCACCCTCCCCTCCTCCACTGCCACTTTTGGCACTTTTTGGGGGCAGGGGGGAGCGAGTAGCAGGTTTTGACAGATACCCGTTCCCACTTCTGGATAACATTGCCAATCGGCAATCTACAACATTTCTGTTGTTGCCTTTTGGGACACATACAAGTCCCAATAGATGGCGGGACCATTCAGAAATTAGGCAAGGCTTCACTTCCTGTTTCCCTTATTACAGATACCAGCGTCTGCACCCGAAGCCATCTGATGAATCAGCTAGGGTGCCAACATCGCGGGATCCCTGGACAGGTAAGTGTAATTATATTAAAAGTCAGCAGCTACAGTATTTGTAGCTGCTGACTTTATTTATTTATTTATTTATTTATTTATTTATTTATTTATTTATTTTACATACTGGAGCTCCTCTTTAATGTATCCATCCAAGCACTATCCCCATTGGAGGTGCTAGATTTATAGAGCCCCCCTAGCCCTCTTACTTGTATATTATCTTGTAGCTGCATTCAGACACTCACTGACCCATCAATGGCAACTGAAAGACAGAAGATTTAAACAAGGAAGACGCCGCTCCAGGTGAGCAGTCACTACAGTCCGGATGCGCTGGGTGCAAGCCACGGCTCACCACCGACGATCAATAGAAAGAAAAGAACGGCTGCACAACACAGGAACGTTCCAACGATTTTATTCCTAAGATAGTAAATGACAGCCAACAAAGACAGAGTGTCTGAACCCAGGATGGGTTCGGACACTCTGTTTTTGTTGGCTGTCATTTCTACACCTTCCATCATCTTTTTGCAAGATTTACTGGCTCAAACATTTAGGGAATAGAGTGTTGGGGGATCAGAATATCCAAAAATAGCAGCAAAATTTCCCTCCCCTTAGTGGTACCTTCTCAGTGGATGTAGTATCTTCATCCCCTCTCACAGGCTATCCCAGAAGAACCCTTGAAATAATTTTCAGCTCCCAGGAAACCCTTACTAAAGTGGATTCCTCAATGATCAGTGGGAAAAATGTTCCTTACATTGGTGGTCAGTGAGAGGAATGCCACTATTACAGTGGTCCTCAGACTGTCACCATTATAGACTGCTAAAAAAGATTGATGACAGCATGCAGAAGAAAACCTTGAGTCTTTACAACCACTTTACTATGGGGGTATTCTGTAGTTCCTAAAGGAGGACTGGACAGGACTGATAGTACCGCTTGAGATTCCAATACATCAGAGGAAGCAGAGCACTCTGGAACTTTGTCAGAATCATTTTTTGTTATATGTAGCAGACTAAAATAAATCAGTCTGTGTGTCTGTGCAAACTAGCCTGCCAATAAAAAGCGGTAAAGTTTTAGCTTTCTGAGTGCTTTATCAATTATCTGCTATTACTATTAAAGCGGTAGTAAACCTCTGAAAAAACAAAACAAAACAAAAACCCTGCAAGACAGTAGCATATTGTGCTAGTATGCTATTCATACTAGCACATTATGAAATACTTACCTTAGAACGAGGCCCCCGCAGCACGCCCAGTCACCGCTGAGGGGGCTGCCCTGTTCACTCAACGTTTCTTCCGGGTTCTCCGGCTTCGGCGCCGTGAGTAGCCGGAGCCGCGATGACGTCACTTCCATGCATGACATCAGTGGCAGCATGCAGGGTGAAAATCTCCTAAACCGTGCGGGGTATACAACCGCTTTAACCACTTGCTTACTGGGCACTTAAACCCCCCTCCTATCCAGACCAATTTTCAGCTTTCAGCGCTGACGCACTTTGAATGACAATTGCGCGGTCATACAACACTGTACCCAAATGAAATTTTTATCATTTTTTCACCACAAATAGAGCTTTCTTTTGGTGGTATTTGATCACCTCTGCAGTTTTTACTTTTTGTTAAAAAAAATTAAAAAACTGAATAAAAAAAAAAAATGTTTTTATTTTTTTTATATTTTGTTGTAAAAAATGTAAAACAGGTAATTTTTCTTCTTCATTGATATACGCTGATGAGGCGGTAGTGATGGGCACTGATAGGCGGCAGTGATGGGCACTGATCAGTTACACTGATAGGCAGCACTGCTAGGTGGCACTGATTGGCACTACTGGTGGTCCATAAGACACCGCTCCCTCTTCACTGGCTGTGATTGATAGCAGTGGGGGCCAATGGTTCCCCCTCCTGTGTCTGAGCCAATGAGGAAAGAGAGAGTCGAGAGAGCCTCGGCTCTCGTGCATATCACTGGATTGAGATCAGGCTCGGGTAAATATTGGGGGGGGGGATTGGGGGAGAGCTGCATACTTTTTTTTTACATTTATGGAGTCACTTCTTTTTTTTGAAGAACAGGCCCTCACTGGTCCACATCAGACAAAGCATGACTGTGTTGTGCGGCTATTCTAGTGCAATTTCACCGCATAACAAATCAAAATGCCTATCCTATCTGGCCGGTTCACACAATTGTGTGGCCGGCAATTAAACTCTGTGAGATGTCTGTATGATATCTCAATAAATTAATTTTTTCATTTATTTATTTTTCTTCTTCTTTCTTTTGAAGAGGACATGATCAAGGATCCGGTGTGTTTTCTTGGGTTGCGGGTGTTAGTGTGGTGTAGGTTAATGAAAAGATTTATATAGATATATTGTGCAAAGTGTTTTTCTATGTTGCATGTTGGAATTTGTCTTAATAAAGAAAAAGTGATTATAAAAAAAAAGAAGCTGTGCGATGCTCTTAGATCAGCAGATCATTATTGTGTTGATCTCGGCCGGACAGCACCACAAACCTGTCGCTTTGTTGCAATACAGCAGCCGGTGTGGACAAGCCCTTAGCCCTGGTTCACACTGAGGCAGCGCGACTTGCAGCGCGACTGCCTCAGGCGACCTGGACACGACAGGGGCGGCGACTTGCAAAACGACTTCTATATAGAAGTCTATGCAAGTCGCCTCAAGTCGCCCCCAAAGTAGTACAGGAACCTTTTTCTAAGTATTAGAACGGTTCCATTGTACAGAACAGGACGCTACTTGTCAGGCGGCTAGGTCGCCTGACAAGTCGTCCTAGTGTGAACCGACCCTAAAAGATGTTTCTTCTTCAAATTGCCACATATGTTCTTTTGTGGCTGGACCCAAAGTTGCCTAAACCCCCTGCCTGTGGGTGTCTCTTTAGTTAACCAGCTGCTAGGGAAGCACCCGTGCATGCATGCCTCTGGCCAGTCCTCTATATATCTATAGATACGCACAGCGCCTGGCAAGTCATGCCCCTGCTCCCAGCAATTAGATTGACAGCAGAAGTCTATCTCTCTGCTGCCCTCAGTACCCGCCTCTGCAACCCGGAATATTAGAGAAGTGTTGCAGATCCTGGACGACCCAGCGGCGGTTAACATGGACTGCAGGTAAGTGTTTGGGAACAGGGGGGCCTTAAAAGGCACTGGAGTGTTTTCAAGAATAAAAAAAAAACACCTAGCATTTAGTACCACTTTAAGCTATTTCTCTTCTGAATTTTATGCAGCATTGTTTAGTAAAAGTTCTGCAACCAGCTGCAAGCTTTTGCGCATCGTTCACTGTCTCTTTATTATGTATCTCGGTTTGGAGGAAAACGAAACGACAAAGTCATCTCTTTTCATCTGGAAGTTTGCGGGTGTTGCACACTGTTACCATATCAGAGCTAAGAAGCCAGGCTTATATTTTAATAATGATTTCACCTAAAACAGATACTGTGTATAGGAAACAAAACCTTTTATATTACAAACTGTATCACTTCAAGGACTTGCCACTTCATTAAAAGGGATTTGTAAGATATGTATAAAACATTCCCCTCCTATTAACATCAATGAATTGTACAGAATATTTCTTTCGGTTCATCCTTGGTGCAATTTGTACATTTATTTCCTATGCTCTCTGAATTATTGGTGCTTTTTACCATCTTCAGCATTCCGCATAAGTATATCTGTGCTTAAACACAGCCTAAGGTAGAGTGGTATCAGCAGTAAAATGTATAGAACTGCAGAGTCCAACCAATCCACCTTGTAATTATCTGTGAGAAGCAAGAAACGTCTATCTCCCAGCTACACTTACTATTGTGCCTTAATGAGAAAGAATCAACAAGCTGCTCTTTTGGAGTCAAATAGAGGTTTCCAGCTCCATAAAACTTATATACTGAGCTAGTGAAGACCTGTGCCTGCTGTACAGCATAGTACCCCTATTCTGTAATTGCTGGAGAGATGGTTAGGGCAAGTCAAATCAGATTTTTCAATATAAAATAAAGCACATGTGGGTATATTTTAAATCATGCTAAATTAAAAAAAATACATTGTCCTGGGTTGGCTGCATTGGTTACACCAGTTGTAGCAGCCTTTCCCAACATTTTTACATTACAGGAACCCTTGAAATAATTGTCAGGTCACTAAAGCCGATCCATCATGGGACCCCCCCCCCCCCTCCTTACATTGGTGGCCAATGGAAAGAATGCCACTCTTACAATGGTGGTCAGAAGGCCACCCTTACAGACAGCTAAAAAGATCATTGCTGTCCTGCAGCTAGTTTATCCAAGTGGCATTGGCTCTAGAACTACTTAGGCACCATCAAATGGCAAGTCAATTAGTCACAGCTCAAGGAACCCCCAACAACCTCTGAAGGAACCCTGGAGGTTTCATGAAACCCTGTTTGAGAATTGATGGGTTATAGGATTTAAATAGAGATATGTGTGAAAATCTCGCACTAATTATACGTGTAGACTGCTGCACTTTTACCACTCCTTGGATACAAGGAGATAATGTAAAAAAACGTAAAAATATAAAAGGCTGCGCTGTCTCATAAACAAAGAAAACTCTTATCAAAAAATTATAACGCAGTGTATCAACTGGTGATAAATAAAGAGTTCAATAAACAAGTGTCCATGTGTATCAAACATTATTCCATTGGTATTCCACCAACTGGATGTGCTATTCACCGTTCCCAGTGATAATAGAGTATAACAATCCAAATGAATATCAACCTCTTGCATACTGGGCACTGAAACCCCCCTCCTGCCCAGACCAATTTTCAGCTTTCAGCACTGTCACTCTGTTAATGACAATTACGCAGTCATGCTACACTGTACTCAAATGAAATCTTTATCATTTTTTTTCACACAAATGGAGCTTTCTTTTGGTAGTATTTAATCACCACTTGGGTTTTTATTTTTTGCTAAACAAACAAAAAAAGACAGAAATTTTGGAAAAAACAACACAAAAAAAACAACATGTTTCATAGTTTGTTATAAAATTTTGCAAACGGGTAATTTTTCTCCTTCATTGACATTCGCTGATGAGGCTGCACTGATAAGCACAGATAAGGCGACACTAATAGGCACTGATAAGACGGCACTGATGAGTGGCACTGATGGGCACTGGTAGGTGGCACTGATGGGCACTGGTAGGTGGTATTAATAGACAGCACTGGTGATGAGGCACTGATTGGTGACATTTATAGGTGGCACTGTGGGCACTGATAGGTGACACTGTGGGCACTGATGGGTTGTACTGTGGGCACTGGTATGTGGCAAAGGTGGGCACAGAAGCCTCTGCAGAGGCTCTCCACGATCGGGACTGATGTCCCTCTCACAGCCGCCGATTACAGGCTCTGTTTACATCACATGATCAGCTGTCATTGGCTGACAGCTGATCACATGGTAAGGGGTCGGGATCGACCCCTTACTCCGATCTGTGATCAGCCATGTCTCATAGACTCACTGATCACAGACCGCGCCACACGCGCCCTGCAGGGGGTGTGCAGGCCGCGCAAGCACGGGAGGACGTCCATGGATGCGCTCCAGGCAAATTAGGTCCGCGCTGTAGCCGTCTTTCAGCTATAGCAAGGACGGGAGGTGGTTAAATTAGCCTCTTACCAACTCCCGATGATCTCTAGATTATAGGAGATCATCTAACGCATGAGGTAAGTAAAAGCCAGATGCCTGGTCACATCCTCTGTGTGTCTCCCGACCTCCAAGATGGATGGCTGGATCCGTCAGCTCCTGGCTCAGCGTCCCCACACCGCTCACTCTGGACTCTGACCCACGGCACTAGGTGTTGTGGCCGTGTGACGGGATTTAGCCTGCGATCATCGCCCACGCATACCCCGGAGGTGACAATGAGGCAGGGGGGACACAGGCCAGATGTATGTGGGTCTGCACCCGATAAAAGCTGAATTCAAAGTTGTCCCCGGGAGCTCAGACACTACACGTCAGCTCCCAGCGTCATCCTGGACACGCGCCCAAAAAAACCCCTGTTTTTACATACTGTGCGATGAGCCTTCTTTCTGTGTTCCCTTATCCTACACACACACCTGAGTGAAGCACAGTGATCATCCCGAGTGAGGCAAGCTGTGCTGGGACGCTGTGGAATATACTTTCAGTGTGGAGTCAGAGTACAGAGCGAGCGGTGTAGGGATGCTGAGCTGGGAGCTGTCAGATCCAGTGTTAATTTAGTCGACTAAAACTACTAAAACATTTTAGTCGGCTAAAATGACTAAAACATTTTAGTCGACTAAATGAATACTAGTTTAGTCGACTAAAATACGACTAAAACTAAAAGCCATTTTAGTCAAAAGACTATGACTAAAATTAAATTGCAATTACTTAAATGTACTGGAGATTTTAGTCGACTAAAACGTAGGACATTTTAGTAGACTAAAATGTACTGGAGATTTAGTTGACTAAATACGATAAAAACTAATACAATTGCAGAAGACTAAAATGGGACTAAAACTAAAATGCCATTTTAGTCCTAAGACTAAAATTAACACTGGTCGGATCCATCCATCCATCTTGGAGGTCGGTAGACACACAGAGGATGTGGACAGATATCGGGCTTTTACTTACCTCATGCGTTAGATGATCTCCTATAATATAGAGATCATTGGGAGTTGGTAAGAGGCCAATTTAATGTTCATTTGGATTGTTATACTTTATTATCACTGGGAACGGTGAATAGCACATCCAGTTGGTGGAATACCAATGGAATAATGTTTGATACACATGGACACTTGTTTATTGAACTTTTTATTTATCACCAGTTGATACACTGCCTTTGTTATAATTTTTTGATAAGAGTTTTCTTTGTTTATGAGACAGCGCAGCCTTTTATATTTTTAGATTTTATAGGATTTATATAGCTTACCTATAAATGATGCAGAGGGGGCAATAGAAATGAAGGAGCTTGGCAAATTTTAAGTTAGGCACATTTATATCTTGGGTTCACTGGATTCCGAACTGAAAATGTTAGCACTCAATACTTGTAGTAGCAATGAAGAGTATTTATCATTGAATAGAGAATAAATTCACCATGGCTAAAACCCAGCCAAGGCCTTTGAATACACCGGCAGAGGCGTCCAGACATGGGCAGTCACTGGCATGGATCTGCGCTCCGATTCCTCCACAGCATGGATAACCCATAGAACTCAGCACCTAAAGGTGAACCTAAAGTTGAACACAGAAGGAAAGATCATTGCTGAGCTCTATGGGTTATCCACGCTGTGGAGGAATCAGAGCGCAGATCCAAGCCAGTGACTGCCCCTGTCTGGACGCCTCTGCCGGTGTATTCAAAGGCCTTGGCTGGGTTTTAGCCATCCGCTCCTTCTTGCTTACTATCTGGTAAGCAAGTCTTTTATTAGGTGGTGGCACTGTTAAGGATTAGCTCACCTGGGTGTCATACGTCTGAACTGCACTTTAGTGTTTTGGATACACAACGCATCGTTTACCTGCATTTATATAGCGCAGCTTTTCCCTTCCATACAAATCAAAACCAATAGGGGGCGCTACATAAAAAAAATATATATATCAATCCCACATTTCCTTACTAGTAACAGAATTCCAATACCAAAAGTGAGCTGCCAACTCTCTTGTTTACCAATCTCCCCAAAAAGACGTATCCGCATACCATATGTAAGTGAATATATACACATATATCATAAATAGATATGTGCAAAATACAGAAATCAATGCATAAGTGAAAAGCGGTATTAGTAAGCATTTAGTAGTAATCATTTCACCTAAAGTGAATAAGGGGAAATCAGTGAAAGAGGTTGTAAACCTCCCCCCTCCCCCCCCCGAAAGACAAAGACATAATGAGCTAGTATGCATCGTTACCTTAACCTTACTTAAGGACCGAGCATCTTTTTTACACCTGTTGTTTACAAGTTAAAATCATTTTTTTGCTAGAAAATTACTTAGAACCTCCAAACATTATATATTTTTATTTCTAACACCCTAGAGAATAAAATGGCGGTCGTTGCAATACTTTCTGTCACCCGTATTTGCTCAGCGGTCTTACAAGAGCACTTTTTTGGGGAAAAAATACATTTTTTTAAATTAAAAAATAAGACAACAGTGAAATTAACCCATTTTTTTATATTGTAAAAGATAATGTTATGCCAAGTGAATTGAT
Organism: Lithobates clamitans; assembly: GCA_037952925.1. NCBI lineage: Eukaryota > Metazoa > Chordata > Amphibia > Anura > Ranidae > Lithobates > Lithobates clamitans. The sequence goes on from JBBGZY010000303.1 coordinate 701,019, forward strand.
ACCCAACATGTCACACTTCAAAATTGTGCCCGCTCGTGTAATGGCGACAGACTTTTATGCTTAAAAATCTCCATAGGCGATGTTTAAAAATTTCTACAGGTTACCAGTTTTGAGTTACGGAGGAGGTCCAGGGCTAGAATTATTGCTCTCACTCTAACGATCACGGCGATACCTCACATGTGTGGTTTGAACACCGTTTTCATATGCGGACGTTACTCACATATGTGTTTGCTTCTGCGCGCGCGCTTGTCGGGACGGGGCGCTTAAATATTTTTTTTTCCTTATTTATTTTACTTTTATACAAGAAAAAAAGAGAGGGGCAAGTGGGACTTTAAATGAAGCATGTCAATTGAAAGTATAATAATGAATACATGTGAGTAGGTAAAATGATTGGATTTAATTTATAGTCAAGTCCATGACCCTGATGCATACAGTACCAATAAAGTAGTATAAATACAGACATAATCGCATGAATTGATATAAACGCATATTTAGCAGTAACAATCAAGGAAACTCAGTAGTGTAAACAAATCAATGGACGTACATATATGCAATTCATAACAGAAGTACATGAATTAAAATCGCCAATCAAAATCACAAAATCGCATGAAATGAGAAAACTCAATAAAAAATTGATAAATGTCAGGGATATGATTTAGGCTTGAAAGGGCATCTCACTTATTTACCCAGTGCAGGACATCCTCTATCTTCACACATTCCCTATGGGTTTCTTTACTTATCCTTTTTCACGTGCACTTTCATGCATCCACTTCATTTCCCCTTATTATCCTATTTTTTACACATTTACTTTTATATGCACCAAGCACATATTTCTTTCAGTCATTTCATTCATCCAACACTTTCTACTCCAGTTTTACTTCCTTTGACACACCATATCTTTTTTAATTTTCTGCAGATTTTCCCATTTACAACTCATTGACCAATATACTGAGGGCTCAGGAATCAGTCGGCTGTGGTCTCTCCTGGCCCACCCTCCAATTACTTTGGAAGGATGGTCGGTGCCCTGCTTCAACCCCGGTTGAGACGGTTATATCTCACACCCTAACAGATCCCATTGCTGGTGACCCCTCTTGACTTTTGGGCTATTTTTGTAAGTAGCTTTTCCATTCAAAGTAGACAATTTGGATATTTCTGATACGATTTTCTCTATTGGCCGAAGGTTCCACATGTATCAATATTTATGTTATTCTTTTGTTTTCCTCAGTTAAATTATGCATCCCACCCCTGATGACTGGCAAGAAGCCAAGAAACGCGTCGGGTTCGCAAACTAAAGATGCCCTTTCAAGCCTAAATCATATCCCTGACATTTATCAATTTTTTATTGAGTTTTCTCATTTCATGCGATTTTGTGATTTTGATTGGCGATTTTAATTCATGTACTTCTGTTATGAATTGCATATATGTATGTCCATTGATTTGTTTACACTACTGAGTTTCCTTGATTGTTACTGCTAAATATGCGTTTATATCAATTCATGCGATTATGTCTGTATTTATACTACTTTATTGGTACTGTATGCATCAGGGTCATGGACTTGACTATAAATTAAATCCAATCATTTTACCTACTCACATGTATTCATTATTATACTTTCAATTGACATGCTTCATTTAAAGTCCCACTTGCCCCTCTCTTTTTTTCTTGTATATATGAACCCGGGATGGAAGCATGCCATTGATATTTAGTTCATGCGACTGGTCACTTTCTTTTGTTTTTATCCTTATTTATTTTACTTTTAGTTTTTTATTTTGACACAGTTTTAAAAAAAAATGGGGTCACTTTTATTTCTATTACAAGGGATGTAAACGTCCCTTGTAATAGAAAAAAAGCATGACAGCACCTCGTAATTATGAGATCTGGGGTCAAAAAGACCTCAGATCCCATATTTACACTAAAATGCAATAAATAAAAAAAAAAAAATTTGAAAAAAAAAAAAAAAAACCTACCTTAAAAGCCATGCCATGAAGCAGAGCAGGGGTCATCTTCCCCTCAGTCGGCAGCCAGGCATCCACGGGAGAGGATGCGATAGTCTCTGCTGCTAACGGTGGGTATAGTAAGCGGCGGAGATGACCGGAGTGTGGCGGGAAGGGAGGCACCGGTAAAAGTGATCCTACGGAGACCACTTTTATCCTAAAGAGAAACGCACGCCGTTCCCAAGAATACTGGGGTTATGGCAGCTAGCTGCTGCCATTACCCCGATATTTAGCGTCAAAGTATTGACGTACGAGTACGGTGATTTGCATGAAGTAGTTAAAACGAAGCCGTTGCAGCGGTCCCCGCACACCGCTGTCACAGCCAACAGCTACTTCCAGGTTTGTGGGCTCCAGCGCTGTGATTGGCCAGAGCCATGATGACGTCATGGTACGGCTCAGAAGGAGCAGCACCCGTGAGCCGTTCCTTCAGAGCGCATGCATGTGAATATTTTCAATACCTATAGATAAGCCTTATTATAGGCCTACCTATAGGTAAAAGTTTGCAGAGGAGGTTTACTTCCTCTTGAAGCAATGTATAAATCAGTCCATGTGAATAATACACTTGTGACAGTCTCTCCACTTAATCTTTAAATCTTCCAGTTCTTCAGTGTGTCCTCCATCAAAGTAAACATGCACACACCACCAAGTGAGGAATAATGCTTAAATCACTCACCAGACCTACTAGGCCTCTTTGCTAAGTAAGAAGGTCAATATGCACTTAATTCACACTGTATATGGAGTGTTCTCTGCCGCATAAAGAGATGAAGTGTTAGTGTCCTACTGTCATGCACTCCATTGAGTCCAGTCACAGAAACTAAAGGGATAAAATCGCTAATGTAGTGTAGTAGTATTATTTAATGTTTAAGCAATAAAACCCAAAGAAAACATGAACACATTTAAAAGTGCCTGCATCGGCACTGATTAAACAGCCTGATTGATAACAAGAACCATCACTGCTCCTCTCAAGGTGACCTGATGGTGCGCTCCAAGTACCGGAAGTGATGTATAGGACGTGCCAGTCCCGCCTCGAACACGTTTTCGTCAAAGTGACATCATCAAGAAGCAGACCTGAATCAAGCGATGTTCACCCAACATCTGTTGTTCAATGGAAAAAATGCTTTACTCTTCTTTTTATCACTCAGTGAATGTAGATTAGGTCAAAATCCAAAAGTTTTATTTTTGTCCTGCACAATATTCATACATTTCCATAGTCTGGAGTGGGAAATGTGGGAATAAAGTGTGTGGATCTTTTGACTATGGAGAGCGCGAAACATGTTTTTAATTAATTTCCATGCTTTTTTTTAAATTATTTTATTTTAAAAATTATTTATACATATAAAATTAAAGAGTTTGCTTACCTATGCGGAAAAACTGCCTAAGGGATAAAAACAAACTGTACAGCTTTGACGAACGTTGGATAAAGCCTGTGCTTTAGGTATAGGTCAAATACCTATAGTTAGGGCATTATTTAACTTGGGCTAAAGCTGTGAATGAATGAATGAGTAATTTGTATAACGTTACATATGCGAACGTAATCGCCTCAAGGCACTTTATGCCACCAGTGTCCATCTGGGTCTTGAGCTTCTTCCCAAAGGCCAGGTGGTTTTCTTCCAAGCAGATGTTGATATAGCGTGGTCGTTTACCCCACAGGGTCCCAACGTGTTTACAAACACATACACATTCTAGGGCCAATTTATAGACAGGATCCAATTAACCTACCAGCATGTCTTTGGAATGTGGGAGGAAACCCACGCAGGCACAGGGAGAACATGCAAACTCCAGGCAGATGGTGTCGTGGTCAGGATTTGAACCAGCGACCCTATTGCTGTTAGGTGAAAGTGCTAACCACTGCACCACTGTACAGTTGATTTTTATTTACAGGCATCCCTACCCTGCATAAGCAGTTTTTTAGTAAAGGTGAATTGAACTGCCAGCATTCTATATGCATGGCACTAAGGCTGGGGGTCATTTACCAAAACTAGACAGTGCAAAATCGAGTGCACCTCTGCATAGAAACCAGGTTTCTATGCAGGTTTCAGGTTTTATTACCAAAGCTTAATTGAACAAGCTGAAGTTAGAAGCTGATTGGCTACCGTGTACAGCTGTGCCGGATTCTGAGTGCACCAGTATAAGTAAATTCCCCCATTGTGTTTATACAAGTTTCAGCACCATGGACAGCAACCGACAGCCAATCCTATCGTTTTACAAGATTTTACTAAAAGATTCTTACAAAGATCCATCCAAACATGAATAAAAGTCACTCTAATATACTGTACTATATCTGATATAATTCACCCCCACATTTTGCGATGAGCAGCGGGATCATATCCTTTACTTTGCTCACTACTCTTCAGTGGCTAGTAAATATCAAGAGCTTCCCTTTCGCAGAAAACCTATCAGCGGCACAGTGGTGTAGTGGGTAGCACTCTCGCCTAGCAGTAAAAAGGGTCGCTGGTTCGTATCCCAACCACGACACTACCTGCCTGGAGTTTGCATGTTCTCCCTGTGCCTGCATTGGTTTCCTCCCACACTCCAAAGACATGCTGGTAGGTTAATTGACTTCTGTCCAAAATTGGCCCTAGTATATGAATGTGAGTCAGGGAGCTTGGATTGTGGGCTCCTTGAGGGTAGGGACTGATGTAAGCGTGTGATGTATGTGGGGAGCGCTTTGTAAATTGACAGCACTATATGGGTACCTTAAATAAAATAGGGATAATTGTACACACGCACCCACACTCACTCAGGATGGACTGGTGTCTTTATTCAACCTTACTAACTATGTAACTATGTAACTATCCCGATGTGGTGAACACCTGCTGGCGTTGTGATGAGGCAGAGGGCACCATGCTGCATGTCTTCTGGTCCTGCCGGAAATTGGAGGGGTTTTGGTCCAAAATGCGACACCATAAAGCAGCTCACTGAATACGACTTGGGATCTGACCCGGCCAGACATCTCCTTCAATTTTCAGATCTTTCGAGGCGTAAATATAATAATTCAATGTTGGTCCACCTTCTGAATGTGACTAAGGCCTGCATACCGGCCCTATGGAAGCAGCAATCGCCCCCTTTGATCTCGCTGTGGCTCAATAAAATAGCTGACATCTATGCTATGGAGAATATTACCTCAACTTTGCAAGTTAAAGAGGAGAAATTTAACAAAAAATGGTTTCACTGGTCCCTCTTTACCTGCTCTAAGGAATATGGCCTTGCACTAGTGGAGGGGGAATAGAGGCCCCAAACTTGACCCTTACCTTCTCCCTTTTATTCTCTCCTTCCCTGATTTTCCTTCTCCCCCTTTTTCTTCTCCTTTATATAGGTTTTGTTATACTGTTGTTTTTGAATTACCATACAGTCAAGACAGCAGAGACTCAAGAGTCTGCTATCATTGATACTATAGTATAAGGAATATGACTTTTGGGACTTGTTTGCCCACCCAAGAAGTGAACTTTGTTTGGGCTATATCTCTTGGTATGCACGCAACTGTTTCTTCCATGTTTGTCTGTATAAAAAGTTGTTTAAAATAAAGAATATATAAACAAAGATTCATCCCCAATGCAACATAATACATAGAGTGATACTGGCTGGAAAATGCTTGACGAATCCTGACACATCCCACATATTTATTTCACTGGGTGAATTTACCCTGGGAATATGAAATAAATATATCATTATGAGCCCTTTCACACTGGGGCAGTTTGCAGGCGTTATTGCGCTGAAAATACCGCCTGCAAACCGACCCAAAACAGCCGCTGCTGTTTGTTCAGTGCGAAAGCCCGAGGGCTTTCACACTGAAGCGGTGCGCAGGCAGGAGAAGAAAAAATCTCCTGCAAGCCGCATCTTTGGAGCGGTGAAGGAGCGGTGTATTCACCGCTCCTGCCCATTGAAATCAATGGGACAGCGCGGCTATACCACGGCTATAGCCGCGCTATACGAGTGGTTTTAACCCTTTTTTGGCCACCAGCGGGGGTTAAAACTGCACCGCTAGCGGCCGAATACCGCTGCAATAACAACGGTAAAGCAGCGCTAAAAATAGCGCTGTTTTACCGCAGACGCCCCCACCGCCCCAGTGTGAAAGCAGCCTATGTGTTGTGTATTAACCTAACTGAAAAATAATAAGTATTTGCTTAAATGTTACAAATAAGTGCCTGCTTAAAAGTAGAAAATTCCACAGGATTCCTAGGTGTGCATACATTTCTTAGCTTTTAAGGTGACCAGAGTTGTAGTAGTTCTATTAGTATAAATGACTGTAATCTGCACTTTTCTAGGTGTTATATGAGTAGAGCTTAAAGAGGAACTGCAGTCTGCTCACATAATTTATAATAAAAACATCTTTGCCTTTCTGAAGCTTCCCTCCAACCACTTTACATATTATTTTATATATATTGTGATTCTGTACTTGCCAAATATGCTACAGAAATCTCCCTCCACTGAGTCTGGCTGCATCCATTTTAACTGTGGGTAGCTGAAGCTGCTTCCTGTTTACTTCCTTGATTTACACAGACACACAGAGGCACACCTCCAGCTCTGAAGCTCTCATTGGCCCTCTTATGACTCACCCCCTCCCTTCCTGGAAAACTCTCACAAGAGTGAGAGAGAGAGCTGTGCATGATGTCATAAGCCTAGGCTTTTTACTAGACAAGAAACAGGAAGTGGGCTGTATAAGGTATTTGCTGGCAAAAAAAGTTAAAACAACAAGGACAGAAGATTTAATATATGGAAAGATGAAAAAAGTTCTGCTTTAAAGGATAAGTACCCTTTCAAATTATGGAAGGAGATATATTCAACTTTTTTAAGGGGATTCTTTGTTGCTGTACTGATCACTTTGATATGTGTTGACTGTGTTGCTTGTAAAGGTGGAAGAAGTTTCAATGCAGCCCTTATGAAGGGTTGTGGTTATAAACCCCTAAAATGGATTGGCTGTTCTGCCTGATTACAAAAAATTAAAGGCTAAGTTCAACTTTTTTTTTTTCTAAAATCCAGCTCCCTTACAGTATGTACCAGTATACCATTAATGTACCTCGGTTACAAAACAATAAAAGCTTACTTTGATTTTGAGAACAAAGCCTTTGTGACAGACCACCTAGCACCCTGCCTGGGTGCTTCCGCCAAGATACTGCTTCCGCCAATCTGAAACCAGGAATTATAGCTTAGCATTGCACCCAAGAACTAGACAACACTAGCTTAGGTGCAAACTGGAACTGACTTTATTGTAAACTCACACAGAATATATACCACACAAAATCAGATAACAGCTTAATCACATTATCTTAAACAACGCAAACTTTAAACAGCCATATTATCAGCACATTTAACAGTACATCTAATGAACAGCTAACAAACAGTAATCTAATTAAACGGTAAGCTAATTAACAACTAGCCACCTAGACAAGCTTAGGTGACTCAGGTCATTGCCCATCCAGACAGTTCGGCACCAGTTCCCCAGAAGACCCGGGGCTGTCCAAATCTCATTAACCAGCTTTCACTTGTGTAATCTGGCCACTAGACAAGCCATCATAAGACAAAACTCATACAATGTTCCAGCAATATAAAAAAGTGCAATAGATTTATCGCCATTGATTTCTTGAGGGAGATTGTTGATAAATATTTCTGTTCCAAGTGGAGGAATTTCTCCAACACACTCTGCAGGAGGGCCACCGTATTCCCTCTGACCATTAACATGTACAACATTAATATGACACCTTTCCATCCACTCCAGAAGGGATGCTTTATTGTCTTTATTCAGGGAATTAATCCAATCCTCGGTCTCAGCATTCATGATGTTGCTGTCCATCATTAGCGAATAATCTGCTCTCTCCATGGGATTGAGACTGAACTCTTTTTATGTTCTGACCGTGAGAAGCAGACAAAATCCCCAGCCTCCTCCATGGGTCGTAATCAGTGGGTAGAAGGCTAGTCCATAGTCCCCTCCAAAAGCACCTGTCCCGGTTGGGTCTGTCACAGCCTTACCTTAGCCCTTGCTGTATTTCTTAGAAAGCTTCATGACTTGCTGGTATGTAGATTTGGGAAGGAGAAACCAGTAAGACACAAGAAGGAGTTTACCAGCTGACCTCATAAGCACACACCCTTCACCCATCACTTATCTTTGCACACTATCCCTGGAATCTCTCCACGCCTGCATTTGCCTGGTTTCTCCAGTGTCCCACCAGATGGGCTCAGGCCGCATGCTAAACTCCCTGGGGCCGCATTCAGCCCACAGGACACCCCTGATGTAGTGCAAGGGCCTGCCTGGTTGGACACAGAGTGATTGGATATAAAAAGAAGAAGAAGAAAAACACTACTTTAGGTGTAAATGAGGCTTCTCTGGGGCGATTGTTGCGCATAGGGCAGCCCATTCAAGGTGAAAGTGGGTGACGGGTAAAAATGCTCCAAAGCAACCAAAAGAACGCAGGTGGGAATGAGAGTTTTCGCTATGGGGAAATGTGAACGAGGCCTGACAACTGAGTGTCCCTGTCCACTTCCTCCTATGTAATTGTATAAAGGTGGTCATGCACTATGCAATCTGATTGTACAATCTCTGTACAATTTCATTTAGATTTACCAGAACTATGGAATTGGTGGACACACCCGAACAATCCATTCAATTTGTATCAAATCAGGCAGGCCCTTGTACTACATAGATGGTGGGAGAGCTAAAGGAGATTGTACAATCAGACTGTATAGAAAGTGGGTGGAAGGTGGTATTGCAATGAGGGAGGTGTGGTCCAGAGCGGTGAAGCCCTCTTATGTGATGCAGCAAGGAAGTGAAGTCTACTGGGAGATGAGCTGCAGGAAGATAATGCTGAGAGACAATCTACATAAAGTGATGGAATCTGAAAATGATCATATAAAGATTTTAAACCTCCTCTGGATAAGGTAAGTGGGAGAAAAGCACATTGGGATGGCTGGGCCAGAAATTACATTGAAAAAATTCTTCTATTTATTATAATAAGTGAAATTCTGCCCAAAAAGGTGAACTATTTCTTTAAAGCTTTTCTGGAGTCATGTACTAATGCTGTGTACACACGGGTAGACTTTTCAGCATCAAACGTCCAACGGATTTTCGAGTTACGATGGACTTGCGAACGACCGAACTTGCCCACTAAAGTCCGTTCGAAAGTCCGTTCGTTTGAACGTGCTGACGTACGACCGGACTAAAATAAGGAAGTTCATAGCCAGTAGCCAATAGCTGCCCTTACGTCCTGTTTTGTCCGCCGGACTAGCATACAGGCGAACAGATTTTTCGATCGGACTCGAGTCCGTCGGAAAGATTTGAAACATGTTCTAAATCTAAAGTCCGTCTAATTTTTGACAGAAGAAGGTGTGTACACGGCATAATTGTCTGGTTTTGCTTTTATAATTTCTACTTTTTGGGCTTTTGCTCTGGGTTTCCCAGTTTGCGGCACCCTGTTCAGTGAGCACTACCTTCCAGAGCAAAGGAGCTCCATAGAATGGACTCATTTCCTATACCATTGTGATACTAATAACATAAGGTCTATTGCCTCTTATACATGTTTTTCTGGATCCTGTGGTGGCAGCCAGAGAAGAAACACCTTTCTCTAGAGCTGAGACATAACTGAGGTCTTGTATGTGAGGAACTGGTTTATTTTATACTGGGGACCCTGAGGGCTTCCAAGAGACTCCCATGAAGAAAGATTAATAAGCAGCAAATAGCATGCATCAACCATTAAAGGGTAACTATCGTCATGAAAGTTGGGTACCTGATCTGCTAATATACTTAGGTGCAGTTTTTTTTTTTTTTTTTTGCATTAGAGAGTTGCATTACAGTTAGTAAAAACCCTTAGCATTAAGATGCCTGATGTTACATTGTCTCCAGGTAAAAAAAAAAATAATATTAGAAGTGGGAAGTGAAGTGAATGCTGGTTGAGGGGAATGGAAGATAGGGTGCTCAGTTCAGCCTCAAGAGGTAACCACGTCGAAAGAGAAAAATTCTCCCTCATTCTAGGCGCTGGAAAAAACCCAGATAGGACGGAATTCCTGATAGAGGATATGTGAGGTCTTCTGGATTGTCCTGTGAGACCAAAGGGTGCAGGTCCATCTGTTTATGAAGAAGGAGAGGATTTAGTCTCAGATGTCGATGCTCAGAGAAGCACGTTAAGTGCTACAAGGCATAGCTTGAGAATACTCACAGTCTGCAGCCCTGGAAACATTTAGTATGTGTGTATGATGTTTTTTACTTTATATCCTATATATGGCCCTCCAGGATTGACATTCGAGGTGTCCCGCTGTCAACCAGGTATTATAGGTGTAACCAGGTGCTTGGCTAGTGAGAAAAGAGAGCAAGTTTCGGTCAATGTGCTGCACTTGCGCTCTGTGTTTTCCCTGATCCCAGATTATCAGTCTGAATAGATTAACTGTAGCTCACCTTCACCCATCAGGGGGTGCTGACAAGCAGAAGGAACTCAAGAGATTTTAAAGGAGACTTATAGCCAAAGCTTGTTTGTCTGTACTTCTCCTATGGATCAGAGGAGTGCAGTTCATTTTGCACTGTGGTGACCCGTTTTCAGCAGAAAGCTGAAGTCTGCTCTCTGCTGACATCACAGAAATCAGTCCAGGCACAGCGTCATCCCGACAATGGAAATCTGGATCCGCCAGCTGTCTGGACTGACACCCGCCTCAGCCTCTCAGCGAGCCGCTGAGAGCTTGAAACGGCTGCTCTAGGCCCTTCCACAGCTCAGTGCTCCAGGGAGTGAGGAGGAAGCAGAGCAGAGAGCTGATGATTGACAGTCAGCAGCTCTCTGCTTGGGGAGCTGTGGAAACCGAGCCATCGCCGTTGTTCGATCCCTCGGTTCTCAGTGCAGAGGCGCCGGGGGACAGATGCAGCATCGGACCCATTCTGCATTCACCTAGGTAAGTATGAAACTAAAATATCCTATACTTTTCTTTTAATGTTAGCAGCAGTGAACCATAGGAGATGTAGTTTAAAAACGGAACTCCTGCTTTGACAGCTAATGTATTGGGGAACAGCAATTCCTAGAGAGAGATTGCATTTTCCCAGGCTGAGGAGTCGGCATTCTCTTGGCAGGGAGAAGACTCCCTTTGTGCACATACTGTGTGCATGCAGACTACATGCAGACTTTAATGGGACTTTATTCATGCACTTTACTCATGTGCACCACCATAAAGACTGGACCCCTACACTCGCCAGCCGAAGAACTAGGGCACAGGACTGTCTCCTCAGATAGCTGCTCTATAAGAACTTTACTTGCATAGTACGAGGTGTCCCTGTAGAGAGTTCTGGATCCTAGTTTAGTTATTGATACAGAGTGCACATAGATAGCTCCCAACGGTCCCTGATTTGCAGCAATGTCCCTCTGTCCCTCATTACTCCTCATTTGTCCCTCATTTTGATCTGATCTATATAGATAAAGTAAATAAAATGCACTTTTTATCTATCAAAAGGTGTTTTCCAGGGCTAAAAACTTTCATCTGATTTCTAAATGGCTGCATTTGTAAATTCCAAAAGCCAATATAATCTTGTTTTTTTGTACAATTCTCCTTTAAGGGGGCGTGGCAGTGGGAGTGTCCAATGCCTGCATACTTTTGCTGCTAGGTGTCCCTCATTCCCATCTCTAAAAGTTGGGAGGTATGCACCTATAGTCTCTGTACAGCTATAGTCTACTTGTTGCAGAAAAGTTATTGCAGCGTTAATTACCATTGACATTATTTTTTAACTATGCCATTGCTTAATATGTAGATTACTAGGTATATACCAATCCAACCATGCAGATCCCTATTCTAAGATGCTCTAATATAGTGACTTTATTGAAAACTGTGTTAGGCTTACACTCTACTTGTTAATTAATGTACATACTGGCATCTTATTTAACCACTTCAGCTCTGGAAGGTTTTACCCCCTTCTTGACCTGGCCATTTTTTGCGATACGGCACTGCGTTGCTTTAACTGACAATTGCGTGGTCGTGCGATGCTGTACCCAAAAAAAATGCATGTCCTTTTTTCCCCACAAATAGAGATTTCTTTTGGTGGTATTTGATCACCTCTGTGGTTTTTATTTTTTGGGCTATAAACAAAAAAGGCCCGACAATTTGGAAAAAAAAAACAATATTTTTTACTTTCTGCTATAAAACACATCCAATAAAAAAATGTAAAAAAATCGAATTTCTTCATCAATTTAGGCCAATATGTATTATGCTACATATTTTTGGTAAAAAAAATCCCAATAGGTGTATGATGATTGGTTTGCACAAAAGTTATAGCGTCTACAAACTATGGCATAAATTTATGGACTTTTAAATTTTTTTACTGTTTTTACTAGCAATGGTGGTGGACTAACAACTCATGGGGCCCCCGGGCAATAGGAGATTATGGGGTCCCCGGGCAATAGGAGAAGATTATGGGGCCCCCGGGCAATTGGAGATTATGGGGCCCCCAGGCAATAGATTATGGGGCCACACAGTATACACACACAGACACACAATATACACACACAGTATACACGCACAGAATACACATACACACACTGAAAAGGTACTGGAGAGGCGGGGCAGTTATAATCTTGGGATTTTTAAAAAAAACACAGATTTTTACATACTGTCCCTGGTTTTATTGAGGCTGGCAACCCTGATGGGGCCCCTTAGTGGCATGGGGCCCTCGGGCAGTGCCCGAGTGCCCGAATGGTCAGTCCGCCTCTGGCGAACAGCGATTTTTAGCGGGACTGCGACATTGCGGCGGACAAATCTGACACTAAGTGACACTTTTAGGGGACCAGTGATACCAATACAGTGATTAGTGCTAAAAAAATGCACTGTCACTGTATAAATGACACTGGCAAGGAAGGGGTTAACACCAGGGGTGATCAAGGGGTTAAGTGTGCTGCTAGGGAGTGCTTTATAACTGTGGGGGGGGAGTGAATGCACTGGTGCGATAAGAGAGATCCATGTTTCAGCTTAGCTCAAACACAAGATCTCTCTTTTACTCCCTGACAGAACAGTAGTCTGCTTTATTTACATAGGCAGACCACCATTCTGCCTTTCCTCCGAACAATGGGTGGACCCTCTGATTGGCTCCCGCTGTGTCCAAACACAGCGAGAGCAGCACTCCGGTGGCACGCGAGCACGCCCAAGATCGCGTGCACAAAATCACGTACAGGTACATGATTTTGCACAGCCGGGCTGCCCTGGGCGGTCCAGAATCGGATAATTTTATGACAATATATTGCTTAGCTTGTTCACTAGCTGGTCTGGTGTTTGCATCCTGATACCAAACTATAGTGTGTGCAGGGACTTATATTTTTGCCCTTAATAGTAGCGCAATACCGTTTTCGCTTCACCTGTTGTGTAAAAGGGGTTGAGGTCATTGATAGGGTCAAGGCAAAAGTACAGAGAACCCAATCTACAAAGTGGCATCTGCAGGGGTAGCAATGCACAGGGTATCGCTCTTTTGCCAATGTGGGACCAAACCTTTCCACACTCTGCCAAACAAAAACAGATTTTGAACAGAGTTCTATTTTAACATGGTTATTCTTCCTACAAACACTGGCGTTGTTGCCTTGCTCTGAATTACAAATCAAGGAATGCACTCAGGTTTACATTTCATGCTAAGCTGCCCTCAATGTTCCACTGCTGGTTGATTGTTTGTCTATAACAAAAACCCACCTATTGGCTTTTTTTTTCTGAAATACATTGCAGATTGTCCGCAGTCTACTTACATTTACAAATGCATGAATAAAAATGGCTCTGTTATGGATTGCAGCATTTCAGGCACACGTCTGTTTGGTAATAACTTGCTTGCAAGTTTCCTTTCCATTCTATACGCTTTGAAGTTATTTTCATCACACTGCTTCTGAGCCCAATTCTTCCGCATCTCATTTCAGCTTCTGTCTGAGTTGCACACCCTTTCCTGTGCGTACTTTGTGTGAAGGAAAAGTTTGAGAGCTCCTGGATTTATTCACATATCTTTCTTCTACATGCAAGTTTATTTAGAAACTATGTTCACTCTAAGGGCCATGGCTGAACAGTTCATTAGGGGCACCGGAGCGCTGCCCCCTCTATCCACGACCGCCACCCCCATGCTGTATCCACGGCTACTATTTAGCAGGACACCGCCACCCCCGATTCATGCGTCCGGCCCCTTTCAGGACGCCGGGAGCATGAATTACAGCAGCGGGGGTGTTTTTTTTAAGCACCTGATTAGAGCCAGAGTCTCTTACAGGCTTCAAAATAGGGTGGGCTCATGGCACAGAGCATTGAGCCAGGAGCCCACCCAGGTGTTACAACAGCGAATGGATATTCGCTATTGAAACACTGATCCTCAATCCGGCCAATCAGAAGCAGGTCTGATATTTTCCGATTGGCCAAAAAGAGAAGAGTCCCAATTGGCTGCCTAGGAGGAGGGGGGAAACGGAAGCTGCTGCAATGCCCATAGAGAGCAGGGGAAGGGAAAGCCACCGCCGAGCAAGGGAAGCCCCTGGTGAAGCCTGAGAGAGGTGCTGCCCACCATAGATGGGGTAAGTGCAACAGACCCACCCGACCGACTGACCAGGGGGGTGGTACTGTTAACCGCCCCCCCCAAAAAAAAATTTACCACCGGCCGCCACTGTGGCTGAGTGTGCACAAAAAAAATGTCAGGGAGCCCCATTATCATTTTGGTATGAGGTTAATCAGACAAATAAGTCCTACCTGTTTTTTTCAGGATTCAGGTATACCAAAGGTTTCTCAAGCTATGTGCTTGTGTGACAACTGTTATGCTGCATACACACGAGCGGAATTTCCGACAGAAAGAGTCTGATGGGAGCTTTTCATTGTATATTCTGACCGTGTGTGTGCCCCATCGGACTTTTTCTGTCGAAAATTCAGACGGACTTAGATAGAGAACATGTTCTATATTTTTCTGACGGAACAAATTACTATTGGAAAAACCGCTCGTCTGTATGCTGTTCCGACGCACCAAAAATGACGCATGCTCTGAAGCAAGTACAAGACGGAAGCTAGTGGCTTCTGGCTATTGAACTTCAGTTTTCTAGTCCCGTTGTACGTGTTGTATGTCACCGTGTTCTGGACTGTCGGAATTTGGTGTGACCGTGTGTACGCAAGACAGATTGAGCGGAATTCCGTCGGAACTCTGTCGTAAAAACCTTCAGAGTTTATTCCGACTGCAAAACCGGTCGTGTGTACAGGGCATAAAGTGTCAGGTTGTGTTACATGGTGTCCCATATCATCCACAACAATTGCTTCTGTTTTTCCCTATACAGATCCCTGCCCAGACCACTGCAGCCAATCACAGAAGAATGGGGCCAGAAATCAATGGGGAGAGTGAATCAGAGGCCTCAGAAGCTGGAAGGTGGCAGCTGTCCTGGTGATTTGTGAGTAAAGACCCTAAATTGATCCCGGTGACTGTGCAGTGTTCTGCAAATTGCATTGGCTACCAGTGGTTGTGTAGTGGTGCAAGGTAGCCAGATGCCATAGATACTTGTTGTGAAGCCTAATGCCGCGTACACACAAGCGGACTTTTCGATCGGACTGGTCCGACGGACCGAATCCGGTAGACAATCCGACCGTGTGTGGGCTCCATCAAGCCTGCAGCGGACTTTTTCGGTCGAAAATCTGACAGACTTTAGATTTGGAACATGTTTCAAATTTGTCCGACGGACTCGAGTCCGGTCAAAAAATCAGTTCGTCTGTATGCTAGTCCGACAGACGAAAACTGATGCTAGGGCAGCTATTGGCTACTGGCTATCAACTTCCTTATTTTAGTCCGGTCGTACGTCATCACGTACGAATCCGTCATACTTTGGTGTGATCGCGTGTAGGCAAGTCTGTTCGTTAGAAATCCCGTCAAAAGTCCGTCGTAACTCCGTGGAAAGTCCATCGGAAAGAACGTCGGACCTTTGATGCTGAAAAGTCCGCCCGTGTGTACACAGCATTAGACTATTCAATATTCATAGTTAAGGAGAACACTGTTCTCTTTTTAAATATAATTTACTTTACTAGCGTTTGGAGTATCCCATGCCCCAACTCCTCTTCTGTTTTTAACGTTTTTTTAACGTTTTTCAAGCAATAAATCTTCAAAAGATATCCTCTAGACTTTATTATTGGAGCCAGAATGAATAGACTAGTACTTGTGGGGACAGGAAGCCTCTGCGCTATTAGGGAAGAGCCAGCTATTAAACAAAAAAAAGTGTTGCGCTTCCCCTTTAAATATAGCATTCACAAATTATGTGCAAACATAATATAGTACATATAAATAGTCCCAAAATCTTGGATTCCACTGTGAAATTAGGTTATATTCTTCACACTAGTAAAGTGCACCAGCCAACGTGAAAGAACAAGCAAAAGCTTACCAAATTCTTAGACTTCAGACATAGGGAGGTATGACAACCCTTTTTATAGGATAAAACCCATGATGGGTGGATGGATGATAACCACTATATATGCCTTATGCCGCGTACACACGGTCGGAGTTTTCGTCTACAAAAGTCCGACGGATGCCGACGGACCAAATCCAGCAGACAATCCGATCGTGTGTGGGCTTCCCCGGACTTTTGGCAGACTTTTCCAGCCACAAATCTGACGGACTTTAGATTTGGAACATGTTTCAAATCTTTACGTCGTAACTCCGCCGGACCCAGAAATCCGCTCGTCTGTATGCTAGTCCGACGGACAAAAACCCACGCTAGGGCAGCTATTGGCTACTGGCTATCAACTTCCTTATTTTAGTCCGGTGTACGTCATCACGTACGAATCCGTCCTACTTTTGTGTGATCGTATGTAGGCAAGTCCGTTTGTTAGAAAGTCCGCCGCAAGTCCGCCAAAAGTCCGCCAAAAGTCCGTCGAAAGTCTGTCGGACGGGCTGTCGGACTTTTGTAGCCGAAAAGTCCGTGTGTACGCGACATTAGTCCAAGGGTAACTCTGCCATCTCAGTCTCCAAACAGTGAACTCAGATAATCTCTAATGCCGTGTACACACGACCGGACTTTTCGACCAGACTGGTCCGACAATACAAAGTTGTCAGACAATCCGACCGTGTGTGGGCTTCATCGGACCTTCAGCTGACTTTTTCTGTTGAAAATCAGACGGACTTTAGATTTGGAACATGTTTCAAATCTTTCCGACGGACTCGAGTCCGGTCGAAAAATCCGTTCGTCTGTATGCTAGTCCGACGGACAAAAAAGGGCAGCTATTGGCTATGAACTTCCTTATTCTAGTCCCTTCGTACGTCATCACGTTCAAACCAACGGGCTTTCAAACGGACTTTAGTCTGTTCGTGTGTGGGCAAGTCCGGTCGTCCGAAAGTCCGTCGGACCTTTGATGCTGAAAAGTCCGCTCGTGTGTACGCGGCATAAAGGATGCTTCCTTATACACCAGGTATCGTTCAAACCACATAGAAAGAGCAAGGAGATGCCGATAGTGAAGTACTTTCTAAAACAGTTTATTTAAAAAAATAATGAGATATACACACAAAGAAAGGCCTAAATCATAACAGAAAGTGCCTGCCGGCTCTCCTGACGAGCGTGATGACATTAATGCTAGGCTCCGCCCTACACATTTCGTCCGACTGGACATCTTCCAAGGGGCAATGGAGTAGAGCTTACGGTCCTGTTGACTTCCCTATCTTCACTACCATTCGTTACCAACCTTTTGCATGTTCCTTGGGTTTCCCGGTTTGGGGAACCCTGTTCAGTGAGCACTACCTTCCAGAGCAAATGAGCTCCATAGACTGGACTAATTTCCTATATCATTGTGATACTAATAACGTAAGGTCTATTGCCCCTTATACATTTTTTTCTGGATCTTGTGGTGGCAGCCAGGGAAGAAACACCTTTCTCTAGAGCTTAGACATAACGGAGGTCTTGTATGCAAGGAACTGGTTTATTTTACCCCGGGACCCTGAGGGCTTCCAAGAGACTCCCATGAAGAAAGATTAATAAGCCGCAAATAGCATGCTTCAACCATTAAAGGGTAACTTTATTGTCATTAAAGTTGGGTACCTGATCTGCTAATATACTATAGGTGCAGGGTTTTTTTTCACATTAGAGAGTTGTATTACAGTTAGTAAAAACCCTTAGCATTCAGATGCCCAAGGTTACATTGTCTCCGGGGTCAAAAAAAATGTTTTTTGAAGTGGGAAGTGAAATGAATTCTGGTTGAGGGGAACGGAAGATAGGATGCTTAGTTCAGCCTCAAGAGGTAACCACGTTGAAAGAGAAAAAGTCTTCTTATTCTTGACAATGGTTCTGCTTGATCCCAACCTGCAACCACTTGTTACCAGGCTTTGGCTTGTTTCCCAACTACTCGTCTTCTTGATCCCTACCTGCAACATCTGCTGCCAGACCCTGGCTTGCTCACCTTCTGGTGGGGCGATCCTGAGGACCACAACCTAGTGCTAGCCTGCAGCAAAATCCATCTCCCCCATCAGGAACTCTGCTTAAGACTGGCTAGTGCTTAGACCCCGGGTCTGTGTGAACTTCTCTACTGCTATAATTACTGGTCTGATCCCAGACCATGATGCCCCCTTTCATCAGAGTTCCCTTTACATCAGAGTCCACAAAGTATCTCCTTAAAATTCTCAGCATTACCTCCTTACATCAAAGTCCCTTCTTACATCAGAGTCCTCAGTGTTGCCCCTTACAAAAGGGTCCTCAGTGTTCCCCACTTACAGTACATTAGATTCTGCAGAGCCCCCTTTACATCAGAGTTCCCAGTGTTCCTGTTACATCAGAGTCCACAGAGTTTCCTCTTACACCAGATTTCCCTCTTACATCAGAGTGCCACTTAAAACTTTCAACCCCCTACAACCTCAAGCGCACTCTCTCCCTGTCCAGATCTCTCTTCATCCTTGACCTTTTTTCAACTCTCCCTTTTGAGGTACATAGGCAAAGCAATTGGCCATATGCAATAAATCTCGCCCATTCATATCCCAAAAAATAACAAAGAAAAAAGTTCTTCAATTCAAAGAATTCTTCAAAAGGAAAAGCCAGAGCTTTATTCATATAAGAAAACATATTCCAACAATAATAACCTACAGACTGATAACTTATAGATGATGACCCAAACCAGTGCCATCCACCACTGTGTGCACCCAACATAACCAGGCATCAAGGCCTATACTAACTATAACTTCAATACAGAAATACCAGTTAACCAAATCAATCAAGTGCCATATTTATCTGCCAAAGCAAAACCCCACCAATGAAGCTGTGACAGCAAAAATATGTGGACGAGGGAGACAAGTCAGTAGTCATTGATCGGTTGCCGGTAAGTGGGACTTCCCTTGAAGGCCCATCCATCTGCATAATTAAGGAGCTGTTAAGAGCTCCTGTCACCATGGCTCAATACTCATACATCCCTTGTGCTTTCTCTGTCCCTCAACCTTCAGCCTCCACATACAGTGCCTATCCCTCAAATGGTGTGCACATGCATAAGAGCAAACACACACTATGCACAGTGGGTATGAACAACCTCTACAGACTTTGAAAAACATTATCTTTTTACATTCTCTATATATTTTTTTCTGAACAGATCACTGCGATAAAAAAAGCACTTCATTATGTAACAAAATATAGAAACAGTGGGTAGCAATAAGCTAATCCTATTGAGCTATCTGCTAATGGATCTATTTTTTTTTCTTAGTCATTATCTTATCTTTGTTGGTTTATTATAACGTGAACATACTGAACAGGATTACAGACTGTAATGGAGTCTGGTGGTCACAGTAAGTCTTTTGTAATCAATGTGTCTCACTTACATCTTACTAATAAGTGCAAATATGTCTTTGTAAACTTGTCTCATTCTAGTTTTCTTTCCAGGGAAGTCTCATCACAGGGTGTGATGCTGCGGGTATGTGCTTTGTTCTGCCTCCAGGAATCAGGCAATGGTAGGAGCCAAAGCTGTAATATGACAGGTTCCCCACTTGGCAACCAGCGACGTACCTGTACGTCTCTAGATTTCAAGCAGTTATATTGGAATGATGCTTGCAGCGGGTTGCACAAAAAAAAACCTGACAGCTCCGGTCAGAGCCGATGTACTAACCATGCGAGGTTAGTTCAGCGATCTTCCCTGCTGAGCTGACAGGGGGATGGCCTTCCCACCAGAATACTCCGATTAGCTCTCTCAGCCATTGGTGGCGCATCCATACAGGGCGTAGGGGCGCCGCCCCCCCTGATCCATGCGCCCGGCCCCTAATCTACATGCAGGGCGCTAGACGCTTAGATTCCAATGGGTTTTGTTTTTTTTGAGCACATGAATAAAACCTTGAGGCTCAAATTATCTTCAAAAAGGGTTGTGAGACAATAGCAAATTAATGTTCCCTATTGTCTTCCTGATTCTTTTCCCAGCCAATCAGGAAGCAGTTCCTTTGACCCAATTGGCCAGGTAGTCCAATCATGTCTCAGGACACACTTCCTGTTCACCCTGGAGGAGAATCAACGGCCTGGCTCTTTATTCCCCTGACTCCAAAGGTAATGCACCGATCACCGCTGTCCCGTCTGTCTGCCGCACGCAGGGAATTCGATCGCCGCATTCACGTCCGTCTCCAGGGGGTAGGGTGTGGCGATCGCCGTATCTTCCGGCCGTCTCCCACGGGGTTTGGTGTTAGTTTGCTGCCCCCCCCCCCAATATATTAAGCACCGGCCAGCACTGCTGGGAAGTGCTGATCGGGAGTTGGTCGGCTGCTGGTTTTCCAGCTGGACAGACCGACATACACATGGGCCGAATGTCGGACATTTTTTTTTTAACCCGGCAGTCTCCTGACATTCGGCCCTTGTGCATGGGGCTTAACTCTGTCAGTGAGTTCCACTTATTAGATGCAATAGATTTCAGTAAAGTAAAACTTGTTTGCATTTCTGACTGCCCTTTCCTTTCCCAGTCTGGTCAAAGAAGATTGCACAAGGTACACAGACTATTTAAAACAAAATTTAGGCATTTTAGCGGAATACACAACTACACTATATTGTCAAAAGTATTGTGACGCCTGCCTTTTCACACACATGAACTTTAATGGCATCCCAGTCTTAGTCCGTAGGCTTTATTATTGAGTTGGCCCACCCTTTGCCGCCATAACAGCTTCAACTCTTCTGGGAAGGTTGTCCACAAGGTTTAGTAGTGTGTCTATGGGAATGTAACGGAGACTGCGAGCCAGGCCTTCTTGTCCAACATCAGTGCCTGACCTCACAAAGCGCTTCTGGAAAAATGGTCAAACATTCCCATAGACACACTCCTAAACCTTGTGGACAGTCTTCCTAGAGGAGTTGAAGCTGTTATAGCTGCAAAGGGTGGGCCAACTCAATAAAAAACATTACCAACACACAGGGGAGTTGCTAGGTCTACAAAAGATCTGGGGCTAGAGCCCATAGCAGCGTAGTAAAGAAAGTCATACGCTTGGGGATACACATGTATATATAGTAATATACGTGTGTGTATCCTCAGAGAACCCCCTACTTATATCAGGGTCCCCCGAGAGCCCCCTCTTACATCAGGGTCCCCAGAGAGCCCCCCCTTACATCAGGGTCCCCAGAGCCCCCTACTTACATCAGAGTCCCCAGAGAGCCTCCCCCTTGCATCAGGGTCCCCAGAGAGCCTTCCCCTTAAAATCAGGGTCCCCAGAGAGCCTCCCCCTTAAAATCAGGATCCCCAGAGAGACACCCCCTTACATCAGGGTCCCCAGAGCCCCCTACTTACATCAGAGTCCCCAGAGAGCCTCCCCCTTGCATCAGGGTCCCCAGAGAGCCTTCCCCTTAAAATCAGGGTCCCCAGAGAGCCTCCCCCTTAAAATCAGGATCCCCAGAGAGACACCCACTTGCATCAGGGTCCCCAGAGAGCCCCCCTACTTACATCAGGGTCCCCAGAGAGCCCCCCCTCCCCTTGGGCACCCCTGCAGAGACTCGGGGCTATGGGCCCCAGATTCGGGGCTATAGCCCCAAACGCCACCTCCTAGCGACGCCACTGCCAACACATACCTTTCCGGCAGGTGTTATGTTTGAGTGGTACTGGTATCTGGGAGTGTTGGCTACAGTGTCGCTCGCTGGGCTCTGTGGTTCCTCCTACTGGCTGATACACCACTACAGGACAGGTAGCTGTAGTGGTTGTTGGAATGAGCCACAAGGTATGCATTAGTGATATTTGCTATCTTTATCGCAGTGGATTTTGGCAGTATGGTAAAGCTTATCAGGCTTTCAGAACTGCCCTTCTTCTCCCAGTCTGAATGCTGTAAAAGATTTCAAGAGGTGTGCAAGGACAGATCAAGGCACTATTTAAAAACAGTGAGGAGGGGGATTTAGGTTAGTAACTTTTATTAGAAGACAGATTTACATACTTCAGGTCCCTATCATTGCATTACCAACTATTGCAATTCCAAACTATATTTTGCAGCAGCTGTTGAAAGGCTATTGTACATCTTTCTATATAGATTTTCTGGGAATACTTAAACAGTTAGGTGTTCATTGAAGGTCTTTTCATTAGAAATAACATGCATACATTTACTGTAACAAGGAAGTATTGTATCATCCCTTATTCAGACTGAATAAACTTCTTCCTGATAATAACATTTTCTCGTGACTCAAGGATAATGAACTCAATGGCTCATATATGACAGCTGAGGAGCATACAAATATCAATTGAGGTAAAGCGTCAATAAACCCAAAGGCAAACATTAATTCTATTGCAGCTTGCTGGTTCTTAGATGTGAGGGCTTAATGAGTTTTATTTTTTAGGCTTTTTGGATTTTTTTTTTAGGATTTTCATCTGGTGATCCTGCCAGGAAGTCTGTTGTTTTTCAAAAGAACAAACTCTCCTGCAAATTTATTGGTCAGACAAACCAATCATCCAAGCCAGCCAAGGCCATCCAATAGGCACTATTTTCCGCTGTCAAGGTAAAATTTACTACACTCTTTTCAGACTTCAACTGATGCTGCACCCCACCAAAGCCGGTGCATGTTCTATACCAGGGCACATGTCAATACAGTCCAATAGCCTCCAGGTGCACACTGTCATGCCATAATAAATTATCTTCCTATAGCTGCATTCAGGAACTAGCCCTGAGGTGTTGTCTGCTCAAACAAAGCAGTCTAAAGTCTCGTACACACAATTGGACTTTCCGAAGGGAATTGTGTGATGTCAGGCTGTTGGCGGAAAACTTGACCATTTGTACGCTCTATCGGACAATTGTTGTTAGATTTTCCGCGGACAAATGTTGGATGGCAGGTTTTAAAATTTTCCGCGGACAAATGTCTGTTGTCGGATTTTCCGAGCGTGTGTACACAAGTCCGTCAGACAAATGTCCAAAGTACAAACACACATGCTCGGAAGCAAGGACGAGCCAGAAGCGGTCGGTCTTGTAAACTAGCGTTCGTAATGGAGAATTAACATTGGTGACGTGGCAAATTATGAAATCTCCAAATGCAGCGCACAATTCTCTTCTTCTTTAATGGGATAATAATGAAGCTGCTTTGCTGGTGATACTGATGGAGTTGTTGCAAACACATTTTCAAGGGCTTTTTTTTTTCTAGTGATATCAAGAATAATATTAATATGCTTCTTTTTTTTTTTGGGCAAGTTACCACAACACCATTATCCTGTAGTTTTAAGATCAAAGATACAACTATGTTGGTGTCCCTTGTCAATTTTACATTGTATTTTATAAAATGTAACTGCCTACTCCCAAACTGTCATTTGAAGTAAAACACATAGTCAAGTATTATTCTACACAATTTTTTTTATTGTGTATTAAAAAAAGAAAACAAATAAAATTAGACATGCTATCTGCCAATAGAACTTAACCAAAAATTGCATTCTATGCATCCAAAAATATAGAAAGTATACCAAATCAAATCATTATTATTCAACCAAAAAAATAAATAAAAGTCTCATGCATGTGTACTGCTTCTTAATATAGGGGGTCAACAATACCAAGAGTTGGTGAAAGCAGGGGTCCGTCATCCGGAGATAATTCCAAAAATGATCTGGATTATTCTCCTGGAGCTCCCGCAGCAAAGGCATATGACATAATTGGTCATGATTAATAAAGCAACCAATTTTTGGTCCAAGAAATCTTCCTCCTCCTGTTCCTGGACTGGACTTGGGTCAAAGAAATAACTCCAAGGCCAATAATAAATAACACATTATCTCCTCTGATTCCGCAACATGTCTGGTTGACGAACGGCCGTTAACTAACTAACTAACTAACTGAAAAGCACGAAATAAAAAGCGCGAACTCAAAAGCGCTAAATAAATCCTTGCTGTTTGTATGCAAAACAAAATCCAGGCACACGGCTTCGGACAAAAATCCGAGGTTTTGTCTGCGGAAAATCCAATCGATTATACGAGGCTTAAGCTATGTAGACACTATTAAAGGCAGAGCAGCAATGAGCTAAATCACCTTTCATAGCATTTATTAGGTTGAGGGTGTCAAACTCAATTTTATTGCAGGCCGCATCAGCATTATGGTTGCCCTCAAAGGACTGGTGGTATTTGTAAGCCTAGGTGTGAAGAGCACCCCACCCCACCTTGAATAAGTTGTCAAGAGCCCCCCCCCCCCACCATCAGAAGTCAAGAGTCTCCCACCCTCCCTTATATTAGAATGCAACCCCCTTTCCTTGTGATGCTGCTGGGAGGAAGCAGAAAGTGCAAGGTCTGGAGGAGGACCAGAGGAGGGATGGAGTCAACTTCCAGAGTCTGCTGAATGCTGAGACCAGGGGAGGCGGAGATGAGGGGGTGCTGCAGCTGCATAGAGAGGTGCAGGATCTGTAGGAGGCATTTTGTTCTCCCCTCCGTTGCCGACTGCTGAGAAGAGGGGAGAGGGATGAGGGGGCAGAGACGTGCCTCTCTGTGGCTGCACAGAGAAGTGTAGGATCCGGCAGAGAATTTCTGTCCTCTTCTCTGTTGCCAATTTCTGAGACAGGGTGAGGGCAGAGACGAGGGGGGTGCCACAGCTGCAGGAGAGGTGCACGGGCAACATAAAATATATCCTGGCAGGCCGGATTTGTCAGGTAGGTCTTATGTTGAACACATATGTATTAGGTCAAAGAACAAAGTGACTCAAATTGTTTCTGCTGGATTTCTAAAATAACAACACGAGACACAAAGGTACACATTGAAGACATTCCTGGGATCATCTCCTTGCCCTGTGTGCCATGCTTTTTTTTCCTAGTTATAGATCCAAGGAAGACACATCACAGGGTATGATGCTGCAGACATGTGCTATGTCCTGTATTAATGCTTCCAGGAGTTAGGCAATGGTTGGTTCCATTCAGACAAACATTCCAGACACTTTACAGAGCCCTGACCATTAATTTCTTTGCCGAAGGCAAAGCAATACACTCTGGTCAGAGCTGTGATTGGATAGTGAAGAAAAGGCAGCTCACTAAAGAAGTCAATACTCTCTCCTCTGAACAGTGAGCTCAATTTTTTTAGCTCCCTTCTAATTAGGTTACTAGCAGTTGAGGCAAATTTACTTTTTGGCTCCTCTGTAGCTAGTGGAGTAAAGTTTGGTTGCTTTTGACTGTTCTGGATTCTGCTAGTTTCAGGCTCCACTGCTTCTCCCTTACTTCTGGTAGGTTCCAGAATTTAGTGGGTGGAAGAGGCAGGCCATCAATTGCATATTCATACAGCCATTGCCAATCCCTGGCAGGAAGAATGGTCAGTAGGGGACTGAGGTGTGTATAAATATGCTGGGGCCTTGAACAGCAGGGTTTCTGTCCTGTGGGGGAAGACACAGCATGGAGGTTGTGACCCTCCAGTTGAAGAGAAGAAAGGGCCATCTGGGTCCCAACTCAGGGAGAGTTCCTGGGAGCAATTTGTAGGAAGTCCACAGACTATGTGACCTAGAGGCAAACAACACAGAAGCTGTTTGATACTGCAAGAAACCATTCAAGTTCCCAGGGCACAGTGAGTACAAGCCCAGAAAGATCCAAGAGACTGTCATTGCTTTTGGGAAAGTTCATTTATCTCTGGCCTCCAGAGGGGTTTCACTCCAACAGACAGTTACAGTCAGAAGGTGTCCTCCATTACCCTTTCTTCAAAATTTGGAGTATTCCAAGGCTCACTCCACACCCTACCAAAGTTCAAACAGCATTAAACCACAAAAAGACATGCACTGCCTGTTTCCTGAGTTGTGAGACTGAACTACTGTGTGCCTGGTTGTCATGTGCCTCACAGGGAATGGAACCTGGGATAAAACACAGAGTCTGGGGTCTGTGCTACAATTGTTCGGTGCAATGGACTTTTGCAGTAAAGTAAAGGTTATCTGGCTTTCATAAGTGTCCTTCTTATCCCAACCTGAATGCTGTAAAAGAATACAAGAGATGTGTACAAAAAACAGCTTGAGGCACTATTTAAAAATATATTTACCCATTACAGTGCTGTAGGTATGAAAGTTGTAGGCAGGTGCAGTTAGCTGGTTGGCCACAAGGCGCTTTTCCCACTATAGCCTGTATAGGGAAAGTGATAGCTTCCCTTTTAGCTACAGTTCTCCTGTATTGATGTCATGGGTGAGTCTGTGCCCATATATAAACCTTTGTGCACTTGGGGCATGGGAGCTAAACACCCCACACCTATGTACATGTAACAAGCACATGTGGGCCCTGGATATGGCAGGAGGCTGGGAGGAGTAACCTGCACTCAAGAAGAGCCAGTTGTAGTCTTTTTGTCCCTTTTGGAAGTGGGGTCTATGTAGAATTGCAAAAGGCCTTTTAGGCCAGGCCAAGAGTTCCCTGTGGGAGGTTGCTTCCGTGGAGGGTCCCAGGTTCCTAGCATGGAGGTGACTACAGAAAGCACAGTCCTGTGAGTAATAAAGACCCTGGGTAGAGGAAAGACTGTCAGGGAGATGGCTGCTGAGGCGCTGCATATGCTTTCACATGTGACTACTGCGGACCGTCCACTAAATGTGATTGACTGTGTATTGTCAAGTGACTCCGAAATGCATGCCCTTGTGATGTAACTGTTATGCTATTTCCTGTTCCTGAATTCCATCAGTAAAGTGATAGGGCATGTAAATCTGGGTTCATATCTAAGCCACATGCGGCTCACAGCAGGGGTCCGGTGCATCCCCTTTCACCGCTTCAGGTCCCAGAAATTTTGGCTGAATTCGGATCTGAAATGGACCAAAAGATGCACAGGACCGGTTGCAAATTTGCACTGGGGCTACAGTGGAGATATGTGAACCGTCTCCATAGAGAGCCGGTCACAATCTCCTGCTATTGCAAATTGCGTGTGGGGAATCCGCATCCAATTTGCACTAGTGTGAACCCAGCCTAAAGGTGAACGACCAGGAATGTCATGTGGAGGCCTCTGGCATGGAGTTGGGCACAAGATGGCAGAAGGTACAGCCTCAGCAGGAGGGATGTGGTTCTAGCAGAACAGGAGTGGGGGTGGCGACTTGTGCTCTTGATGCTAAATTCAGTCAACCATAAAGCCCCTCTTACAAGGGAGATTTAAGTTAGCATAAATGATCAGAAGATGGATTTATATACTTTAAATCCTAAGTTTACCTCAAAAACAAATGCAAAATAGGCACATGGGACAACTTACCTTCACTGTGATGTGCCCACTGTTTCTTCTAGTTGAGTAGTAATTTTTCTTCTCTGATGTCTCCCCCTTCCCTATTGCTGTAATCTTCCATTGTGGTGAGGTTAACCAGGGTTTAGTGCATGGGCACCCCTAGGCATTGCCCAGGGGCCCCAGGTGCATGGGGGACCCATGATAATCTTGTATTACATACTTGCCAACTGTCCCGGATTTGCTGAGATGGTCACGATTTTTATTAACCACTTCAGCCCCGGAGGATTTTACCCCCTTCCTGACCAGAGCACTTTTTGCGATTCGGCACTGTGTCACTTTAACTGACAATTGCGCGTTCGTGCGACATTGTACCGAAACAAAATTGACGTCCTTTTTTTTCCCACAAATAGAGCTTTCTTTTGGTGGTATTTGATTGCCTCTGCGGTTTTTATTTTTTGTGCTATAAACAAAAAAAAGAGCGACAATTTTGAAAAAAACGCAATATTTTTTACTTTTTGCTATAATAAATATCCCCCAAAAATATATAAAAAAACCTATTTTTTTCCTCAGTTTAGGCCAATATGTATTCTTCTACATATTTTTGGTAAAAAAAAAAAAAAAATCGCAATAAGCGAATATTGATTGGTTTGTGCAAAATTTATAGTATCTACAAAATAGGGGATAGTTTTCTGGCATTTTTATTTTTAAATAAATAAAAATGAGTGCAGCGCTAAAACTGATTGAGTAAAAAAAACATATGCTAAAAATCATAAATAAATAATTGACCCACCACACATTATATTATCAAACCAACAGATCTCCTATAGAAAATAGAGGCAAATGTCTCTGCATGTGTCATATGTGAGAAGAAATCATATAACTTAAATTAAGTGATCCCAAAAAATCAAAAAAGAGTCCATAAGTGAAGTAAGTGGATGATCAAAATTAAATTAAAAACGAAAATTGTGACACAGGTGATTCCAGCATCCAAAGTGACTTGCACCCAAGTGAGGTATGAGGCTCCTTACCAGCTCAGGATGACCACCATAACAGTGGTCCCAACAGGCGTTTGGGAAATTAACAGGTCACCCACAAACCTATGCCGATCATTCCAGTGTGTAGAACTCAAAAGACAAAAATCAAGAAAGAGCAATCACATTGTGTTTGAGCAGTTTCTCCTGAGCTTATAATTCTCCGACGTCTTCCCCACCGGGTCCCGACAGGGGTCCCTGGCCGTCCACCACGTCAGCAAGGGAAAAGATGGGTTTACTCGTCCATGCGTGTCTTACAAGGAGTCACACCAAGTGGATATTTCCCAAAACTGGGGAGGAGCGTGGGGGCAAGCGAGCGACACCTGTCTCCAGAGTGTAGGTCAGTTGGTCAGTCTGATAAAACAGTAGGAACTAAATGCATTTAGTTCCTACTGTTTTATCAGACTGACCAACTGACCTACACTCTGGAGACAGGTGTCGCTCGCTTGCCCCCACGCTCCTCCCCAGTTTTGGGAAATATCCACTTGGTGTGACTCCTTGTAAGACACGCATGGACGAGTAAACCCCTCTTTTCCCTTGCTGACGTGGTGGACGGCCAGGGACCCCTGTCGGGACCCGGTGGGGAAGACGTCGGAGAATTATAAGCTCAGGAGAAACTGCTCAAACACAATGTGATTGCTCTTTCTTGATTTTTGTCTTTTGAGTTCTACACACTGGAATGATCGGCATAGGTTTGTGGGTGACCTGTTAATTTCCCAAACGCCTGTTGGGACCACTGTTATGGTGGTCATCCTGAGCTGGTAAGGAGCCTCATACCTCACTTGGGTGCAAGTCACTTTGGATGCTGGAATCACCTGTGTCACAATTTTCGTTGGAATTTAATTTTGATCATCCACTTACTTCACTTATGGACTCTTTTTTGATTTTTTGGGATCACTTAATTTAAGTTATATGATTTCTTCTCACATATGACACATGCAGAGACATTTGCCTCTATTTTCTATAGGAGATCTGTTGGTTTGATAATATAATGTGTGGTGGGTCAATTATTTATTTATGATTTTTAGCATATGTTTTTTTTACTCAATCAGTTTTAGCGCTGCACTCATTTTTATTTATTTGATGTTTTGGAGTTTAGTATTGGACTTTTAGTGCTGGCAGCTCTTACATTTCACATATCATTTTTTATTGTTCTAGCGCAGCGTTTAACCCTCTCCTTGGGTTTTTTTATTTTATTTTTATTTTTAATTTTTTTCCATTAGTAATGGCGACAATTTTTATCGGGACTGCGACATTATGGTGGACACATCGGACATTTTTGACACTATTTTGGGACCATTGTCATTTATACAACGATCGATGCTATAAAAATGCATTGATTACTGTGTAAATGACATCGAGTCCCGCGCGCGCCTGTGACACCACTTCTTAAAGGGGACGTACCTAATACGCCATTTTGCCTACCAGCACCATTCTGCCGATGTACATCGGTGTGCGCTGGTCGCAAGTGGTTAAGCTTTCCCAGGATGGCGGGATGGCCATGTCCCAGACAGCATCCTGGAACCTGTACTATGCCCTCCTGATTCCCCACCCGTGTACTGTGCCCTTTGTGTTGATTAGTCTTTGATTTATGGCATGTTTTCCTATTGTTTAAAAACAATTTTATTTAAAGTACTAATAATTATGTTTAATTCTATCAACTACTCTGATTTTAGATCTTGAGAGTAGGTGCGTAAATTAGGGCAGGCTGGTAGGGGCCCAAGTGCATTACTTTGCCTAGGGGCCCATGATGCTATTAGGATGGCTCTGGGGTTAACAGAACTGAGGAGCTGTCACAGGGCACTCACCAACAGTGCTGGACTACGCTGCCCTTCTCAATTTAGAGAAGCCATACTACAGCTTTTATGAATAAAACACAATCTATGGAGGCTGACCATTCAGTTATTCACCCACCCTCCATTCATAGATTATATTTCATTCATACTGTAGAATCCATAGTATGGCTTCCAAGGGATAGAAAGGACTGGGCAGAAATGGTGGACTTAGTTAGACACTCTTGATGAGAGACTGTGAAAACTCTTCACATCTACTAATCCCCACTGCAACAAATATCAAGGTAGCACAGGTCGGAAGGGCATTGGAGGAGGAAGTTTTCCAGTGAACTAAAAGACAGAAGCACAGGGGACAATAAAGGTAACGCTCATTGTGCATGTTTTGTAATTTTTTTTTAGGCAAATGTAGATTTTGGGCCCTGTTCACATCTTACAATTTGGGATCATGGGCAGAATCACTGCAATTCTGCCCGCGATCCCAAAATCGCATGCAAGCACAATGCGCTGCTCGCTTTTGGGTGCAATTATCCTTCAATGGCACCCCAAATGTGATGTGATTCTGCTGCAATTGTCACGGTACAGGATCATGCGGCAACCACAAATCACATGAAGCTTGTCACCCAAAAAGGAGCAGGAGCTTTTTTTTTGGGCAATAAACACGCATAGGACAGCATATTCAAGTGAATGGGATTTTCCATTCCAATATTTTCTACCATCTCATGTGCAACAAATGAAATGTCAAGCTAGTGCTAATGTTTGTGATAGCTATTGAAGTGTTATGTTATATCTTTCTAGATAGGTTTTCTGTCAATACTTAAAAACAGTAATGTGTTCCTTGAGGATCTTTTCTTTAGAAATAACATGCATTACTTTACTGTGACAAGGAAATATAATATCATCCTTTATTCAAACTGAATAACCTTCTTCCTGATAATAACATTTCATAACATAAAGAATGGCACTAAAAACTGTTTTCTTAATTGAAAGACAGGGGCACAGCTTTATCAATTCATATAAACTTATTTAACAAAAATATGTACAAAATAATAATAACCAACAGACTGGTACCCAGCATAACATGGCTCCAAGTAGATAAAAATCCATTATAGCACAAAGAAACAAGCCAGTAGACTTGAGTGGTGAAGAATAAGCTGAATAGTTCATAATGCCAGATAAGGCATAGCAGCTGGCTTAAAAGGACTTACTGCAGCTCCTTAGAAGATAGCACGAATATCTGTAGTAGTGGTGGCCCGTCCATAGGGCGCGCACGACGGCCGACAACCCCCCCCCTCCAGGCAGTCACAAAAAAAAAAACATTTTTAAAACGGACCCTTTAAAAAAAAAAAAAAAGAAAAAAAGTTCTATAAGTGCACTGTCTTCAGACACCAGACACAGTGCACTAGGGAGGGAAAGTGCCACGTCTATGCAATCATGAGATTGCAGATGCGGCGCTTCATTTGCGGGCTTTTGTCCCACCTTGCGGAGCTTTCCGAAGCACCGAGTAGCTTCCGCCCAGCGCTCGTAGTATCTATTACTACGGCCGGGCGGTTTGATTGACATCTGAGTTTGATGTCACTTCCTGTTTTCTCTCTCCCATTGTGCCCAAGAAAGAAAACCAGAAATATGAGGAGCGGACTCCTCCATCGCTGCTGCCAGTGGAAGGAGACACCGCAGGAGAGCACAACACACCAAGGTAAGTGCCGCTGTGAGGTTCGGACCTCCTGCAGGCAAGGGGGGGGGTAGGTTTGATGTGACGCAGGCTGCATTGCAAGCAAAGTATGTACATGAAGAGAACACTGCTTTAATTTTGTCCCTTAAGCATCGATATAATGAAATGGTTTTCCAGATCTGTAATTTATGCACCTTACTGAAAAAGAGTTGGGTTAGTATTTAATGGATACTATTTATAATAATGTTTTATTTCCTGGTGGTTTAAAAACTGTATGATCTCAGTAAAAGTTTGCGTATCCCTTCAGAAATTACACTCTCTAGGATGCTTAAAATTCTTTGGAATACAGTAGTTGGGACTGAAATCTCAGTTCTCACTTCTCATGTACCAAAACACTGGATAGGTTGTTGCACCCGAGAGAGAAAACCAGAAGTATGAGGAGCGGACTCCTCCATCGCCGCTGCCAGTTGAAGGAGACACCGCAGGAGAAGACAACACACCAAGGTAAGTGCCGCTGTGTGGTCTGGGACCTCCCGCGGAGAAGGGGGGGTTTGATGTGACACAGGCTGTATTTGATGTGACACAGGCTGGATTTGATGGAACACAGGCTGCATGTAAGGAGGCACTCCGCTGGGGGCTCCTGATGTAAGGACGGACTCCGCTGGGGGCACCCGCTGTAAGGATGGACTCCACTGGGGGCATCTGATGTAGTGAGGGACTCCGCTGGGGGCACCTGATGTAAGGAGGGACTCCACTGGGGGCACCTGATGTATGGAGGGACTCTGCTGGGGGGCACCTGATGTAAAGAGGGACTCTGCTGGGGGGCACCTGATGTAAGGAGGGACTCTGCTGGGGGCACCTGATATAAGGACGGACTCCGCTGGGAGCACCTGATGTAAAGAACGGACTCCACTGGGGACACCTGATGGCATCTGGTGGCAGGCGACACGCTCAGGGCTCCCACTGATTCTGCATTATGGTGAGTTGAATGATTTCATTTTATATTACAATGTAATAATATAAATAATGCGCTTCAATCATCCTGACACCATAACAACCATGGTGCCGGGATGATTGATGTGCTAACACCAGGTGTTTGGAGTATCTTTATCTGCTGATTGTTAAACTTTCTAGAATACACATATTTCTATTGTTGTGTAGGATCTGGGCCTGCTGTCCCTCCACCCCTCTCTTCCTCTCCCTTCATCCCTCGTACATCTCAGACGCTAACCACACCACCTTAGAGCCACGCCCACTATTTCACTGAAACCACGCCCATTTTCACCAAGTGGGAGGGGTCAAAAAGAAAGGGCGGGATCTGGCGCCCCCCATCCTAAAACTTAACCAGCCGCCACTGATCTGTAGTAATGTAAAGGGGACACAAGAGGACGCTCCTAAGTGCAGCAGTTTAAATCATTTATTGGTAGAAAAGAAAATGCAAATTTGCCACTTACATGAAGTAGGAATAAAAGCCCATATCAAGCTTAAAAGCCTTCATCCATGAGAACCTGGGTGGTCTGAAGCAATTGGAAGCAACACTGCCAGTATTTAGAGATGTACATGCTCAAAACCAGAGGATACATCAGCTCAGTAGCTAACAGCATGGAAGCTTGACCGAGAATCATCAGAAACATCAAACATATCCAATTTTAGATGTATATGCCATGTATGTAGTAGTGTAGGTATTCCTCAGTATGGCAGGCTTGAGAATGAGGCATTGCTGCCTCGAAATACATAGCCACGCCCCCTCCATGTCCTCCAGAATTTGATGTCATTGGTCAAGCACAAATGCTGTTCCTGAGCTGAAGCTTGAACTAAAGGATAGAAACACTTTATTATGCATAGATTGTAAATAAAGGGAAGAGGGCACAACCATGTAAGTGCAGACATTTATTTAACATTAAAACAACAATTATGCACTCACTGCGTTGGATGAAAGTTAGGCATATCATAATGTATAATTGCCGTTTTATTGTTTATAATGTTAAATAAATGTCTGCACCTAGATGGCGGTGCCTTCTTTTTGTTTACAATCTGTGAACTAGAGCAGAGGTTTCCAAACTTTCTAAACAAAGGGCCAGTTTACTGTCCTTTAAAATTTAGGAGGGGGGGGGGGGGAGGACTGTGGCCAGTAGGAGTAAAAAATGACCTGGTGTCAGTGGGAGTAAACAATGCCCCATATTTGGTATGAATGGAGAAATAGTGCCGCCCATCATTGGTGTCAGGGAGAGGAATAGTGCTGCCCATCATTGGTGTCAGGGAGAGGAATAGTGACCCCCATTATTGGTGTCAGGGAGAGGAATAGTGACCCCCATCATTTTTTGTCAGGGAGAGGAATAGTGACCCCATCATTTGTGTCAGGGAGAGGAATAGTGACCCCCATCATTGGTGTCAGGGAGAGGAATAGTGACCCCCATCATTGGTGTCAGGGAGAGGAATAGTGACCCCTATCATCATTGGTGTCAGGGAGAGGAATAGTGCTTCATCATTGGTATCAGTGGGAGGAATTCTACTTAATCATTGGTGTCAGTAGGATGAATAGTGCTTCATCGTTGGTGTCAATGAGAGGACTAGTACCTCATTGTTGGTGTCAGTGGGAGGAATAGTGCCCCATTGTCGGTGTCAGGAATTATGCCCGACTGCTGCCTGTAGTAGGGGGAATAATGCCCACAAGGGCCAGATAAAAGCAACCTTGGGCTGCAGTTTAGAAACCACTGCACTAGAATATACTCAGGACTTGGACGTGGAGGAGCAGCAACCATATTTAAGTGACTTTTGGCAGAACTGATATTTATTGACAAGATTTAGGCTCTCTTAACCCCCCCTTTTTTTTCCCAAAACAAATTTATACTTAATTTTGTACCTTAGCCATTAACCACTTAAAGTGACCATTTGGCTGGCCAAAGACCAGAGCACGATTCGGCGCACCGGAGTGTGAGCTCCTGGGGTCAGTGCTCGGAACTGTGCGGATTATCGGAGCCTCCACGCTGGGAAGTGACCTCCTCCTCCTATGAAACCCTTCCAAATCTTAATTGTTAGCAAGGAAGCAGTGATGGACAACACCTTGATGGAAGGATAAGTGAGAAAGAGATGCCAGAGGGAAAAACTTATATTGTCAGCAATCATCCCTCGGTGTCACGGATTTTCCCATATCCAGAAGTACCAAGTATTTTTCAAGGCTCTGATTATGTATGTCGGTGACCGGACATCCATTACTGTTGGGAATGGCTTTCCTCCATGGCTGACGATCTGAGAATATCCACCTAGCACTCCATAGCGGAACCCATCCACAGAAGGTACAGCATCCTAAGAGGAGATCGGTTTATGCCTTTTTCTATAGGCTATCCGGTAAGCCTTTAATCTCTCTGAGGTGACGGGATTCACAGTGGTGGAAGTCGGTTATCCAACAGCGATAATTTCACAATTTATGGACTTTATATAAATGGATTAGCAATTTTATTCACACTCAATATTCACGGACAATATTTTGGTGGAATAATGTGCACTTCTCTCTACCTATAAGTGTTTGCACATAGCACAAATTATTTTCACTATATGTTTATGTATTTATATTTTTTGTGAACAATTGTGCACATTTCTTTGCTCATAATTTTAAAAGTATTGGCACATAGCACGATATTTTGTTTATATCCAGCGCTGCGCTCTTTTGTTTATATGTTTAGTGGTGCCCCCTATCAGGGTTATAGCGTATAGCTGCAGGATACCTTTTCACAGGTTCATATTTTATTCATAGGTTTATTTCATTCACTACATCTGTACACCTAGCGCAAATTTTCTCTTTTAAAAAAAGCAGTTCAGCTGCCACCAGTTAAAATGGCTGCAGCCAGACTCAGTGGAGGGAGATTTCTGCAGCATATTTGACAAGTACAGAATCACAGTATATATAAAATAATGTGCAAAGTGGTTGGAGGGAAGCTTCAGAATGGCAAAGATGTTTTTATTACAAATTATGTGAGCAGACTGCGGTTCCTCTTTAAGCTCTACTCGCACTCCACACACTTCCAGCATAATATGGCAATGTTTTTGTGCACTGATGTGCAGTTTTAAAGTTAATATTTCCTTAGATAAATGCGGTGAAGTCTGACACTGCTGATCGTTATCTGAAATTGCTACCTGTCCGGCCATTATTCTGAAACGTATTGAATGCCTTTTAAGACATTACTTGTTCCAAATGAGTGACTGAAGTTAGAGGATCTGTGTGGGAGGCAATTAACTTTTTTGCAAATTAAAAAAAAAAAATCAGCTTTTCTTGAAAAATTGCATTATAATATGGTAAAACTCCTCATACTTGCAATGCACAGCACTATTAGTTCTTTCATAGGGGTCCTCAAAACATTTCTGCACCGTAAAATAATTATTTGCTGTAGCATGCTGCACTGGAGAAATATAAGTGGGCTACATAACAAATATACACAAGTATAAGGCCTGGTTCACACCTATGCAGGTTGCAGTTTGCATATCGCAGGCGCACTTTGCATTGGTCAATATACTTTTTTGATCCAATGAAGTCTATGGAACCAAAAACCAGAAAAAAGTTCCTGGACCTTTCCAAAAAAATGTGAACTACATCCATAGAAAACCATGTTA
This sequence comes from Lithobates clamitans, assembly GCA_037952925.1. NCBI lineage: Eukaryota > Metazoa > Chordata > Amphibia > Anura > Ranidae > Lithobates > Lithobates clamitans. Next base: position 737,582 of record JBBGZY010000303.1, read on the forward strand.
AATGGACTGTAGTGTGTTTCTACAAAACTGAAAACGCACTAAAAAATGCATAGATGTGAACCAGGCCTAAGCCTGTATATGATTGCTGCTTTCTTGTGGTTACTGACTGCATTGTACTGCTGGGAACTAATTAAATGTGAACAGAACCCCAGTGAAACCTCAACCAAGAGTCTATAATAGAATCTGCACCATATCACATGAGCAGTGGTGATACTGAGCCACTCTTGTGATCAGGATGTCTGCTAGGTATGGGATTTTAGTTTTAGGGGATTCAAATATTTTCAGACAATTTTTTTTTTTTCATTCTCTTCTGTTCCTTAGTGCTAACTATTCCTGGACTGATAAACCTAGGCACAGACTGAATTGTTAAAGTGCAGACAGTGTATCTAGTCAAAACTTTTTTAGGTTTGAATAGAGTAGGTTTATAAGCTAAGCCATTTTTATTTTTTGCACATATCTCAATAAAGTATATGTGATCCCAAAATTGACATGTCAGTATGTATGGCATCATTCCTCACTGTATAACGCTTTATGTAATTTTATTTTTTTTTGGAAAAGTTTCCTACCTGAAAATTCCTCTAGTAACAGCATGTCCTGTTGCAGGCTGACAACAGGAATCCACTGCCTCGGAATTAGCAGCAGCGATGTCAGCCTGCTTGCCTGGTCTGTCAGTTAGACAGCCCAGTGGCCAGCTTGTAGGCTGCAATAGTTTAGTTGGTTGGGTGCTGTCCCAGAGGGGAGGGTGGGAGTTAATGCCTTTGCCAGTTCTTTGGTTTTGGCAGATACTTCTCTAGGCCTGACCCACTGGTCCTGTGTGGTAAGATGGGGACCGTGGTTCAGAGCTAGGAGAGAGGGGGAAAGAAGAGAGGGAGTAGGAGGAGAAGGATGCTATTAAGATGTAGAATCATTGGAACGTGGGGTTCACCCTGAAGACACCAGCATTGGTCTATGCCTCAGAAGGGCTTATACCCAGGGCAGTAACAAGAAGTGGGCAGGACGGGCGCTGCCCTGGACACTGTAGTATCATGTGGGGTGGGGGGTGCGCCATAAGGAGATTGGAGGGGAGGAGATTTATGTTGGAAGGGGGAACAGCAGGGGGTATTGTTCTAGGAGGGGACATTTTTTTGGGGGGGATGGTGCTAAGAGTGGTAATTTAGGGGGATTTGTGTTGGGAGGGGGAAAAAGATGTGTGCTAGTAGAAGGGATTTAGGGAAAATTTGTGGGGGGGGGCACTGGGAGGGGAAATAATAATGTTAGAGAATTTGTGTTTGGGGGGTGATTTTTTTTGGGGGTGGGCATTTGAACTGGGGGAATTTGTCTGATGGGGGAAAATTTGTGCTGAGAGGGAGGATTTCAGCAGGGGGACAGATTTGTGCTTGGAAAAGGGGGAATTTATGCTTAGGTGTAAGCATTCACATTACTGCTCAGTGCTTTTGTGGGGGGATTTTTGCTGACACACAATGCTCATATATCTTGTGGGGGGAGGGGAGCGCAGTTCAGCATGTTTGCCCTGGGCTCTAGATGACCTTGTTTCACCACTACTTGTACCTACATGGAGATGCCTGTAAAGGACTTATCTTTGCTTGAACTACACCTCAGCAGGTATGCCAGGACAACACCCAAGCCTGTAGTTAGAGGCAGGGAAGAGAGAATAATAGCGCATCTTTTGGACTGTGAAATGTCTACATGCACCTTTCTTAAGTAAAGCATTTGAAACTTGTCCTTGCCTGGTCTGAAGTTATGGAAAGGGGTGTAATGTAAGGAACTGGTACATATACCGTATATACTCGAGTATAGGTCAATCCGAGTATAAGTCGAGGCCCTAATTTACCACCAAAAAATGGGAAAAACTTATTGACTCGAGTATAAGACGTGGGTGAAAAATGTGAGAAATGCAGCAGCTACTATGTGTCCTGTGTATATGTGCATGTGTCATGTGTATATGTGCATGTGTCATGTACCTGTGTCCTGTGCATGAGTCCTGTGCATGTGTCCTGCACGTGTGTCCTGTACCTGTGTCCTGTGTATGTGTCCTGTACCTGTGTCCTGTGTCTGTGTCCTGTGTATGTGTGCATGTGTCTGTGTCCTGTGTATGTGTGCATCTTACCTGTGCATGCCTCCGTGTGCCGCTCTGCACCGATCAGCGTGTGCTATTACTATTCGGCGGCCATTCACTGTTCAAAAGCCGCGCCTCCTCCTCGTCCGTGATAGGCAGAAAACTCAATTTCCCAGCAGTCAGTGGTCAGCCTATCACGAACATTCTCTCATCCTCATACCAGGGACGAGGATGAGAGAATGTCCGTGATAGGCTGTACACTGCTGGGAAATGGAGTTTTCTGCCTATCACAGACAAGGAGGAGGCGCGGCTTTTGAACAGTGAATGGTCGCCGAATAGTAATAGCACACGCTGGCCGCCGTCTGCCTGCATGACACGCTGATCATGTAGGCAGATGGCGGTGACTCGAGTATAAGTCGAGGGGGGCACTTTAAGCCCCAAAAAAGGGCTGAAAATCTCGACTTATACTCGAGTATATACGGTAGTTATCGAGTGGGACTTAAACACTTTGGGGTAGGAAGACATCAGTGTGGAGGGGAGTAGTGTGAAGACACAAGTGGTAACCTAGATTAACATAAGTGTAATCAGCAGCCTGTCAACTAGCACGTGCCTGTTATAGGTGGCACATGCTCTAGCAGCGAGTGAGATGGAAGGCACTCTTTCCATTAGCAGTCTGTCTCCCAGAGCAACAGAAGCGGATTCACGCCATAGAGGTTCCCATCCTGTACAGAGGTATGGAAGTTCAAGAGATAAGTTAGGTGTACATGTGGAGCCCAGGCAGAGTACATGGTGGGGCCCCACTCAGCTACTAGGGAATAGTAGTGGAACACGTTGTACAGGTGGATGTGGACATTGGCTCAGCGTGTCCCTCCTAAATGCACAAAAAAGAGAAGGTGTACATTGTCCCGGAGACCCGAGGGTTGACTGGAGAACAAGTATAGGTGTAGACAGAAAAGATATTCTCCTGTGCTCATGGTTTTAGTATAAAGTGGTAGTATTTTTAAAAAATATAATTTATTTTGAGACTAGGTTAGTGATGGGGATCGAGTTGCGGCTTTGTAAGTGTTAGTATTTTGAATTTGATTCGTTGGGTGAGTGGCAGCCAATTAAGAGATTGGCAGAGAAGGGGAGCTTAGTCCAAATGAACTATTTGAACTTCAACAAAACATGGAGATGAGCTTTAAATTTTTAAATACAACATGATACACTTATGCTGATTGCTTTTTGTTTTCTTCGTTCTGCTCATTCCATATACATAATGCTTTTTAAAAAACAATTATATGAAACGTGTAACAGAACTATAGATTTAATTACATACAAAGAAAGATATATTTCTCACTGCTGACCATTATTAATGCCCTAATCAGTTATCGCACTTCTATTACCTGTTATCATGAATTACAGTGTGACATTGTATTAATGTGTGTGAAGTCCAAATCATGCATTTAAAAGGCGGACAGATTAAAATAATTCAATTTAATGGTGCCATTTTAACAGGTTTTATCAAGTAATCAGAAGCATTTCATGGTAAGTTGTATGTTTGAAGTAGTTACTGCAGCTAACTTGTAAAATAAATCACTGAAGTGATATTGTTGGCCAATGAACTTTGTGGTTGTGCTGAAGTCGCAAAATCCCTTTCGTTTACCTGAATTTTTGTATGATTCCCTACAGCCAGATTCAGCAGAGCTTTCTTTTCACTGGTTTTTAGGCAAGCCATACCCTAGTAGAACTTTGATTTTTTTTTTGGTTTTTAAGAAAGTTTGTTCTATTTTCTAACAGTTAGTGAGATCAAATTGACATTCCTATTCAACAGCAGTGACGTCAAAGATCAAAGAAGCAGGAGGGAACAGTTTTCTCAAACAAATTAATTTCTAACAGTGTACCGGTATATATTTTTTCATTTGGTAAAATCTATTCTTTCCAAAATCGAATGTTCAAAGCAAACAAAATTTTTAAGTACTTTTAAACTACATTAATCAAGTTGTCAAATGTGAGAATTTTAATACAAATGTTTGTAGAAATGTTCATTCGATTTTCTATTAGTATAGAACCAGCTTTAGAGAGACTATACCCCCCCAAAAAATGCTCAGGACAATGTCAATTGGACGACACATGTTTAGCAGAGCTGGATTCACATGATCAGATATCTAATTATTTTTTAGTTGGAGTGATTTGCACTTTACTGTGGTTTATGCACTTTATATTAAGTGGTAAGGATAAGCCGAACACCCCCCGGTTCGGTTTGCACCAGAACTTGCGAACAGGCAAAAAGTTCAGACGAACACGCGAACACCGTTAAAGTCTATGGGACACGAACATGAAAAATCAAAAGTGCTCATTTTAAAGGCTTATATGCAAGTTATTGTCATAAAAAGTGTTTGGGGACCTGGGTCCTGCCCCAGGGGACATGAATCAATGCAAAAAAAAAAAAAAGTTTTAAAAGAGAGAGGGGAAAAAAAAAGGAAAAAGACAAAAGAAAAAAAAAAAAGTAGTAAAGTGTAGGAAGGGGAGAGAATGAGAATAGAGAAAGAGAACCACGAGAGGAAAGAAAAGGGGGGAGGGAAAGGGGGGAGAGGAGGGAGGCGGGAGGGGGCATGGGGAAAAAAAAGGAAGAAAGAAAGAGAGAGGAAAATGGGGTAAGAGGAAGCAAAAAAAGGGAAAACGAGGGGGGGGGGGGGGGGAGAAGAAAATGGGGTGAGAGGAAATGTGCAGGAGAAAGGTTAGCTTGCCTACAGAGTCTATATCATATGCTCCCTAATAGAGTGTTAAAGAAATGATGGATATCACAAACTGGGAAGGCATAATTGTAGTATGTCTCAGGTCTAAATGGGTTTTTTAAATAAAAGGTAAATTTAGTTGGAGCATTGTAAAAGATTTGTAAATTCAGATCTATAAGTAAAATTGACACTTACCCCTACCATCCCTCTTACATAAAAGAGGTATGCGGGGGAAAGAAAAAAGGAGTTTGTATTCAAATACATTGTATAAATCTTTATTGGTGTGATGTAAGATGTATCTTCTGTGAGATTTGCTCCAATACTGCTGGCAAGCTGCAAACCTCTGCCAGGTGAGGACCATTATATGTGGGGTTGATTTAATTGAGGGGAGGATTTCCCTGAGGCCGCTGCATAAGACACAGAGTGTCCCAAAAGCTCGGGGGGTGCGGGCGGGCTCTGTAATAATCTTGAGAATTCAATAGCAAGATGCCTACCCTGTAACACAAATGTCTGCAGTCTCTTTTTTCACAAAGCGATATTTTAGTAGAAGGAGAATAAGGAGTCATGTAATTTAAGATCAGGTAAGCGGAACAAAGAAAGGAAACATAAATATAGACTCATATCTGGTTACCAACTGTCATTTCTTGAGATGACACCCATTATTAATTCCATTCTTTTTATTAACAGAATAGCATAGCTTCCAACTGTTCCTGATTTCGAGGGACTGTCTCTGATTTGGAGCAATGTCCCTCTGTTCCTCTTTCCTCCTCATTTGTCCCTCATTTTGGTCTGATCTATATTGCTGTATAAAAAAATAAAAAGTGTTTCCCAGTGCTAAACCTTTCATCCAATTTCTAAATGGCTGTATATGTAAATTCCAAAAGCCAGTACAAAGGAATAGTAGTGGTAAAAAAAGCACTTGTGGGTTTAACTAAACTTTTTTTGTACAGTTCTCCTTTAACCACATGCCGACCAGTGCACAACGATATACGTCGGCACAATGGCACGGCTGGGCAAATGGGCGTACAGGTACGTCCCCTTTAAGAAGCGGCATTGTGGGCGCATATGCGCCCGCCGAGTGCTGCGTGACCACGGGTCCCGCGGACTCGATGTCTGTCGGGTGCACGTGATCGTGTCACGGAGTGTAAGAACAGGGAGATGCCTTTGTAAACAAGGCATTTCCCCATTCTGCCTAGTGACATGACGGAGATCACTACTCCCTGTCATTGGGAGCAGTGATAGCTGTCATGTGAGTAGTAGCCCATCCCCTCCACAGTTAGAATCACTCCCTAGGACACACTTAACCCCTTGATCGCCCCCTAGTGTTAACCCCTTCCCTGCCAGTGACATTTTTACAGTAATCAGTGCATTTTTATAGCACTGATTTTATGTATAAATGACAATGGTCCCAAAAATGTGTCAAAAGTTTCCGATGTGTCTGCCATAATGTCGCAGTCACGATAAAAAAAGCAGGTCGCCGCCATTACTAGTAATAAAAAATAATAATAAAAATGCCATAAAACTATCTCCTATTTTGTAGACGCTATAACTTTTGCGCAAACCAATCAATATGCGCTTATTGCGATTTTTTTTACCAAAAATATGTAGAAGAATACATATCGGCCTAAACTGAGAAAAAAATAGTTTTTTTATATATTTTTGGGGGCATAGGTGTGCGCAGCCTAATGCATTAGGGTGTGCACCCTTAAGCTCAAACACACATGCATGTGTATGTATCTACATATATATGACCCTGGCACATTGATCTCCCTGCTGGCTCAGTGAAAGAGAAAAGGATAAACACTTCTCTTATGGCAGAGCCAGTAGGAGAGAGAACTTTCCCATGTTCCTGTTGCTACACAGAACGATATCACTAATGCGCATGGGGGTATTAGGGTGTAAATAGAGAAAATTGCGCTGCGCTTAGGTATGTAACAATATATGCGTTCGCCCTATCGGTATCATATGCAAAGGTGCTATATGCATGTGATTCGGATCCACAAATAATTCCGTATATCCAGATCAAAAATGTTCTATTAAATGTCACATCCAAAGTGCAATGTGCTAATAATAAATGAATTCTGTGCGTAAATACATATGATGCTCATATGTTAATCAATTAGAGTGAAAACAGCTTTGCAAAACTCAATGTGCCAAAGGAATGCACCAAAGTGCCATGCGTATTAAATCCAAAGTGCAGTGTGCAAATAATGAACTCTACATATACATATATATAATACACCCACATTGATCAATAATGTTCAATAGAAATCCAAATGAAAAAAATCTAGATGAAAAAAATCTAAATGAAAAAAGCATGCACTATAAACAGAGTATCTTATACATATCACATGCAAAACTTCAATAAATCATACAGGTGACAGGTGATATATAAAAAAATATATAAAAAAATATATGAGTGATATGCGATGCTTGAGACAATAATTGTCCTTATCCGTAAAGAAATCATCCAAGATAGCATCACACAGCAATGTGCAGTGAAAGGTTCCAAAGGTGAACTAAAGTGCATAAGAGTGTTTCACAGAAAAATCCAATTGCTGAACCACATTGCCCAGATCATGCCGTGATGTGCCTCGGTGACCTCCAAAGTAGTTGCGCTCACTTTAGAGCGTGTGACACAGGGTTTAGCTGCGTCAATACACGCTATGGAGCCATCCCTGGGCTCAGTATTAGGACAACAGATGATCTCCAACCAGGCTCTTTAAGGCTCCACAGGCATCAAACCAATAAAAAAGAAGGGACTATATAGTATAATATCGCCAGACACTTTATTTAAAACATATAAAATCCAATCCCCACACTGGGGTACTCACATTTTACAGGTGCTTTGTGTGCACCAAACAATACAGGCAGAATATCGCTAAACGGCGTGCTGTGGGGTGTCAGAAATCCCCAGCCCAGCTCTGTGCTGATCGCTCCGCCCTGGCCCCTCCCCTACGCGTCTTCGACACAGGGAATCACGTGTCTTCATCAGGGGGGTGCCTGGGCACACCCTAAACACCCTGCGTGCAAGCCTATGCATGGTCCTAAGTATTCAGACCCTTTGCTCAGTATTTATTAGAAGCACCCTTTTGATCTAATACAGCCATGAGTCTTTTTGGGAAAGATGCAACAAGTTTTTCACACCTGGATTTGGGGATCCTCTGCCATTCCTCCTTGCAGATCCTCTCCAGTTCTGTCAGGCTGGATGGTAAACGTTGGTGGACAGCCATTTTTAGGTCTCCCCAGAGATGCTCAATTGGGTTTAAGTCAGGGCTCCTTCTGGGCTATTCAAGAACAGTCGCGGAGTTGTTGTGAAGCCACTCCTTCGTTATTTTAGCTGTGTGCTTAGGGTCATTGTCTTGTTGGAAGGTAAACTTTCGGCCCAGTCTGAGGTCCCGAGTACTCTGGAGAAGGTTTTCGTCCAGGATATCCCTGTACTTGGCTGCATTCATCTTTCCCTCAATTGCAACCAGTCGTCCTTTCCTTGCAGCTGAAAAACACCCCCACAGCATGATGCTGCCACCACCATGCTTCACTGTTGGGACTGTATTGGACAGGTGATGAGCAGTGCCTGGTTTTCTCCACATATACCACTTAGAATTAAGGGCAAAAAGTTTCTCATCAGACCAAAGAATCTTATTTCTCAACATCTTGGAGTCCTTCAGGTGTTTTTTAGCAAACTCCATGCGGGCTTTCATGTGTCTTACACTGAGGAGAGGCTTCCGTCGGGCCACTCTGCCATAAAGCCCTGACTGGTGAATGGCTGCAGTGATGGTTGACTTTCTACAACTTTCTCCTATCTCCCGACTGCATCTCTGGAGCTCAGCCACAGTGATCTTTGGGTTCTTCTTTACCTCTCTCACCAAGGCTCTTCTGCCCCGATAGCTCAGTTTGGCCGGACGGCCAGCTCTAGGAAGGGTTCTGGTCATCCCAAACATCTTCCATTTAAGGATTATGGAGGCCACTCTGCTCTTAGGAACCTTAAGTGCAGCAGAATTTTTTTTGTAACCTTGGCCAGATATGTGCCCTGCCACAATTCTGTCTCTGAGCTCTTCAGGCAGTTCCTTTGACCTCATGATTCTCATTTGCTCTGACATGCACTGTGAGCTGTAAGGTCTTATATAGACAGGTGTGTGGCTTTCCTAATCAAGTCCAATCAGTATAATCAAACACATCTGGACTCAAATGAAGGTGTAGAACCATCTCAAGGATGTTTAGAAGAAATGGACAGCACCTGAGTTAAATATACGAGTGTCACAGCAAAGGGTCTGAATACTTAGGACCATGTGATATTTCAGTTTTTCTTTTTTAATAAATCTGCAAAAATGTCAACAATTCTGTGTTTTTTCTGTCAATATGGGATGCTGTGTGTACATTAATGAGAAGTACACCCCTCACATTTTTGTACATATGTTATTATATCTTTTCATGTGACAACACTGAAGAAATTACACTTTGCTACAATGTAAAGTAGTGAGTGTACAGCTTGTATAACTGTAAATTTGCTGTCCCCTCAAAATAAATCAACATACAGCCATTCATGTCTAAACCGCTGGCAACAAAAGTGAGTACACCCCTAAGTGAAAATGTCCAGATTGGGCCCAAAGTGTCAATATTTTGTGTGGCCACCATTATTTTCCAGCACTGCCTTCACAGGTTGCCACTGGAGTTCTCTTCCACTCCTCCATGATGACATCACAGAGCTGGTGGATGTTAGAGACCTTGCGCTCCTCCACCTTCCATTTGAGGATGCTCCATAGATGATCAATAGGGTTTAGGTCTGGAGACATGCTTGGTCAGTCCATCAGCTTTACCCCCAGCTGCTTTAGCAAGGCAGTGGTTATCATGTTGGAATACTGCCCTGCAACCCAGTCTCTGAAGGGAGGGGATCATGCTCTGCTTCAGTATGTCACAGTACATATTGGCATTCATGGTTACCTCAATGAACTGTAGCTCCCCAGTGCCGGCAGCACACATGCTGCCCCAGACCATGACACTCCCACCACCATGCTTGACTGTAGGCAAGACACACTTGTCTTTGTACTTCTCATTTGGTTGCCGCCACACACGCTTGACACCATCTGAACCAAACAAGTTTATCTTGGTCTCATCAGACCACAGGACATGGTTCCAGTAATCCATGTCCTTAGTCTGCTTGTCTTCAGCAAACTGTTTGCAGGCTTACTTGTGCATCATCTTTAGAAGAGGCTTCCTTCTGGGATGACAGCCATGCAGACCAATTTGAAGCAGTGTGTGGCGTATGGTCTGAGCACTGACAGGCTGACCCTCCACCCCTTCAACCTCTGCAACAATGCTGGCAGCACTCATATGTCTATTTCCCAAAGACAACCTCTGGATATGACGCTGAGCACGTACACTCAGCTTCTTTGGTCGACCATGGCGAGGCCTGTTCTGAGTGCAACCTGTCCTGTTAAACCACTGTATGATCTTAGTCACCGTGCTGCAGCTCAGTTTCAGGGTCTTAGTAATCTTCTTATAGCCTAGGCCATATTTATGTAAAGCAACAATTCTTTTTTTCAGATCCTCAGAGAGTTCTTTGTCATGAGGTGCCATGTTGAGTCACATGACACCGCGGAGGGAAAATGGCTAATTGGGCCCAACTTTGACATTTTCACTTAGGGGTGTACTCACTTTTGTTGCCAGCGGCTTAGACATTAATGGCTGTGTGTTGAGTTATTTTGAGGGGACAGCAAATTTACACTGTTATACAAGCTGTACACTCACTACTTTAGTAGCAAAGTGTCATTTCTTCAGTGTTGTCACAAGAAAATATATAATAAAATATTTACAAAAATGTGAGGGGTGTACTTACTTTTGTGAGATACTGTATGTGTGTGCATGTACTGTATGTAATTGAGCATACATTTATATCTCAGTATCTGTATGTATTTAAGTGTGTGTTTATGCATGTGATTAATTCAACATTTATATAACTGAGTACGTAATTTATTATCCTGCTTTGATGTGAACATCTGATAATTCATACAATTACTAATAATTCCCCTATATACAGGCCATACTACACCAGGAGACCTCCCCCCACCCCTCAAAATTACACTGGGAGGCTCCCCACCAAACATTACACACACCTGCACTATGTACACTATATTGTACATTACACACGCCTGCACTATATACACTATATTGCACATTACACACCCCTGCACTATAAACACTATATTGTACATTACACACGCCTGCACTATATATTCTGTATTGCACATTACACACCCCTGAACTATATATACTACAGTATATTGCACATTACACACACCTGCACTATATGCAGTTGGCTACACTCACTGTTCACTGCTGCGCGTGCCGCATTACTACTCTCCTAGGGCACACAGAGGTGTCCCAGGTATTTTTTACAATCTCATAGTGTATGCTAAAAAAAAAAATGCCAAGCCCCACTGAAGTGTTCGGGTTTGGCTCAAAGAAAAGGTGGCAACCCTACTCCCCACCTTATAGTAAAATAACGGCGGGCGGCATGCGCTCTTGTTTTGGGAAGACGTCATATGACGGTGCCCCAGAACGGCCAGACTCGTGTGCCCTAGCATACAATGCGACCCTGATCTCGGTAAAGAGCCAATGACGCGGCTCTTTACCGATGTGAACGGCTGTGTCCAATCACAGCCGGTCATATCTAAACAAGGAAGTGCCGTTTATCAGCTCTCCTCGCCTCACACTGACAGAGTGTTTGGCGAGGAGACCCGATCAGTGGCAGCTCCTCGCAGGGGAGGTGTGTACAGTTAATCAGGGCACTGATCATCAGTGCCCTGTTTACAGTACAGCCCCAGCAGTACCCATCAGTGACACCAATCAGTGCCCATCAATGACACCAATCAGTGCCCATCGGTGACACCAATCAGTGCCCATCAATGACACCAATCAGTGCCCATTAGTGATGCCAGTCCGTGCTGCCTTTCAGTGCCCATCAGTGCCTGCTCATCTGTGCTGCCTATCAGTATCCATCAGTGCCGCCTATCAGTGCCCACCAGTGCCGCCTATCAATGCCCACCAGTGCCACTTATCAGTGCCACCTATCAGTGCCCACCAGTACCGCCTATCAGTGCCGCCTATCAGTACTCATCAGTGGTACCTATCAGTGCAGCCTCATATCAGTGCACAAGGAGAAAAAATACTTATTTACAAAATTTACTGACAGAAGAAAAACTTTTTTTTTGTCTTTTTTTTTTTTTTTTTTAGTAAAAAATTAAAAACCCAGCAGCGATTAATGTTCTTCGTGGTTTTATGCGAATAAAGGCATTTTGATCCCAGTTTGGTGTGCAGCTATCCGGACTTTCCATTCATTAAAATAAATACTTAATGAAATATTACCAAGAAAACACATGTAGTGAGGAGCAGCGCAACACCTTTTTATGGTTTATTATACTTGATTTTGATGTGGAAACACATTAGGGTGTTTTGCAGTGATTTTAGTTTTACATTTTGATCCATACATTTCAGTATTTTCTCCAAATGGTCCTAACTGTCCTACTTCGTGTCTCAATGTTTACTATATACTTGGGGATTACTGATAGGGAGATATGTGTTCCTCTATGTGTTTCTTAAACCAACAGTCTACTTCCTCAGGAGGAGTGTGGGAGATGAATATCTAAATGAACACAAAATACATACATTTTTCCTGTGCGTTTATTATTTAGTGCTTCCAGGAGATAAAAAAATATGGTTTGAGGCAACCAGTTGATAAGATGGCATGGTTGGATTTAGACCCCCCCCCCCCCCCCCCCCATTCCAGCCCAAATGTATACCTTTTTTTTGTTGCAAGGTCATTTCATAAATGGAATAAAAGTGTAGAGAATGACTTGATGTGTCATATGATATGTGGGTTACAATGCCAGTAGCTGGGCCTCAATTCCATGTTTGCACATAACAATCTCACTAGTTGTAGCTAGCTTGTGTATTTGTGATTTGACATTTTTATATAAATATATGTATAAAAATAATGATTTTCCTTCAGCTGTCCTGTTGCTAGCTATCCATATGTAAAATACAACCAACCTGTTGACATAATCCAAACCAAATTGACAGACATCTGAACATTGGATTGAGTAGTCTGTTTGTCAGATGACTCAATAAATTGTTCCAAGGCTTTGAAGACAGTGAGCAGTTCCTGCCTTGGAGCTTCTGTGTAGACAATGGATTGGCATTGTTTGCTACCACACTGGATGGTGATGGTGATTATTTTAAACATCTGGATAAGAGGGATTGGGGACATCCTGGACAATCCATAGGGGCGTATGGTGAAGAGGGAATGGGGACATATTGGCAATCCATGACGATAGAATTAGGAAATTAGCTATAGCTGCTTCATAGCACCTTTGGCGCTGGAGTAATTAAAGTGGTGTTCCGGCGGAAATTATACTTTTTAAATAAAAATACCCCTATAATACACAAGCTTAATGTATTCTAGTAAAGTTAGTCTGTAAACTAAGGTCTGTTTTGTTAGTTTATAGCAGTAGTTTGTTATTTTATAAACTTACAGCAGGCCGTGGCCATCTTAAGTTTGGGCATCTGAAGCCAGACTGTATTTCTTCCTGGATCTCATCCTTGCAGATCTCGCACATGCTCAGTGCAGCACAAGCAGTGTAATAGGTTTCAGGTCAGTTTCCATAGCAACGGCAGTGTCAGAGGAAGTTGCCGCCCCTTCCCAGAAGGCATTGCAAACAGGAAATGAGGCAATGGGCCGCGGCCAGGGAGGAGGAAGTGAAAAATTAAAAAAACAGTTTAGTGAGGGATGCTGAAGAGTTGTAAAAATGAGTGGAACTCCACTTTAACTCCACAGCAGCTCTGGAGATGAACATTTTGTATAGGTTTTCAGGACAATGGAGGCAAATTGGATCATGTTAGCATATTGGATCATGCTATATTACAGGGGTCTTGAATTAAAATTCAAGGAGGTCCGGTTGCTAAAATAGACTTTGGGCTGAGGTCCGAATCTCAAGTCTGTGCCATGACTCAGAAAGATTGTAGTCACTGTATGTCTATCAAAAAATGAGAAATGTACAATTTTCATAGCATTACAACAATATTTATTGTCAAGTTTCAGTTACAACATCAACCAGCTGGAAGTAGAATAGCTTTACATTTGCTCTTGTCTTTGTATGGAAAACAACTATCTTTAACATAAACAACATGGAAATAAATCAATACCTCTTTAATAAAACATAAAAAGCATATCCATTTTTCAAGTAAAAGAAAATAGCACCTGCTGACTTAAACAACTAAAGGTGTCAATTTGAAAAAGTGCACAATTTATCCTCCGTTTTATTAAACTTTTTTTTTTTTTTACCACCCAAAAACCTTCCCTGTCTAGTAAGAAAAGTGGGCTTTTGATTGCCCTGCCAGTAGTTTGAATCTTTGCTTAATTTGAGTTACTGCCATTCTCATGCACATTTGTAGGTGCTCATTGGTGAGCCTCGAACGATGCTTAGTTTTAATAATGTTCATAGTGGAGAAAGCTGACTCACAGCTCTACGTAGATCCAAACATGGTCAAGGTGTGCAGTACTACTTTGATTAGACAGAGGAAATCAGTCTTGGGCACAGTCTGTAGCCAGAAGTTAGCAGGATCAGTTCCTCCAAAGTGCTCTCTCAGTGCTACATTTGTTTACAGAGCAATCATTTCTGTCTGTAGAGAACCCTCATGTGCCCACTAGAAGGTCTGCATCACCTCCTTTGAAAACACTCCGACATCTTTAATGAGAAAAGGATTTTCGGATGAACAGGGGGATCTGCTGTCCAAGACTGAAGCTGTCAAACTTTTTAGTGAAGTTTCCAGTTTATTTATGAAGTCAACAAAAAGAGAAACCTCTCTCTTTCCTTGAATCTGTTCTTTCACCTTTGTGAAATGCAAGCACTCTCCTTGAAGATTTTCCCTGAACAAATCCAGTTTTCTCTGGAAGGAGCAGACAGTGGTCATCAAATCACAGATGGAATTGTTCTTTCCCTGGAGCTTTAAATTGAGTTCATTAAGGTGTGGTGTTATGTCCACTAGGAAAGCGATATTATCCATTGTGCTCTCATCTTGTAAAAACAGTGAAAACCGTTTTGCTTTCTGACTTTTGAGTTGCACTAAGAAAGCCGCTACTTCTGTTCGAATGGACCAAAAGCGCTCCAATACATTGCCTTTCCTCAGCCATCTAACATTGTTGTGAAGAAAAAGGTCATTTGCATTTGCCTCAACTTCTTTAAGAAACTCTCTTAGTAAACGATGTACACGGGTTCGAGCATACCCTGAGGACGTTGATGAGTTTCATTATTGTGTCCATGATTTCTGCAAACTTTTCTGATAGACTGGAACACAGGACAGTCTGGTGAATGATTCAGTGGTAACCAATAAGGTCAGGGTTGTCCTCCTTCAGTCGTGCCACAGCTCCGCTCTCCTTTCCAAAGAAGGCAGGGGCACCATCTGTGGTGACTGAGACCACTTGTTTCAGATCTATCTTCCTCTTTCTCAGAATCTCCTTAATGGCCTCATATATGTCTTGTCCATTTGTGTGGATCTCAAGCGGTGTTACACCTAGCAGGTCCTCACAGAGTTCATTTGTTTCTTCTGTAAAAAAATCTTACATACACCAAAAGCTGGGCACTATCAGTTATATCTGTTGATTCGATCAAGACATAATAATATCAAATAACTTTTATTACATTTTTTTTTTAAATTGTTAAAACATTAAGAATAAAATCAATTTGAAATTGATATAGCTCTAGTTAACTTGACCAATTAATTGATATCTCTGTTACGATTTTGTCAAGAGGTCGATGCGTTTCACAACGGCTTCCTCAGGACCTTAGTGTCTTGTTAGAGACAAGACTATAGTGCCTTGTTAGAGACAAGACTATAGAGACCCTGTTCAAAAAAGAAAACATAACTATTATGCAAATTACAATTGGATAAAAATGCAGCATAACCACTTCAATATACCACCCCCATATATATGTATATAGCGGTAAACAATGCATAGAGAGCCACAAGTGTGAAGAAAGAGCCCTCAGAGAATGGCATGCCAAGTGTCCATCAGTAGCAACCCAATCGTCAATGTCTTCCAATAATAAATGTATAGACAAAAAAGAATACACCGAGTAATCCTATTCTGAAAAATAATAACAAGAATAATAAGAATGGGATTGATTGGCTGCCTTAAAGAATAGATGGGGTGCTGGAGGGTGTGGCGGCTACAGCAATATAATACTTACTAGAACTGGGATCATAAAAGGGGAACAGAAGGAATCATCCTTATCCCAAAGTATAAACAGGAAAACATAGTATCTGGTTTCTCAACGTGACACCTATAGGGTCTAAATGAGACGCACTATCAATATTCCACACAATGAATAAATCCACTTCAAATTCCCACAGACCAAAAAACACAAAAATATACCTTAATGGTATTCAAGATGTTGATCAATAGTGGTATTAAATCTGGATCACTAGCGGCTCCTTTAAAAGATGGTATGGAGAATAGAGTCTAAAACATGGTAAAAGAAGATTATGTAATCCATTAGTTCCATTTCCACAACAATACCCAAGAGTTCAACAGCCGCCACCTGCTCACTTACCTGCTAACTTATGTCCAAATATCTGTATAAAGTTGATTGTACTAGATAACAAAAATCGCTATTCTAGTCCACCTCCTATCACTTAGCCAGTGACTCTAAAACATATAGACGCATATATAGTCCATAAGCTGTAATCAACTTGTCTAATAAAGTCTACAATAGCCACATTGATGTACTTTACAGATATGCAGCACTCACCTCCAAAGACTCCAACTAAACAACACAGCAGCATCCATTGCTAGTGTCTAAAAACTGAGCTAATATAGCCAGGATATGGCACCAAAGCAGCGTCCTAATTATGATGGATAACAGCTGTAGTGATGGGATGGCATTCAATAGTCTCAGAAACTCCCATACGCAGCTGTCCAAGTGTCAATCCGCCACCGTGCCCAGCACAGCGCATGCGCCGCACGCCACCCCTGGCCCAAAACAAACCGAAAATACGTGCATGTGCAGTAGAGTGGAGATTCCAGGTAAGCTGTGCGACTCAGGAGTGTTTGTAACGCCACGGCAAACTGATCCATGCGGTGATCCAGTTCATCCAATTTGGAAAAAAAAAACATGAAATCAGGCCGAGACAGAAGTACAGTTAAATCACACTTGTTTAATAATAAAAGTAAAAAGAACAAACGTAGTAAAAACATAGCCAAAGTTCAGTAACCGGAATGGATAGTCAGCCAAGCCAGGAGTCAGGGATCAATGTAGTGGAACAGCAAGCAGGATCTGGTGCCAGAAGGGATGTCAGCAAATCAAGTCTTGAACAGGATCACAGGAGATAGTTTCTGTGATGTTGACCAAGGCAAAGGTAGAGCTCCTCTGGACTGGACGGCTTAAGTAGGCAGGACTGGCGAGCAGGATATCATCAACAGCTGAGTAACTGTGGAGAGATAGGAGCTGGCATTTAGCCGACAGCTGAGCGGCCAGCTCAGAGAAGGAAGGGCTGAGCCCAACCCTGACAGCAGAGGGGTGGAGCATGCATGTGACGCCATGCTCGACCGGGCGCTCTTGTGACAGAAAACCAGGAGCTGTGAGTAGCAGGGGGGCGGGGCACGCACATGACGTCACACCCGGCTGGGAGGGAGAGTCGCGGTCAGGAGGAGGAGGACACACACGCAATGTCACTAGTTGCTGGGAAACCCGCCGTCCCAGCAAACCAGTGACTGCTACTACACTGGTGAGCTGGCGGTCCTGGCAGGAGCACCGCTCGCTCTGTTCTCGGACCGCGGGCCACCATTTAATGACTGCTGCTATATTAGATCAACTGTGCATATAGAATTGTGTTGAGGTTTCAATTTGTGTGTGTTTTTGGTATTTTTTTGAAGGTTTACCTGGATGGTCTTTTTTCAACTAGATTAAAGTAGTTGTAAACCTCAGACATGAAATATGAACAAAGCATACCCTCTCTTTAGTGTGTACTTGTCTCAATTAAAAGCATGAAGTGTCATTTCTGTCTGCTGCTTTGTTCCTCTGCTATCACCATGAATTACTTCTGACAATTCTTCCTGACACCATGAGAAAAAAGGTGACAGGAGAGGGAGGGCCAGCTGATTGACAGCCCTATCTCAGTTGCTGTAAATTGTGTGGAGGGGGGTGCCTCTTCCCTCCAATCAGATATCAGAGCTCTCCTCACTGAGCTCTGTAGAGTATAATTTCAGCTCTTTGCTCCCTTCATTTTGAACTCTCAGACAAGCTTCAAAATTCAGCACTTTGAATGCATGTAGGAGAAAGACGGCTGTGGACAGACAGGTACAACTTATAGGAGAAAGTGTTTTATCCCTGTATATAACCTGAGGCCAGTCACGTCACTGGGTATATGTGAGGGTTTACAACCAATTTAACTACTCTATGTTGTCAAAAGCAGGGCTTTTTTCAGCGGGAACGCGGGGGAACGTAGTTCCGGCACCTCTTGGACTGACTGTATGTAATGACAAGGGGTGCTGGGGTGTGCTGCAGAGTATTAATGCTCACTGCTGGGGATCTATTTTTGCAAGGGAGGTCTATTGTTGCTGGTGGGGGTCTTATGTTGCTGGGAGGGGTCATTGGTCGCTGGAAAAGATCTACTATTGGGGGAGGGGTCTATTGTTGATGGCAGCCAGACAGACTATTAATGCTGGCTGTGCAGAGATCTGTTGATGCTGCCGGGAGTCTATTGTTGCTGGCGGGGAAATTTTGTTGTGGTTGGTCCATTATTGTTAGGGGGGATCTATTGTTGCTGGCTGCAGGGGACTATTTTACTGCTTTTCTTGATATCATTACCAAATTCCATGCAAATTACTTAGCACCTCAAAATGATACTTGGTTCTATATTGTCTAAAAGGGACGGTACTGGGAGGTGGGTAGGGGCGGAGAAAAGGGGTGACTCGGAAAGGGGGAGTTCCTGCACCTATTGTCTGAGAAAAAAAGCCCTGGTCAAAAGTATTGAAACACTTGCCTTTACACACATGAACTTTAATGGCATCCCAGTCTTAGTCTGTAGGGTTCAATTTTAAGTTGGCCCACCCTTTGCAGCTATAACAGGTTCAACTCTTCTGGGAAGGGTGTCCACAAGGTTTAGGAGTGTGTCTATGGGAATGTTTGACCATTCTTCCAGGAGCGCATTTGTGAGGTCAGGCACTGATGTTGGACGAGAAGGCCTGGCTCGCAGTCTCCACTCCAATTCATCCCAAAGGTGTTCTATTTGGTTGAGGTCAGGACTCTGTGCAGGCCAGTCAAGTTCCTCCACCCCAAACTCGCTCATCCATGTCTTTATGGACCTTGCTTTATGCACTGGCCCAAATCATTTGGTGGAGGGGGGATAATGGTGTGGGTTTTTTTTTTTTTTCAGGGGTTGGGCTCTGCCCTTAGTTCCATTGAAGGGAACTCTTAAGGCATCCGCATACCAAGACATTTTGAACAATTTCAAACTCCCAATTTTGTGGGAACTGTTTGGGGATGGCCTCTTCCTGTTCCAACATGACAACGCACCAGTGCACAAAGCAAGGTTATAAAAGACATGGATGAGCAAGTTTGGGATGGAGAAACTTGACTGGCCTGCACAGAGTCCTGACCTCAACCCGATAGATCACTTTTGGGATGAATTAGATTGGAGACAGGGAGCCAGGCCTTTGCGTCCAAATTAGTGCCTGATCTCACAAATGCGCTTCTAGAAGAATGGTCAAACATTCCTATAAACCTCCTGGACTGCCTTCCTAGAAGAGTTGAAGCTGTTATAGCTGCAAAGGGTGGGCCAACTCAATATTGAACCCTACGGACTAAGACTGGGATGTCATTAAAGTTCATGTGCCTGTAAAGGCAGGCGTCCCAATACTTTTGACATTATAGTGTGTGTAACTATAGTATCATTAATATGGGAATCACAATCTAGATGGAGACTGATGGAGTCATTCTGGAGTTGGCGTTGGCAACAGAGAAAACTGCCAACCATATAATGGATAGTGTCTGCTTTTTTAACCACTTGACGTCAAAAGAAAGCTCTATTTGTGGGAAAAAAATGATAAAAACTGAATTTGGGTACAGTGTAGCATGACCGCGCAATTGTCATTCAAAGTGCCTCAGTGCTGAAAGCTGAAAATTGGTCTGGACAGGAGGGGGGTTTAAGTGTCCAGTAAGCAAGTGGATAAAGTCCCCCCCCCCCCCCCCGGTACAGCTTTCTATTATATGCATGTTTGTATACTTGTCCCTAACCACAAAATGTTCTACAGTTTTGCAGTAGCTTATAATAAAAAGCAAACAGCAGAAAGAAAAGCAAAGCAGTGAATTGTTATGACTCAGACTATTTATGTAAACTTGAGCATCCTTGAGATTCAGAACCTATTGTGTGGGTATACATTTATTCTTCCCGTTCTTCTTTAGCTATAGAGCAACAATAGCCAACTTGCAGCCTCAAAAGTCTGTATGAGATAAAACAGACAATGGGGTTTATATACTAAAGAAAAATCCACTTTGTACTACAAGTGCACTTGGAAGTGCAGTCACTGTAGATCTGAGAGGGACATGCAAAGAAAATATAAAACAGCATTTTTGCTTGTACATGATTGGATGATGAAGCCAGCAGAGCTTCCCCTCATTTCAGATCTTCCCCTCAGATCTAAAGTGACTGCACTTCCAAGTGCACCTGCAGTGCATCCGTAGTGTAAAGTGGATTTGCCTTTAGTAAATTAACCTCATCATCCGTAAACCTTGGAACTTATATTTCAGTTTTATATAGATCTTGGCTTCTTTGCTAACCCAGTGGATATTCTTATCTTTCAAGAACTCTGATGAGGAAAATCTTGCATCAAAACTCTGAGCTTCTGCAGACACTATGAGAAACTTCACCTCTTGCTGAGACATTCAACCCCAACGAGGTCTAATCTTTGGTTTCTCTTTAAGCGATACAAGAAGCCATTGGGTGATGCAGCCCACCATGATCCATATATTGATGAAAACATTGGGGGTTATTTACTAAAGGCAAATCCACTTTGCACTACAAGTGCAAACTACAAGTGCAAAGTGCACTTGGAAGTGCAGTCGCTGTAGATCCGAGGGGGACATGCAAGGAAAATAAAAAACAGCATTTTAGCTTGTACACGATTGGATAATAAAATCAGAAGAGTTCCCCTCATTTCAGATCTACCCCCCAGATTTACAGCGAGCGCACTTCCAAGTGCACTTTCAGTGCAATTTCAAGTGTAGTTTGCACTTGTAGTGCAAAGTGGATTTGCCTTTTGTAAATAACCCCCATTGTTTTCAATTCCAGCCAATTTTTGTTTAGGTTTGAATAGAAAGTGTAATGCCTCGTACACACGATCGGACTTTCTGCCAACAAAACCGTGGAATTTTGTCCGAAGGGCGTTGGCTCAAACTTGTCTTGCATTCTAATGGTCACACAAATGTTGGCCAACAATTACGAATGTAGTGACGTACCACATGGTTTTTCAGCTCTTTCGCGCCACCCTTTGGGCTCCTTCTGCTAATAGTACAAGTTTGGTGAGTGTTGATTCGCACTTTTCATTTCGCACTCTTCAGTTCGCGCTTTTCAGTTCCTTTTGGAACGGCCGTTCGTCAACCAGACATGTTGCGGAATCGGATGAGATAATGGGGGTTATTTACGAAAGGCAAATCCACTTTGCACTACAAGTGCAAACTACAAGTGCAAACTGAAAGTGCACTTGGAAGTGCAGTCGCTGTAAATCTGAGGAGTAGATCTGAAATGAGGGGAAGCTCTGCTGATTTTATCATCCAATCATGTACAAGCTAAAATGCTGTTTTTTTATTTCCTTGCATGTCCCCCTCGGATCTACAGTGACTTTACTTCCAAGTGCACTTGCAGTGCAAAGTGGATTTTCCTTTAGTAAATAACCCCCTATGTGTTTTACTTCAAATGACAGTTTGGGAGTAGGCAGTTACATTTTAAAAAAATATAAAGTAAAATTAACAAGGGACACCAACATAGTTGCATCTTTGATCTTAAAAACTACAGGATAATGGTGTTGTGGTAACTTGCCCAAATAAAAAAAAAAAACCCATAATAATATTATTCTTGATATCACTAGGAACAAAATAGCCTTTGAAAATTTGTTTGCAATAACTCCATCATTATCACCAGCATAGCAGCTTCATTATTATCTAGGGCTGAAGCGATTAACCGATATTATCAAAATAATCGATAATGAAAATCGTTGTCAACGATTTTCATTATCGATTAGTTGGTCCGCACCTTCCTCCTGTCCGTCCATTAAATAAATCCTCCCTCCTGTGTCCTCCTGTGTACTCTGCGCCGCCGTCTGTGACCAGGCACGTCCGCGGCGCCGCACGTCCACGGTGCGCCTCTTCTCCTCCTCGCTGACGTCATCCCCACTGATCTTCTCAGTCCCGCCCGCTGCTGCCTTGAGGGAACAGAGAGGTGAGGGCGAGAAGCTGTGAGGAGAGCCGAGCTGGCGAGCTGCACATTTTGAAAGGTAGCGGCTAATATATAACACAGTAAAAACATAGCTACATAGTACAACATTCGTTTTATGACCAGTGCCCCATCCTAACAGTATTCCTGGGGGGGGAGTGCCCCATCATTGGTGTTCCGGGGGGTGGCTGGAATAGTAGTGCCCCATCATTGGTTTTCCTGGGAGGGGGGAATAGTCATAGTGCCCCATTGGTGTTCCTGGGAGGGGGAGGGGGGAATAGTGCCCCATCAGTGTTCCTAGGGGGGGGAATAGTGCCCCATCATTGGTGTTCCCAGGAGGAATAGCACCCCATCATTGGTGTTCCTGGGAGGAAAAGCGCCCCATCATTGTTGTTCCTGGGAGGAATAGCGCCCCGTCATTTGGTGTCTCCGGGAGGAAAAGCGCCCCATCATTGGTGTTCCCAGGAGGAATAGCGCCCCATCATTGGTGTTCCCGGGAGGAATAGTGCCCCATCATTGGTGTTCCCGGGAGGAATAGTGCCCCATCATTGGTGTTCCCGGGAGGAATAGCACCCCACCATTGGTGTCCCTGGGAGGAATAGTGCCCCTTTTTTATGATTTTATCCGATTAATCGAAAAAATAAATAAAAATAATCGGCTGATTAATTGATTAATCGTTGCAGCCCTATTATTATCCCAATAAAGAAGAAGAGAATTGTGCCTGAGTTCGGCCCTGAAATTGAGGCAAAGATGCAATGCGTTTCTGTGCAGTGCGCTCCGCAGCCGCCCCGGAGACATGTGAACCGGCTTCATAGAGAGCCGGTCACATTCTCCTGCTATGCGAATTGGATGCGGGCTATCCAATTCACATAGGTGTGAACCCAGCCTAAAAATCATAATTTATTTTTAAAAAATTACTTAAAACTCCCAAATATTATTTATGTTTTTTTAGCAGAGACCCTAGGGAATAACATGGCGGTCGTTGCAACTTTTTATGTTACACGGTATTTGCACAGCAATTTTTCAAATGCGTTAGCTTTTGGGAAAAAAAACTGTTTCATGAATTAAAGAAAAAAAAAACAAAACACTAAGGTTAGCCTGATTTTTTTGTATAATGTAAAAGATGTTATGCCGAGTAAATAGATACCTAACATGTCACGCTTTAAAATTGCGCACACTCGCGGAATGGCGCCAAACTACGGTACCTAAATATCTCCATAGGCGACGCTTTAAAATTCTTTACAGGTTACCTGTTTAGAGTTACAGAGGGCTAGAATTATTGTTCTCGCTTTAATGTTCGCAGGAATAACTCACATGTGTGGTTTGAATGCCGTTTACATATGCGGTCACGACCGATGTATGTGTTTGCTTCTGCGGGGACAGGGGCGCGTTCATTTTTTTTTAATGTTTATTTTATTGTTTATTTTTACACTTTCCCTTTAAATTTTAATTTTTTTTTCCTATTACAAGGAATATAAACATCCCTTGTAATAGAAATAGGGCATGACAGGTCCTCTTTACAGAGAGATGTGGGGTCTATAAGACACCACATCTCTACTCTAGCCTGGAAAGCCCGAGATCAAAAAAAAAAAAAAAGCAATTTCAGCCTTTCTAGGTAAAAAATTGTCAGTGTTTACATCTGCCTAGGCCGAACGTGACAAATCTCCAACCACCTCACTTCTGTGACTCTCCAGCAGCAATAATTGGAGATTTGTACAAGTTGGCTGTTTTCACAAAACATCGGCAGCGTATACAATGTGGTACACGGTATTATGAGTGGACTGTAATGCCCTGTACACACGGTCAGACATTGATCGGACATTCCGACCACAAAATCCATGGATTTTTTCTGACGGATGTTGGCTCAAACTTGTCTTGCATACACACGGTCACACAAAGTTGTCGGAAAATCTGATCATTCTGAACGCGTTGACGTAAAACACATACGTCTGGACTATAACCGGGGCAGTAGCCAATAGCTTTTGTCTCCTAATTTATTCTGAGCATGTGTGGCACTTTGTGCATCGGATTTGTGTACACACGATCAGAATTTCCGACAACAGATTTTGTTGTTGGAAAATTTAATAGCAAGCTCTCAAACTTTATGTGTCGGAAATTCCGATGGAAAATGTGTGATGGAGCCCACACATGGTCGGAATTTCCGACAACAAGGTCCTATCACACATTTTCCGTTGGAAAATCCGACCATGTGTACAGGGCATTAGTCTGCGTGCTAATAACCAACAACATGAGAGCCTCCAAGGCGGTGACAACTTTTTTCCTCCTTACCTGATGTTCTGTCCAAGCAGCCAACTCCTTGTGTACCTTAGTGTATACACTGCCGGTGCTCTCTGAAAACAGCCAACACGTTGAAATCTTCAATTTTTGCTTGTGGAGACTCACAGAAGGGACGTGGTTGGAGATTTTGGCAAGTTGGAGTTTTCGGCAGAACACCGGGGGGGCCATCTGGTCCACAGTATTCTCTATGGTAAACAGTCGCCTCCTGCCGATTCATCAAGTGGCTGAACAGCCCCTATGATTGTTTTTATAGTGGAGGGAATCACTGGCAGAAAAGAATAAAATCTGAATGAAGCCTACAGCTGCAGGCATCATTTAGATATCACCACTAGGGATGAGCCGAACACCTCCCGGTTCGGTTCGCACCAGAACATGCGCACAGACAAAAAATTTGTGCCAACATGCGAACACTATTAAAGTCTATGGGACACGAACGTGAAAAACCAAAAATGCTTGTTTTAGAGGCTTATATGCAAGTTATTGCCATAAAAAGTGTTTGGGGACCTGGGTCCTGCTCCAGGGGACATGTATCAATGCAAAAAAAAGTTTAAAACTGCCGTTATTTTAGGAGCAGTGAATTTAAGAATGCTTAAAGTGAAACAATAAAAATTAAATATTCCTTTAAATATCGGGGGGTCCCCTTAGTCTGCCTGTAAATTAGCACATTCTTCCCATGTTTTTAACAGTACCGCAGCAAAATGACATTTCTAAAGGAAAAAATGTCATTTAAAATTGCTTGCGGCTGTAATGTATTGTCGGATCCCGGCAATATACATACAAAAATCAGTACATTACCAGTCCTTTGGGTCTGGTATGGATATTAAGGGGAACTCCACGCCAAATTTTTTTTTAAAAATGGCGTGGGGGTCCCCCAAAATCCATACCATGTACCCCATTCTCATTCACATGGGGGGGCGGGATCTGGGGCCCCCTTGTTAAAGGGGGCTTTCAGATTCCGATAAGCCCCCGCCCGCAGACCCCCACAACCACCGGGCAAGGGTTGTGGGGATGAGGCCCTTGTCCCCATGTTGGGACCCCAAAGCACACTCCCCATGTTGAGGCCATGTGGCTTGGTACGGTTCAGGAGGGGGGGCACTCTCTCATCCCCCCCCTTTTCCTGCGGCCTGCCAGGTTGCATGCTCGGATAAGGATCAGGTATGGATTTTGGGGGGGACCCCCACGCCATATTAAAAAAAATTTTGGCACAGGGTTCCCCGTAAAGGGCCAGGTATGGATTTTGGGGGGACCCCCACGCAATTTTTGTTTAAATTTTGGCGTGGAGTTCCCCTTAAAATCTATACCAGACCCAAAAGGCCTGGTTTTGATGGGGACGGGCACCCATGCCATTTTTTCTTAATTCTGTCATTCTTAATCACTTCAATACACTATATTATATATTGTATACTGCACTATATACCCTGCATTGTATTATATATACTGCACTGACTGCACTATATACGCTGAACTGCAGTATATATACTATACGGACTGCACTGTATACTCTGCAGAAAAATTGGGCCTTTGGTGTTGGTGGTGCCAGAACACGGTAACCCCTCACAGTTACTCTTGTTGGGCGCAGGAACAGGCCCTGCTGTTAAATATTATTTCAAAAATTGTAATTTTATGCCCCTGTTAACCAGGGTCAGAAAAACTGGGCCTTGGGTGGTGGTGGTGCCCTTAAACCAAAAATATTGCTGGCATCATCATGACTGAGGAGGAATAGGATAGGCAGCATAAGCAGTCTTCAAGGGATCCCAGATCCATAGCAAATTTGATCAGTTACATCAGCATCAGGTGCTTGATAGCTGCTGATCCAGGACTAATCCATTTTTTTAAATGTGAGCTTTTTAACGGAGTCTGTAGATATGCACACTCTTTGATCCATTACAAACCCTCCAGCAGCACTGAATGTGCGTTCAGAAAGCACGCTGGATGCAGGACAGGCCAGTAGCTCAATTGCATATTGAGCAAGTTCTGGCTAGTGGTCCATCCTCAAGACCCAGTAACCCAGTGGATGCTCTGTTGGAAAGGTCTTCAAGTCTGCTCTTGCCCCTAGATATTCCTGCACCATATAATTCAGGTGCTGACGATGGTTGCTGGAACCTATCAGGCCTTGGCGCTGAGGACTGAAAAATTGTTTAAAGGCATCTGTCAGCTGGCCACCTTCTCCACCGCTCTTCCTCTGACCGAACGAAGCCTCAGAAACACGTTGTCCAACACCAGGAAATGGTAACCTCCCTGGGTCTGGAAATGCGTTACACAAACTTTTCTTCAGGGCCTCCTGAAGATGTTTCATCCTCTGCTCCCTCTGCGAAGGCAGGATGAGTTCTGCAACCTTACCCTTGTAATGTGGATAAAGAAGGGTTGCCAGCCAGTAATGAGGCTTTGCAGAATCAGGGAGACCATGCAACGTAAGTTTGCAGAGGCATTTGATTCCGAGTCCTCTGAGTCACTAAGGGTCACATTATCCGTAACTACCTCCTCCTAACCATGTATAACTCCTTGGGTTTCTGGGGACTGAAAACCATCCCTTGAAGACTGCTGCATGTTATCCTCGACATCCATGCTGACAAAATCCTCCTCCTCCTCTTCCTGTGTGTTTGGCAGCCCCATAGGAATGCTATCTGTATAAAGTGGGCCTTGAGAGGAAAGGAAGTCCTCCTCTTACTCCCGCTGTTCTGCCTCAAGTGCCCTGTCCATGATTCCACGAAGTGTGTGCTCCAGCAGGAAGACTGTAGGGACAGTGTCACTGATCCATTCATTGTCGCTGATCACCATCCTTGTGGCCTCCTCAAATGATGACAGGACAGTGCATGCATCCTTGATCAGTAGCCACTGGCATTGTGAAAAGAAGCCAAGCTCCCCTGACCCTGTCCTGGTGCCATACTCGCACATGTACTCATTGATGACCCTCTACTGTGTGTGCAGTCACTGCAGCATTGCCAACGTTGAGTTCCACCTGGTGGACATGTCACAAATGAGGCGGTTGGTGGGGAGGTTGCATTCCCTTTGAATGTCAGCCAGCCGAGTACTGGCATTGTATGACTGGCGGAAATAACCACAGACTTTTCTGGCCTGCCTCAGGAGATCTTAAAAGACTGGGTACCTGGTCGAGAAATGCTGCATCACCAAATTCAGGACGTGTGCCAAACATGGAACATGGGTCAAGTGTCCCTGTTGGAGAGAAAGTTGGTGCCATTGTCGAATACAACCATTCCTGGCTGAAGCTGGCATGGCGTCAACCACCTCTGAGCCCGCCCCTGCAGAGCTGACAGAATCTCTGCCCCAGTGTGGCTACTGTCCCCTAGGCAGACCAACTCAAGCACTGCATGACATGACTGTATATACAGTATCTCACAAAAGTGAGTACACCCCTCACTTTTGTAAATATTTTATCATATCTTTTCATGTGACAACACTTTGCTAAAATGTAAAGTAGTGAGTGTCCAGCTTGTATAACAGTGTAAATTTGCTGTCCCCTCAAAATAACTCAACACACAGCCATTAATGTCTAAACCACTGGCAACAAAAGTGAATACACCCCTAAGTGAAAATGTCCAAATTGGGGCCAATTAGCCATTTTCCCTCCCTGGTGTCATGCGACTCATTAGTGTTACAAGGTCTCAGGTGTGAATGGGGAGCAGGTGTGTTATATTTGGTATTATTGCCCTCACTTTCTCATACTGGTCACTGGAAGTTCAACATGGCACCTCATGGCAAAAAACTCTCTGAGGATCTGAAAAAAAGAATTGTTGCTTTACATAAAGATGACCTAGGCTATAAGAAGATTGCCAAGACCCTGAAACTGAGCTGCAGCACGGTGGCCAAGACCATACATCGGTTTAACAGGACAGGTTCCACTCAGAACAGGCCAAGCCATGGTTGACCAAAGAAGTTGAGTGCATGTGCTCAGCGTCATATCCAGAGGTTGTCTTTGGGAAATAGACGTATGAGTCCTGCCAGCATTGCTGCAGAGGTTGAAGGGGTGGGGGGTCAGCCTGTCAGTGCTTAGACCATACGCCGCACACTGCATCAAATTGGTCTGCATGGCTGTCGTCCCAGAAGGAAGCCTCTTCTAAAGATGATGCACAAGAGAACCCACAGTTTGCTTAAGACAAGCAGACTAAGGACGTGGATTACAGGAACCATCTCCTGTGGTCTGATGAGCCCAAGATAAACTTATTTGGTTCAGATGGTGTCAAGCGTGTGTGGCGGCAACCAGGTGAGGAGTACAAAGACAAGTGTGTCTTGCCTACAGTCAAGCATGGTGGTGGGAGTGTCATGGTCTGAGGCTGCATGAGTGCTGCCGGCACTGTAGAGCTACAGTTCATTGAGAGAACCATGAATGTCAACATGTACTGTGACATACTGAAGCAGAGCATGATCCGCTTCCTTCGGAGACTGGGCCACAGGACAGTATTCCAACATGATAACTACCCCAAACACACCTTCAAGACGACCACTGCATTGCTAAAGAAGCTGAGGGTAAAGGTGATGGACTGGCCAAGCATATCTCCAGACCTAAACCCTATTGAGCATCTGTGGGGCATCCTCAAACGGAAGGTGGAGGAGCGCAAGGTCTCTAACCTCCACCAGCTCCATGATGTCGTCATGGAGGAGTGGAAGAGGACTCCAGTGACAACCTGTGAAGCTCTGGTTAACTCCATGCCCAAGCGTGTTAAGGCAGTGCTGGAAAATAATGGTGGCCACACAAAATATTCACACTTTTGGGCCCAATTTGGACATTTTCACTTAGGGGTGTACTCACTTTTGTTGCCAGCTGTTTAGACATTAATACAAATACACTGCAACTAACGAACTAACCTGCCTGCCTAATCTATGTAAGACAAAAATAGAACATTCCATAGCTCAACTCACCAACCAGTCTGCTGACCAACCAAATAAACCTGTCTAATGCCCCGTACACACGGTCCGATTTTCCGACGGAAAATGTTTGATAGGACCTTGTTGTCGGAAATTCCGACCGTGTGTAGGCTTCATCACACATTTTCCATCAGAGTTTCCGACACACAAAGTTTGAGAGCAGGATATAAAATTTTCCGACAACAAAATCCGTTGTCGGAAATTCCGATCGTGTGTACACAAATCCGACGGACAAAGTGCCACGCATGCTCAGAATAAATAAAGAGATGAAAGCTACTGGCCACTGCCCCATTTATAGTCCTGACGTACGCGTTTTACGTCACCGCGTTTAGAACGATCGGATTTTCCGACAACTTTGTGTGACCGTGTGTATGCAAGACAAGTTTGAGCCAACATCCGTTGGAAAAAATCCCAGGATTTTGTTGTCGGAATGTCTGAACAAAGTCCGACCGTGTGTACAGAGCATTACAGTCTGTTAAAAACAGGGGTTTAGTTAGCATGCATTTGCAAACGCATGCAAAAGCTGCAAGGCCTCTTCACGGCACCCTGTGTTGCTTGCAGTCCTAACACTACTAATTTTTTAAGTGTCTCCACAGTGGAAGCACATGCATGAAATGGATAGCTGTGGGGCAGGTGAGCCTGGTGGCAGCCCAATCCCCCTTAAAGGTACAGGTCTATCCATTTCATGCATGTGCTTCCACTGTGGAGATACTTATAAATTTAGTAGTGTTAGGACTGCAAGCAACACAGGGTGCCATGAAAAGGCCTTGCAGCTTTCGCATGCGCTTGCAAATGCGTGCTAACTAAACCCCTGTTTTTAACAGACTGTTAGACAGGTTAATTTGGTTGGTCAGCAGACTGGTTGGTGAGTTGAGCTATGGAATGTTCTGTTTTTGTCTTACATGTGTTTGCCCCTCCATGTGCTCCTTGCTGTGAAGGCCAGTTATAGGTGGCGGCAGTGGCCAGGTTTTTTGTTTTTTTTTCCTACCTAATCTAGCTCAAACTATCTCTCTGTCCATGCCAACAACACTACACGCTGCTGCTCTGTAAGCAGCCTTATATAGTGTGGGCCATGGACTTAGTCTCCCTGAGCCATGATTGGCCAAAGGCACTCTGCCTTTGGCCAATCATGGCTCTCGCAGCAGAGTGCACTGTGATAGTCATAGCATGCAGGTCAGGTGCATGCTTTGGCCAATCATCAGACGCTAATGCACTGTGATCTCGCAGTGCATTATAGGGCATCCCGCGGCGCTTGAATTTCCTGCAAATGCCCCATCTTGTTCGCTGTTCGACGAATGCCCAATGTTGGAGTTGAACTTACGTTCGACTCGAACATCAAGCTCATCCCCAATCACCACTCAAAGTCCAGGATGCCATCTGACGGCCATGGGCAGGAAGTGGTTAAAATGTTATTAATCCTCCAAGTAAAAGAAAATATATTTGCACCAGACATCAGCACTTACAAAGTTTTCCATGCGGCTTTCTAAAGCTTGTCCTTCATTTTATTCAGCTTGCTTGGCACAGGTGCCATTCCCAGAATGCCTTGCATTTTTCTCAGTGAGTTCAAGGTGTTCTCTGATTGGATGAGATGGAGAGGCCAGGCAGTGATGTCACAATCTGCACTTTGTCCAATCAGAAACGGTTTGCATTCATTGAAAAATGTGAGGCGTTCTGTGAATGGTACACAGGCATGGGACCCAGAAGACAAAGACAATCACTATAGTAGAAGCGACTGCTGCAGTGTTTTCCCAGTTCCACACACAGGTATGGCATATGCATAAGTAACGCACCCCATGTAGGAGCTGCTGGTGAACTGGGATCCCCCACCTTGCACAGCCAGGCACAACAAATCTCCACAGTCATACTTGAGTCAGAAAGCTATCCAGTGCTTTGGTTTTGTATTTTATTGAGGGGATAAAACTTGGATAGGGAATAGGGGTATTATGTGATGCCCACTTGACATTAGAGAACTCTTCAGGGACAACTTTCCTATATACAATATGTACAGTGGGGATGGAAAGTATTCAGACCCCTTACATTTTTCACTCTTTGTTATATTGCAGCCATTTTCTAAAATCATTTAAGTTCATTTTTTTCCTCATTAATGTACACACGGCACCCCATATTGACAGAAAAACACAGAATTGTTGACATTTTTGCAGATTTATTAAAAAAGAAAAACTGAAATATCGCATGGTCTTAAGTATTCAGACCCTTGCTGTGACATTCATATATTTAACTCAGGTGCTGTCCATTTCTTCTGATCATCATTGAGATGGTTCTACACCTTCATTTGAGTCCAGTTGTGTTTGATTATACTGATTGGACTTGATTAGGAAAGCCACACACCTGTCTATATACTGTAAGACCTTACATCTCACAGTGCATGTCAGAGCAAATGAGAATCATGAGGTCAAAGGAACTGCCTGAAGAGCTCAGAGACAGAATTGTGGCAAGGCACAGATCTGGCCAAGGTTACAAAAAAATTTCTGCTGCACTTAATGTTCCTAATAGCACAGTGGCCTCCATAATCCTTAAATGGAAGACGTTTGGGACGACCAGAACCCTTCCTAGAGCTGGCCGTCCAGCCAAACTGAGATATCGGGGGAGAAGAGCCTTGGTGAGAGAGGTAAAGAAGAACCCAAAGATCACTGTGGCTGAACTCCAGAGATGCAGTCAGGAGAATGGAGAAAGTTGTAGAAAGTCAACCATCACTGCAGCCCTCCACCAGTCGGGGCTTCATGGCAGAGTGGCCCGACGGAAGCCTCTCCTCAGTGCAAGACACATAAAAGCCGCATTCCAAGATGGTGAGAAATAAGATTCTCTGGTCTGATGAGACCAAGATAGAACTTTTTGGCCTTAATTCTAAGTGGTATGTGTGGAGAAAACCAGGCACTGCTCATCACCTGTCCAATACAGTCCCAACAGTGAAGCATGGTGGTGGCAGCATCATGCTGTGGGGGTGTTTTTCAGCTGCAGGAACAGGACGACTGGTTGCAATGGAGGGAAAGATGAATGCGGCCAAGTGCAGGGATATCCTGGACGAAAACCTTCTCCAGAGTGCTCAGGACCTTAGACTGGGCGAAGGTTTACCTTCCAACAAGACAATGACCCTAAGGACACAGCTAAAATAACGAAGGAGTGGCTTCACAACAACTCCGTGACTGTTCTTGAATGGCCCAGCCAGAGCCCTGACTTAAACCCAATTGAGCATCTCTGGAGAGACCTAAAAATGGCTGTCCACCAACGTTTACCATCCAACCTGACAGAACTGGAGTGGATCTGCAAGGAGGAATGGCAGAGGATCCCCAAATCCAGGTGTGAAAAACTTGTTGCATCTTTCCCAAAAAGACTCATGGCTGTATTTGATCAAAAGGGTGCTTCTTCTAAATACTAAGCAAAGGGTCTGAATACTTAGGACCATGTGATATTTTTCTTTTTTAATAAATCTGCAAAAATGTCAACAATTCAGTGTTTTTCTGTTAATATGGGGTGCTGTGTGCACATTAATGAGGAAAAAAAATGAACTTAAATGATTTTAGCAAATTGCTGCAATATAACAAAGAGTAAAAAATTTAAGGGGGTCTGAATACTTTCCGTCCCCACTGTATACACTCCTCTGCTTCTCCCAGCACATTCGCTTGCAGAACTTCACTGGCACACTTGACAAAAATTGATCTTGGCACAGCACTCAGTCAGATCTAACAGCAACAGCCTGTTATAAGCAGAAACCCTAGGCCCTTTTAAATGTGTAGCAAAGTCAGTTTCCAGTTTACATTTCTGTGGCTATTGATCCCAGCACTACCTCTTCAGGCACTGCCAGCCCGGCTGGCTGCAGCTGCCCCTTTCACTAGCCCTCCTGGTTACTCTCCTCAGTCCTCCCAGATTGACACCAGCGTCCTCTCAGATTGTTCACTCACCAGCCCACCCGGCTGTCTTCTCCTGGAGAACTCCTGGACATGCTGACTCTCTCCCGCTGTCCTCACACCTGCTCCTGTGCATCCAGGATAGGATTTCTTTGTGTGTTGTAAGGGATCCCATCATCAACTGAGCCCCAGGCCTGAGATCAGCCCCCCAGACTAGGAGGCACCCTCAAGGGCTACCGACAGCCTCCTTAGCTCTCCTTCTCCATCTTCCACCCGACTGCCCCTGCTGGCATGACTCAAGACTATTTAAGATGATCCCGTCTCCTGCCAGCCCACTTGCTGCGATTGGCTGGGGCCCTCCTCAATACTCCAAGCAGCTCCTCCTAGACTCCACCCTCTTCTACTTCTGGAAGCTTCTCCAAGGTTTCAGAGAGCAGGGGGAGTTACTAGAGGTGCTGCTTACTGGGTCACCCAGCCTCCCTGAGTCACTCATCCCTGACCCAGATTCAATCCAAGCTTGACTGCCAGACAAGGCAAATGTACCTACTCTACAGCTTACACAAATACTATGTACACTTAGCACACTAAACTAGAGGGTGCTACATATACTTACATTGGTCCAAGCTGAACCAATGCAACTATGCAATAAAAACCATACCTGGAGTTCAGCTTTTAATGTGTTTTTTTTTTTTTCATACTTACCTAGCTGAATGCAGCATTGGTCGGATTCTGCATCTATCCCCCACCGTCTCTAACACTGAAAAAACGAGCGATCAAACACCACTGATCGCGCTGTTCTTACAGCTCTGTGAACAGAGAGCTGGTGACTGTCAGTCACAGGCTTTCTGCTCTGCCCCCTGTGGAGGGAGCAGGAGCGGCTGACTCAGGCTCTCAGCGGCTCGCTGAGAGGCTGAGCTGGGTGACGGGCCAGGCATGTAGGCAAATCCAGACCATATGGTCGCAATCTTTCTCCTGAGCCTGGACCAGCTCTGTGAAGTCAGCCGACAGCGGCCTTCAGCCGGCTGTCTGCTGAAATCGGGTCACAAGAGTGCAGAACGAACTGCACTCCTGTGATCCACAGGGGAAGTACAGCCAAACATGCTTCGGCTGTACTTCTCCTTTAACCCTTGAATGCATTGTTGTATGCATGTAGCATAGTGCAACTACAAATCTGGCCCAAGGCTCATGGTAACCCTTCAACGCAGAGAACAAAATGCATAAATCTTTCCTTATACTAGGCTTCCCATCAAAGGCCTCACTTGTACTTTTCCAGCGAATTATTTCCTCAGAACTTGCAGCTATCATTACGTTTGAATAAAACACACAAGTTATACATTTGGTATTTGGACTCATTACCCGGCAATTGCTGATTGCTACAGTTTCTCTTCAAAGTCCCGTACATGCCTGGAGGATGTTCACTAAGGCTCCTGTTGCATCACACGGTCCATGCTGCGTCTTTTAAGTAAATGGGATTATTTTAAAAAATAAATTAATAAACAGGAGCCGTTTTTTATTTAATAATCAAAGTTGTCAGCTTGGCGGCATGTACACAGTAATACTGAAAGAGCTTTTTGAGCTTTTTTAAAAAAAAAAAAAATTAGTCTCCCTGCTGAGTGTTATATAAACCGTGACGAAGTCTGAATCAATAGTCAGTCTAATGGGGGAGATTTATGATTACTAGTGTCAATGTACACCACACATACTTTCCTGAGAATTTTTTTTTTTTTTTTTTGAGGTTGTGGAGGTGGTATGTGGATTTCTGTGCTGCCTTTATAAAACCAAAATATACATGGCAATACATTTTGATTGTAAATCAGTATTTCCCTATTGCTTCATTTGAATTTGAGCAGTTCTACTTCTTGTGATTGATTTAGTAAAGGCAAATAGGCCATTCACTTCGTAAGTGAAGTTGCACTTTGCATGGGAATTTTCCCCAGAGCTAATGTAATGAGGTAAAATTTTCCTAATCACGATCAAAGAAGATAAAGAAATGCTGCATTTCTGCTTACACGTCATTGGATGATGGAATTCCCTTGCAAAGTGAACAGTCTATTTGTCAATTATTTCCTAAGTATAAACATGTATGAGATAGATAGATAAGAAAAGATAGCCTTTGGTATGTCATGACATGATTGTGGTCCATAATACGCAACTGTGTTTAGACTGTAAATACTCCCTTCAAATCCCATCCAAATGATGACTAGAGAAAATTGGGGATGCATTCTGCAAATCTTAGTAGCAATCAGGCAGGGGTGAAGGTAGGCCTCTATCATCTCACCTGCCATAGACATTAACCTCTTGCCGACCAGCCGCCGTCATTATACTGCGACAAGTCGGCATGATCTGGCGAACCGTCGTAGCTTTACGCGGGATCGGGATAGCAGGCGCGCATGCCCACTGCACTGTGGGGGTGCCGGTGCTCATGGCTGACGGTCACGATGACCACCAGCCACGAGCGATCGCGAGCACGAGGGACAGAACACGGAAGTGTGTGTGTAAACACACAAATCAATGTTTTGTTCTGAGAGGAGTGACAGATCGTGTGTTCCTATGAGCTAGGAACCACGATCTGTCACTTCCTCTAGTCAGTCCCCTCCCCCTTCAGTTAGAATCACCTCCCAGGGAACACAATTAACCCCTTGATCGCCCCCTAGTGTTAATCCCTTCACTGCCAGTGACATTTTTACAGTAATCAATGCAGTTTTATAGCACTGATCGCTGTATAAATGCCAGTGGTCCCAAAAATGTGTCAAAATTGTCCGATGTGTCCGCCATAATGTCGCAGTCACCATACAAATCGCAGATCGCCGCCATTACTAGTAAAAAAAAAATAATAATAAAAATGCCATAAAACTATCCCCTATTTTGTAGACGCTATAACTTTTGCGCAAACCAATCAATATACGCTTATTGCAATTTTTTTTACCAAAAATATGTAGAAGAAGAATACATATCGGAATAACGTGAAAAAAAAATTGGCTTTTTAAAAAAAAAAAATGGGGATATTTATTATAGTAAAAAGTACAAAATATTGTGTTTTTTTTTAAATTGTCGCTCTTTTTTTGTTTATAGCACAAAAAATAAAAACCGCAGAAGCGATCAAATACCACCAAAAGAAAGCTCTATTTGTGGGAAAAAAAGGACGTCAATTTTGTTTTGGTACAGTGTGGCACGACCGCGCAATTGTCAGTTAAAGCGACGCAGTGCCATATCGCAAAAAATGGCCCGGTATTTTAGCAGCCAAATCTTCAAAGGCTGAAGTGGTTGCCCAAGTTTACCAAACAATGGTGGTATTCCAATATTTACCTCACCGACTTCTCCTGACATATACACTTACCGGACACTTTATTAGGTACACCAGTTCAATTGCTTGGAAACACAAATTGCTAATTAGCCAATCACATGGCAGCAACTCAATGCATTTAGGCCTCTAGACGTGGTGAAAACGACTTGCTGAAGTTCAAACCGAGCATCAGAATGGGGAAGAAAGGGGATTTAAGCGACTTTGAACATGGCATGATTGTTGGTGGGGGCTGGTATAAATATTTAAAAAACTGCTCATCTACTGGGATTTTCACACACAACCATCTCTAGGGTCTACAGGGAATGGTCCAAAGAAAGAGAAAATATCCAATGAGTGGCAGTTGTGTGGACGGAAATGCCTTGTTGATGTCAGAGAATGGGTAGACTGGTTTGAGATGATAAACATAAAATATGCAGTGCTGTGATGATTATAAACAGCAGTTACATAAACATAAATAATATATAAAAAAAAGTGCTTCTGTGTTAAACAAAAAAGTCCAATGTCCCCACTCAGTGAGTGCAAAAGAAGGTGTCTGACTACCATAAGGATTGAAGGCTTACCAGAATTCATGGCTAGACAATTAAGTGCAGCAAACACGCTTTGATAATGCCACTCATGTGGAGTATGATGAATCCTCTCCTTTTATCCTTATCTCGAACAAAAGATCATAAGAAGCATCAAAGCTGAAAACGGGGATGTCCACAGGTTTCAGTGCAAGGATTTCCTCTCATATTATCTCACTTCACAGGGTAGAGTTCCATATGTCCCAAAATACCTAAAGCCATAAACAAAAGATATGCCTCATAGTGTAGTATTTATTAAAAGGACATACAATGAGCAGGTAAAATTGCATAAAAACAATATATCATGCGGCTAAACTGACATATAAACACAGCCACATGGACCTCCGCTGTGGCGGCGAGACGTTCTGGCTCTGAAATCCTACCCTTCGTGATTCGCATGAAAATGCATCCCCAGGGGCCTCTAACGTGTGCAACGGCGGCTATTCTTATGTAGTCCAAACAGGAAATGTAAAACATCCAACTTCCTGTTCGGCGCCATTTTCTAGAAGACCGGCACATGTCATTTCCTGTCTGGCGCAATTTTGTCATAGAACCAGGAAGTGATGTATGTTTGTGTATCTGGAGGCAGAATTCATGCACTTGGACCCTAGAGCCCCCCAATAACCCTACATATGTTAAATGGATGCTAAGGATACAGGGCTTTCTAACACATACTCCATTATGGCGCAACCTAAACTATAGGGAGTTATTGAAACTCAGGGGGTTGTGAAACTGGGAAGGGGCAGGACTACGCTTTTTTATCACAGCTATATAATGGGTAAACACTTCCATTTTTTTGGGGGGTGCAGGCAGAGTTTGCCATCCCACGTAGCCACATCTTCATATATTTACAGCTGAGACATGCCCTACAGACACAATCAAGATGTGCCCAACTTAGGTTGACTGACCAAACCTTAATACAGGAGGTTCTTATGGAAGGCGATAAAAAGGAAATGATTTCCAGAAGTTATAATATTCTTCTTAATGCTATTCAGGATTCCTCCACACTACCTTGTAAGCGGGGCTGGGATAAGGATACGGGTACCATAGAGGGGGAGACATGGGATCTCTGCCTGAACTCCATCCCTTTGGTGTCGGTATCTGTCTCTCAAAAATTATCCCATTTATATCTGCTACACAGGGTATACAGAACACATGTACAACTCCATAAATGGGGGAATTGAAAACCCCCCATATGCCCGAAATGCCAGAGAGATTATAGTGATCCAATTCATATGCTTTGGAAGTGGCCCAAGCTTTTCCGCTATTGGAAGGAGGTCCTTGACGTGATCTCTCAGGTATTCATGTTCAATATTCCACGAACCCCGGTTGTGTGCCTGCTGGGTGCCCTGGACGAGAAGTCCCTAACTCCACAAGCTCATACTGCTGTTCTGCGACTGCTGTATGTTGCACGTAAGCTGATCACACAATTTTAGATTGTTCCCAGGGTGCCCACCAGGCGGCAATGGGTGGAGCATGTCAATAAATTATTAATACGGGAAAAGTTGACATACCAACATAGAAATGTTTCACGTAAATTCTACTCCATGTGGCAAGCCTGGTTGGATGTTCCAGGATTGGCAGCACATCAGTTAATTAATTAGAGACAGGCTCCTACAGAGGTGAATGTTATAGGAGATCCAGAGTAGGGGCTGACTAGGTCCTATATTACACAAGCTCCCTTATAGTATTAGTGACTTGGGTAGGTCGTGTTTGTTCGTTTTTGGTTAACCCGTAGGACTTAGATCCAGAGTAGTGGCTGACTAGGTCCTATATTACACAAGCTCCCTTATAGTATTAGTGTCTTGGGTAGGTCGTGTTTGTTTGTTTTTGGTTAACCCTCAGGGCTCTGAGGGTTTAGATAGGTTGAACTGTTAGTTTCTTTTCAGTTACACTATGCCTTCATATATATGTCAATATTTGTAATTCTGGTTTACATATCTTTGTATGCACTATATTGGCCGGCAGCATATCATTGTATAAGACCTTTACCTTATTCTCTTGTGTTTTAATATCTAATGCTACGTTTCTTTTTTCTACTGTATACTGAATGGCATATATTCTGTATTATGGAAAACAACAAAAATATATTTTTTTTATTTAAAAAAAAAAAATAGAAGCTGAGGGTAAAGGTGATGGACTGGCCAAGCATGTCTCCAGACATAAACCCTATTGAGTATACTCAAACAGAAGGTGGAGGAGCGCAAAATCTCTAACATCCACCAGCTCCGTGATGTCGTCAAGGAGGAGTGGAAGAGGACTCCAGTGGCAACCTGTGAAGCTCTGGTGAACTCCATGCCCAAGAGGGATAAGGCAGTGCTGGAAAATAATGGTGCCCACACAAAATATTGACACTTTGGGCCCAATTTGGACATTTTCACTTAGGTGTGTACCATGAGGTGCCATGTTGAGCTTCCAATGATCAGTATGAGACAGTGAGAGCGCTAACACCAAATTTAACACACCTTCTCTTCATTCACAACTGAGACCTTGTAACACAAATGAGTCACATGACACCGGGGAGGGAAAATGTCTAATTGGGCCCAATATGCTCATTCACTTAGGGGTGTACTCACTTTTGTTGCCAGCGGTTTAGACATTAATGGCTGTGTGTTGAGTTATTTTGAGGGGACAGCAAATTTACACTGTTATACAAGCTGTACACTCACTACTTTACTTTGTAGCAAAGTGTAATTTCTTCAGTGTTGTCACATGAAAAGATATAATAAAATATTTACAAAAATGTGAGGGGTGTACTCACTTTTGTGAGATACTGTATATAAAAATGATTTGTTATATAAGAATTAAGATCACATACTATGTTATGCCCATGGGGTGCATGAGATTTTAATTCATATAACCAGAATGTTTCCATTCTGGATATTTCCATTGTTTTGTGATAGTGTCAGAAGCGATGCCTACCAATTTTTGATCACTAGGATCTCTGTTGTCTTTTCTAAGAAAATGCATGAAAAACTGTGTTTGGTGTACCCTGTTCTAATATTGTATACATGCTCTCTAAGGTGTTTGGTCCTGCCTACATATTGTTTGCCGCATATACACTCTACTAGGTACACTACATGCGGTGGTTTCACAAGAAATGAATGTTTCTATATTATATTGTTTCACTGTCACAGAAGATGCAAAAAAACCTATTTTTTTTGACGTTACCTCCCTGCTGTACATATGACGCAATGATTACAGGGATAGAAACATTTCATATTGTGGAAAAAACTAATTTGTTTAGAAGGGTGAACAATATTTGGACCTAAACGTTTCCTGAGGTTGCTCGCTATTCTAAAAATCACCTCAGGTTTTTCAGGTAAAGATTTTACCCATAATGGGATCTGCTTTCCACACATCCCACCTGTTATTAATGATCTTTTGAATCTGCTTGTATTGAACCGAAAAGGAGGTAATATGAGAGGAAAGCCTTGCACTGAAACCTGTGGACATTTTCACCTTTGATGCTTCTTATGATCTTTTGTTCGAGATAAGGATAAAAGGAGAGGATTCATCATACTCCACATGAGTGGCATTACCGCAAGCCCCAGTATTTGCTAGTTTCCATTTAGCATTCAGTAGACTCACCACTATATGCGTTTTTTGCGCTTTACTATCCCCCCGGGGGCCATGCACACACAGTCCGCCTATTAGTATTTTTTTCCTTGTTGCATTTTTTGCTCAACCCCCTATGTGGTTATTACCACTGGCGGTCTTTGTGCACATGCTTAATTGGTGTCCGGACCTTGTTATTAATGTTTTATTAGTTCTTCTTTATTTGTTCGTTGCACGCTATCATTTTGCAGTGTGCAACATAACAAACAATTACCAGTGTGCACATTACCTGTTTTTCTAGCTCATTCTGTTCATTTTTATCTGAATATTTATTAATAAAACATTTTTGTATGATATTACCAGTCCTAAGTATTATAAAGTGAAAGTGTGGCGTTAAATGTGTGAAAAACAATATAAATGCCCACAAAAGTAGAGGCTACCTGAAGTGACACTTCAAAGTTCGAAAATGAATATGTGATGAAATATATTCCAATCAGCAACATGCGACTGCACTAAGACCTCAAATCACACCAATCACTTGAAAGGTGCAACATGAGACCTCGTATATAAATATAAAGGTGCACCAATATTGGTAGGAAGTACTTATCAAAGTAAATGTGTAGCCAATTATTATAGCAAATCACTCACTCATACATAAAAGATGTGAACACAAAAAAAGTGTAAGGTTGTATGTATGAACAAAAAAAGAGCTTGCATACTAAAATGCAAAAATGTGTAAACATATATAAAAAGTGGAAAAAAAATACTGGACAATAATTAATAAGTGCAAAAAAAGTCTGTGTTGCTAACACCAAGGAAAGTTCATTGAGATATAGATAGTAGTATTCACAGAGCCCCCATATGTTTCTCAAACTGCTCTGAGTGGTAAGATGATAATCAAATGGTTTTCTTCCCAATGGTAATCCCAAACAATAAAGAAGATGGGTACTCTTACCAGCAATGGTGGACTCCCAAGCCATAAGCGGTGAGTCAAAAGCGCTTAAACTGCCATATAGTGGATGACAGTGTGGATCTGGTCTGAAGAGATGAGATGTTCCTGCTGGAATGGAGACCTGGGCATCCGTCCGGATATCTTATTTGTTGTCTTACTCCAAGGTGTATGTCAGCATCTCGATCAGGAGGGCAATATTCAAAATATGGAATAAAAAAGAGAGAGCCTCCACATGGTGTAAATCCAAAAATGAGCATAGGGTTTATTGAAAAAAGGATCATCCAATATTCAATATAAAAACATGACAATAGAATAGATTCCAAAATATTAAAACAGCGTGGTAAAAAGTGGCTGGGATCAGCAAAGAGACCCTGCGCGTTTCGCCTTAAAAGACTTCTGCTGGGGTTTGTCCCCTAAGTATTGCCTTTGGCTGCAGAGGAGAAAGAGAAAATGTGCAAACTTTGCGCAATCGTGCGTGATTGTGTAGACAGGGCCCCAGTGCACTGTATTGCCCGGGGGCCTATAATGTTCTTAAGATGGCACTGATCTCAGAGGATTTTATTTTTAGTCGCAGATATATTTACCATTGAAGTCTTCTGCAGTGGACATTTTGGAAGCTAAGAGGATGAAAACAATGAGGGATCAATTGTGTCCAGGATTATTGTCTTTCAAATCATTAAATAGCGCCATTTTAGCATTTTTTGCAACATTATCATTGGTGACGAGGTGAATTAGGGTGAACACTCTAGTCTAAAAGTGCTTTACCTTAGGGAATGTCCTCCAAACATGTTACATGGTACCATCCAATCCACAACCCTGAAGCAAAGAGGGGATGCCTCAAGGAAGATCTTGATGATTTGTGATGGCACCAGGTACCAGTGCAACAAAACCTTATAATTCGTTGCTGTAAGTGTGGTATTAAGAATACCCCTGTTCTCCATGGCAGATTATTGGACCTAATCCTCCTTAGCTATCTCCATCTCCAGCTCCAATTCCCACGCCAGCTGATTGGGAAGTGATACAATATTGAGATATCAGTGTCCCCCATACACCTGCTTTCAAAAAGTGTTCTTGTGGTGATATCACAGGACGTTCAGGAAATGAAGTATGTGGTGGAGGCAGAACATTTCCGATGGAGGCATCCCAAGAGTCTGGAAGAAATAGTCTAATCTCTAACCCTCTGTGATCCAAAAAGTGTCCGATCCTATATAAGCCCTTGTGTATCCACCACACAAAGTGGTGTGAAGAAAGGAGAAAATGACAGATTGTTAAAAAGAGTGTCAACTGGTGTATGTTGAGGCCGGAGGGAAAAAGTTTTAGACTTAGTATTCCAGAGGCGAAGGGAATGTGACAGGGTTGGACTCAATATAACCCTACAGCACCTGAAAGGATCCACATAAGGAGTGTTATTGGATGCTGGGAGCCCTCTTCAAGTTTAATCCAATCTGGCTGATACTTAGTAGAAAAAAAATTAGTTGCCTTATAATATCTCTAGAGCTGTGGAACCAACAAGCCCCTAGATGATTTTGGAGCATATAGAGTCTTACAGGCCACTCTACACCCCCTAGAACCCCGTATATATCTAAAAATATTTTTAAGCATGATGAGGGTAGAGGTATAGGCAAGGGATAGAAGCAATACAATATTTTAGGGAAAACAGTCATTTTAATAGCAGCTATTCTACCTATCCAATAAAAACAATATATAGACCACAACTTTAAATCTGTTTTAAGGAGGTATAAAGGAGGGCATAATTAGTCTGCCATAGAAGTGACATTTCCCAGGTGAGCTTGATACCTAACTATGGAGCATCGTGAGTAGACCACGCACCCACTTATTTTGAAAACTACCTCTTTGCTGCATACTTAGTACTGTTTGCTTAGGACCATTATACTACCATGTATTCCT
This sequence comes from Lithobates clamitans, assembly GCA_037952925.1. Taxonomy (NCBI): domain Eukaryota; kingdom Metazoa; phylum Chordata; class Amphibia; order Anura; family Ranidae; genus Lithobates; species Lithobates clamitans. Next base: position 781,175 of record JBBGZY010000303.1, read on the forward strand.
TTGCAGGCCTGTTGCTATTAAACCACAACACTGTTAGCCCCGTGTTTGGCTCTTTCCCTGCCCTTCACCTTGGCCAAATCCCCACACCAATCTCAGGGTCAATGATTTTGGAAATTTCTCAGGTATGCAAATTACTAGTGTACCAATGCCTTTATTAGCTGCAATGGTTAACAAGATTAACTACTGACACGATCACCAAACAATGCAAATGTCAATTTCTCAGTGACTTTAAGGGCTCGTTTACACTTGCTTCGAAACATGGCTTTGGACATGCTTTTTTAAAGCTCTCTGAACGCTAGTAAAAGCTCCTGTCACTAAATAAAATGGTAAGCCTACTGGCCTGTTTACACCTTACGTTTGCTTTATTTTGCTTCAAAAATTATACCCCATGTCGCTTTAGTGGTGCTTCACATGCTCACTTGAAGCATGTGAAGCGTTTGAGAAGCTTTAATTGAGCTTTAGCCTTGCTTTGTTTTGGAGAAATTGCAGGTATGAGATATCAACACACGCGCACAGGGCATCTGCCAAGCTTCATTAAAGTTTAAAAAAAGCATCATCAAAGTATCATCGAAGCACCACCGAAGCATTGCAGAAGCATCAAAAACACATCAAAAAAGCATGTTGAAGCGGTACATGGTTTAGTGTGTGTTGAAGTCAAAGCTTTTTGAATTTGTGCGATACAGACCCTTCATTGACTGATATTATTTTCCTCCTAGCAACAAAAACACTATGCAGAGGGATCCTTTAGCTGCTATAAAATTAATTGTTTGACATAGGCCTAATGCCGTGTACACACGGGTGGACTTTTCGACCGGACTGGTCAGACGGGACGAATCCGTCGGACAATCTGACCATGTCTGGGCTTCATCGGACCTGCAGTGGACTTTGGAACATGTTCCAAATCTTTCCAACGGACTTGAGTCCGGTCTAAAAATCCGCTTCTCTGTATGCTAGTCTGACGGGTGAAAACCGACGCTAGGGCAGCTATTGGCTGCTGACTATGAACTTCCTTATTTTAGTCCAGTGTACGTCATCACGTACGAATCCATCAGACTTTGGTGTGATCGTGTGAGGCAAGTCCGTTCGTTCAAAAGTCCGTCGGAAGTCCGTCAAAAGTCTGTCGAAAGTCCGTCGGACCTTTGATGCCGAAAAGTCCGCCTGTGTTTACACGGCAATAAAGGGTATCTACAGCGAAAAAATATTTTCATTTTGAATAGAGTAAGAAAGGGTTAGAACCCACTGCCTGCTGTCTGTGTCTCCGGAGGACACATTTACCCCTCTCTTTGTCTTAGTAACCATTGTCACTAGGACAGACATTGATGGGAAATCTAAAATATTATGGTTGCCACCAAAACAGGAATAGAAGGGGTATCTTTCAATAGGACACCTGTCCTGGTGACAACTGTCTATGATTCCAAGAGGGATATAACTTCACTTTAGAGTGATATCCTGTAATTTCCTGGAAGTTAAAGTGATTGTAAACAATCACCTTGTAAAACAACTCAGTTAGTTTAAAATAGAAATGAAAGCCAAAATATTTTTTTAGATATAAAAAAGCATCAATACCTTTCTTTTACCCTTTTTTTATAAGTAATCACCTTCCCTCTGTTCTCAGCTGCATAAGAGCTGGGGGGGAGGAGAAGCAGCAGCACACGGATCTTCCCAGTGAAAAGCTGTGCGGGGGTGTCAAGACAAGTCTGATCATTGGAGGAGAGCACACAGAATTCCAGCATAGCTAGTGAACTGCCCACTGTGTGTTCTCCTGCTTAATGTGGTCAGTTTTTTAATAGGAAAGCAGAGGAAGCAATACAAAGAGGACAGGATACTTTCTCATACAAGTACGTGGTACACGCAGGCACATATCAGGTATATGAAATGTTGGGGTAACAGACAGACGCTTTCAGAGAGATCTTTCCAAAGAAAAAGAAAAACTCTCTACTTTATCCAAAAAAATAAATAAGCAAATTATGCATAACCTAGGAATAATATTGCTTTAAACAATTAAAAATACAAAAGTTCACAGTCTTTTAACTTTGTGTCTTATTGTAGATTTATTTTTTGGTTGGTTGGTTCTATAATCACACAAATAGTAGTCATAAGCAAAATAACTTCCAAGCCATTTATCAGGAATTGACTGAGCATTATATATCAGAACAGAAATAATTTAGATCCATCACCAGCTATACAAATATTATTAACATACTTTCCCTCACAGCAGTCTCTAAAATTACATGGAGAGAAAATGAGTGCATTGTGGTCAAGTTATGTGCTGAATATTTTAGCACTTAATAAATCTAGATGAGACTAATAATTTCATAGGCACTCACAATTTTTTGGTGACAACCTTTGGGCTGATAGACCAATTTTTGTTCCATTCCATGGAATGTATAATGTTTCTTATATAATATACATATATATCATGAAATGGACCTGAAGTGTGCCCTGGTCTGCTGGTCAGTATACCAAAAAAAGGGGGGGAGGGGGGGCATACCCAAGATAAGTAATAGATGTTTGAGGAGATTAATTAATTTGAGAAATGCCCTGAAAAGGGGAATGGGAGGGAGGGTATCGTGCACTGGAACCAACAAAGACCACAGATGAGTGGGCTGCTTAAATACCCCCTGGACTCCTCCCATAAATTCAGGCCACCATACTGGCCTCTTATTGATGGTCGAAGCCCTTTAACCGGGATAGATGTGAACCACATGAACGCGCCATAAGACTTACATCATGAAATGGACCTGAAGTGTGCCCTGGTCTGCTGGTCGGAATACCAAAAGGGGCAAAAACATTCAGGTAGGGTTGAAAGCTCTTTATTGGTTCAGTGTTATTTACTGTTGTTTGTCTTGAAAAGATGGATGTGGACCCCCGGGGCCAGATTGCTGGGTTTTGGATACTGCGAGGTGGAGAATTAAATGATCTTGGAAGCGAGCCAGGTGACTTCTACACAGTACCTGGCTGGCAGGGCTATTACTGGTAAACTCGCTTGGCCGTAGTAGGCCGCTTGAATGACCAAGCTGGGAAGGAAGCCAAATGGGGAATGAGAGAGGATGGCGACATGTCTCTGAAGATGGTACTCGTGATGGGCAAACGTTTGTAGTTGGCGATGGACTGCTGCTTCTGAATGCCGAATGGAAATGGCTCGAATTGCATGGCTTGCGAAGGAGGATGGCTTTGCGAGATCCTGTAAGGCTAGGAAGTGTTGGATGCAAGCTAAGTGTAGTCTGATGGTGTGTGTGATAGAGCCAATTGAGTGTGGCACTATGAAATTAAGCTAGCATGTGCTTAGTGTCTGTTAATGTTGCCGTGGGGCAGGATGCCAGAGACTTGCAGAAAGCATTCCAAGCTGTGTGGTAGGCCTTGAGTGTGTTGCGGGATATGGATTGGTTGTTGGATCAGATCCGAGTTTGTGCTGGAAAGATTAAATTAAGTTAAAATGGGACAGTGCGTCTGTTGCACTTGCCCGGAATGTATGTGCAGTGGACATGAACTGATGCTACAGGGATAATTGTACCAGCCTGCGTAGGAAGGACATAACAGGGAGTGGCTTTGACCTGCCCTTGTTAACGATATCGGCCGTGGCCTGGTTGTCCGTGGCGAAGGCCACCGTTTGTCCGGTCCAGGTATGGCACCAGACCCGAGCAGCTACCACGATCGGTTATAGCTTTAAATGAGGAAGACTGGATGAACCCAGGGATTAGGAGCATCTCTAGAGGTCACAGTCCTGCAAACCAATGATGGCCAAAAATTGCAGCGAGCATAGCATACTAGCTCATTAAGAATTACTTACCTGAGATCAAAGCCCCCGCAGCGGTCCTCGTTCACCGCTCCGGTGGTCGACATCTCCCCGGGGGGGTTACTTCCGGGTATCGCGGCTATGGCGCTGTGATTGACTGGAGATGCTATGACGTCACTCCCGCGCATGCGAGCAGGAGCCGCTGGTAACGGCACAGTACAACTGAACGTACATGCCATCGCTTCAGTTTGCTTGAGTGCGCAAGTGCCGATGACATACAGGGGATATCTCCTAAACAGTGCAGGTTTAGGAGATATCCAGTGTAGCTACAGGTAAGCCTAATTATAGGCTTGCCTGTAGTTTAAAGTGGTTGTAAAGGGTTTAAAAGTGAAGCGTTGCGTCACTGAGGCGAACGACATTGAACAACAGTAGTGCGAATACTACCTGCATCAGTGAGCGGGAACCGCCGACGAGGACCACAAACAGAGAAGCCGCAGTGCCCTGCGATCAAATGCACAGACTCACGAACATGAGGTGAGCTGGGCAGATTCGGCCTAGTGATGTGCGCACTAAACCAATAAAGACCACAGGTGAGTGGGCTGCTTAAATACCCCCCGGACTCCTCCCATAAATTCAGGCCACCATACTGGTATATATATATATATATATGTATATATAGCCCCCAAAGCATCCTGTCCCCATGTTGATGGGGACAAGGGCCTCATCCCCACAACCCTTGCCCGGTGGTTGTGGGGGTCTGCGGGCGGGGGCTTATCGGAATCGGTAGACATGTGCATTCATCCCCTGGGGCAGGACCCGGGTCTCCAAACACTTTTTATGACAATACCATGCATATAAGCCTTTAAAATTAGCACTTTTGATTTCTCCCATAGACTTTTAAAGGGTGTTCCGCGGCTTTTGAATTTGTCGAGAACATCCCAAATTGTTCGCTATTCAGCGAACATTTTGACCAGCATAAAAATTGCTTTGGTCCACAAAAGATCCTCCGTGGAAAATAGCTTGTAAAAGTCAAGGGAAGTAAAATCAGCTGTTTCCACGTGAATTCCGGGTTGGCCAGTGAATAGGGGAATTACGGACGCTGCAGAAGGGATGGACTGCCAATCACAGGTAAAAGAGCAACTGGTTGTCAGCGACTGCTTGAATCGCTACAAAAAAATGTTGCTCTTAGTTCTAGCAGGGATCAGGCGTGACTCTAATTTGTACTGGCATGTGTATATAAATCATTGTCATTTGTTTAAAAAGTTAGTTATGAGTAAGCACTAGTAGTTACGGTGTGAAACATGTTAGCAAGCGATTTCATCTTTTTGCTGTTTGGATTTTAACTAATAAAGTAATCTTTGATGGAGTGTGGCCATCCGGATTGAATTATTTTTATATGCTAATTGCATACTGAGCCAGCAACTGCACCTTGTGGAGGGGGAGATCCTGTGACTCGGACACCTGGAGTGGGTTCTTTTCCTGTAAAAGAGCACCTGGTTGTCAGCGACTGCTTGAATTGCTACAAAAAAAATTAGCTGTTAGTGCTAGCAGGGATCAGGCGTGACTCTACTAATGCTGCAGTTTTGTGTGCTGTGTTTTGGAAGTGACAGTGATCTACTGATCCTGCACTTGGGTGGGCTGGGCTGGGGGGAGGGGCTAAACGCAGGTGCTGGCAGGTGTCTAGGCTGATCCTGCTAACGCAGCATTTTTGGGAAAACTATACTACTGGGGACGCTAGTATAGATCTGATCATATCAAAGATTTTGATCCGTTCAAACACCATTCTAGTAAGGGAGGTGCATGGTGTGTGCATGTGTGTTAGCGCTACTGGCAATCAAAGGGTTAACATCTGACGCTGTCTGAGATTGATGCTGACACTAACTGACCCTAACACCCAACTGATGTCACCCATGACACTAATACAGTGATCAGAAAAGAGATCTGTACACTATACTAATGACACAGTGACAGAGAGTGAAAGGGGGCGATCAAGGGGTTAAACCTTTATTAGGGACTATATGGGGGGTACCCTAAACCTACCTGGGCCTACCACTAACTACTGCTAACTGACATCAATATAATGATCAGTGAAAAATCTTAAAACTGCACTTTGTGACACAGTGACAAGGAGTGAAAGGATTAACTAGGAAGGGGGTCAGGGGGTTAAAAGTGTGCCTACGTGTCCTGGTGTCAGTGTAGTGCTTGGTGTACTCACTGTGGATGTCTTCTCCTCCCGCCCTGAAACCTAAAAGGGCTCCATGAAGGGAGATAACATCACTTCCTCTGCCTGTGTTTACATTACACAGGCAGAGGACAGTCTGTCATTCACCAGGAACCGATCAGCAGGTCCAGACCAGAAATCATTGGCCTGGGCCTGTAGACTGATCGGTTCTAAAACTAATCCGATCCCCGTGGGGATGGAGGGGGCACCAGCGATGTACCCCAAAGGCAATTTGTGCAGTCGAGCCAACTTTCCACAGTATAACTGCGGTGGGCTGGTCGGCAACTGGTTAATCCATATACTTGAATACCTCCCAACTTTCTGAGATGGTAACGAGGGACACCTATTAGCAAAAGTATGTAGGCATAGGACACACCCCTTGAGACGCCTCCTTTAAAGAAGAATTAAACAAAAAAATGATTGGTTAAATCCTTGAGTTTCTTTTTTTTACCACTACTATTCCTTTATACTGGCTTTTAACATTTGCAAATGCAGAAATTGGATGAAAGGTTTAGCACTGGGAAACACTTTTTGATAGATAAATAGTTGTATATAAAATGCACTATATAGATCATTCCAAAATAAGGGACAAATTAGGAGGAATGAGGGATAGCGGGACTTTGTTCATAATAGTTACATAGTTACATAGTAGGTGAGGTTGAAAAAAGACACAAGTCCATCAAGTCCAACCTATGTGTGATTATGTGTCAGTATTACATTGTATATCCCTGTATGTTGCGGTCATTCAGGTGATTATCTAATAGTTTCTTGAAACTATCGATGCTCCCCGCTGAGACCACCGCCTGTGGAAGGGAATTCCACATCCTTGCCGCTCTTACAGTAAAGAACCCTCTACGTAGTTTAAGGTTAAACCTTTTTTCTTCTAATTTAATGAGTGGCCACGAGTCTTGTTAAACTCTCTTCTGCGAAAAACTTTTATCCCTATTGTGGGGTCACCAGTACGGTATTTGTATATTAAAATCATATCCCCTCTCAAGCGTCTCTTCTCCAGAGAGAATAAGTTCAGTGCTCGCAACCTTTCCTCATAACTAAGATCCTCCAGACCCTTTATTAGCTTTGTTGCCCTTCTTTGTACTCGCTCCATTTCCAGTACATCCTTCCTGAGGACTGGTGCCCAGAACTGGACAGCATAGTCTAGGTGTGGCCGGACCAGAGTCTGGTAGATGAGGGACACTCTCTCGAAATCAGGGACAGTTGGGAGCTATGTGCCTGTTCAAGGTGACTTAGTACTAAAAGCAAAATATGTCTCTTGTTACAGGTTTACTTTAATTAACAGCATCACTTAAAGTATTTTTTAAATCCATATATTTCATTTCCCAAAGCAGCGGGCATTATTATTTCCAATACCGTTGACAATATTTTTCATTTCATCTCACTGCTGCTGGTCTTTTTCAGCTCCTTCCTATCTGCATGAACTGCAGTGATGGCTGCATGCTATTTCTTACGGCAGGTTTCCTCTTGGTGACAACAGTGGAATGTGTGTTGTAGTCTTCCGCTTATAGTCTCCACCAGAAACGGGTGACAACGCAGGAACATAATTAGAGAGAGAGATAGCGAGAGGGCGTTGTCACCCTACAACAGGAAGTGCCTGCGCAAGGACCTTCCTGGCAGGACCACCAGATAACATTTTAATTAAAAGCTGCAGATTTAAAAATACTGAAACTGACTATCGAAATGACATGGACGTGGTAAACCTTACATGAGATTTAAGGGATTGGGTTTACATATACATTAAAGCAACAGCAACTGGCAAGAAGTCATTTTTCATAGTTCTGATTGCAGGAAAGCTGATATCATTTTTATTGCGAACAATAACACATTATTTCTCCTTGTAATAACTCGAGCCGTCAAAGTTCATGTTATAAACTGTAGTTTCATAATGCAGAACCTGTATGTAACAGAAAAATTATTTTGAGGTATGGTACATTCTGTTTTCTCTCTGGAGCTTGTCAAATCATCAAACGTCGTTTTGATCTGTTCTAATTAAATAATCTGTTCTTTCATGCAGTTAATTTCTCATCACTCCGAAACAAAAGACGAAAAACGTCCATTTTCCAGATAAGAACGTTTTTGCATCTGGATGTAACTAGATTTAAAGTCCTGTAATGCCTTGCATTACTAGAATTTACAAGCATAGAGTATGCTATCAGTAAATCGTTTTTTATTTGAGGTATAAAAATGGCTGAAATAAAAACTGTCAGCCTTTCCTGGCCATACTGATTTAAATGATAAAAGGCCCACTGAGGGGTCTAAAAGGGCATTATAGTGCAAGACGTAGGGCCTGTGCACATCTATGCACTTCAACACGCCACACACATTTTCCAAAACTGCGTATCTCATTTTTAAATAGTTCTTTAAGGAATGTGCTACATTTTACCTCAACCCATATAGTGTTTTTAATGTGAGTTTTTATGCATTTATAGTGTGTTTTGGCTCACTATATTATATAACTTCCTTTCTTTTATTTTGTAGGTTTTGTGAAGAGGTGTGTGATGTGTTTTTTAGTTATAAGAGAAACATGGGTTTGTTAATGTTACAGTAGGGTTAGGCTAAGGTTAGGGTTAAAGTTTAGGTTAGGGTTCTGTTTTCTAGGGTCTAAGTAGGGCTTATGGAAAGGTTATGGTTATAGTTTGTGTTAGGGTGTTCCCACAAACAAGGAGTCTGGGGCTGCCGCAGATTTGGCTATATTACTTGGCATCTCGACTGAGGCAACTAGCCCAATGGAACATCCCGGATTTGAGAGTTGGCTTAAATTTGAAAATATTTCCGTCTTACCTTATTATTTATTTGGTTTACCAACATAACATTGGTACAGAAATGAATGAAACATAATTTATTAATGGACCAATCACTTAAACTCTGGCATCTCTATAAGGATAAATATCATTTCATTTCTAAAGTTTCTCCATGGTCCTCATTTATGGAAGACCCAAGATTTGTAACACCATTTGCAAGACCTATTGACTTTAATTGGTGGCGGTTCCATGTTTTAACCAATTTCTCACATCTTTAAGATGGTACCTCATACATTTCCTTTTAACAGCTCCAACATTTGAAAGCTAGCCTTTCCTCTGAGTGTTATCATTATTTACAAATAAGACATTTTTTTGGCACACATTATGCACTTTCCCCTTCTGACTCTCGGACTGTATGTAAGGGTAGACGGTATCTCCTCCATGTTCCCCTCCTAATAACTCAACACACAGCCATTAATGTCTAAACCACTGGCAACAAAAGTGAGTACACCCCTAAGTGAAAATGTCCAAAATGGGCCCAATTAGCCAATTTCCCACACCGGTATCATGCATTTACTATATTCCATATCTCAGTTAGTTTGTTCATACCAAGATACTTTTATAAGCTTAATTCACTTACTCACATCTCTATGTATATATAGATTAAAGCTTAGAACCCTATACAATAAGCTCATTTTGCATTTGTGATGCCCTCTGATATATGTGCATCCTTGCAGACATTTTCCAGACACAATTTTAAGGGGCTAAGTGGAGACCGCAGTGAGAAATACCCCTATCCAGACCGTGCTGATCCTTCGGATGTTCCCCTATTGTGGTCTTTGTTTTGTTCCGCCTCCTCAGCTCCCGAGCTGGATGCACCACACTGCTGCCATCTTGATATCCAGCGTTTGGCGATTTATCTCAGACTTCAGTAAGTATGAGGTCTCTGCATCAGGCCTCTCTTGCCAATCATTCCATCTGCCCCCATTTACCAACCACATACATTTATTGATCTTATTACTTACATTGCAGATACAACATTCATGCATCCGCCCCTGAAGAAGCGAGCAGGGTCTCACGAAATGCATAGGGCTTTATTGATGCTTGTTTTATGCCGGTACATGCTGGGTATTATTGATGTCTGCATTATGTTCATACTTCCCTGTCCACATGTATGTACATTTTATCATCCTATTTTGTATGTGTATTTACTGACCCAGCAACTTTCAAGTTTTATTGTTGCTCATTGATGTATAACATTTGTAATAAATCTTTGTATATTTATGTTCATCTGTGTTGTGTACATTGGCTATTATGCCTGGTAACTCACAATCATTGTTGTTACCACTCCGTTACATAACATTTTGAAATGAATAAATTGATTTTGTCTCAGTGTTCGCTGTGGACATTGGCTAAACCTCTGTCACCTCATCTAAAGTCCCAGGGCTATTTTTCTTGTTTTTTTGTGTACTATTAGGGATGGAGGTGTCAGAGGGGTCACACCAGACCTTAATCTTCCTTTTTTTGTGACTCGTTAGTGTTACAAGGTCTCAGGTGTGAAAGGGGACCAGGTGTGTTAAATTTGGTGTTATCGCTCTAATTCTCTCATACTAGTCACTAGAAGTTCAACATGGCACCTCATGGCAAGGAAATCTCTGAGGATCTCAAAAAAATAATTGTTGCTCTACATAAAGATGGCCTAGGCTATAAGAAGATTACCAAGACCCTGAAAGTTAGCTGCAGCATGATGGCCAAGACCATGCAGCGGTTTAACAGGACAGGTTCCATTTAGAACAGGCCTTGCCATGGCTGACCAAAGAAGTTGAGTTCACGTGCTCAGCGTCATATCCAGAGGTTGTCTTTGGGAAATAGACGTACCTCTATGAGAGCTGCCAGCATTGCTGCAGAGGTTGAAGGGGTGGGGGGTCAGCCTGTCAGTGCTCAGACCATATGTCACACACTGCATCTAATTGGTCTGCATGGTTGTCATCCCAGAACGAAGCTCTTCTAAAGATGATGCACAAGAAAGCCCCGAAACAGTTTGTTGAAGACAAGCAGACTAAGGACTTGGATTACTGGAACCATGTCCTGTGGTCTGATGAGACCAAGATAAACGTATTTGGTTCAGATGGTGTCAAGCGTGTGAGGCAGCAACCAGGTGAGGAGTACAAAGACAATTGTGTCTTGCCTACAGTCAAGCATGGTGGTCGGAGTGTCATGGTCTGGGGCTGCATGAGTGCTGCCGACACTGGTGAGCTACAATTCATTGAGGGAATCATGAATGCCAACATGTACTGTGACATACTAAAGCAGAGCATGATCCCCTCCCTTTGGAGACTGGGCTGCAGGGCAGTATTCCAACATGATAACGACCCCAACACACCTCCAAGACGACCACTGCCTTACTAAAGAAGCTAGGGCTAAAGGTGATGGACTGGCCGAGGGTCTCCAGACCCTATTTAGCATCTGTGGGGCATCCTCAAATAGAAGGTGGAGGAGCGCAAGGTCTCCAACATCTACCAGCTCCGTGATGTTGCCATGAAGGAGTGGAAGAGGACACCAGTGACAACCTGTGAAGCTCTGGTGAACTCCGTGCCCAAGAGGGTTAAGGCAGTGCTGGAAAATAATGGTGGCCACACAAAATATTTACACTTTGGGCCCAATTTTGAAATTTTCACTTAGGGGTGTACTCACTTTTTTTGCCAGCGGTTTAGACATTAATGGCTGTGTGTTGAGTTATTTTGAGGGGACAACAAATTTGCACTGTTATACAAGCTGTACACTTACTATTTACATTGTAGCAAAGTGTAATTTCTTCAGTGTTGTCACATGAAAAGATATAATAAAATATTTACAAAAGTGAGGGGTGTACTCACTTTTGTGAGATACTGTATATACAGTCATGTGTGTGCATATATAACAGTACAAAATACAGTGCAGCCGTAGTACAGTTGCTAATACAGTGCAAGTGGTGTACACAGTATCTAATAAAGTGTGTACAGTTTCTACTATACTTCTGGTGGTGTACACAGTACAAAATACAGTGTAGTGTGGTGTTGCAAAACAAAATATACATCATGTCCGGAAGGCCACCAAGGAGAGGCAGACGCTCACAGGCCACTAAAAGAGGGCAAGCAGCCTCTGTGTCTACAGTCAACAGTGCTGGTCATGGACATGGTGCATCCTCTGCAGGTGGCCGTGGGGCATGCTTGTCCTTTTTTTCTCCTGCTGGCCTTGTTATTGAGCCAGAACATGCAAAAGAGTTGGTGGAGTGGATAACAAAGCCATCCACATCCTCCTCATCCTCTGTCACCCAGGCTCAGAGTAGTTTGCCTTCCAACGCAGCAGCCAAAGCGGCCTATTCCACCGGCTCCTTGTCCAAAGTCACTCCTTCTGTAGCCCCACCATCATGTGCGGAGGAGTCCCCAGAATTATTTGATCACAGTGTCGGGTACATGCTGATGGAGGATGCGCAGCGATTTAAAGGCTCCGATGTCGGTTCCCAGGTTGAGGAAGGGAGTAACGTGAGCCTAGAGAGAGGGGGTGCCCAAGAAGGACACGAAACTGGCAGTCATGTTCCCCCAGCTATAGCATACTACCAAGTTTGCTCCAGTGATGAGGAGGGAGGGGATGATGAGGTCACTGACTCTACTTGGGTGCCTGAGAGAAGAGGGGAGCAGGAGGGGACACAACTCCAACAAGGCAGGATGTCCTCTAGGGGGCAGCCACCTTATTGCATCACACCGCAGAGCTCCGCAGGTGCAGGGTGCTGCTGACTCCCCGCTGACTTTTAAAGGTTCCTTGGTGTGGTCCTTTTTTGAAACTTATGCAGCAGATCGCACCTTTTGCTGTTTGCAACCTATGTCTGAAGCAGATCAAGCGTGGCCAGAACAGCAGCCTCTTGAGCACCACATGCTTGACCATACATATGATGACCTGCCATGCAGTCCGTTGGCAACAACACTTGAAAGACCCACATCAAAGGAAAAGGCAGACTTCTCCTTGATTTTCATCTGGGATCTCCAACCCTACTATACCTCCAGTTCTCTCAAAAACCTGCACTGAGAGGAATGAAGGTATAGCAATAGGTGTCCCAAGTACTTGCAGCCAATCTGCTAGCAGTACACCACCATCTGATTTTAGCAGGCAAAATTCCCTACCCAGTTGCTTAACCGTAAAAATAAATTGGGTCCCAGCCATCCACATGCTTAGCTTCTAAATGCATTGATACATGTCCCCTGGGGCAGGACCTGGTCCCCAAACACTTTTTAGGGCAACAACTTGCATATAAGCCTTTAAAATGAGCACTTTTGATTTTTCATGTTCGTGTCCTATTGACTTTAACAGTGTTCGTGTGCTTGAACAAACTTTTTTCCTTGCATGTTCTGCTGCGAACCGAACCGGGGGGGTGTTCGGCTTATCCCTAGTCCCTGTTAAAGAAAAGCATCCCTACAACATGATGCTACCACCACCTTGTTTTCACGGTGGGGATGGTGTGTTCAGGGTGATATGCAATGTTACTTTTCTGCCACACATAGCGTTTTACTTTTAGACCAAAAAGTTCAATTTTGGTCTCATCTGACCAGAGCATCTTCTTCCATGTGTTTGCTGTGTCTCCCACATGGCTTCTCGCAAATTGGACTTCTTATGGCTTTCTTTCAACAATGGCTTTTTTATTGCCACTTTTCCATAAAGGCCAGATTTGTGGAGTGTACAACTAATAGTTGTCCTTTGGACGTATTCTCCCACCTGAGCTGTGGATCTTTGAAGCTCCTCCAGAGTTACCATGGGCCTCTTGGCTGCTTCTCTGATTAATACTCTCCTTGCTCGGCCTGTTAGTTTATGTAGACAGCCATGTCTTGGTAGGTTTGCAGTTGTGCCATACATTTTCAGATGATGGATTAAACAGTGCTCAATGAGAGGTTCAAAGCTTGGAATATTTTTTTTATAACCCAACACTGCTTTAACCACTTCAATACCAGGCACTTAGACACCTTCCCGCCCAGGCCAATTTTCAGCTTTCAGCGCTGTCGCAATTTGAATGACAATTGCGCGGTCACGCTACACTGTACCCAAACAAACTTTTTATCATTTTGTTCCCACAAATAGAGCTTTCTTTTGGTGGTATTTGATCACCGCTGCAGTTTTTATTTTTTGCGCAACAAATAAAAAAAACCCGAAAATTTTGAAAAAAAACAAGTTTTTCTTTGTTTCTGTTAAAATTTTTTGTAAATAAGTACGTTTTCTTCTTCAATGACGGGCACTGATATGGCTGCACTGACGGGCACTGATACAGCGGCACTGATGGGCACCGATGAGGTGGCACCAATAAGGTGGCACTGATGAGGTGGCACTGACGAGCACTGATGATGGGCACTGATAGGTGGCACTGATGGGCACTGATGGGCACTGATAGGTGGCGTATTTTTATGCGGCACTGATGAACACTCATAGGTGGCACCGATGGGCACTCATAGGCGGCACTGATGGGCACTCGTAGGTGGCATTGATTGGTACATATGGGTGGCACAGATGGGTACTTATGGGTGGCACTGATGGGTGGCACTGATGGGCACTGATAGGTGGGCACTGATGGGCACTGACAGGTGGCACCGATGGGCAATGAGAGGTGGCACTGAACACACTGATTGGTGGCACTGATAAAACTAATTGGTGGCATTGCTGGGCAGATCTGAAACATAATGGTGCCAATCAGTGCCCATTTGTGGGCACTGATTGGCACAGATTGGACACATGTGGATGGCCATGGGGTACATACCTGGCCATCCACATGTTGCCCCTTCCCTGGTGGTCCTAGTGGTGATCCCTGGTGGTCCAGTGTGGTGATCTGAGGGGGGGCTGCACTGATAAACAATCAGCGCAGACCCCCCCTGTCAGGAGAGCCGCCGATCGGCTCTCCTCTACTCGCGTCTGACAGTGAGGAAAAGTCGATCAACGGCTCTTCCTATTGACAGCGTGATCAGCCGTGATTGGACATGGCTGATCACATGGTAAAGAGCCTCTGCCAGAGGCTCTTTACCAAGATCGGTGGAGCGCTGTGTCAGGCTGACACAGCGCTCCACCAATCGCCGCGATGCGCGCCCTCGCGGCGGCATGTTATCCTGCTGGATGTCATATGACACCCAGTCAGGATAACTGAACCACCGCCCGGCCGTCATCTGCTTTGGGCCGGGAGAGAAGTGGTTAAACTTCTCCACAACTTTATCCCCGACCCGTCTGGTTTGTTCCTTTTCCTTCACGATGCTGTTTTTTACAAAGGTTCTCTAACAAACCTCTAAGGGCTTCACAGAACATCTGTAGCTATACTGAGATTAAATTACATACAGGTGGACTCTATTTACTAATTAGGTGACTTCTGAAGGCAATTGGTTCCACTTGATTTTAGGGTATCAGAATAAAAGGGGCTGAATACAAATGCATGCCACACTTTTCACATATTTATTTGCAAAAAAATTTGAAAAACATTTATCATTTTCCTTCCACTTCACAATTATGTGCCACTTTGTGTTGGTCTATTACATAAAATCTCAATAAAATGCATTTACGTTTTTGGTTGTAACATGACAAAATGTGGAAAATGTCAAGAGATATGAATACTTTTTCAAGGCACTGTAGTTGGGACATGCCCTTTGCCTGCAAATTTGTGCTATAATGTGTCCCTCTTTGCCATCTCAGAAAGTTGGACAGTCTGCTTTTATACCATTTGAAAGCAATAAATAGTCTGTACCTCTTGAAAATGCTTTATACAGTGCATCCGGAAAGTATTCACAGCGCTTTCCTTTTTCCACATTGTGTTGCAGCCTTATTTCAAAATGGATTAAATGTTTTTTTTTCCTCAAAATTCTACAAACAATACCCCATAATGACAACATGAAAGAAGTTTGTTTGAAATCTTTGCAAATTTATTAAAAATAAAAAATGAAAAACAAAAAATCCCATGTACATAAGTATTCACAGCCTTTGCTCAATACTTTGTTGAAGCACCTTTGGCACCAATTACAACCCCAAGTCTTTTTGAGTATGATACTACAAGTTTGGCACACTTATTTTTGGGCAGTTTCTCACATTCTTCTTTGCAGGACCTCTCAAACTCCATCAGGTTGGATGGGGAGCGTCAGTGCACAGCCATTTTCAGATTTCTCCAGAGATGTTCAATTCTGGGCTCTGGCTGGGCCACTCCAGGACATTTACAGAGTTGACCCGTACCCACTCCTTTGTTATCTTGGCTGTGTGCTTAGGGTCGTTGTCCTGTTAGAAGATGAACATTTGCCCCAGTCTGAGGTCCAGAGCGCTCTGGAGCAGGTTTTCATCAAAGATGTCTCTGTACATTGCTGCATTCATCTTTCCCTCGATCCTGACTAGTTTCCCAGTTCCTGCCGCTGAAAAACATCCCACAGCATTATGCTGCCACCACCATGCTTCACTGTAGGGATGGTATTGCCCAGGTGATGAGCGGTGCCTGGTTTCCTCCAGACATGACACTTGCCATTCAGGCCAAAGAGTTAATGTTTTGTTTCATTAGACCAGATCATTTTGTTTCTCATGGTCTGAGAGCCCTTCAGTGCCTTTTGGTAAACTCCAGATGGGCTATCATGTGCCTTTTTGCTGAGGAGTGGCTTTCATCTGGCCACTCTACCATACAGGCCTGATTGTTGGAGGGCTGAAGAGATGGTTGTTCTTCTGGAAGATTCTCTTCTCACCACAGAGAACTGCCGGAGCTCAGTCAGAGTGACCATCGGGTTCTTGGTCACCTCCCTGACAAAGGCCCTTCTCCTCGAACGCTCAGTTTGGCTAGGCGGCCTGCTCTAGAAAGAGTCCAAGTGGTTCCAAACTTCTTCCATTTATGGATGATCAAGGTCACTGTGCTCATTGGGAGCTTCAATGCTGATGAAGTGTTTATGTATCCTTCCCCAGATGTCTGCCTCCATGCAATCCTGTCTCAGAGGTCTGCAGACAATTCCTTGGACTTCATGGCTTGGTTTGTGCTCTCACATTCACTATTAACTGTGGGACCTTATATAGACAGGTGTGCGCCTTTACAAATCACGTCCAATCAACTGAATTTACCACAGGTAGACTGCAATCAAATTGTAGAAACATCTCAAGGATGATCAGGAAACAGGATGCACCTGAGCTCATTTAAAACATTTTTTTTTAATAAATTTGCAAAGATTTCAAACAAACTTCTTTCACGTTGTCATTATGGGGTATTAAAATAAGGGAATTGGCGCTGTTCGGCTATATGTGCATTGGGTCTTGTTCATGTATAAATACATATAAAAAAAATTATATATTAAGTGCAACAAATGCGATGAAAATAGGGAGCTAAAATTACGTGAAATGCTCCTACAACCATATCCTATACAATAAAGTGCAACGTGCTAGAACAAATATACCCAAACCTGTCTATAAAAATGAAAATCTGCAAACATTCCAAATACGTGTTGAAAAAGAAAAAGAGAAAACATTTTTGTACAAAATTGTTAAAACAATCTAAACCATTACAATAAAGTCCCCAGCGTTAATATGTGAAAAGTCCAATTCATAAACCAAGTGATAAAAATATATAGAAGTGATAAAAATGTGCTGAAAAATTACTATTATATAATGAAAACAATGTCCCAAAAAATTTGTGTTCAGAAAAAATTTCTTTGATGTGTCCCTCCAATAGAAAGGCGGCACTCTCAGTGTAGCAAGTGTTCCCCGTCTTCCACTGCACCCCCCACTCGTGCCCTCACTCACCGGACTGCCCAACCCCTGCAGGGGTAAAAGGCATGCAGACAAACTCCAGCGATGATGAACCTTGGTAACGGTCCTCAGCCCAGTGGTTGTTTTTCTGAACACAAATTTTTTGGGACATTGTTTTCATTATATAATAATAATTTTTCAGCACATTTTTATCACTTCTATATATTTTTATCACTTGGTTTATGAATTGGACTTTTCACATATTAACGCTGGGGACTTTATTGTAATGGTTTAGATTGTTTTAACAATTTTGTACAAACATTTTTTCTCTTCTTCTTTTTCAACACGTATTTGGAATGTTTGCAGATTTTCATTTTTATAGACAGTTTTGGGTATATTTGTTCTAGCACGTTGCACTTTATTGTATAGGATATGGTTGTAGGAACATTTCACTTAATTTTAGCTCCCTATTTTCACCGCATTTGTTGCACTTAATATATAATTTTTTTAAATATGTATTTATACATGAACAATTACCCAATGCACATATAGCCGAACAGCGCCAATTCCCTTATTTTAGAACTTTTTTTGATTTGAATTTCACCTAGGTGATATTCTGTGTCAGGGGGGCTGCAGTTCTTTCTTTCTCCTCTCTTTTTTCCTAAGCGCGGAACGACTGTTCCTCATTATGGGGTATTGTTTGTAGAATTCTGAGGAAATAATGAATGGAATCCATTTTAGAATAAGGCTGAAACATAACAAAATGTGGAAAAAGTGAAGCTCTGTGAAAACTTTCCGGATGCACTGTATATTGCCCCATTTTCCTTTGAGGAAGAGAAAATCCTGAACATAGTAATAACAGAGCCATTTATCTACACAGCACGGCCATGTGTCTTCTTTTTTTTTTGTAGCTTATGAATCATGTAATAACTTTATCAGTTGCAGTTGGAGAGTCGATTACATATGCTCTCCAGGGTGAATAGGTTCTTGGTGTTCAGAATGAGATGCTTCTGGTGTCCCCAGATCAAAGAAAAAAGTCATTTATGCTGTTTTGTGTGTGAAGATCACATTGGAAAAGCACATCTTAGCTGCATGTTATTCAAAAGGGACATTTCTCTGTGATCAGCTATTTACATTGTACAGCTAAGCCAAATGCCCACACTGAGTAATATGAGTCATACAATACTTCTGACACCGTCATACACAGCCAAAATCATTTTAGGAAGGAAAATTAGGCTCTAAGCAGTAGTGTCTTCCAAACGTCCCGATTTCATGACTACTGAAGCTGCAGCATTTAGGTAAAAACTACTATAAGATATAAGAACCTTGGGCCTCATCACTGACTCTGATTCAAGCCTGACCCATTCATACATTATTTAAAAGCAGGACTCTAGCCAAACATAACAAGATAAAAAAAAATCAATTACCTGTTCAAAGGTGAAATAAACAAGACTCACTTCTGCTGGAAGATTCACCTTCAAACCAGAGTTCCCCTGCTCCCCCAATCTAAGCACTGAAACTGTGATCTCTATCCAGTTGTGGGGAGATAGCTTAAAGCGGAGGTCCGCTGAAAAAAAAAATTAAAAGCCAGCAGCTACAAATACTGCAGCTGCTGACTTTTAATATATGGACACTTACCTGTCCAGGGAGCCCGCGATGTCGGCAGCCGAAGCCGATCCGTCCGTCGGCTCTCGGCTGCTGCCGCCGCCATCCTCTGTAAGGGAATGAGGAAGTGAAGCCGTGTGGCTTCACTTCCTCGTTCCCTACTGCGCATGCGTGAGTCGCGCTGCGCGTCTTCTCTGGTCCCTGCTGTGTTCTGTGTCTTGCAGAATACAGCGGTGGAGGAGAGTGTAGGCGCCAGAAGTGGCATAGGTCACCGCAAGCGCCGCAGTGATCTATGCCAGGAAGTGGGAACAAATACCTGTATTAGACAGATATCTGCCCCCCCTGAAAGGTGCCAAATGTGACACCGGAGGGAGGAATTCAAAAAGTGGAAGTTCCATTTTTGGGTGGAACTCCACTTTAAAGTGGTAAAAGCAGAATTTTTTTTTAATCTTAATGCATTTTATGCATTAATATAAAAAGCCTTCTGTGTGTAGCAGCCCCCACTCCCCCCCCCCCAATATTTACCTGAGTCCCACCTCTATCCAGCAATGTTCACGAGTCTCTCACCCATCTGGGACTCTCCCTCCTGATTGGCTGAAACACAGCAGCAGCGCTCCTGCAGCTGTCAGTTAAAGTCAGTTAGCCAATCAGGAAAGAGAGGGAGCGGGCCTGTACCGCAGCTCTGTGTCTGAATAGACACAGGAAGCTGCAGCTTGACTCGGGTGCCCCCATAGCAAGCTGCTTGCTGTAGGGGCACTTGACAGGAGGAAGAGACCAGGAGCAACAAAGAGGGACCTGAGAAGAGGAGGATGCAGGCTTCCCTGTGCAAAACCAACTGCACAGAGGAAGTAAGTATAACGTGTTTGTTATTTTACAAAAAATTAGACTTTACAATCACTTTAACTTACTCTCAATAGATGGGCAGATAGTGACATGATCCAAATGATATCTCGCAGATCATAGAAATCTTTAATCCAAAAACTTGTGCAGATCATAACAGATGAATATCAGATAGTTCACAAAATCATAGTGTGTCTAGCTCCAGCAAATTACAGTACATGTGGTGAATGCAGGCTAAAGCATGGAGAAGGGAATGACCAACTACATAGCGCATCCCCTAATTATGGAGTGGGGACATTATTACTAAGATCCCTTTCATACTCAGACCGCCTGAGCGTTAGTGGTAAAGCTGCGCTAGTTTTAGCAGCACTGTTTGGGCCAAAGTGGAGCGCTCTTAGCCCCAAAGAAGGGGTTAATAAGGGGTTAAAAGTGCCCCAAATGCGTCGCTGCCGAAGCGATTTGCAGGCGCTTCAGTAGCGCTGCCCATTGACTTCAATGGCAGATGCGGTTTAAGAGCAGTGTATACAGCGCTCCTGCACCGCACCAAAGACGCTGCTTGCAGAACTTTTTTCTTCAGTCCTGCAAGTGCACCACCCCAGTGTGAAAGCACTCAGATTTTCACAGTGGGGAGGCTTGAGAGGCGCTTTTCAGGCACTTTGCAGGGGCTATTTTCAGTGTGAAAAATGCAAACAAACAGACAATGCATGTGTAACATGATAATAGTACTTTTTCTTATTTTTTTTTTTTTTCCGTTTAAAAAAAAGCTTTATTAAAGAGCAGTGCAGTACAGTGTAAATAAATCAATATACAAACTGACATATCCCATACCAGTAATGGAATAGCAATCGAAATGTACAGTAATGTTAATCACAACTACTTATAAATGCAACTGGAGTACATTGATGAACATAAGATACATAGGTATATTGAGAGAATCCCTTGTAAGTATGGGATAGTTATTATGCATGTATAACGCTAGTAAACATAGGTTCAAATCCACTTACAGTAGCTGTTGATACAGTAGGAGGAACAATTGTTGATGTCCCATGTGTGAGATGACAATCCCAACACCCCTAACGGGAACACACTGTGTTAGGATTCCACCCACCACAGGGAAAGCAGTGAGGCTAACCCAAAAACCCTACTGTCCCCACTCCCAGGGACCTGCCACCGCCCCAGAGGTGGGGATAAAAGATCCCTAATGAGGCCAAAAGGCCCCTCCACCAGATTCCCTTCAACTAGCACAAATCCGTTCTGATTCTGGAGCTTGAGCTCGTTAAAGACAAACTGATGGTGGCGAGAGAGATTCTGCCATTATGAAATCAGAAAGTAGAACATAACTGTTACACTGCTAACTTGGAGTCATTTCGTTGTACAAATCAGAAAGATAGGATGAGGCAGAAGAAAAGAAGATAAAGAGAAGAGAAGAAGAAGACAGATTTCGCTAACATGGGAGAAATCTTTGTATCCAGTCCAAGGTGTTTTTTTTTTTTTTTGTTTTGTTTGCCCTTTTTTTTAAATATAAGACTCAACTTGGCTGAGTCATTTGAATACCTGGAATAAGGGAAATGCCTAGGTGACTAGCCCAGGGCTCCCAAGTCGCTTCAAATGACTTAGAGGTGTCCATCATAGAGCTGACTATTTTTTCAAGGGACATAATCCACGATATCTTTCTTTTGGCAGCTTGGAAAGACACTGTGGGTTGCTTCCAGGCTTTGGCTAAAGTAGTCTTAGCTCCTAGTAGCATAAAGGAAATTAATTTTTGAGAGTGTTTTGTTGTTTTAGGGTATGGTGCATTGAGAAGGGCTACTTGGACTGATTTAGTGATGGGAAGATCCGTTACTTTTCGGATCAATGTGAACATTTTGTTCCAAAAACCTCTTATTTTCGGACACTCCCACCAGATATGGATCATAGAGCCCTGGGCTTGACACCCTCTAAAACATAGCGGGGAGGCAGAAGAGAACATAGTTGCAAGTCTGGTGGGTACTAAGTACCATCGCATGAGCACTTTTATATTAGCTTCTATCAATGCTATATTTAGAGTACCTTTAAAGGCTGAGAATCCTCTCTGATGCCATTCCTCCAGGCTCCAGGACTCCTGCAGATCCTTTTCCCACGAGTCCATGTATGAGAATTTTGTGGTGGGTTCCACCAGTGACGCGTAAATGAGAGATATACCCCCCTTGTGTCAATTGCTTGACCGCACCAACGCTCATAAGGTGTAAATTCTAGAGGGAGTGTCTGTCCCTTCGTGAGGGAAGCAGGAAAATGGGATATTTGAGCAAATCTAAACCTCTCTGTACCTGGGAGTTTAAGTTTGGTTATGCAATGCTTTAGCGTAATTGGGCCAGATGGGGAGAGAAAGTGACCTATACGGTACATCCCCTTGTCTAACCACCATTTGAAGGACTTGATGTCCAGACCCGGTACAAAGCGGGGGTTATGAAAAATGTGCTCCAGAGGGCGAGAAGGTGATGTCAAAGCTGGAGAGCATTTCGTTGAGTCCCATAATTTAAAGGATTGAGACAATGTTGGAGCTAAAATGGTGGGCCTCAATTTCATGGGGCACCAGAGCAGGTAGTCCAGGGTGTACGTCGGAGCAGCTTGTCTCTCTATTTCTATCCAATCGGGTTTCTTGACTTTGAAGTATACCATAGATAGTTGGGCCAACCTTGCAGCTTGATAGTAACTGAACAGGTCTGGAAGACCCAGACCCCCTTTGGTTTTGGGGCTGCACAGCACATTACGGGCTATTCTAAATCCTTTTTTCCCCCAAACGAATTTTATTATCTTTCCTTGTAGGGGTTTAAGATGGTGTTTTTTAATGTCTATCGGGAGTGACCTAAACAAGTATAGGAGCTTGGGCAGTAGCGTCATTTTGATAGAATTAATTCTGCCCAGCCATGATATATTGAATTTGGACCATGTTTGGATGTCCGATTCTAGTTTGCGGAACATGGGAGGGAAATTAGCCTGGAAAAGTCGCTCAAACTTGGGGGTAAGGTTTATCCCTAGATATCGGATCGAGGAATCGCTCCATTTAAATTTGAATGCAGGCTTGAGCCTATTCACATCTGCGTCTGGCAGAGAAATATTTAATGCCTGTGACTTATCCATATTGACCTTTAAGCCCGACAAGGATCCAAATGCCTTCAAGAGGTTACAGATATTGGGAAGAGAGGTAGTAGGGGAAGTGACAAATAAGAGGATATCATCCGCAAATAGGGCACATTTGTGGGAATGCGCTCCGCACTTAACCCCCTTGATGTTTTGGTTGGACCTGATCGCAATCACCAGGATCTCTATGGCTAAGGCAAAGATCATAGGAGAAAGGGGACACCCCTGTCTGGTTCCCCTGGTTATTTGAATGGGATCCGAGTAGAAGCCGTGCAATTTGACCTTGGCGCTTGGAGTGGAATAAAGTGCTTTCAGGGTATTGATAAATTTGTCCCCAAATCCCCATCTCCCCAGGACTGAAAATAGGAAGGACCAAGATAAGGAATCAAAGGCTTTTTGGAGGTCCAAGGACAGTAATAAACCTACCTGCCTTGGGCCTCCATCCCATCCCGATTGTAATAAAGATACTATATCAACCGCCCTTCTGACCTGGTCCGGGCCTTGTCTTCCCGGCATAAAACCCACTTGATCTTTATGTATATATTGATTGATGAAGGAGTTGATTCTATTAGCTAGGATTTTGGTAAGTATTTTCAGGTCGTTGTTAATCAACGAGATCGGTCTATAGTTCTCGACTAGAGATGGATCCTTGTCGGGCTTGGGGATGACCGAGATAAAGGCCAAATTTAGTTGTGACTCAAGGGGTGTCCCTTCTCTTTTGTAATTGAAGAATTTTGTAATAAAGGGTGCCAAAGTTTTCTGGAATGTTTTATAGTATTGATTGGAGAAGCCATCGGGGCCAGGAGCTGAGTTCCCTTTTAAGTGTTTAATTACCTCTAATGTTTCTTCCATGGTGAAGGGGGCTTCCATGATATCCTTATGTTCTTTACTTAGGGTTGGAATGTTAATGCTATCTAGGAATGCATTTAAGGAGGAGTCGGACAATGTGTCATTTTGCTGATACAATTTAGAGTAGAAGGAGTGAAAAGCTTGCAGGATTCTTGGGGGGTTAAGGGTTGAGATGCCATCCTGAAGTCTAATATTGGGATGGTGAAATTAGAGATTTTGGGAGATAGCTTTCTTGCTAGGAGGGTACTCATCTTATCTCGCTGAACATAGAATTTTGCGCTATTCCATTTTAAGTGTGTCTCTGCCCTCACTGTGTGGGCCAGATTTAATGCTGTTCTGGCTGCGTCTAGTTGGGCTATTTTGACCGAAGGAGGGTTCCGTTTATGTTGCTTGCATAGAGCCTTGAAGTCCCTCTCTAATTTCTCTATCTCCGCCTTCTGCTCTTTCTTTTTTCTGGAAGATATTTGAATGAGCTTTCCCCTTATGGTCGCTTTATGAGCGGCCCAAAGAGTCTCAGCTGATATCCCCTCCACATTGTTCCGCAAAAAATAATCTTTTATGTCTTTCTCAAGCTCTGAGACTATAATATGGTCATTAAGAATAGAATCGTTGAGTCTCCACTGGGTAGTGGGCGGTTTGTGAGAACCGCCCCTTAGTGTTACGATCACCATGGCGTGATCTGAAAGGGCAGTGTCCTTGATATGGGCTCTAATCGCATAGGGTATATGAACTACCGACAGGAGTATGTGGTCGATCCTGGAGTATGTTTTGTGAGGGTGTGAAAAATGTGTATAATCCCTCTTAGTGGGATTGAGTTCTCTCCAAATGTCGGCTAGGCCTTGTTGATATATTATTTTCGCTATCTTGGAGCTTGTTTTAGTGGGGCGGATTGATTGAGCTTTTAATGGTATGGATTTGTCTAGACCTGGGTCAAAGGCTACGTTGGAGTCACCTCCGAAAATTACCGTTCCTTCTAATAGTGGGTTTAGAATTTGTAGCATTGCTTGAAAGAATTTTGTTTGGCCCTTATTGGGGGAGTAGTAAGAAATGAAAGAGTATAGGCTTTCATCAATTTTACCCTTAACCAACAAGAATCTGCCTTCAGGGTCTCTGTGCACAAAAACGGGCTTAAATTTACACTGTTTTGCGAATAATACCGCTACACCTCTGGTCTTATCCTCTGCATTCGCTAGGAAGAATGTGGGATATTGAGCATGCAAAAATGTTGGGTTATAATTGGAAGGGAAATGTGTTTCCTGGATCATGACTACCGCCAATTTTTGTGCGTGGTAAGATTGGAGTAATTTTCGCCTCTTTACCGCTGAATTTAGTCCCTGTGTATTATGGGAGGCTAATTTAAAGGACGGAAGAACCAAATTGTCACTAGACATGTTGGCTAATTGGGGTGAACGTTTGTGGTGCGGCATCTCTTACCTCCTCCGGAGCGAGGTGGAGCATGGTTATTCGGATCGCGAGATAGGATCTGGAGCCTGGAGGAGAGTGGGCCGATCATAAAACCTGTGGACTGGTACAAACAAATAATAGGGTTAGAGAGAAGGACAGGAAAGAAAGAGAAAAAGAAAGAGAGTAAAAGCATGTATTCTCGTGAGAATGGTCCCAAGAGGAACCTGCGGCATCGAGGGGGTGCGAAGATCCCCTCCATGTCGCCCAACAACAAACAAAAGTAGCCCTCCGAAGGGGCTGTCAGTCCATCTCCCGACCATGGGGATCCCATTGTCGTGAGATGGGTGGAGGCGCATGACTGCTACCCCAGCCAGAGCCTGCCCAAATGGTGATCCTTTATTTTTAAATTAACAAAACCCAGTGAGGACAACCATTTCATCACTAAAACATTTTAAACCGAGTGTATCGAAGCCAGCCGGCTTAATAAAAGACAAAACATAAAGAAAGTCCTGCTGTAGGCCAAAAACGCCCAGGGGGGGTGTGCGAAGGGTAAGGGGGGTGGGAGGGTGGAGGGGAAAGGGAAGGAGGGTGAACGGGGGATGAGGATGAGTTCCAGAGGGGGGGGGGTTGTAGGGGCTGTCAAAGACCCCATTAGGAGCTGTCCTTTCCCAGTAGGCCCATGTGTCGTTGTGTCCGTCCCCTGGTCCACCACACCACCAGCCGGCGGTAAGGCGGACCCGCAGGTGGGAAGTCCCAATAACTGGTTCTTCGGTGTACGTAGAAACGTTGATTGAAGAGGATCTAGGCGCCCTCTGTGGGAAGGGGTGGAAGCCGAGTGTTAGCGAGTCGCTTGAGTAGGAACAGAAGCCCCAATGGGAGAGGTCGCATGACAACGCGATTCTTTTTCTAGGTGTGGGGTGACCCATCCGGTCAGTTGTGTCGAGATCTGGAGAAATCCATCTGAAGGTGGGATTCAAGTGTCCCTGAGGGGTTCAGGGATCGTGCATCCTGATCCTAATTGGTTCAGGGGGATCTTTTAGGTTGGTTGACGTTTTGGAAAGTGTCCTGAGTAATGTATCCGGGTGCTGCCCGGACGTGTATAGGAAAGTCAGGAGGGCATCGGTTCCCTAACTCGTCTACTCTTTGTGGTTTTCCATAAAGGGGAGACTGGGCTGGTAGGGGTCTGTCTCTTAGAAGATCCGGATTGCGCATTTGATGTGTCCATCTCTAAATCCTGAGATATAAGCTTCAGTGAGAGAAGAATCCACTCTCCTTCAGGTAGAGTGGTGAAGGAGTGTGTGTTGCCTTTGTAGGTGAATTTTAGAGCAAAGGGGAATGCCCACCAGTATCTTATTTCCTTTTGTGTCAGGATTAGTAGTAGAGGTTTAAGGGCTCTGCGTTTTTGAATCGTCGTGGGCGATATGTCGGCAAATATTTGAACATCATGGCCTTGGAATGATATGTGCGGTTGCTGGCTGGAGAGCTTCATGATGCTCTCTTTCACTCCGTAGTGGTGCGGCTTCACCACAATGTCCCTGGGAGACCCGTCCTTCCTGGGGGGACCCAGAGATCTGTGGGCTCTGTCCAATTCCAGGTTCTGTGTGGAGATATCAGGGATAAGGAATTTTATTAATTCTTGTATTGCTAAGGGGACATCCGTGCAAGATTCTGGGATGCCTCTGACCCTGAAGTTCTCCCTTCTCGATCTGTTTTCCAAATCGTCAATCCTACTTAAGGCCGCATCTAACTGTTCCTGCACAATCTGTATGTGATCAGAGTTTTGATTGGTTCTGGAAACTGTGTAATCCAGTTTTTGTTCAATTGCTTCTATTCTGGTGCCCAGATTCTGGAAATCAGATCGAATGTCATTTGTTATTTTGAGAGCTGTATTAGCTAAGCCCCTTTCCAGTAAGTCAGATAGCTTGAGGAAGAGGTCCCCCGCATTCTGGGGCATGTCTGTGCCTGTGCTTCCCATAATGACATTATTGTGCTGGGGGAGAGGAGAATGTCCCATAGGAGATAGCAAGGGGGCAGCCAGGGGGCTCTCATTGAGGAAAGCCGAGTTGTGGCCTGAGGGGGATGTGGTGGGATGAGAATAGGAGATTGCATAGGTAGGGTATGAGAGAGTTGCAGGGGCGATCACTTGCCTGGGTTCTTGTATTCCCCCTGATGCTGCCTGTGTCTGAGGCGCTGCCTGTGTCAGAGGCGCGGCCGCCATCTTGGATTCGGCCTGAAGCTTCTCAGCCTCAAAACGGGGTCCCAGGTCCTTTTTAGCTGCCGTGGATGGCATGGGTGGGGAACCGCTGTGTTCCCCCAGCCGAATCTGGTGTGCACGGACTGGCTGTGGCTTCCGAAATGGCGCTAGGGCGGCTGGCTGGTTAGGGTAGTGAGGAGCTCCCGGCTTACGCGGCCATCTTGGAGTCCCTCGCGCATGCGCCGGGCTAATAGTACTTTTTCTTTCACTAGATGTCCTCAGTCTGATGTCCAGCATCATTCAACCCACTTCCTCTGAGCCCAGGTCACCCTGAACCCAACCCTGCAGAAAAACAATGAGCTCATGTCTCTTAAACCCTCCCTCCCTCTCCCCATAAGTATGTAGGCAAGTGGGGTTGGGTGGCAGCCTCTGGTATACCCAAGCAGTGATGACATTGCTCCAGAGGGTTAGCTGTAGTGTAAAGTAAAACTGGGATCCTAGAGTCATTAAATCACTTTCCATTTTTTTTCACTACTGTTTACCAATGGCAAAACACAAATAAAAATTCCCAGCTGACTTACCAGCCAGCCTGCAACAAACCAAATTACCCTGTCTAACAGTTCACATTAAAAACAAGGGGTTTTCGTTTGCACACATTTGCAAATATATGCATAAGCTTCAGCAGCCACGTCACGGCACCGCAGTATACTGCAGTCCTTACTCTATAATTTTGAGAGTCTCCCAAGTTGGAGCACATATATAATAATGGATAGAATATGAGCAGGTATTCCTGGAGGGAGCCCACCCCTCCTTAAAGATACAGGGATGCACTAGACACCCAGCAAAAGCACAATGGCAGCTGAAGGTATTCAGTGCGTCCCCTCACCAATTCACCAACTGTACAAACAAATTGCAACCACCCCAATCTATAACTATTTTTTGCAGCAAGGAGCACATGGAAGGGCAAAGCATGTAAAAAAAAAAAAAAATTCCCAGCTCACTTACCAGCCAGCCTGCAACAACAAGGTTTTTTGTTTTTAACGTGAACTGTTAGACAGGGTCAATTAATTTTGTTGCCAGCTGGCTGATAAGTGAGTTGGGAATTTTTGTTTGTTTTTTGACATGCATTGCCATTTATGTGCTTGCTGCAAAGGCTGGTTATAGGATGGGGTGGTTGCCATTTGCTTGCATTAGGTTCCAGGTCCCTTCTTGTGGGAGCTTGTGCCACATTTAAACATAGTTTCTGCTGGATTCTTCTCTGCCATCTTGAGATGCAGGAGAGCTATGCATACCTTTTCCAGCGTCCTTAGGGGGCCCAGTATTGGGAAGTGTTAGATGGAGTCAGGTCCCCTTTTTGTATAGGGACGGTTAGGGCTTCGGTGCAGCCTAACCCCTTTAACTGGAATGGGTGAGGGATCTGGAAGTTCCTTCAAACCTGGAATTATGAGCCCTCTCACCCATAGGTGGCCAGTTCATTATATACACATCCTAATACAATAGGCTGTGCATACATATGGGGACATCTGTTCTGGTTACAACGGTCGCCAAGGAGAGACATGCCCCTTTTTTAGGATGGATGTACTTGTAGTAAACCTAAACTCTACAAATAAAAAATTGTTAAAGCGTATGTAAACCCAAAAATGAAAAAAAAATCATATTTTGGAGCTTTCCAGTCATTAGATGTGCTGGCTGCTAGAGTTTCCTTTTTCCAGACTTTTGTTCACTTTAGCGATCCTGTCAGTAATGCACTTCTTGTCCTAGGGTGGCTACACTAACTCACTGTACTGTATCTTGAGAGTGAGTCATGGTCATCAGTCAAGCTGGACTTCAAACATGCATTTCTCTCCTTCTCTCCATTACTTGTTGGGGAATGATGGGGTAGCATGTTTGTCTTTTCAGTTCAGCTAACAGGAGGCAAGGGCAATGCATTTCTGGCAAGATCATTGGGTATTTTCAGTACTCGCTGAAAATATTCCTAACCTGCAGATACAGAATGAATTGAGCCATCATATCTACGAGCTGGTAAGTTGCAACATATTAATTTTTGTTTTTGGTTTTAGATATCCTTTATTTGTTCTAGCTTCAGTGCCTCTTTCAGAAAAAAAGCCCACTCTGCATAGTTCTGTTTTTGCTTTTGTGTCTAATAAAGGTTCTTGCAGCAAAAGCCAAGGAAGTTTAGACCTCCAAGCTCCCAACTGTCCTCATTTGGAGGGACTCTCTCTCTCTCTTTTGGAACAAAGTCACTCTGTCCCTTTTCCTCTTCATTTGTTCCTCTTCAACAGCTGAAAGGTTGAGGGTCACAAGATACTCCAAATCGATCAGTAGCAACTAATATTCAAACAGCAGCTTTGTTAGAGGTAGCAGGGAATAGCCATTATATCTAGGACCCTGCAGCAGCAGTCCATATGGCAACCTCTGGCACTTAGTTATCTTCTGGCACTTGCACGACTAATAGTCCCCAGCAAGGTCTTTACTGACCCAGTAGCTGTCTGCCACCCAGCATCCATAGGTAGATCCTCAGTGAAGGAGATAACAAGATCCTACTCCAGACCAGAATTTCAGTGCAGTGCCCTCCAGCTAACATCCATTGGCAATCTTCTCCAGTCTCCCAGCCCAGCAGCCACTGGGGCCCAGACTGCTTCTTGTCTTAGTAAAGCTGCCTCCAGGGGCAGCAGCCCCAAGAGAACTGGAACGCTCCCTGTAGGGAAAAAATACCCTGTTCAGGCCTCCTGCGCATTTATCAGCTCCCTGGCCACCTTCTTCAAGGAATAGGCTGGGGCATGATAAATATTTAATTGATCATTAGAATTTTCCAGCCCTGTGCTCTGGACACTTCTTTCAGAGGCAGGTGGGAGTATTCAAACTCTCAGCTCAGAAAACCCTGAACAATGGAGCAAAAAATGAAGTTTACCTAACAGCCTAACTAGAGGAGGTTGCTACATCAGTGGTAAACCATTCACCCAATTTCTAAATTGTATTGCATTTGTAAATGTCAAAAGCCAATATAAAGGAATAGTAGTGGTAGAAAGCAGGCACTCATGGGTTTAACCAATCATTTTATTTGTGTTTTAATTATGTAGTAGAGAATTGAAAGTATCTGGGGGTGCACATTGAAGCTGGACTGGAGCAAGAACACTAAAGTGCTCTATAGGAAGAGCCAGAGCCACCTCTATTTTTTGAGGATACTGAGGTTTTTTTTAAACACCTGTTGGACAATGTTGAAGGTGTTTTATGAGTCTGTGGTGGCCAGTGCTCTCCTGTATGCAGTTGCATGCTGGGAAAGCATACTTAGAGTGGTCAACACCAATAGATGCAACAAACTGATTCGCAAGGTCAATGATGTTGTTGGATTGGAGTTGGAGACTATTTAACAACAGTGCTGGAGAGGAGAATATTGTCCAAGGTACGTTCAATCTTGGACAACTCCTCCCACCCACTCCACAATACACTGGTAAGTCTGAGGAGTACCTTCTGTGCTAGATTGTTACAACCACGATGCACCACAAAACAACACAGGAAATAATTTTTGCCATCAAAATATAAAAATTCTTCTCTGTGAGTGCTGGATGTGAGGATTCAATTTGGTTGATGATCCAGATTTGTATGTAATTTTTATATGTTGGTATTAGGTTAACTATGTGTAATGCTTTTTGGGTAATGTTAGAAAAAATGGTGTAATATTTGCATTATGGTAGTTATTTTCTGTTATTATTCAATCTACGTTATTCATTCTATGTAATATTTTAATAGGATGGTTTCAGGGCTGTCTTTTAATATTGATTAATGGAAAATATGCGCTGCGCTAGAGTGAACCCAATAACTTCTAAATAATAAAATGTGAAAAATAGCTGAAAATATTCAAATCTTACAAAATAAAAAAGACAAATAAATTATTATACATCTAGCGTATAAGGTGCAATGTGCATATAAAACAGTTTTTCTCCTATTTACACACATGGAGCTACATTGAATCAAGCTGGAGAGTTACGTCTGGTATCAGCACTGAGCCCGGGGGTGGCTCCAAAGCGTGATTTGACTCAGGGTAGCAGCTGGGTCACACGCTCTGAGGTGAGCATATTAGCCTAGGGGGGCCACTGAAGGGCACCGGAGCATGGTTTGCAGCACCCAGGATGTATGAGCATGACGGATGACACCACATTTGGACACCATCTACACGCACAGATTTGAATTGTTATATGAGACTTTTTCACCTATCACTTTGTGATTATGTATTAGGGCATCTGTGATGTCTATTACGGAGTGCTAAGCACTTTTTGCATTTGTTTATGCACTTCACCTTTTGCTATATGGATTATTGATGTTTTTTTTATCTTTTTACATTTACCACTATTATTATATAGATCTATTATTTATATGCACATTGCACCTTTATACGCTAGATGTATAATAATTTATTTGTCTTTTTTACTTTGTAAGATTTGAATATTTTCAGCTATTTTTCACATTTTATTATTTAGGAGTTATTGGGTTCACTCTAGCGCAGCGCATATTTTCCATTAGTATAACTTGTACGGTATATGAAATGTGATCTGCGCTTGCAGCTGGAGACTAGCACATGTTTGGCACAGGACCGTTGTGGCTCACAAGATTTTCTTTATTTTCTTTATTTCGTTTTAATATTGATTGGACCTCGGGCAAACATTTTCTTGCCCCCCCCCATGCAATTTGTCTCTCCACTCCAACATCCCAAAAAATAAATAAACACGCACATAGACTTATCTAAAAAACTTTAATAAAGTAAACATAAAGAACTGGTTTACAGAGGTTACTGCACATACCTACTGCTCACTGATTGGTTGCTAAAGGTTACTGCACATCATTACCACTCACTGATTGGGTGCTAGAGGTTACTGCTTATCATTGCCACTCACTGGTTTCTAGAGGTTACACCACATCCTTACTGCTCACTGATTGGTTGCTGAAGGTTACAGCCTTTTATCCATTTTTATCATCCTTTTTTTTAATACGCCCACAAACACCAACTCAGAACCATACTGACACATCAGAAACTTGTCTGCACATATAGAGTCAGTACCATACTGACACTCCAGAAACATGTCCACAGATCTAGAGTCAGTACCATACTGACACACCAGAAATATGTCCACAAATACAGAGCCAATACAATACTGACACACCAGAAACATATCCGCAGATACAGAGTCAGTACCATACTGACACGCCAGAAACATGTCTGTAGGGCAGTGTACAGAGGTGATTAGAGTGTAGGACAGTGTACAGGGATCAGAAGGGCAAAAGACAGGGGATCAAGAGAGCACAGTACAGGAGGGTCAGCATCGTACAGTAAAAGAGGTCAGGAGAGCGCAGGGCACAGTGCAGGGAGTGAGGGCAAAGTATGGGGGGGCAGGAGGGCATACACCAGGGGGGTTGGAGGGGCACAGTACAGGGATCAGATGGGCCCACACTAGGGGGTTGGGAGGCCACACACTAAGGGGGTCAGGAGGGCACATACCAGGGTGTCGGAGGGGCACACACCAGGAAGGTCGAGGGGCACACACCAAGGGGGTAGGGAGGGCACATGCCAAGGAGGGTAGGGAATGTACACACCAGGGGGGCAGGGGTGCACACACCGGGGGGGGGGCGGGAAGGCACATCCCAGAGGGGGTGGAAAGGCACACACCGGGGGGTTGGGGGGCACACACTAGGGGGTCAAGAGGGCACACACAGAGGGGCACACACCAGGAAGGTCGAGGGGCACACACCAAGGGGGGTAGGGAGGGCACATGCCAAGGAGGGTAGGGAATGCACACACCAGGGGGGCAGGGGGGCACACAGCAGGGGGGCGGAAAGGCACATGCCAGAGGGGGTGGGAAGGCACACACCGGGGGGCTTGGGGGCACACACTGGGGGGGTCAAGAGGGCACACACCAGGGGGGTATGGAGGACATACACCAGGGGGTAGGGAGGACACACACCAGGGGGGTTAGGGAGGGCACACACTGGGGGGGGTCAGGAAGGCACACACCAGGGGGGTTGGAAGGCCACACACCAGAGGGGGTGGGAAGGCACACACTGGGGGGGTTGGTAAGGCACACACCGGGGGGGTTGGGGGGCACACACTAGGGGGGTCGAGAGGGCACACACCAGGGGGGAAGGAAGGGCACACACCAGGGGAGGTAGGGAGGGCACACACAAGGGGGGGTCTGGAAGGCACACACCAGGGAGGGTTGGAAGGGCACACACCAGGGGGGCCGGGACAGTGAAAACCTGGGGGCAGGGACAATGCTTTAGATAATGCTACATGAAAAAGCCATCTTCCAATTTTTCAGCTAACAGCCGGAACTTCTATACTATACTGCAGTAGCTCAGCAGACTTAGCATAGAGGTGCTTTCAAGCTAAGCCACAATGAAATGTTAGGTGATTTTACCTTCAGGCACACTCGCTCAGCACCCTTTGCTCACAGCTACTGTCACACCACCTTTCTCTAGGCGTGCACGATCTCGGAGCTCAGCTCATCCCTCCCACTCAACAGCAGAAGCCTGGAGGCTTCGGGGATGGTCCTTAGTCTTGCTGAAGAGCAACAGCTCTGCTTTCCGTAAGTATACCAAGTGCGGGATAAGGGGGCAGCAGCTGCTTTGGGCTCCCAAAGCACTTGCCCCATTTGCCCTGCGTTAAAGATGGCCCTGGATGGTTTATTACAGTATATTTTTAATTTAGTTTTATTGGGTATTAATTGCTGTTATTAATAATTTTATTGTGTCTTGTTTCCATTCCTTATTGTGATTTTGTGTTGTCTTCACTGAATGTAATTGTATCTTAATCATTTCCCTTTTGGATTAATAAAGTATTCTAAATCTAAATGTTACGGGGTGTGTCCTTTACCCACATACGTTTTGCTAATAGATGTCCCTCTTTCCCATCTCAGAAAGTTGGGAGGTATGAGTCTGTATGGACAGTATGGCAACTTGCTGACTTCACTAAAAGTGGTTGTATACCCCTAATGCAGAAGTTGTACCTATAGGTAAGCCTATAATAAGTTTAGGAGATATTTACCTTGTAGTGCGCCGATGATGTCATCGGCGCATACTCTGTGAAGAAACAGCCCTCCGAGCCGTTTCTTCACTAACAAGTGCCATGACTGATGGCTCCCGTGCGCATGCACTGTAGTGACGGCCAGTAACAGAACCGGAGTCCGCGGCTCCGGAAGAAAGAGGGGCGAAGATGGATGCAGCCATCAGTGGGGACAGCGCGGGCTTCGATTGCAAGTAAGTGGCACATAATGGGCTAGTATGCATCACATACTAGCCCATTATGCTTTTACTTTGCAGGGGGAAAAAGAGGAAGTAAAACTCATCAGGGTTTACTTCCTCATTTATTGGCTGTGTCAACTCACCAAGAAGACTCAGAAGTAGGATTCATATCAGTTTATTATAGCCTGATACATTACAAAGGATGTTTTTCATTGTTTTCTTGAAGGTGACAAAGACATTTCTATCCAAGCCACCTTATTAAACAAGGAAGTATCGGCAGTATGAAGAAGTTGGGAGTGTCTAGCTGGGTGCCTTGACCAACTAGTAGCAAAACAGAGGCTGGTACAGTGGAACACACAAAACACAAATAAATAAATAAACAGGCTTCTGTGGCAACAAACTTATGCAAGCACCCAAGCTGGGTGGAGGCCCAAAACTCAAGGCACTCTATTTTACAAATATCGCCCTTCCAGTGCCTAATTTGCTTCCCATTTCCTTTATTGGTCACTAGCAATTCATAGGAGGCAGCAGGCTAAAGCATCCACTTTGTAGTGGTGTTTATATAATAGATTGCACCATGTTTAGGGTGGTTGAGGAGCTATAAGGGACTTCTGAAGGTGCTTTTATTCACTAGAAATGTCCTTCATATGGTGGCAGCTATGCTATATGGAAAACCATCTATAGAGCAGCAGTACAATCAAATTGTTTTTATTTTTTGTGTAGTGGACTTTTTTTTTTAATCTTAAGGGAAATTAAAAGGAAAAAATAATATTCTCAAGAGGAACACTAGTTTAAAGCCCAGACGTCGATTCCAAAGTCTGTACTTCTCATCCAGTTTTA
This sequence comes from Lithobates clamitans, assembly GCA_037952925.1. NCBI lineage: Eukaryota > Metazoa > Chordata > Amphibia > Anura > Ranidae > Lithobates > Lithobates clamitans. The sequence goes on from JBBGZY010000303.1 coordinate 816,682, forward strand.
CAATTCCCTTGTATCCCAGTGTCTCTTACATCATTTATGATGTTTATTAACGCTGCAAACTGAGTTTTCTTAGTGGTCGCTGTGAAACTCTTATTATGGAGTGCAAAATATACACAACCTGCTGTTTGTTGCCGCAAGCTAGAGGGGACATATAAGGGAGTATTGGAGCTAGTGATATCACCATCAGTGCAGAAAATACAATGCGGATGGTTTTAAGTGGCCCCATGGGATAGCTCAGAAAATAGAGGGGACCGGTACAAAGCCAAACATCTATGTAATAGATATAGATGCTGACACTATTCATCTGCCAGTTTTGTTCCAGAATGCTTTACTTGCAAAGGATTAACACCCAATTTAAAGAAACTATCAGAATGGTTGAAAGAACAAACTTGCTGGATGCGCAAAAAGGAAATCTATCATGGGAGAAAAATAGAGGCTGGCATTGTAGACAACTTCTTTTGAAGAAAAAAAATGTTGCTTGGCTGCCATACTTAGCCTCTTGCATCAGTGTTTTGCATCACTGTTTGGGACAAGTATGACAGTAAAGACTTTCCTTTGACTTTTCTGATTTGTGTTCTAGTTCCAGGTCAGTATTTCAGAACACACTGAAGTCAGAGTGTCAGCATGATAGCTAGGAAACAAGGATCCTCAGAAGCAGCCAATTAGCCAGAAGGCCTCTGGGAGATGGCATACATTCTCTGAGACACTGGGCATCTGGATCTTTTCCTGAAGAGGATCAGTCCAAACTGCCATGTGCTTGCTTGGATGCTGAAGGTACAGAGAGCTGACTGAGGGGCTGTCTATGGAAGATCTAGTCTGGTATCACTGAAGTTGAACGGAGGCAACCAACTGTCCCTGGACATTCTGTGGGTACAGACTGCTGAGCTTAGTCTGTCTAGTTCTCTGTGAAGGGTCTCTGGTCTAAGTGCTCTAAAGACGCTAGTGTTGACCCCTCCATCTCTTCAGGGTTGGGTGGATCTTATTAAAAACAGCAAAAAACACCCCTAGACTGGTTATTGAGGGAAAGCGTGGCTGAGATTGTGTGCCTGGCTGTGGGGCAATCCACTGGGGAAGTGGATTACATTATACAATTTTTTTGTTCAGTTTTCCTTTAGATTTACCAAAACCATAAAATATGAGGTCATACCTAAACACTTTCGAATTGCATGCAATCAGGTAGGCCTTTGTACTACATAGTTAAAGGTAAGGGTGCAACGGATCGTCACCGATCTGTGATCCGAACGGGTCAACCTGTTCAGATTGGCACACACGCCATCCGCGGAGCGCTCCGCTGCCTCGGGCTTAGGAAAGGCCACAGCTTGGGCCTAGCACCGGAGCGGCGGCCATCTTGGTACACCCGGCGGCGGCCTAGGTGAGCAGCGCGCTGACGTCAACATCACCCACCTCAACTGCAAGCAAGCAGACAATCATAGGGGAGATGTGGGCAGATGTGGATATTACAGTGGGGGGAGATGTGGATATTGGTGGGGGAGATGTGGATATTAGTGGGGGAGATGTGGGGAGATATGGATATTAGTGTGGGAGATGTGGATATTAGTGGGGGAGATGTGAATATTACAGTGGGGGAGATGTGGACATTGCAGTGGGGAGATGTGGATATTGCAATGGGGAGATGTGGACATTACAGTGGGGGAGATGTGGACATTACAGTGGGGGAGATGTGGATATTGCAGTGGGGAGATGTGGACATTACAGTGGGGGAGATGTGGACATTACATTGGGGGAGATGTGGATATTGCAGTGGGGAGATGTGGACATTACAGTGGGGGAGATGTGGATATTGCAGTGGGGAGATGTGGACATTACAGTGGGGGGAGATGTGGATATTGCAGTGGGGGAGATGTGGATATTGCAGTGGGGAGATGTGGACATTACATCACCTGCCACCCATTGCGGATTGTCACTTGCCACATCACCTGCCACAAGTTGCAGATAGTCACTTTCCTGCTAAGGTGGGGAATGGGGATTGTCACTTCCTGTGTCCCAGTCTGAGTCAGGCAGCAGAGAGATGATGTAATCTCTCTGCTGCCTGCACAGTGAGTGAGGGCGGAACTGCCAGGATGCAGGGCGGGCGCCGGGCACTCGCACAGTCGGCTGCGGGCCCCCATGGTAATTACCTATCTGGCATTACCAAGCGCTATGGCGGTAGATCCACCACTGCTATGGGCAATTTTGGACATTTCATAGGCATGCACAGTTTTAAATGTAGACATATTTGGTATCTATTTACTCGGAGCAACAGCATATTTTATATTTTACAAAAAAGTAAATGGTTATTATATTGTGTTTCATGCACTTAGATTTATTTAAGTGTACATTTTCCTGAAAATTTGCATTTGATAAATGACTGCGCAAATATCTTGCGATATAAAAAAATTCTAACAGCCACCATTTTATTTTCCAGGGCCTTTTTCCAGAAAATATATAATGTTTGAGGGTTGATAAAAAAATTAAAAATTGCCCCAGTGGGCAAACGGTTAAAAAATTACCTATCTGGCATTACCAAGCCCTACATAGACCACTGGTAAGGTTGAAAGTAGCTACGGTCCTGCTTGCATTGGGGGCCCTTGTATATTTGTACCGGAGAGCTCTTTCACGCTCTATGCAGTCAAGTAACAGCACAGTCCCTTCATGTCAGGACTACATGGCAAGCAAAGACAGCTACAACAATAGCAAGCTGAATAATTTAAGACGATCAACAGTCCTCTCACAGCGTATGAAGATCAGTCGTCACTGTAACAAATGTTTGCATTGGAATATTCTATATTAATTTTCTGTTCCAGAAAAGGATTCAGAAAATCCCATCTTTTTCTATCAATGACAAAGACAATGGTCACCAGGATAGATAGAAAGGAGAAATCTCACCAGTGGAGATCACACTACAGACACACAGCAAAGTATCTTTACAGCCCTGTCCAGCTGTATGGTGACAGTTCAAGTATGTGGTCAGGGGATGGTAAAACCATGGCTCAGCTGCCCCCTTTTACAGCCACCCCAGCGGCCCATCTGAAACAGCCATAGGCCTTAGTGCCAGGTGTGCCTGGGCACACTCCATTCACGCCATTCACATGAGCATTATTCCTGTGTGCCAGTGGGGAGATGGGAAAGATCTCCCACTGAGCAACTCTGCTTATAGGAGAAGTGTGGAAGCATTTCTCTAACATTCTGAGACTGTGTTTATGTGTGTGTGTGTATATATATATATATATATATATATATATATATATATATATATTTATATATAATTTTTCTTTTTTTATATATACACTATATTATCAAAAGTATATTGGGAAACCTTCCTTCACACCTACATGAACTTTAATGGCATCCCAGTCTTAGTCCATAAGGTTCAATATTGAGTTGGCCCACCCTTTGCAGCTATAACAGCTTCAACTCTTCTGGGAAGGCTGTCCACAAGGTTTAGGAGTGTGTCTATGGAAATGTTTGACCATTCTTCCAGAAGCACATTTGTGAGGTCAGGCACTAATGTGGACAAGAAGGCCTGGCTTGCAGTCTCGGCTCTAATTCATCCCAAAGGTATTCTAGCGGGTTGAGGTCAGGACTCTGTTCAGGCCGGTCAAGTTCCTCCACCTCAAACTCACACTTCAATGTCTTTATGGACCTTGTTTTGTGCACTGGTGCACAGTCTTGTTGGAACAGGAATGGGCCATCCCCAAACTGTTCCCACAAAGTTGGGAGCATTAAATTGTCCAAAATGTCTTGATATGCTGATGCCTTAAGAGTTTTCCGTTCACTGGAACTAAGGGCCCAACCCTTGAAAAACAACCCCACACCACAATCCCCCCTCCACCAAATGATTTGGACCAGTCCACAAAGCAAGGTCCATAAAGACATGGATGAGCGAGTTTGGGGTGGAGGAACTTAACTGGTCTGCACAGAGTCCTAACCTCAACCCTATAGAACAGCTTTGGGATGAATTAGAGCTGAGACTGCAAACCAGGCCTTCTCGACCAACATCAGTGCCTGACCTCACAGATGAGCTTTTGGAAAAATGGCCAAACATTCCCATAGACACACTCCTAAACCTTGTGGACAGCCTTCCCAGAAGAGTTGAAGCTGTTATAGCTGTAAAGGGTGGGCCAACTCAATATTGAACCCTACGGACTAAGACTGGGATGCCATTAAAGTTCATGTGCATGTAAAGGCAAGTGTCCCAATAATTTTGGTAATATAGTGAGTTAATTTGTGTATTTGTATGTATGTTTTCATATATATATATATATATATATATATATATATATATATATATATATATATATATATACACACACACACACACACATACACACAGTGGATATAAAGTCTACACACCCCTGTTAAAATGTCAGGTTTCTGTGATGTAAAAAAATGGGACAAAGATAAATAATTTCAGAACTTTTTTCACCTTTGATGTGACCTATAAAATGTACAACTCAGTCAAACAACAAACTGAAATCTTTTAGGTGGAGGGAAGTAAAAATTTCAAACTAAAAATATATAGTTGCATAATTGTGCACACCCTTAAACTTATACTTTGTTGAAGCACTTTTGTTTTTATTACAGCACACAGTCTTTTTGGGTATGAGTCTATCAGCATAGCACTTCTTGACTTTGCAATATTTGCCAAAACACTCCAAATCTGCGAGGGCATCTCCTGTGCACAGCCCTCTTCAGGTCACCCCACAGATTTTCAGTTGGATTCAGGTCTAGGCTCTGGCTGGGACATTTCAAAACTTTAATCTTCTTTTAATGAAGCCATTCCTTTGTTGATTTGGATGCACTGTATGCTTTGGGTCATTGTCATGCTGAAAGATGAAATTCCTCTTCATGTTCAGCTTTCTAGCAAAGGTTTTGTGCCAATATTGACTGGTATTTGGAACTGTTCATAATTCCCTCTACCTTGACTAAGGCCCATGTTCCAGCTGAAGAAAAACAATCCCAAAGCATGATGTTGCCACCATCATGCTTCACTGTGGGTATGGTGTTCTTTTGGTGATGCTCAGTGTTGTTTTTGCACCAAACATACAGTGGGGATGGAAAGTATTCAGACCCCCTTAAATTTTTCACTCTTTGTTATATTGCAGCCATTTGCTAATATCATTTAAGTTCATTTTTTTCCCTCATTAATGTACACACAGCACCCCATATTGACAGAAAAACACAGAATTGTTGACATTTTTGCAGATTCATTAAAAAAGAAAAACTGAAATATCACATGGTCCTAAGTATTCAGAACCTTTGCTCAGTATTTAGTAGAAGCACCCTTTTGATATACTACAGCCATGAGTCTTTTTGGGAAAGATGCAACAAGTTTTTCACACCTGGATTTGGGGATCCTCTGCCATTCCTCCTTGCAGATCCTCCAGTTCTTTCAGGTTGGATGGTAAACGTTGGTGGACAGCCATTTTTAGGTCTCTCCAGAGATGCTCAATTGGGTTTAAGTCCGGGCCCTGGCTGGGCCATTCAAGAACAGTCACAGAGTTGTTGTGAAGCCACTGCTTCATTATTTTAGCTGTGTGCTTAGGGTCATTGTCTTGTTGGAAGGTAAACCTTCGGCCCAGTCTGAGGTCCTGAGCACTCAGGAGAAGGTTTTCGTCCGAGATATCCCTGTACTTGACCACATTCATCGTTCCCTCGATTGTAACCAGTCTTCCTGTCCCTGCACCTGAAAAACACCCCCACAGCATGATGCTGCCACCACCATGCTTCACTGTTGGGACTGTATTGGACAGGTGATGAGCACTGCCTGGTTTTCTCCACACATACCGCTTAGAATTAAGGCCAAAAAGTTCTATCTTGGTCTCATCAGACCAGAGAATCTTATTTCTCACCATCTTGGAGTCCTTCAGGTGTTTTTTTAGCAAACTCCATGTGGGCTTTCATGTGTCTTGCACTGAGGAGAGGCTTCTGTCGGGCCTCTCTGCAATAAAGCCCCGACTGGTGGAGGGCTGCAGTGATGGTTGACTTTCTACAACTTTCTCCCATCTCCCGACTGCATCTCTGGAGCTCAGCCACAGTGATCTTTGGGTTCTACTTTACCTCTCTCACCAAGGCTCTTCTCCCCCGATAGCTCAGTTTGACCAGACGGCCAGCTCTAGGAAGGGTTCTGGTCGTCCCAAACGTCTTCCATTTTAGGATTATGGAGGCCACTGTGCTCTTAGGAACCTTAAGTGCAGCAGAAATTTTTTTGTAACCTTGGCCAGATCTGTGCCTTGCCACAATTCTATTTCTGAGCTCTTCAGGTAGATCCTTTGACCTAATGATTCTCATTTGCTCTGACATGCACTGTGAGCTGTAAGGTCGTATATAGACAGGTGTGTGGATTTCCTAATCAAGTCCAATCAGTATAATCAAACACAGCTGGACTCAAATGAAGGTGTAGAACCATCTCAAGGATGATCAGAAGAAATGGACAGCACCTGAGTTAAATATATGAGTGTCACAGCAAAGGGTCAAAATACTTAGGACCTTGTGATATTTCAGTTTTTCTTTTTTAATAAATCTGCAAAAATGTCAACAATTCTGTGTTTTTCTGTCAATATGGGGTGCTGTGTGTACATTAATGAGGAAAAAAATTAACTTAAATGATTTTACCAAATGGCTGCAATATAACAAAGTGAAAAATTTAAGGGGGTCTGAATACTTTCCGTCCCCACTGTATCTTTTGGAATTATGGCCAAAAAGTTCAACCTTGGTTTCATCAGACCATAACTCATTTCCCCACATGCTTTTGGGAGACTTCAGATGTGTTTTTCCAAAATTTAGCCGGGCTTGGATGTTTTTCTTTGTAAGAAAAGGCTTACGTCTTGCCACTATACCCCATAGCACAGACATATGAATAATACTGGAGATTGTTGTCACATGTACCACACAGCCAGTACTTGCCAGATATTCCTGCAGCTCCTTTAATGTTGCTGTAGGCCTCATGGCAGCCTCCCTAACCAGTTTTCTTGTCGTCTTTTCATCAATTTTGGAGGGACGTCCAGTTCCTGGTAATGTCACTGTTATGCCATATTTTCTCCACTTGATGATGTGTTCTATGGTATATCTAATGCCTTGGAAATTATTTTGTACTCTTCTCCTGACTGATATCTTTTAGCAATGAGATCCCTCTGATGCTTTCGAAGCTCTCTGCGGACCATGGCTTTGGCTGTAGGATGCGACTAAGAAAATGTCAGGAAAGACCTACTAGAACAGCTGAACTTTATTTGGGGTTAATCAGAGGCACTTTAAGTGATGGCAGATGTGCACTGACTCCTATTTAACATGAGTTTGAATGTGATTGCTTAATTCTGAACACAGCTACATCCCCAGTTATAAGAAGGTGTGCACACTTATGCAACCACATTATTTTAATTTTCTATATTTACTTCACCCCCTTTTCACATTTCAGTTTGTTTTTCAATTGAGTTGTACAGTTTATAGGTCACATTAAAGGTGGAAAAAGTTCTGAAATTATTTATCTTTGTTTCCTTTTTTTACATCACAGAAACCTGACATTTTAAAAGGGGTGTGTAGACTTTTTATATCCACTGTATATATATACATATATATATATATATACATATATATATATATATATATATATATATATATATATATATATATATACATACGGTGCCTTGCAAAAGTATTCACCCCCTTGGCTTTTTACCTATTTTGTTACATTACAGCCTTTAGTTAAATGTTCAATGTTTTTTTTTAATCTGATTTATACTGTATGTGATGGATCAGAACACAATAGTCTAAGTTGGTGACGTAAAATTAGAAAAATATATGCATAAAACTATTTTTCAGAAATTAAAAACTGATAATTGCCATGTGCGTATGTATTCACCCCCTTTGTTATAAAGCTTATAAAAAGCTCTGGTGCAACCAATTACCTTTAGGAGTCACATAATTAGTGAAATGATGTCCACCTGTGTGCAATCTAAGTGTCACATGAACTGTCATTACATATACACACATTTTGAAAGGCCCCAGAGGCTGCAACACCTAAGCAAGAAGCACCACCAACCAAACACTGCCATGAAGACCAAGGAACTCTCCAAACAATTAAGGGACAATGTTGTTGAGAAGTACAAGTCAGGGTTAGATTATAAAAAAATATCCAAATCTTTGAAGATCCCTAGGAGCACCATCAAATCTATCATAACAAGATGGAAAGAACATGGCACAACAGCAAACCTGCCAAGAGACGGACGCACACCAAAACTCACGGGCAAGGAGGGCATTAATCAGAGAGGCAGCACAGAGACCTAAGGTAACCCTGGAGGAGCTGCAGAGTTCCACAGCAGAGACTGGAGTATCTGTACATAGGATGACAATAAGCCATACACTCCATAGAGTTGGGCTTTATGGCAGAGTGGCCAGAAGAAAGCCATTACTTTCAGCAAAAAATAAAATGGCACGTTTTGAGTTTGTGAAAAGGCACGTGGGAGACTCCCAAAATGTATGGAGGAAGGTGCTCTGGTCTGATGAGACTAAAATTGAACTTTTTGGCCATCAAAGAAAACGCTATGTCTGGCGCAAACCCAACACATCACATCACCCAAAGAACACCTTCCCCACAGTGAAACATGGTGGTGGCAGCATCATGCTGTGGTTTTATTATTATTAACAAGTAAACAGGCAACAATACCTCTACAGACTGTTCCTTAATAGTCCAGAAGGGCAAAGATAAATATATATGAAGATATATATGTAGACGGGTCTGGCAGGGCTGCCACTGATGGGACCAGAAGCAAGGTCCAATGCTTGATAAAGGAGTGCTGCTATGTTTTTCATCCATAGCGTGAATACTCGGAAACGCGTCGCACATTTGTGACGTCATGGCCCCGCGCCACGCTTTGCTGTGCTTGCCAAGCCTCGTTCTGGCTCACCTCTCATGGCCGTGTTATCTCCACATCTTGGATGCTAGATGGGACTAACATACACCGCGGCACAGCCTGTGACAGGACCGGGCGTCCTATTTCCCCTTCTCCCGGAACCCACACCTGGCCAGATGATCGCATTAGTCACCTCATCTCTGCTCTGTGTGTCACCTTTATGAGGTTAAGGAGAAACCGCTGTGCCCCACCACCTCACGCCATCCTCATTGGATTTGATGTGCTGCCAGCCGTTTATGGACTTGCTGAGGCTTGCAGTCCCCCTCCTCTCTTCCCATCCAGAGACATGCTTGAATGCAGATGTGCAGTCTTCCATGTGAGTGGATATTGTTTTTATAATAAATGCTATATTGATACATATTCAGAGGCGCACCTTTCCTTGTTTCTTCTCAGCATCCTGCTGTGGGGATGTTTTTCAGCAGTCAGGACTGGGAAACTGGTCAGAGTTAAGGGAAAGATGGATGGTGCTAAATACAGGGATATTCTTGAGCTAAACCTGTACCACTCTGTGTGTGATTTGAGGCTAGGAAGGAGGTTCACCTTCCAGCAGGACAATGACCCCAAAGACACTGCTAAAAGCAACACTTGAGTGGTTTAAGTGGAAACATGTAAATGTGTTGGAATGGTCTAGTCAAAGCCCAGACCTCAATCCAATAGAAAATCTGTGGTCAGACTTAAAGATTGCTGTTCACAAGCGCAAACCATCCAACTTGAAGGAGCTGGAGCAGTTTTGCAAGGAGGAATGGGCAAAAATCCCAGTGGTAGGATGTGGCAAGCTCAAAGAGACTTATCCAAAGTGACTTGGAGCTGTGATAGCTGCAAAATGTGGTATTGACTTTAGGGGGGTGAATAGTTATGCACATTGACTTTTTCTGTTATTTTGTCCTATTTGTTGTTTGCTTCACAGTAAAAAAAAACAAAAAAAAAAACTTCAAAGTTGTGGGCAAGTTCTGTAAATTAAATGATGCAAATCCTAACACAATCCATGTTAATTCCAGGTTGTGAGGCAACAAAACATGAAAAATGCCAAGGGGGGTGAATACTTTTGCAAGGCACTGTACACACACACGTACACACACACACACACACACACACACACGCATGTGTTTGAGCTTTGGTGTGCACACCCTAATGCAATAGGCTACGCACACCTATGGAAACAGCACTTAGTGATTTGTATTTTTACTATTGACCCCTTTTTTATTTTTGTAGATACTAGTGGATTCTACTGTTTAGACTAAAATAAACTGAATGAACTTCATGACTTTAGCACTATCGAAGTGTTTGCTGGATAGAACTATCCCTTCACTTATTCTTGTTTAGCATTGTTCTTTAAAAAGGAACTTCAGTCCACAAAGAAAATAAAACATTTTCAAGCAGTTAAAAAGGCCATCGTCTACCTGCAAATAGTTTCAATGTCTTTGTGGCAAATTCTTGCTTTTATCAGTATCATCCATGCTGTAATAATGTTACATTAGCTTGGAGATTGTGACCGCATGTTCCGATCCAAATTATATCTCTTTGCTGGTTTGAAATTTCCAGAAAAAAGACAATTTCCAGCCAACACTCTGCACTTCAATATAGAGGCAGATTGTAAGTACCAGTATTATATTGTGTATATATATTGTATTGTGTGTGTATATATATATATATATATATATATATATATATATATATATATATATATATATTATATATATATATATATATATATTGTATTATACCAGCTACGCTGAAACATGATGTTATTGCATTGTGTGTGTATATATATATATATATATATATATATATATATATATATATATATATATATATATATATATATATTATATATATATATATATATATATTGTATTATACCAGCTACGCTGAAACATGATGTTATTGCCTATTGAAGGAATACATAAGCAGTCTAAACAACACATATATACAGTATCTCACAAAAGTAAGTACACCCCTCACATTTTTGTATCTTTTCATGTGACAACACTGAAGAAATTACACTTTGCTGCAATGTAATGTAGTGAGTGTGCAGCTTGTATAACAGTGTAAATTTGCTGTCCCCTATAACTCAAATAACTCAACACACAGCCATTCGTGTCTAAACCGCTAGCAACAAAAGTGATTACACCCCTAAGTGAAAATGTCCAAATTGGGCCCAAAGTGTCAATATTTTGTGTGCCATATTTTCTCCACTTGATGATGTGTTCTATGGTATATCTAATGCCTTGGAAATTATTTTGTACTCTTCTCCTGACTGATATCTTTTAGCAATGAGATCCCTCTGATGCTTTCGAAGCTCTCTGCGGACCATGGCTTTGGCTGTAGGATGCGACTAAGAAAATGTCAGGAAAGACCTACTAGAACAGCTGAACTTTATTTGGGGTTAATCAGAGGCACTTTAAGTGATGGCAGATGTGCACTGACTCCTATTTAACATGAGTTTGAATGTGATTGCTAAATTCTGAACACAGCTACATCCCCAGTTATAAGAAGGTGTGCACACTTATGCAACCACATTATTTTAATTTTCTATATTTACTTCACCCCCTTTTCACATTTCAGTTTGTTTTTCAATTGAGTTGTACAGTTTATAGGTCACATTAAAGGTGGAAAAAGTTCTGAAATTATTTAGCTTTGTTTCCTTTTTTTACATCACAGAAACCTGACATTTTAAAAGGGGTGTGTAGACTTTTTATATCCACTGTATATATATACATATATATATATATACTTTCTTTACTGTAAGAGCAGCAAGGATGCGGAATTCCCTTCCACAGGCGGTGGTCTTAGCGGGGAGCATCGATAGTTTCAAGAAACTATTAGATAAGCACCTGAACGACCACATTACATACATTAACAACGAAAACAAGGTGTGTGTGTAGCAGACCCACAACATAATCATAGTTTGCTGAAGAAGAGATTGTCACCTCATGTATAAAATAAATTAGGTTTGCACTATTGAAGAAAATGGCCAAAAAAAGAAGCACATTGGAGAACCTAGGGGACAGCTAAAAGAAACACAAGCAGTAAATCAAAGGAACTATTATTTCAGTTTAACTAAAAAAATTTATTTTTAATGTTTATTAAATATTTTCTGGCATATCAATGGCCCCCCTACCCGTAAAGTACTCCATATTTTTTATACGGACCTCGCGTGCGCTTTGGGGGGGCAAGCACTGAAAACCAGATACGAACCCACAAACTGAAGGGCAGTAACGATCGGAAAAGCACGAGGCTGAAAATCCCAAATCGTCTCTCACCAAACTTCTACTAACATGAGATAAACACAAGATTAGCAGAAGGAGCACAAAGGGTGCCGCACTGGCTATTGAACTTCCCTTTTATAGTGTCGTTGTACGTGTTGTATGTCACCGCATCCTTGAAGTACGGAAGTTCTGACTAAGATTTGTGTGACCGTGTGTATGCAAGACAAGTTTGAGCCAACATACGTCGGAAAAAAACCCATGGATTTTGTTGTCGGCAAATCCGATCGTGTACACGCGGCATTAAAAGCGGCAAGGATGTGGAATTCCCTTCCACAGGCGGTGGTCTCAGCGGGGAGCATCGATAGTTTCAAAAAACTATTAGATAAGCACCTGAACAACCGCAACATACAGGGATATACAATGTAATACTGACATATAATCACACACATAGGTTGGACTTGATAGACTTGTATCTTTTTTCAACCTCACCTAATATGTAACTATGACACCGGGGAGGGAAAATGGCTACTTGGGCCCAATTTGGACATTTTCACTTAGGGGTGTACTCACTTTTGTTGCCAGCGGATTACACATTAATGGCTGGGTGTTGAGTTATTTTGAGGGGACAGTAAATTTACACTGTTATACAAGCTGCACACTCACTACTTTACGTTGTAGCAAAGTGTCATTTCTTCAGTGTTGTCACATGAAAAGATAGAATAAAATATTTACAAAAATGTGAGGGGTGTACTCACTTTTGTGAGCTGCTGTGTGTGTGTGTATATATATATATATATATATATATATATATATATAGTGTTTTTCTATACAACTATAGCGTAATTGGTTTGTGACATTTGTTTCTGCTTTAACCTTTAAAGGTTTTGAAACTATTGTTTTATATCTTTTTTAACATACACTATATTGTTAAAGTATTGGGACGCCTGCCTTTACACGCACATGGACTTTAATGGAATCCCAATCTTAGTCCATAAGGTTCAATATTGAGTTGGCCCACCCTTTGCAGCTATAACAGCTTCAACTCTTCTGAGAAGGCTGTCCACAAGGTTTAGGAGTGTATCTATGGGAATGTTTGACCATTCTTCCAGAAGCGCATTTGTGAGGTCAGGCACTGATGATGAATGGGAAGTCCTGGCTTGCAATCTCAGCTCTAATTTATCCCAAAGGTATTCCATCCGGGTCAGGACTCTGTGCAGGTCAGTCAAGTTCTTCCACCCCAAACACACTCACCCATTTCTTTATGCAGGCTGCGTGCTCTTGGAGTCCAATATGTTATGCTGTATCCGGCCAAGTTGAAAGCCATTACCAATGGCAACTCACAATTCTTTGACAACCCGACAGCAGACATGCACTGGCTTGACAGAGAAGAGCGCAACCTGGCATTCTGCCCATCGTCATGAGGGAGGCATGCCCTCCTTTTCCGTTACTGGTGCATTGATAAATCTAGACCGAACAATGGGAAATGTTATGTATGTTCCCCCCCTCCCCCATTATCTTACTCCTATTAGCTCTTGGTCTAAGTCCTGTATCTTTCTGCTTTTTCGTTGCTCTGTTATCAGCATGATAATTCTCTGTCAACTAAGATAAAACCAGCCTGAAATTTGTGTAGAGGGAGGTTGGTATAAATAGATTATCAGAAAGCTTGTCTTGTCACAGCACAGCTCTGCAGGTCTCTTCCTATGTAGAGGGGGGGGGGGGGTGCCTTTTCTTCCAATCAGCTGTCTTGGCTGTATGCCAAGAATCCACTCCCAGTGCTAAACAGGAAGAGAAAATCTTTAACATGATGTGCACTTTCTAAAGAATATAGCAAGCTGAAGACAGCAGATATACATGTAAAACTCATGTAGAGAGATTTGTTTCATACTTGTGTATCATCTGAGGCTGTTCACTTCACTGGGTATATGTGAGGGTTTGCTTCCGCTTTAAAGAGCAGCAATGGTATAACTGGAATATGGAACTTGTTCCCTTCACATAGAAGTGTGCATTCAAGGCTACACCAGTGCCCCACCAGTATGGTCCTGTGTGGACCTCTTTGCCTCTCTGTTAGGGAGTGCTTCAAGCCTAGTTGGGCCTTGTTGGTCCAGTTCTGTAAAAACAGTTATTTGTTTTGTTTTTATCATTTTTTTTTTCTTCTTACAGGTGGGACTCATATCCATATGTCCATTACTGACTACCCAGTTATAGGTCACAAGGTGGTGCACCAACTTTACCTCACTGTGCCTTGTTACTATAGTAAGTCTGTGTCTATGTCCTATGATGCAGTTTGCACTCCTGGTACAGTCCATGTTGTCTGTTATCCAGCACGAGAGGCAGGAGTCTGTGGTTTTCTTCCCATTTACTGTATAATTGGACTATGTCAGACACTATAAATAAGAGTTTACTCCTACTATCCTGGAATGTGAGAGGTCTAAGTGACAAAACTTAACGAGGTGCAACCTTTAAATATTGTTCTAGATTGAAAAAAAGATCCCTAAAGAGGACACACAGCCACACAATGAAGTTGCACCAGATGTAGTTCAATCTCATAATGCGCAAGGGGTTCATTACTGTTGGAGCGGTCAGGATGTGGACCTTACTTCCACAGCTGGTGGTATCAGTGGAGAGTGTGGATAAATTCCCAAAACTTTTAGATGTGTTTCTTAGTGAACCCTATGTACAAGGTGTAATATTCAGGGGATGTGCTATAGCACCTCAGGACTATGTGCAACAGCCAGTTAACTTAAACGTAAAATTCTTTCTTTAGGCAAACACAAAAAAGCTTTCAGCAGCAAAACAAACAACAGAAAGTGCAACACAAAAAGTCAGCTTATCTTCAGCACAAATCCAACTATTAAATAAAGAAATGTAATAAATTTAAAAGAGCGAACAAACATCCTGGATGGCTTAACTCCGATGTAAAAATGCATATAAAAGCAAAGGAGAAGGCCTTCAAAAAATACAAGGTTGAGGGATCATCCTCAGCATTCAGAATTTATAAAGAATGCAATAAGAAATGTAAGGGTGCAATTAGGATGGCTAAGATAGAACATGAAAGACACATAGCGGAGGAGAGCAAAAGAAATCCCAAGAAATTCTTTAAGTATGTAAACAGTAAAAAAGGAAGGACAGACCATATTGGCCCCATAAAGAATGAGGAAGGACATCTGGTTACAAAGGATGGGGAGATGGCAAAGGTATTGAATTTATTCTTCTCCTCAGTCTTCACAAGTGAATCGGGGGGCTTCAGTAAGCAAAACTGCAGTGTTTATCCTCATGACACATCACAGGAAGCACCTCCATGGTTAACAGAGGACGGAATTAAAATTAGACTTGAGAAACTTAACATTAATAAATCACCGGGACCAGATGGCTTGCATCCGAGGGTACTTAGGGAACTCAGTCAGGTGATTGCCAGACCGTTGTTCCTAATATTTACAGACAGTCTATTGACTGGAATGGTACCAGCTGATTGGAGAAAAGCCAATGTAGCACCAATATTTAAAAAGGGCCCAAAAAACATCCCTGGGAATTACAGACCAGTTAGCCTAACATCAATAGTATGTAAACTCTTGGAGGGGATGATAAGGGACTATATACAAGATTTTAGTAATAAGAATGATATCATTAGCAGTAATCAGCATGGATTCATGAAGAATCGTTCTTGCCAAACCAATCTATTAACCTTCTATGAGGAGGTGAGTTGCCATCTAGATAAAGGAAGGCCCGTAGACGTGGTGTATCTGGATTTTGCAAAAGCATTTGACACAGTTCCCCATAAACGTTTACTATACAAAATAAGGTGCGTTGGCATGGACCATAGGGTGAGTACATGGATTGAAAACTGGCTACAAGGGCGTGTTCAGAGGGTGGTGATAAATGGGGAGTACTCAGAATGGTCAGGGGTGGGTAGTGGGGTTCCCCAGGGTTCTGTGCTGGGACCAATCCTATTTAATTTGTTCATAAACGACCTGGAGGATGGGATAAAGAGTTCAATCTCTGTATTTGCAGACGATACTAAGCTAAGCAGGGCAATAACTTCTCTGCAGGATGTGGAAATCTTGCAAAAAGACCTGAACAAATTAATGGGGTGGGCGACTACATGGCAAATGAGGTTCAATGTAGAAAAATGTAAAATAATGCATTTGGGTGGCAAAAATCTGAATGCAATCTATACACTGGGGGGAGAACCACTGGGGGAATCTAGGATGGAAAAGGACCTGGGGGTCCTAGTAGATGATAGGCTCAGCAATGGCATGCAATGCCAAGCTGCTGCTAATAAAGCAAACAGAATATTGGCATGCATTAAAAGGGGGATCAACTGCAGAGATAAAACGATAATTCTCCCGCTCTACAAGACTCTGGTCCGGCCACACCTGGAGTATGCTGTCCAGTTCTGGGCACCAGTCCTCAGGAGGGACGTACTGGAAATGGAGCGAGTACAAAGAAGGGCAACAAAGCTAATAAAGGGTCTGGAGGATCTTAGTTATGAGGAAAGGTTGCAAGCACTGAACTTATTCTCTCTGGAGAAGAGACGCTTGAGAGGGGATATGATTTCAATTTACAAATACTGTACTGGTGACCCCACAATAGGGATAAAACTTTTTCGCAGAAGAGAGTTTAATAAGACTCGTGGCCACTCATTACAATTAGAAGAAAAAAGGTTTAACCTTAAACTACGTAGAGGGTTCTTTACTGTAAGAACGGTAAGGATGTGGATATCCCTTCCACAGGCGGTGGTCTCAGCGGGGAGCATTGATAGCTTCAAGAAACTATTAGATAATCACCTGAATGACCGCAATATACAGGGATATGTAATGTAATACTGACACATTATCACACACATAGGTTGGACTTGATGGACTTGTGTCTTTTTTCAACCTCACCTACTATGTAACTATGTAACTATGTAACTATGAAAAGTCCAGGAAGGCTTTACCCCAGGGTTAGCAGCATCCAGCCTCAGACGTTTTGCAGTACACATGCAACACAGAGCCAGATCTCCTCTCAACTTCTACTCTGCCCACACTGGGAGTTTCCTGCCTTATGTGCCGCTTAACACTGTAGGGACCAGAGTCCCTGTAGTCAGGAGTGGAGGCCTTTTTCCCACCCAAATGTCACTCGGGGCCTCCAAAATCCTGGGTCCCAAGTAGGCCGCTACTAATGCTGAGAGGACTGCGAGTCAGTCCTCTCTTTTGTACAGCTGTCCCGGAAAACTTCACCCTGTACGGGTGAGACCCCTGAGTACACTAACCTATCCCCCTTAAAAGGACCACAACCTAAATAGTGGTGCCACATAGCACCTGTCCAGGACCCATCCTGTACAAGAGATGGTAGTGACATAAACACACACTGGTTGAACTGGATGGACTGGAATCTTTATTTAACCTTACCAACTATGTAACTGTTTAACAAGAAACTGTTTGGGTTTTTTTGTTGGGGTGATGACAATTTTGGAAGACTGCTAAGTCCTGATCTGCCATGTGTGCCTCCTTATGTTGGGCTGTGCAGTGATCTTGTCTCACAATATAAAGATATTTGCATTCCTCACTAAATTGGACTGCTTATATCGGGTTACTAAATTGGACTGCTTATCGGGCTTGAAAAACACAGGGGTGAAATGTTTGGTAAAAATCCTCTTGAGTTTTCTTGACAGAATGTTAAAGGAAGTAAATGACGCTCAGGAAATAAAATCCCTCATGTGTCCAGCGCTTCAGAACTGAAGCTTAAGTGGACCATATTTTGGTTTATTTGTATTCTAAACTTCTACACTGTACCCTGAAGCACAAAACGAAACTTTAGTATTCCGGTACAAGTCTTTTCTATTGAGTGGATTCTGTTCTCGGCCAGGTTTGTCTTGTTCATTTTGTCACCAGAATAAGAAAAATATATAAATTGTACGCTTAGTTAACTGTTGACACACTGTGTCAACGCCACACGTCTCCACAGGAAATTAAATCCTTTTAAATTTAATACTTTAAACATTATTGACGTATGAGATTGTTAGAGCAATAAGTGTTACAGCTCACCATGAATATGCAGATGGGTTGTAATTGAAGAAGTTCATGCTAGGCCACAGCTCTCAGTGGGAGCTGACCGGAGCTGATGGATCAGGTCTCAGACTGTGTACACTCCGCGGACAGGTAATTATCACGAAGACACCGCACTCTTTCAGTATGGTTATTTCTTGTCAGAGACACAAAGGGAATTGTGTTCTAAGAGATAATGTTCAATGGCTGAGAAATTGAAGTTAAACATTTTCACTTTGGAATTCCCCAGCCACTCAATGTCCGATACCTATGCAGATGCATAGGGATTTCAGATGTTCAATAGCTAAAATTGCTGTACAATTATCTAAATGAAATTGAGGACATTTATATTCATTTTTTCCAGCATTGCCAAAAACTGTAAAAAGGAAACATTTTCTTATATAAATCTGTCCTAATCTGCAACATTACTGTTTGGTTTCCTTTACCTATCTTTATATTTTTTTTTACTTTCTGGAGCTCCGCTGTGCAGTGCTTGGTTTTGTGAACAAAAAAATGAACCATGAAGACAAAGCACATGAAAAAAAGTACATGAGGGTACAGTAATTGATCCATCCTCTGAAGGGTCTCCACCCGTTAAACCCCCCCTCCTCCTCCCCTGGTGCGCAAGGTTCCTATCAGAGCTTACTATGGTCTACCTAGGTTAAAGTCAGGTGGACCCCGCTGTTAGTTTCCCTAAGACAACCCCCCCACCCCACTGGCTGGAGATAGGAAAAAGACACAAAGGCCCCAGATTTTCACCCTGACATCCCCCGACAACCCGAACCCTCAGTCTCTGAACCCCCCCCCCCAAATAAAACACATGTGCAGTGCAAGTGCCCGTGATAAAAAGTGAAGGTAAATATAGAGTGCCAAGTGCAGAACACAGGGCAGGACTAGCCACATGGCCTGCCCAAGAGGCATGTGCAAGAAAAGCAAAAAGTGATGTGAGTAAAAGCTAGTGAAAACTGTGGGTTACCACTGGTCATTTTTTTGGCACCCGAGGGATGCCCATTTCTCACACAAAAGCTTGTTGCACATCCACCTACCTTTTTAAAGTCCAATTTCTTCCAAAGTATTTTTTGGTTTTGATAGATTGGGAAAGAGCTGAAATTCTCCATACTTTTTGACCCAATTAGGGAGATTTTCACTTACTTCCTGTCCCACTCCTTATGATGCCCATATAATAGGTGATTGGAAGGCATGGGCAGCAATTCAAACATTGTTAGAATCTCTCTCTCTCTCTCTTTACTTGACTCTTAATATATCTTACCTACTTTAAGATGCTGTTGTAAAGAGATAGTTAATGTTATTTATTTAAACTGACAGGGGGGTCATAAGGTTATGGCTGATCAGTAGTGTGTGTGTGTGTGTATATATATATATATATATATATATATATATATATATATATATATATACACAGGGGTGGACTGACAACTCATGGGGCCCCCGGGCAATAGGAGATTATGGGCCCCCGGGCAATAGGAGAAGATTATGGGCCCCCCAGGCAATAGATTATGGGGCCACACAGTATACACACACACACATACAGTATACACACACAGACACACAATATACACACACAGAATACACATACACACACATTTTTACATACTGCCCCTGGTTTAATTGAGGTTGTAAACCCTGATGGGGCCCCTTAGTGGCTTGGGGCCCTCGGGCAGTGCCCGAGTGCCCGAATGGTCAGTCCGGCCCTGTATATGTATATATATATGTATATATATATATATATATATATATATATATATATACTGTATATATTATGTAACCTGGACTATGGAACTACTTCCTTTGTTGCTGCTGTATTATCCTTCTGCAATATGGACAGGGTTAAACTGAATATTCATTAATGCAGAAGTGCACCATCCATCTCTAATTGTAATGCTTTGCAATGCTTGTGCGCAGCATACTGGTACTGGTTCCTACTAGGGCAAAATAAGTATACGTTCGATTTTTGTATGTTCTTATACTGTAATTATTTACCAGCTAGATGAACTACATGCAATATAAACTTAAAGACCAGTACAGCCAAAGCAGATACTGTGTTTTTGTTCTGTTGTAGATGCTGGAGAGTTAAAACCAACTTTTTTTTTGTTTTTAGTTATGATAGAGTTGGGAAGTATTACAAACCTTTTTATTGGTGTCTGGGTCCCCTCTGGGTAGACCATTTGGTCATGGATTTGTTGAGCATTGTCACAGAGACAGAAAGTGATTCTAAATCCTCCCCACTGGGATTGGCTTTAAAATATTGGACATTAAAATTTTGTCCCCTAGCACTACCATAAAGAAAAACATCATTACCTTTTATATGTCCTGTATGCATTTCACCCAAAGTCGGTGCTTTCAGGCCCCATGCAAAGAGCTAGACGTGCAGATCAGAAAAATTTGTTTTGTTTAGTTTCAGATAGGTTCAATGTTACTAATTTTGTTACATTGATTTGTTTCGGAACTAAATTAGTTTTGTTAAATTTAGTTTTGTTTCTTAATTTTCTAATGAATTTCACATTTGGATTGACTGATTTAATTTCTGTGTGAAGAATAGTTGGGTGTTAAGGAGCGGGCCAGAAAGCCGGCTGCCGCGTCATTAACAACTGATGATTCATCAGATGTTAGTGGGCTTCCCTGCCTAAAGATGATCGTAAAGAAAAGTATGCCGGCAATAGATTTTGGGGTCCCCCCAATCCATACCAGGCCCATCGGTCTGGTGTGTATTTTAACGGGAAGCCCATGGCAAAATTTAAATAAAAATGGTCTGCCCCCCCCCAAAACCCACGCCAGGCCCTTATCCGAGCATGCACCCCAGCAGGCCAGGAAGGGAGTGGGATGAGTGAGCAGCCCCCCTTCTGAACCATACCAGGCCACACGCACTCAGCACGGGGTGCTTTGGGGTAGGGGAGGTCTCTGCCCCCCCACCCAAAAGCACCCTGTCCCTGTGTTGCTGGGGACAGGGGTCTCTTCCCCACAACCCAGGACTGTGGTTGTGGAGGTCTGTGAGCAGGGGGATTATCGGAATCTGGAAGCCCACTTTAACAAAAGGGAACCCCCAGATCCTGCCCCCCCCATGTGAATGAGTATGGGGTACATAGTACCTCTACCCATTCACCAAAGAAGTGTAAAAAGTGAGTAAAGACACAACACAAGTTTTTGACAAGTCCTTTATTAAAAAATCAATAATAAAAAAAATGTCCTCCGGTGTAGATCCATCATCAAACACGCCTCCTGCTGGACCTGAAAAAATAAAAAATAAACTCGTTGAAGGCTCCCACTGTCTGCCTGCTGTCTGCCTGCTCCTCCATCTAACATCTATCTAACACGATGCCCGGCGGTGCAGCGGGCGTCGTGATTGACGATAAATGTACACTTTTTTGGGGGATTTTTGATTTTTTAATAAAGGAATTTTCAAAAATTCATGTTGTGTCTTTACTCGCTATTTTGGTGAATGGGTAGGGGTACTACCCGAATACTCATTCACATAGAGGGGGGGGGGGCAGGATCTGGGGGCCCTCCTTGTTAATATGCTAAATTAAATTAAACGAATTTCAACAAAATTCGTTACTATTTCATTCTGAGATTTGAATACATCCAAATCTCCGAATAACCAAAAATTTGTCTGAATTTATATTCAGACCGAAATGAATTGCATATGTCTACAAAGAACTGTGTTGTGTTCTGGGCACTGGACACCAATTGGACTCTTGACACTGTTTTACACTACTTTGTAGTTTTTCTTTCCTTAAAGTGGTGTTCCACCCTAAAAAAAAAAAAAATCATGACTGTGCCTAAAAATTATTTAAAAAAAAAATTGGAATTTTTTTTTTTTTTTACTTACCTCTAAATGCCTGTTGCTAGGGGGTCCCTCGTAGTCTGCCTCTTCCAGTGCCTGGGCTGGTGACATCACTTCCCCCTCGGCACAGGAAGGGCTCGGCTCTGCTCCCTCCCTCCTGTCAATCATCTGGGACCCATTACAGGTCCCAGGTGACTGAGCGGCCAATCACGGCGCGCGGCGCCGCTCGCGCATGCGCAGTGGGTGCCAGGCTGTGAAGCCACAGCCCGGCGCCCACAGTTGCAATGCCGGCGCCGCTGAATGGAGGGGGAGACGAGCGGGGCTTCGATCTCCCGCATCGCTGGACCCTGGGACAGGTAAGTGTCCAATTAAAAGTCAGCAGCTGCAGTATATGTAGCTGCTGACTTTTAATTTTTTTTTTTTTTATGGGCCCTCCTCTTTAAGGTATACAGACAGCTGAGCCCTGTTCTAGAAGTGTTCTTTGAGAATTTTCCCTCTTGGGACAGGTCCTTCAGTCTTTTCTCTTTTGGGGAGAAAGGTCCTTCATAAGTCAACCCTCCTTGGGAGGTGGTCTCTTAGAGGCCTTCTCCTGCTGGGGAAAGGGCTGTGAAGTTGGTTTTAGGCCTTAAGACTAGACCCCGAGAATGTAGTCGTCATACGGCTGACAATTTTCCACCTGACTCAAGTTGTGTTAAGCTGGGGGTGCTGACAGGACCACCCTCAATTGAAATTTCAGCTGATTCAGCAGGAATTTGTTTAAATTCAAGCCATGTATAGGCAACTTAGGTGTGCCCATACAGACTCTCGGGGGAAATAATGTGCCTGATTGGGGCATCCCTTGTAATTACTGAGCATTTGGGTCAAGTATGACTTTCCTTTTGAATCAAAATGAAAACCACTGAGTGCCAAAAGTGCAGTTTGTTGCATGCAGAGATCTTCCAAGAGTCTGGGTAAAAAAATCTTTTGATTGTTGCATTTTTTTCATAACATAGGGGACAAGGCTGCTACTGAGAGTGTACTACATCTACCTATCCCCAATGATGTTACATCTTACTCCCTCAACCTAACTTCCCAATGTTTCCATGGCAATAGAAAAATAGGGTGGAGTGGGGGGGGGGGGGCTAAATTTTATGCTACAAATACCACAAATTGGCCTTCAAATTGATAGATAAGAAGGCTTATTTTAAACATTTACTCTTCTCCATGGTTGACGGCTGTTCCACGTTCTCAGGAACAGTATCTAATTTAGAAGATTGGCCCGGTTTTCAGCATTTAGCCCTCATGCCATATGATATTCCCAGTCCTTCATGCTAGATTGAACTGTAGTCACCTTCCCATCCACTGTGGACTTCATCTGAGTTAGTTCTTACTCCTTGCAGATGTGTGTCCCATAAAAAAAGTATTTTATAAATCAATGTGGGAATCATAGTAATGGGAAGGTTAATGATTCGTTAGTAATAATAAAATTGTGTTTGATCGGCTGAGACTCACAAGCAAACGTTGCAAGTATTTTTATTTTATTTTTATATATTAGTAGCCAGACTACATAAGAAACCAGGCCCTCTATGTTCTTGCACAACACTAGCACATTCTCTGATGCTTTCTGAAACTCATGCCTTGGTGAGGAAACTGTGATTTCCTCCCTCCTTCCTTCCACGCCGCCTGTCATATTGCCAACCGCACAAAGGACACATAGAAGATAATAAAATCGCAGCCTAAATTAAAAAAAACCTAGAGACCTCCAAACCAGAGAAGACTATCAAGAGATAAATTGATATTTTTGCATAAGAAGAACCCCCCCAGGATACAATTATTGCAAGGCCAACATCGTACATCAAAGAGCGCTCAATGTCTTTTTCTGTTGGCGTTCTGTTCATTTATCGGTATCATTAGATCTTTCATTGTGCAGTATATGTAGACTGATTTTAGAGGTTGTTCATTATCACAGAAACGTTTATGGGCTACCAGCCTTGTTGCTGGAATAATGTTTGATTAGCAGAGTACATAGTGTGATAATAATTGGTGGTGGAGATTAAAAGGCAGTTATAAACCAGTCATAGAATTGATCCAGTAAACACAACAAACACAGGTATGTTTCCTCTTCCACCTCATTCCAAATACCTCTAGAGGGCTCTCTGAAATGACAAGTAAATGTGATGGGGGGGTCATATTTGCAGTCGCAGCATGTATATACACCCATACGGCTGCCTTTGCAGCTTACGGTGGGTCGGGGTGCTGTATGAATGCAGCCCAACCAATTGTTTTTACTGCCCCCAACTTCAAATATAAACTAGGGCTGTCTTAAATCTGTGCCAAGTAATGTCCTCTCTTTTGCTTGTTGTATCACAAGTCAGATACTTCCAGGGCAAGTTTTTAACTTTAAAGTGATTGTAAACCTCTGACTTAAAAAGTTGAACAAAGCATATCCTTCTATAGTGTGTACTTGCCTCCAGCCACACCACTGAGTGTAATTTCTTTCTGCTCTCTGCTCTGCTATCCACACGAGTCACGTCTGACAGCCTGTGCCTACACCAAACAATCCTGGGAGATGGCAATTGCACCCCCACCCCCCACCACCACCACCATAGAGCAGGTGATTAACAGCCCAGACTGTGCATGTTTTAATATGAGACTCTGTAAGGGGGGGGGGGGGTGTCTATTCTCTCCAATCAGGTCTCTGATTCCATTCATTCAGTTCCCTGCCCTATGTTCTGCATTGTGTGACATCAGATCTCCATTCCTTTCCTTCTAGAACTGAGAAATAGCCTTTGATCTGTGTGTTTTAGAAGGCTGCTCCCAGCACCGGCACACTCCCAGCACAGAGACCGGGGTCTCACTGAGAGCCCCGGTTTCCGTTCTAACAATCGGGACCCGGAACGTCTGGTTCTGGGTCACCTTATCGCTGTGATACCCTCTGATTAGCTATCACAGTGACCAGTAACTTTGAGGACTGCCCCCTGTGTTTTCTTTGTCTGTGAATGGAGGAGAGAAATACAATGAATTTTTCGCTGTCCTTGCAGAGAGAGGAAAAAAGTGTGTAAAAAATAATAATAAAAAAATACCTACTGTAGATCAAGGTTTGATCTAGGTCTGTGCTAGGATTAGTGTTTGGGTCAAGGTCAGGGTCAAAGGTCAAGGCCAGGGTCAGGGTCAGTATTTTTTTGGCAGGGTTTTTTTTTTTTTTAATTAGTGTCAGTGTGTTTTAAAAGAGTATTTTAAAAGTATGCTTTTTCTTTTTTTTTATAATCATACCTACCTAGGTGGATGCAGCATCAGACCGATGCTGCAGCTGTCCCCCCGGTGTCTCTGCACTGATAACTGAGGGATCGAACATCGCCGATGGCTCGGTTCTTACTCCTCCCCGAGTGGAGAGATGCTGCCTGTCATTCAGCATCTCTCCTGCTCTGATCCTCCAAGCTCACTGGAGTGATGAGCTGTGGAGGGGCGGGGAGCGCCCCTCCACAGCTGCCACGGCCGAACTAGGCACCTAGCGGGGGTTACAGGTCCCCGGAACCCACCACACCGTCACCAGGCGACAGCGGAACACCCCGGGAACAGCTACATGTCCGCGGGCTCGGCCCAAAGAGAGACCTGGGGCCGCAATTTGATACAGCAGCAGCCCAGGCTGAATCCAAGATGGCGTGCGCCATGCAGCCACATACACCAGGCACAGAGGAAATTTCAGGACACAGACAAACTCGGACACCAGCCACCCTGATCTTCACCCCGGGGTCTCATGTGAGTAACCACCAATCGGTGACCCCATCCCCAGCCTCCACAGAATCCCTTATCGGACACACTATGGAAGATCTCCTTCTCTCATCCCTGGGGCCCCCCCTACCCCACCAGCAGTCATCCAGACCTCTGCTACACTCCCCCATACCTCTATCCTCTCAGCTCCTGACCTTTTTATTAAACTGCCAGAACTGCTGGACAGGGGCCTTGCAGAAACGGCAGCTAAAATCGCTGGGGAAATCCGGATGGATTTCCGAAACCTGGGATCAAGGATAGAAGCTATAGAACAGAAACTGGACATGACTGTCTCTAAAACTAATCAAAACTCAGATCATATCCAGGATCAACTGGACACAGCCCTCTCCAGGATTGACAACCTGGAAAATAGGTCCAGAAGACAAAACTTTCTAATCAGAGTCCTCCCTGAATCAGTCACTGACACCATGGCTGTTGTGCAGGATTCCATCAAACAACTGATTCCCAACATCCCTCCACACAAACTGGAGATAGACCAGGCTCAAAGGGCTCTGGGCCCCCCTAGAAAAGATGGCTCCCTAAGAGACATAGTGGTGAAACCCCACTTCTTCTCCATCAGGGAAGAAGTAATGAAACTGTGTCGCTTCCAGTCTCCCCTGACATGCTGGGGGCATGCCATACAGGTATTCGCTGACATCTCACCTACTACCATCCAAAATAGGAGAACCATGAAGCCTCTCCTAACAGTCCTGTCCCAGAAGCACATCAAGTACAGATGGGCCTTCCCTTTTGCCCTAAAGTTTGATTTCAAAGGCAAGGCGCACTCCTTCTACTGCTTCCCAGAAGGGGAACGCCTACTCCTGGACCTGAGACTCATCTCGCAAGAAGCAGCAATTGACTTTGCTAACTTTGGCTCAGCATCATCCAAGCATCCCTCTCCTACGAGCCCCCTGACGACCGTCTGGACCAAACCTAAACCAAAACACTCCAAGGACGCTAGGCCCCCTGATACTCTGAACTCTAAACTATGATGTCAATATTTCGGGGCCCGGTGATCGCAGAGCAACCCTCTGTTCCCTGACTTAATACGTTTTTGTAATTTGCCTAGTCTAAGTTCTTTCAAACATTTCCTCCCACAGGTTTGAACTTGCCTGAACCTTGTATCTGTTTTTTTTATGTTTGAATTTCCCGTTAGTACACTTTATGCTACAATCCTGACACTCTCACCTCTTTCTCTTTTCCAGCCAACCATCAGACTCTGTGCAGCAAGCCTACGTTCCAGGAGGTCATAGCTTCTGAATGTTCCCGAATCCAGGACCAGATCAATAGCTCCCCACAGGTAAGTGGTGGTAAATTGGGCATAGGCCTTCCCTTCCAACTCTATGACTTGTAACGCACCACCAGCTGCTCCCTTGAAAGTAGCCACTCACAATGCTCAGGGGCTAAATTCCCCTATCAAACGCAGAAAAATCCTTGACTACATGAGATCACTCAAAATGGACGTAGTCTTCCTTCAAGAGACGCACTTCCCAATCCAGTACAATCCTTTCTTCATCCATGCTCATTTTCCCCTATTCTTCCTGTCAAACGCAGAAGACAAAACCAGAGGGGTAGCAATTCTCATTTCAAAGAACTGCAGATTTTCTGTGAAATCAGAATACAGAGATCCCGAGGGCAGATTTCTCCTGCTCAAGGGGACCATAGATGGCCTTCTATACTCCCTCGTGTCCTACTATACCCCTAATACGTACACTATTTGAAACCCTAAGTCCCCAATTAGAGGGTTCTGTAATCTTTGGGGGGGACTCTAATACGGCCTTCGACCAAGGCCTAGACAAATCTAAACCTTCCAATGCTCAAAACATTCACCCATCCAGGAGTAGCTCTAAGATTGCCAAATCGATTTTCCAGCTGGGCCTCACTGACATCTGGAGAGAAATTAACTCTACCCGAAAAAGACTACACGCACTTTTCCCACTCACACCAATCATATGCCAGGATTGACCACCTGCTGGTCTCCAACACCTTAATGCCCTCAGTGCTTAAGGCACACATCAAAGACACAGTCTGGTTGGACCATTCCATGGTCATCATCACAGTACGTAGCTGACTACCCCAACCAAACCTGCTCCATTGGAGACTTAATGAAGCCACCCTAGCTGACCCCATTAAGAAAATTGAGCTAGAAAAGTCCCTTACCGAATACTTTTCCCTAAATAATGTGAATGATATTTCACCGTAAACTTTATGGGCAGCTCACAAAGTCACAATCCAGGGTAAAATTATTCAAATGGCCATCCAGATAAAAAGGACTGTTTCTAAAGAAAAAATTTGCGCTAGGTGTGCAAACAATAACTAAGTAAATATAACCCGTGAAAGAATATCCTGCAGCTAAGCACTATACCTTGATAAGGGCACTACTAAATAGATATAACAAAAAGTGCAGCGCTGGATATATATACAAAAAAACAGAGATTGGTATTACTATTAGAGCACCAACAACTTTCATATGTGATCCATAAATGATGAAAGAAAATAAAATGAACAATAACATAAATGAATGCTTCACTGTAGTGATATATATATAGGTGCCCCTGATGATGTCATTTCTGTCGAAACGGCCATAGGGTTGACACGCTCGTACCGACGGCGCATGCGCGGAGTTTCGTTTTAAAGCTGTATTGGTTCCTTGCAAGGAAAAGTGTTTTTATGGATGCCAGTGAGGCGTTTTTTTTTAATAAACAAGAGTTAAAACGTTCTACACCATTGGAGTTCTCTCTTTTCTTTTGAACACCTCCATATCGGTGAGAGCTCTTTTCCCTGATTGTACCGCTGTCTGGAGGCCTGTGGTGATCGTTTGCTGATCTACATCCATCATCCTAGATAAAGTTCCAGCCGCTGTGGAGGGAAAACCCCAAGCTGTTAGCTCTATGCCTCTGATCAGAGGCTGTCTGGTAAGCCTTCAATCTATACCAGGTGACGGGAGTTCAACACGGTGACAGTCACGGATTTATATTTATAGAAAGTCACATTTAATCGCTCTTTTGGACACTTTTTTTTGGATTCTTTTATATTTTTTTGTATCTTTGGACCTTTTTTTATAATTTTTTGTATCTTTGGACTTTTTCAAAATATGTGGATAAAAAATGGTATTAATCACGCACATATATCACTACAGTGAAGCATTCATTTATGTTATTGTTCATTTTATTTTCTTTCATCATTTATAGATAAAAAGGACTGGCAGACATTGAAAAATTAGAAAAGAATTACTCTTCTCTCCAGCTCAACCACAAGAAAGATCCATCTCGAGTACTCACCTCCCTCTTAGACACGGCTCGCCTGGAACTGAACTCAGCTCTGACAGCTAATGCAGAAAAAAGCATCAGATGGAGCGGGGCGAGATACTACCATCAGATAGACAAGATTGGCTCCCCTCTGGCAGCTAGGCTCTCACCTAAGGCACGTACACATTCCTTCCCCAAACTCAAAATCGCAGACAGACCCCCAACGGCGAACCCCATGAGTATAATGCAAGCCTTTCATAAGTTCAAAGCACATCAAAAGTCCCTCAAACATCACTAGCTTTCTAGATAGCCTCCATATCTCCTCTCTGTCAACGGAACAGAGAGACAGACTAGAAACCCCTTTCTCTACAGAGGAGGTACTAGAAGTAATCAAAAACCTGAAGAACATCTCAGCCCCAGGGCCAGACGGGTTCTCATTCCCCTATTATAAAGCCTTCGCGACCGTGGCGGCGCCCTATAGGGTAATATTCTTTAACTCTAAAACCAAAGGAGACCCTCTTGACACACAGTTAACGTCCATGTTTATAACTGTCATACCTAAACCAGATAAGGACCCAGGTGAGGAAAGCAATTACAGACCAATATCCCTGATCAACAATGACTTAAAGATCATGACCGAAGTCGTGGCTGACCATCTTGCTTCCTTCAATGGTTTATACATCCATAAAGATCAGGTGGGTTTTATCCCCGGCAGGCAAGGGCCGGACCAAATTAGAAGAGCAGTAAACATTGTCTCTCTCTTACAATCTGGCTTGGATGGCGGTCCTAAGCAAGAAGGTATGTTACTGTCCTTGGACCTGCAAAAGGCCTTCAACTCGGTCTCATGGCCTTACCTGTTTGCCCTAATGGACCACTGGGGATTCGGCCCCCCATTTTACTGGACTCCTGAGGGCATTATATTCCACCCCAGGAGCCAGAGTTTGCTTACAAGGCCTCTACTCAGACCCTATTATAATAGTGAAAGGCACTCGCCAAGGCTGCCCATTATCTCCACTGATCTTTGCCCTTGCAATAGAAACCCTAGCAATTGCCATCCGAACAAACCCAGATATCGCGGGGGGTCAAATGCGGACCCAATACACATAAATGTGGTCTCTTTGCAGATGACCTTCTTCTCTTCATCACCTCCCCGGTCACCTCCCTCCCTGTAATATGCAAACTCTTAGAGGAATTCTCCAAGATCTCTGGACTACGGGTGAATTATGCCAAATCCCAAGCAATTAATGTCTCTCTCCAGACATCGATAGTGACACAGCTGAAGGAATCTTTTAAATTTGAGTGGAGCGATTCCTTTATTTGGTATCTAGAGATAAACCTCCCCCCAAGTTTGAACAACTATAGTCCACTAATTATCCCCCCATGTATCGGAAGCTAGAAACTGATCTCAAAACTTGGGCCCAACGTGAACTCTCCTGGTTGGGCAGAATTAACTCTGTCAAAATGACTCTCCTCCCGAGACTTCTATACACTATCTCTTCCACTCCCTCCCAATCTTGATCAGTAAGGACCACTTGGGCTCTCTCCAAAGCAAAATTGTTAGATTTGTAGGGGGGAAGGCAGGACATTGATTCTCTCTATTCAGATTAGGATCCGGAGGAGGGATGGGCCTCCCAAACTTGCTCTGTTATTACCAGGTGGCTAGATTAGCTCAACTATCTACGGTATACTCCAAGATGGCAAAACCAGTCTGGGTAGACATTGAAAGACAGGCAGTTCCCTCATATACCCTATATAGACTATTTCTTATGGAGCCCACCATCAAGTCGCCCTCCTATCCTATCCCCCTCCCTTTCACAATATATTGCCCTGTGGGATAAGCTCAAGCGGACCCCTTCTCTGGTATCAGATAGTTCTCCTCTGGCTCACTTATTCCACAACACAGACTTTAGCCCGGGAATGGAAATTAAAGCCTTCAAATGGTGGTTGGATCAAGGGATGTACCGGATTGGCCACTTTTTCACCTCAGCGGGCCCCATCTTGCTTGCCTATTGTATTAGCAAACTCAGAACATTTCAGGTTCTGGCAAATTTCCTATTTTCTCCACTCTATCTGGTCAATAAAACCTAACCCCCCCCACACACACACACACTAACAATCTACAAAATTAGGTGCGGACAGGTCATGGAGCAGAGGGGAGGCATATCAATAATTTACAGGTCACTTGCCCAAACCCAGTCGAAACCCTCCTACATGCTACCTTGGGAAGCCAACCTCCAGGAACGATGGGACCTGGAAACTTCGTATTGGGCCTTCTCTAGATCCTATAAAGGTATCCTCAACAACTCCCTAATGGAAGCTAGCCTAAAAGTTCTCACCAGATGGTACATGACTCCATTGAAACTCTCCAATATATATCCCTCAGTGTCCACTCTTTGTTTATGAGGATGTCAAATGATAGGTTCCATGTTACACATATGGTGGGATTGTCCCAAAATCAGAAGTTTCTGGAACAAAATATTCCAAATAATATTCAAGGTAACGGGGCTTGCAGTTCCCAAGTCTCACGCAACATCCCTCCTGAACATTCGTTTCCCTAAAATTGTGAAACTCCCTAAAACGTATCTTTTTCATTCTCCTAGGCACCAAACTTTCCATAGCCAAAGCCTGCAAACTTCCCAAGGTCTCCATTCAGGCGGCCAAACGCAAAATCTCCTGGATCATGTCACAGGAGAAATTGGCACGTTCCTTACTGGACACCTCTGAACTGTTTTGGGAGACTTGGGACCCCTGGGCCTCCTACATAGGACTCCAATTACTGCCTAGTCTTTCACACACCTAAGTTCCTAAAATGGTTTTCTGATGTTTCAGCACCTCCTTCTCTCCTGACTCCCCTTCCCCCGCTTTTCTTTTTTCCGGACTTTCTCCCCTATCTTCTCTATTTACGCCCCATTGGGGTATTTCTTCCAAGTTGAAGTTTAGTTTTTTGACATACCATGCCAATAAGTTCTCCATGAGACACCTCCACACCCTTGCTCATCAAATCCCTCAGCGGAACATGGGCACGGGTCCTAAGTTTGTTCCTCAAGCTCTCTCACTCCGGTCTTTTTGCTACACAAGCTGGTTGGTCTACAGAGGACATGGCCGAAAGGAGGACCCCTTCCGCTCCTCTCTTGCACAGCTAGATCCCCATGGGGGTGAAGTGGGTGGGTGGAACCCAGGTTCACCTTCGAGTCATCTTATCTCAAGACCCTTACTACATCTTAGTTACCACCCTACTCACAGACCTTGTCACGTATCAGATAAGACCAGAACTGTGTGGACTGCAACAGAGAAAACCCAAATGTGTATAAATGAAATATAATTATTTATTAAGGGAAGTGAATAATATAAATAAAACCACACAGTGCAATAAACCAACCAACAGACAGAGACCCACAAATAACAACAGACCGATATGTACAATAAATGGGAAATACCAGGATCATAAACAATAGCCAGGCCAGGGCCATGCACAGAGGATCAGTAGATAAACAAAGGGCAGTTCCAGAATCACAGATAAGCCAGGGCAGGGTCATCAATGGGAGATCAGCAGATGGGGTAAGGAACACAGGACAGGGAGAGAATGGAGGGATCAGACTGCTTGGCAGGGATGCAAGGTAACAGGTGGGACAGGATAGGGATCAGGACAGGGAGACAGGATCAGGTACTCAGGTAACAGGTTTCAGGAACAGGTTCAGGTCTTCAGGCAGCAGGTACAAATCAGGGCACAAGGATACCAAGGCAAGGCATAAGTGTGTCTGCCGGGTATTTATACAACTCTCAATCTGACTCAGGTGATGCCTGATTCCAGGAGATGATGTCGGCCCCACACTGCCAGGAACCACCCGCTGGTGGACACCAGTACTGCGGCCCAAAAATCACATAACACTACCAACAGGGGAAAGCTCCCCTGGCAGTTCCAGACTGCCAGGAGACACCTGCTGGTGGACCACAGTACTGAACACCAAATATCAGGCAGTATCATCAGCGGATGGAACCTTCCCTGACAGACCTGTTAAACCAGCCATACCCCCCACTTAAGTCTCTATGGATATCATTGTCTCTATACTATGTATATCATCGCATCAAGATGCACTGTTACTAATTTGAAAATCAATAAAAATCTTTGATGGTAAAAAGGTTGCAACCTTCATTCATTCAATAATGCATATGTGCAACTAAAACTATCGTTTCATTTGTACAGTTTCAGTAACCTTAAATAAAAAAGCATTAATTACACTAACTGTTTTTTTTTTGTTCCTTCCTTTTCTTTTTTTTCTGTTTTTATTTTTATTTTGCTGATTAGTTTTTTTTTTTACTGTTTAAACTTTTTTGGGGGGATTCTGTTCAAAACAACAACACACGAAATAAAAAAAATAAAAAAGCCTCTATTTTGTTTATGAATAATTCACCATGCTGTGTACAAGTAACATCATTTAGTTTCTTTATAAAAGAGACACACTGTGGCAAAAAAATGCACTTTGGATGAGCTACCTTATATTTCAGATGGAAGAAAACATTTTGGTTATTATAATGTTAATGAAAGACCACATGATTTTGCATACCCATGTACAACAGTGGTATTAAAGAGGAACTGCAGTCTGCTCACATAATTTGTAATAAAAAACATCTTTGCCATTCTGAAGCCTGCCTCCAACCACTTTGCATATTATTTTATATATACTGTGATTCTGTACATGCCAAATATGCTGCATTAATCTCCCTCCACTAAGTCTGGCTGCAACCATTTTAACTGTGGGCAGCTGAAGCTGCTGCCTGTTCACTTCCTGGATTTACACAGACACACAGAGGCACACCTCCATCTCTGCAGCCCTGCAGCTCTCATTGGCCCTCTTATGACTCACCCCCCCTCACTTCCTGAAAAAACTCTCAGGAGTAATGACCAGACAAGAAACAGGAAGTGAGCTGTATAAGGTATTTACTGGCAGAAAAAAAAATTCTATCCAAAGTTAAAACAACAAGGGCAGAAGATTTAATAGATGGAAAGTTGAAAAAATGACTAAAGGTCCGCTTTAAATTGAACTAAAAATAACAGCATTTTTTTTCTTTAATGCTGTTATCCAGTAAATATTAAAGCTGAGCTTCAGGCAAATGGAAAAAAAATGTAATCCAGTTATGTATTACATTTATATGAATATATTAAATACTACTAATATACCATAATTCCCAACACCAGTGAAAACTTTTATTGTTGCATAGAGTGGTAAAGGGGTTAGAATTTTTGTCAGGATTTAAAACCCAATTGGCCCCTAATTATATGCAATTTTAATGCAGCCAGGATGCATATACAGTAGGTGGTTGTTTTACCATTTTTACATTGCTAAGTGTTGCAGCAAGAGTTAAAATACTGGACTGGCTAGAAGATTGCAGAGAAAGGGTATTTATAGGGTAAACAAAAAAGACCAGGGGGCCTTTGGTACGTGGGACTGGATTGGGCTGCAGGACGTACACCCAAAGCTGCAGTTCCACTTTAATGACAATCTAGACTTTGAAGATAAAGCCCAATGAGCTTTGGATAGAGTGAAGAAGTCAAAGAATCTCTGTCAATTTCCCATTATTGTCTATGTGCCTTTTCAGCAGATTTTTTTTCCTACAACCTGTCTTTTTGACAGGTGTCAGAATAAGAAGTTATGGAAAATCTCCACACGTCCTGTCTAACTAATAGGTGTCAGATAGAACAGGAAGTGAGGGGAACCCCCCCCCCCCCCCCCAGGGAGGGCAAAGGCATAAAAAAAGTAATCTAATAGAGTGGGGAACTTTTGGGATCTCTTTAAAGAGTTTGTTGCTGTCACCATGTGGGAGGTTTCCCCTTACTTCCTGGGCAGATGACAGGCAAAAGTGCAGAAAAACAAGAAGATAAATCTTCTCTATGGAACACAGACAGCATCAAAGCCCAACTTGTAGCCAGAAGCAGACGAGCGTCACGGAGGCCCTCAACCTAACTGTAAGCTACGGAAGAGGAAGAGTTAACATAGGACACACATGAGACCCGCTATGTGTCTGGCAGGGTTTCATTTACTTACCAGAAGTGAGGTAACAGAAGTACAGTATGCTGTACACTATGCAAATACTGGGGCAAGTAAATATGACTTTCTTAATTTACTGGGGCAAGTCAATATGACTTTCTAACTTTACAGGGGGCCTTTTTTATTTATTATTTAAAATATATTTTAATTTAATATTCACATTTTTATTTAAATTCTAAAAACAGAGGGTAATCATCATATCTATAACACAAGATAAACAGGGATTTAATGATACCATTCAGCACTACTAAAAACCTATGAAGAACAAAAAAAAACTCACAGACCTTGGTGACTAGAGTGGAGAGACAATGATGGCAACCCCCAACGTAGGTGAAAAATTCAAGGTGAAAAGGAATTTAGACCTGCAATCCATCACGCTATCCTTTAATCAAACTGTCCCTGCAATAAATCACTTTGTTAGCTTGCAGAAATAAATAAGATCTTCACATAATGTCAGGGCTTAATCACACTCTTCTCATTGTTTGCGATGTCAAAACTTTGAAAATCCATTCACTAAACAATAGTACAGAAACTATTTTATGTGGTGGCTCACAAAAAAAAAAAAAATAAGGAAAACAATTATCAGAAAGAGGGCATGGCAGCCTAATCATCGAATCTCCATATGTAAAATGCCTAGAACATTTAGAAGTGCAGATTTTGAGTCCGATAATGAGGTCCCCAGAGCCCTACATTTGAATGAACACCTGGAGTAGGCAACCCGTGTAAAAACCCTTGTATTGCTTTCAATTACTGCCTTCAAGGCTTGGAACAAATCAGTCATTGCAATTCTTATTTGCTGCTGCTTAATATATTCATTGTTTTACACGGATATCAAACAGGCATCGCAGTTGGTCCGTCGTGCCAAGGAAGAGGTGGTGTGATTAATCAGCCAACTCCGCTCTTATCATCTCATCCCGAATAATTCATAGCATATGTCTGCCCCTTGTTAGCACAGCTCTGTGCATAAACACACAAGAAAAATGCCGCCTACAAATTGATTCAATTTTGAACATCTGTCTTTGAGAAGCCAGGGTAAAATGCCAATGCAAACATTGTTAAAGGCATCATTAAAGTGGTTCAATTCAATACGTGCTGGTTGCTCTGTAAGTTTGGTCAGTTGGCACTTTATTAAAAAACTGCGTTGCTTGCAAAAGAATATTACTGAACAGAAAGAAAAGAGGTGGTATGCAATAAGAAATAAGAATAAATCATATATATAGGACGGTCTGAAGACCAAAGGCTCAAATTTATTGCCATCGCCATATGGTGGTTTTTAATGAGAATTCTTTTATTGTGCAAAAGGTTAAACTTTTAGCAGGGTGTGAAGATAAATATACTCAACCACAAAGCAAAAGTATATATGTATTAAATGAGTTACATAAGAAAGAAAAATATTTAAATGTGATTGACTCTAATGGACAGCTGATGAACCCAGAAACCTAACCTGTACTCAGCATTGACTTTCAGCCATGTGTCTTGGTATGAGAGTAAAGAAAATTTGGGAAAACCTGGAAACATGAGGTAACTGGACGCTGTCATCCCCCCCCCCCCCCCCCCGTTCCTCTCATGTGTCCTTTGGAATGCCTGCTTTGTCTGTAACAAGCTCACTTCTGTCCATGACCTGTTTATTTCCAAAACCTTTAACCTACTTGCTGTTAATGAATCCTGGCTTCCGTAATCTGCCTCTGCCTCTCCAGCTGTTCTCTCCCATAATGGCCTCGACTGGACTCGATCATCCAGTCCCAGTGGATGAAAGGGAGGTGCAGTTGGAATTCTTCTAAACCCACAAAACAATATTCAAGTTCTAAGTACACCTTCCTCTCTATCACTGTCCTCTTTTGAAGTTTACAGTATTTATCTTGTTTTCTCCATTTTCTCCAAGGCTTGCTTTGAATTATAAGCCTCCAAGACCAGAGTCACACTTTCTCGATGACTTCTCTGTCTGGCTACCTTTCTTTCAGCATAGAAACCTCTTACCTTCTCAGCCTAACCCAAACCTAATCTTTTGACCTAACACCATGGACAGGTACAGAAGTTCAAGAGTGAAGTTTAGTGCACGTGTTAAGCTTGTGCAGAGTGCACAGCAGGGCCCACTCCGCTCCTGGGGAGTAGTAGTGGAAAACTCTGGACAGGTGGATGTGGACATTGGCTCAGCGTGTCCCTCCTATATGCAGGTTACAGAAAAGGTGTACATTGTCACAGAGAATCAAGATTTCTGGGGAACAGTTGAACTGGGGACCAGTTGCAGCGCCAATGTACATCGTATGCGTTCATCCCTAAGAGTAGAAGTTCACCTTGAGATTGAGTAATCCTCCATGGCAGCCTCAGCCTTGTCACAAGGTATTGGTGAAAACGGCACAAAGCCAAAGGAACCCCATGTGTAGTAAAGTGACTCTGTACAAGATGCCTAACGTAGCCCAGAATAACCCACTTCAGGGTAGGTCTCTCATGTCATCCTTGCTTGGTGCCCAATGTTAAGTTGAACCTTGAAATAAAGGACATCAACGCCAATAGAGCTGCATTCGTCTCATGTATGTTTACTTCAGAATATGCACTGTACATACAGCGGATCACTTCTCTGGATCGATAGTGATACAGGTTACAGAGTGGTACAGACTTTTATAGAAAATCATAACACTACAGTTTATGTTTACTAAGTATTTCAACATAACTTTTCATATCTTCTACATGTAAAGCAGCTTTCTCTGAGCACATTTTATAGGAGGGGGGTTTATATCCTTCCTGGATACTTCTTCCCAGGGTGCTAAACATTCAATCCCCCCACAATCAGACATTTTAAAAAGCAGATTAAACAATGCATCAATTGTAGGTGTATTAAGGGACCCTCTGGCGGCCACCATTTAGATGGGTCCTTTTTATACTCCTTTTTTGTTAGTTTACACCATTTCACATGATGTTTCAGGGCATCTGGGTCTCCACCCACCATCGTTCTGATGATAAGAGCACTTGGTTGTAATTTGGCAATACTTAGCCCTGTTGCTTTTGCTATTTTTAATAACTTTTTTGCCCTATCTTTTGTTCACCCAAATGTATTCATGACAGGTAAAACATTTTTTTCAAGCAAATTTCCCATATTTATCACAATTTCTTATTAATCTCTTCAGAAATAACAATAATTTGGAACCGGGACATGGAGCTCCACCGTTTATCGTTATGGCTGTGTACCAGCAGCCCAGTACATAAGTTGAGATATCTCACTCGTTCTACTCTCAGAAGGACGTCTCCTTTCTGAGTGGCAATAGGCTAGTACCTATCTAGACTCCCTATTCCAGAGAACATACAGCAGGTCATTCACCCATTTGTGGATATCCGCTGAAGGCAAACCTATCCGCCTTAGGACCACAAAAGTTCAAAAAAAACATACATACAAAAAATTCAACACCACCAACTTCTACTCACTCTTTAGAAATTGTGGTACCTGCACTTATACATCCCTTCACAAAATATATATATACATTGTCATTTCTGGAGACAAGGAAAAAAGGCAAGCGCTTAAAATGATCATTCTTTAGCATGCTTTAAATTTGTAATAGGTACCTTTAACATTCTCAGTAATCATGCAGAGACAAAATGCAGGCAAAATCAAATAGGAAACGTGTTTACCTTCTGTGGCAGCACTCCCCCAACCGGCTCCTCAACACCGCACAGAAAAGACAGTATTTAAGATGAGAAAATAAAGGTTTTCTCACCTGAGACCTCTTTGCTGCTGTCTGTCCTGGAGAGGGTGGAGAGCCGGTGGTGCAGACAAGAAGACACGAATCGGGGTGACCAAACTGTTAAGTTGAACCTTGAAATAAAAGACATCATCGCCAATAGAGCTGCATTCGTCTCATGTATGTTTACTTCAGAATATGCACTGTACATACAGCGGATCACTTCTCTGGATCGATAGTGATACAGGTTACAGAGTGGTACAGACTTTTATAGAAAATCATAACATTACAGTTTATGTCGGGCAAAAGCCCAAAGTTATACATCACAAGTACGCATTTTACTAAGTATTTCAACATAACTTTTGGCTGGTTTTCTGGGTCATCTTGACCGAACTCATTTTAAGTGTCAAGTTATTTTGACAGAAAGGAATAATAATTATTTGGAAGAAGTTAATTTGACTTTTAGACAGGGACTTTCTATGTCAACATCTTTTCCGAGAATTGTGTCATGTCATTGTCAGAACATTTCATGTCAACTGGTCAGCCACATGTGTTGCAATACCAAAATAATTCAGAAACATTTTAGAGAAAAACAATAAGAAATATGAGAAATACAAATTCATGTTGAAGAGGAACTCATATGAGCCATATCTTTCATATCTTCACACCAACAAGAAGGGAAACATGGAGGACATGACTGTCAACCAACCTCTTCCCTTACATATTGGCCAAGTGAAAACAGAGGGCTAAAAAGTCTAAAAAAAGAAAACAAATGCAGCCACCACATCTAAGGATTGGTAAACTGCAATATATTACATTTTTGGTTTTGGGTG
Organism: Lithobates clamitans; assembly: GCA_037952925.1. Taxonomy (NCBI): domain Eukaryota; kingdom Metazoa; phylum Chordata; class Amphibia; order Anura; family Ranidae; genus Lithobates; species Lithobates clamitans. Next base: position 856,180 of record JBBGZY010000303.1, read on the forward strand.
TAATACTGCTTTCAAACCATTCCCCCTTTATTTCAATTCCTGGCTGAATATTGAAATCAAAAAGATGTAGTCCTGTAAAGCATTAACAATTTAATTTCCACAACAAGTATATTACCGTATTTCTAAATGTGTATATGATGATTCAGGATTAAGAAAGGGCACATTGATAATCAAATTAGATTGTCAGGGAATGTCTGAATGATTAATTTAATCAGCTATATCGATCATTTAATTGATCGATGAACAACAGTGCCTCCAATACAAAAATAATTTATAAAAATAATTTTACTGACTTAATTATTCCCAAATTATTTTGTCTATGCAGAAATTCTTTGAATAACCTGATAAGAATGGTGTAAGTATGGACTGCTTACTATCACAAATAAATGTATATTTATTTGACAGAAGTCCCTTTACAATCACCATAATCAATAGTCAGATTGGGATATGCATGCACACTAAGATATATGCAATGAAGTTCTAAAACTATCTGTTACAGCAGAGTATGTTCCGTATCTCATAAAAGTGAGCACACCCCTCACATTTTTGTAAATATTTTATCATATCTTTTCATGTGACAACACTGAAGAAATGACACTTTGCTACAATGTAAAGTAGTGAGTGTACAGCTTGTATAACAGTGTAAATTTGCTGTCCCCTCAAAATAACTCAACACACAGACATTAATGTCTAAACCACTGGCAACAAAAGTGAGTACAACCCTAAGTGAAAATGTCCAAATTGGGCATTATATAGTAGCAAATAATACACTTATAAAACTCCACCCAGGTGGTGCGTTTGGCATTAGTGGTAGGTTGACTAAAGCACATAAACCCAAGGTAAGTATGGTAACAAGTCCTAGTTGCAATCTCGGAACACCCAATAAAAGGATAATATGTGACCAGTCTAAACTACGTGGCATGTTCCCCAATGCCAGGAGCCTGGCGGACAAGATGGGTGAACTAGAGATCAGGGGCAGATCCAGAGTCTAGTCTCGGGAGGGGCACTGCCAGAAAATACTTTTTTTGGGAGCAATTTATTGGGGAAATGGCTGGTCTTGGTGCTTCAATCATCCCGACACCATGGTTGTTATGGTGTCAGGATGATTGAAGCGCATTATTTCTATTATTACATTGTTATATAAAATGAAATAGTTAAACTCACCAAAATGCAGAATCAGTGGGAGCCCTGAGGGTGTCACTTGCCACGTCACCTGCCACCAGATGCAGATTGTCACTTGCCACGTTACCTGCCACACATTGCGGATTGTCACTTGCCATGTCGCCTGTCACCAGATGCAGATTGTCACTTGCCACACGTTGCAGATTGTCACTTGCCACATCGCCGGCCACCAGATGCAGATTGTCACTTGCCACATCACCTGCCACACGTTATGGATTGTCACTTGCCACGTTTCCTGCCACCAGATGCAGATTGTCACTTGCCACATCACCGGCCACACATTGCGGATTGTCATTTGCCACATCGCCTGTCACCAGATGCAGATTGTCACTCGCCACGTCACCTGCCACACGTTGCGGATTGTCACTTGCCATGTCGCCTGCCACCAGATGCGGATTGTCACTTGCCACGTCACCCACCACACATTGCAGATTGTCACTTGCCATGTCGCCTGCCACCAGTTGCGGCTTGTCACTTGCTGTGTCACTTTCCTGCTAAGGTGGTCCCAGAGTCAGGTAGTAGATAACCAGTCAGGCAACAGAGAGATGATGTAATCTCTCTGTTGCCCGCGGGTGCCTGCACAGTGAGGGCGGAAATGCAAGGATGTAGGTCAGGCGGTGAGAGATGATGTCATCTCTCTGCTTCCCCACCCGCTGGCTCCCTGATTGGCCAGCAGCCCGCAAACACACCGAGCCGCCCAGCTGCTCACCCGCTCTCACCCGTCTGCTCACCGACCAAGCTGCCCAGCCGCCCGCTTTCTCGCCCGCGCTCTCATCCACGTAGCTGCCCACCTGCTCCCTCACCAGTGGAACCGCCCGCCCACTCACTCACCAGCATTCTCAGAGGGGGCAATTGCCCCGTTGTCCCCCCTGGATCTGCCCCTGCTAGAGATACTATTGTACAAGGAGGATTTGGATTTTGTGGGAATTTCAGAGACCTGGTTAAACAGCTCTCATGATTGGCTGGCAACCATTCAAGGGTATACCTTTTATCACAGGGATAGAGAGTGTGAAAAAGGGGGAGGGGAATGCCTATATAGCAAGAATAATGTACAAGTGAATGTGAGAGATGACATCACTAAGGGAGCTAGGGAGGAGGTGGAATCCTTAAGGGTAGAGCTCCAAAGGGATGAAGCTAAGGGGAAAATAATACTGGGAGTATGCTATAGGCCCCCTAACCTGAGGGAGGAGGGGGAGACGGATCTCCTATCACAAGTTGGATTAGCAGCAAGGATGGGAAGTGTTATCATAATGGGGGATTTTAATTATCCAGACATAGACTGGGCGGAGGGAACCACGCATTCATCTAAGGCTCGCCAGTTCCTAAACGTCTTTCAGGACAATTTCATGGTTCAGATGGTAGATGCACCAACTATAAATAAAGCGTTACTGGATCTACTAAAAACCAACAATACAGACCTGATCATGGATGTGGAAATACGGGACAATTTAGGAAACCGTGATCACAGGTCAATTGGCTTCAGTATAAATCACACAAAAATCACACAACAACAAGGGGAAGCAAGGGGAAAACAAAGACACTGAATTTCAAAAGAGCCAACTTCCCTAAACTACAAACCTTGTTAGAAGGCATGAATTGGGATAAAATCTTAGAAACAGAGAACACGGAGGAGAGATAGGTTTGCTTTAAGAGCACATTAAATAAGGGCATTAGCCAATGCATTCCATTAGGTAATAAATTTAAAAGAGCGAACAAAAGTTCTGGATGGCTTAACTCCAATGTAAAAATTCATATAAAAGCAAAGGAGAAGGCCTTCAAAAAATGCAAGGTTGAGGGATCATCATCAGCATTCAGACATTTCTTGTTGCATTCAGAATGCAACAAGAAATGTAAGGGTGCAATTAGAGCAGCTAAGATAGAACACGAAAGGCACATAGCAGAGAGGGCAGAAAAAATCCCAAGGAAATTCTTTAAGTATGTAAACAGTAAAAAAGGGTGGACAGACCATATTAGCCCCATAAAGAATGAGGAAGGACATCTGGTTACAAAGGATGGGGAGATGGCAAAGGTATTGAATTTATTCTTTTCCTCAGTCTTCACGAGGGAATCGGGAGGGCTTCAGTAAGCAAAACTGCAGTTTTTATCCTTATGACAAATCACAGGAAGCACCTCCATGGTTAACAGAAGACAGAATTAAAATTAGACTTGGGAAACTTAACAATAATAAATCACCGGGACCAGATGGCTTGCATCCTAGGGTACCTAGGGAACTCAGTCAAGTAATTGCCAGACCATTGTTCCTAATTTTTACTGACAGTCTACTGACTGGAATGGTACTAGGTGATTGGAGAAAAGACAATGTAACACCAATATTTGAAAAGGGCCCAAAATACATCCCTGGGAATTACAGACCAGTTAGCCTATTATCAATATTATGCAAGCTCTTGGAGGGAATGATAAGGGACTATATACAAGATTTTAGTAAAGAGAATGGTATCGTTAGCAGTAATCAGCATGGATTTATGAAGAATCGTTCTTGCCAAACCAATCTATTAACTTTTTATGAGGAGGTGAGTTGCCATCTAGATAAAGGAAGGCCCGTAGACGTGGTATATCTGGATTTTGCAAAAGCATTTGACACAGTTCCCCATAAACGTTTACTGTACAAAATAAGGTCTGTTGGCATGGACCATAGGGTGAGTACATGGATTGAAAATGGGCTACAAGGGTGAGTTCAGAGGGTGGTGATAAATGGGGAGTACTTTGAATGGTCAGAGGTGGGTAGTGGGGTCCCCCAGGGTTCTGTGCTGGGACCAATCCTATTTATTTTGTTCATAAATGACCTGGAGGATGGGGTATACAGTTCATTCTCTGTATTTGCAGACGATACTAAGCTAAGCAGGGCAATAACTTCTCCACAGGATGTGGAAACCCTGCAAAAAGATCTGAACAAATTAATGGGGTGGGCAACTACATGGCAAATGAGGTTTAATGTAGAAAAATTTAAAATAATGCATTTGGGTGGCAAAAATATGAATGCAGTCTCTAAACTGGGGGAGAACCTCTGGGGGCATCTAGGATCGAAAAGAACCTGGGGATCCTAGTAGATGATAGGCTCAGCAATGGTATGCAATGCCAAGCTGCTGCTAACAAAGCAAACAGAATATTGGCATGCATTAAAAAGGGAATTGACTCCTGAGATAAAACGATAATTCTCCTGCTCTACAAGACTCTGGTCCGCCTGCACCTAGAGTATGCTGTTCAGTTCTGGGCACCAGTCCTCAGGAAGGATGTACTGGAAATGGAGCGAGTACAAAGAAGGGCAAGTAAGCTAATAAAGGGTCTGGAGGATATTAGTTATGAGCAAAGGTTGTGAGCACTGAACTTATTCTCTCTGGAGAAGAGACGCTTGAGAGGGGATATGATTTAAATTTATAAATACCGTACTGGTGACCCCACAATATGGTTAAAACTTTTTCGCGGAAGGCAGTTTAACGAGACACGTAGCCACTCATTAAAATTAGAAGAAAAGAGGTTTAACTTTAAACTACGTAGAGGGTTATTTACTGTAATGCCGCGTACACACACGATCGGATTTTCCAACAACAAATGTTCGATGGGAGCTTGTTGTCGGAAATTCCGACCATGTGCAGGCTCCATCGGTAATTTTTCGTCAGAATTTCCAACAAACAAAATTTGAGATCTGGATCTCAAATTTTCTGACAACAAAATCCGTTTTCGTAAATGTACACAATTCCGACGCACCAAGTTCCATGCATGCTCTGAATCAATTACAAGACGGAAGCGCTCGGTCTGGTAAAACTAGAGTTCGTAATGGAGATAACACATTCATCACGCTGCAAATTTTAAAATCTTTTAATGCAGATCATTCTCTTCTTCTTTATAATGCTAGAATAATGAAGTTGTTTTGCTGCTGGTATTCACACAGAGTTCTGAAAAAATTATTTCTTTATTATTTCTTGTGATCTCCTGAATATATATTTTTTTTTCATCAGATCTCTATAATAATGTTTTTAATTTTTGTTTATAGTATTTTTTTTTATCAAGATCTCCTGCTTTTTTTACTCCCCTTCCTGGGCCTTTTGGTTGGAAGGCGGAGAGAAGGGACATGGGATTTGGTCAGGCTACTGGGCCGGGCCACCTCCTGGCTGCCACTTACCCCCGCGACCTCCTGGCTGCCACTTTCCCCTGCCACCTCCTGGCTGCCACATTCCACAGCATCCTCCTGGCTAAGGCTTTCCTGTGTATGAAAAAGGGACATAGTTTTATTTTTTTATTCATCAATCACACACAATTTTCAGCTCATGACTGTTGCAAATTGAATTTTAACAAATAGAAAAGACGACCCCAGCATTTTTCATTCTTGTCCCAAACATTTTTGGCCACTACTGTCTATTGATATGTAAAACACTTTATTAAATCAGCAATTAGCGATCAATAATAACATCTAGTTAACATCATTAATTTTACGACAAGAAATCTATAGAACAATGCTATACCTGGCTCAAGCTGGGCTCCTCCACTTCTTCCTGGCTGGAAGGCCCAGGCTGGACATTGGAAGCCTCAGCCGGGATGGAACGAAACGTGGAAGGAAGAGTGGAAGGTAGGGTTTAGAGTGATTGCCTGACTTCAGTCTGATCTGACAGAAAACGCAGTCTGTCATAGTACCACAGCCTGAGGACATAAATGGCATCTGCTGCTGCTCCTGATCTGATGGAATCCTGGACCTTATTGCGCTCCTTATTATAAGTGCTCCTCAGCCCACCAATTTTTGCCGTCAAATAGGGGATGGTTGCCTTGCGGATCTGCGGCTTCACCAACTCCAGCAGTTTCTCCAGCGCTGCCTGCCTCTTTAGTTTATGATTATAATGCGGATGTTGCACCTGCCACAGGCGGGGCAGATCCCTGTACTTGTCTCTGAATAGGGGGAGGAAGTTGTGATCATTGAAGCCATCCATTTTCTCTGCAAGACACAACACAAGACAATCTCTAATGTCAGGCTAAACTCTCCTAATCTTGTCCCAATATAGGCCTCAATCTAGAGGCAGCATAGGCCACTGATGCACCAAGTTAAACTTGTACCTTCGTTAGAACGATCGGCGCTTCCGCTACTCCTTCCTCCGCTCACAAATCATACGTACGACGCACGCGTGTTAGGTTTATATACACTGCACATGTGTGAAACTCCGCCCGCCCCTGACGTTCTTTCTAATCTATTCCCCCCCTTGTCTTTCGGCGCAGTGGGGGAGCACATGTCGGAGAAAGAACAAGTGCATGCAGACAGCAGCAGCAGCAACGACAAAAGGCCGGAGCCACGAACGCCCTGATCCCGGAGGAGATTTAAGGCCTCAAATATGTCCTTTATAGAGATGGTGGAGATGGTGGACATCTTGAAGAGGGCCAACTATGATGGGGAGCATGGACCTTACCCAAACCCAAATGACAGAAAGGCCAAGATCATGGCTAAAGTTGTGAGAAGGGGGATTATCAATGGGATCCGCGCTTAGGATAAATGTGACTGCTGCCTCCCTATAATAAAGTCCCACCTAGGTGAAACCCAATCAAAGTATAAAAACGTAAACAGGGAAATGGCGCTGTACTTACTGACAAAACATATATGTATGTAACTGTTGATCCAGTATTTACCACCAAATAAACATATGTATGTATAATCATATACATAAGGTGTGCAAACTGTGTATAAACGGCAAAAACCAAGTACTACCTAGCACGTGAAAAAGTGGCATGTGCCTAAATAATATAGGCCAAGGGTAAAAAATAAAAAAAAGTGTAATAAATATAAATATAAAATATGTATGTGAAGGTGTGTGTGAAAAGATGCAGTCAATAAATAAATAGCAGCAGCTGATGTGAATAATGCCTGTCAAACCACACTGGTATAAATTGCAAACATATAAGCTAAATGAGCTGCTGTGGATGATATCCAATAAATTATTTAAACTAAGTGTCCATATGGAGTATTGGCCAATAGTGCCCCAGAAAATTAAAAATAAAAATAATAAAAATCAGAAATCAGTGTCCATATAAAGTGACATAGTGCTTCCTTCAATAAGTGAAAATTTTCCAGGGATAAGCAGAGAACGTGCTGACAAAAGTGACTGTGCTCCCCTCTTGTGCTTTCACTCACCAGAGCACTTCACCCCTGCAGGGGTACAAACGTGCAGAAAATAATGTGATCCCGGTCTCAGAGTAGTGATATCCCCCTCGTTCCCAGCTTTAGGGCAGGAAGGTCATCCACGGATGGAGGGGAAGGAGACTCCAGTGTCCCCCTCTACAGCGTAATTCCCGGCCAGATGATCGCATGTGTGTGTGATAAAAAAGAGGAAAAAACGATCCACATAGCGTAATTCCATATTGCTGTATTTATTAAAAAATATATAAACAGATCAAACAAGGTGTTTATAAAAGTTAAAAAGAAAGGAGAGGGAGCCGACTTGCTCACAAACTCTCCAAGCGTGATGAGGAAGCAACGCTCTCCACACTCGGAGCTTGCGTTCTACCGATCCTGTGTTAGAAACCACAAATCCAAGATGTGACGTGTGAGCGTGTCATATTAGCCCCGCCTTACACATTTCGTCATACGGACTTCATCTGAGGCGTTGCCATCTTGACACACCACGCGTCTTATATGCCGGGTGTACCCGTCACTGCGGCCAATGAACTTAGTGAGTGCCGCTAACGGACATTGAACAAATCCAAATAGAAATCCAATTGTACAAATAGTACAATTAATATACACAGATCTTGGAGATGCATGAAAGCAGAACACATATATAAGAAAAAGCAAAAAAAATCTTATATATATATAACTCTGGTTAATTTATAAAAAACTAGTATAGTATAGTATAAGAGGGAAGAGGGGAGGAGTATATAAATATATATAAAAAAATATAAAAAAATATAATGTATCATGGTAGTGTACTCATAAAAAACAGTCTAGATGTCTATAAAAGGTAATTAAGAATCATGTAAGTGTATTAAGGAGAGTGCTATATGAGAGTACTATAATGGGAACTGAATATGCATGGAGAGGGTTCCATAATAGGAACTCATTCATGGTGAATACCTACTACAGTTAAAGATTGGATAAAAAAACAGTACTATACTCGGAACTGAATATGTGTGGAGAGGGTTCCATAATAAGAACTCATTAAAGGGGAATAGCTGCTACAGTTAAAAATTGGATAAAAAGCAGTTAAGATCAATGTCCACATTCAACCCTCTGGGTACTAAACTTCCTAGGCGGTATATCCACTGAGTTTCATTCTGGGACACTTTTATTCTATTTTATTTTATTTATTTTATTTTATTTATTTCCCCCACTCCAGTGATCCTTAATCACGTCAATACCATAAAAAATTAGTCCTGTGGGGTCCCTATTATGGAACTCATCAAAGTGTCTGGAAAGGTTGTGCTTCGGAAAACCCTTTATGATGTTATTTATATGTTCTCTAATCCTCACACAGAGAGGCCTTGTAGTTCTTCCCACATATTGTAACTGGCAAGGACATTCAATCACATATGTGACATGTGTACTGTCACACGTGATCAATTCCCTAATCTGGTACTCTTTCCCGGTTCTAGATTTAAAAGATATCTTTTTCTTTGGTTGTTTTTTGCTCACACGGCAGGGTAAACACTTTTGACATCTTTAGAAGCCTTTTATCTGAGGGAATAGCTTAATAGTCTTAGGTGGATCAACTATATTGTGTACCAGCTGATTCCTCGAATTTGAGGCCTTTTTATAAATACATTTTGTTTTCTTTGGGAGTATTTTTGCCAAGGTTCTGTCAGATTTCAGATTATCTTTTCCTTTCTTCACAAGAGTCTTCAATTTTCTTCCATAGAGTTGTTTGGGGTTCCCTCTTAATTTCTTATAAGTGTTTTCTACCCTGAGGAGGTTACTCATTTCTTCTTCATAGTCCTCCTTTCTTAATATTACCAGCCCGCCCCCTTTATCAGGTGTACCAAAGACGTGATCATCGTGTGGGATGGTACCACAGATTCCTTCCGGAAATTCCTTGAAGAAATAAACCAGAATAAATATGGCATCTCCTTCAGTGGGAAATGTGACCCCCAACAAATAGATTATCTTGATATACAGATCTTTAAGGCAAACAATGAATTACGTACGAAGACCTCCTTTAAAATAACGGACCGGTATGGTTATATTCCAGTATCCAGCTGTCACCATCCCAAGTGGAAGGAGAATATACCAAAAGGTCAACTAATGAGGTTACGGAGAAATTGTCATGACGTGGAAGATTCTCGGAACACCCAATAAGAGGATAATATGTGACCAGTCTAAACTACGTGGCATGTTCCCCAATGCCAGGAGCCTGGCGGACAAGATGGGTGAACTAGAGATCAGGGGCAGATCCAGAGTCTAGTCTCGGGAGGGGCACTGCCAGAAAATACTTTTTTTGGGAGCAATTTATTGGGGAAATGGCTGGTCTTGGTGCTTCAATCATCCCGACACCATGGTTGTTATGGTGTCAGGATGATTGAAGCGCATTATTTCTATTATTACATTGTTATATAAAATGAAATAGTTAAACTCACCAAAATGCAGAATCAGTGGGAGCCCTGAGGGTGTCACTTGCCACGTCACCTGCCACCAGATGCAGATTGTCACTCGCCACGTTACCTGCCACACATTGCGGATTGTCACTTGCCATGTCGCCTGTCACCAGATGCAGATTGTCACTTGCCACGTCACTTGCCACACGTTGCAGATTGTCACTTGCCACATCGCCGGCCACCAGATGCAGATTGTCACTTGCCACATCACCTGCCACACGTTATGGATTGTCACTTGCCACGTTTCCTGCCACCAGATGCAGATTGTCACTTGCCACATCACCGGCCACACATTGCGGATTGTCATTTGCCACATCGCCTGTCACCAGATGCAGATTGTCACTCGCCACGTCACCTGCCACACGTTGCGGATTGTCACTTGCCATGTCGCCTGCCACCAGATGCGGATTGTCACTTGCCACGTCACCCACCACACATTGCAGATTGTCACTTGCCATGTCGCCTGCCACCAGTTGCGGCTTGTCACTTGCTGTGTCACTTTCCTGCTAAGGTGGTCCCAGAGTCAGGTAGTAGATAACCAGTCAGGCAACAGAGAGATGATGTAATCTCTCTGTTGCCCGCGGGTGCCTGCACAGTGAGGGCGGAAATGCAAGGATGTAGGTCAGGCGGTGAGAGATGATGTCATCTCTCTGCTTCCCCACCCGCTGGCTCCCTGATTGGCCAGCAGCCCGCAAACACACCGAGCCGCCCAGCTGCTCACCCGCTCTCACCCGTCTGCTCACCGACCAAGCTGCCCAGCCGCCCGCTTTCTCGCCCGCGCTCTCATCCACGTAGCTGCCCACCTGCTCCCTCACCAGTGGAACCGCCCGCCCACTCACTCACCAGCATTCTTAGAGGGGGCAATTGCCCCGTTGTCCCCCCTGGATCTGCCCCTGCTAGAGATACTATTGTACAAGGAGGATTTGGATTTTGTGGGAATTTCAGAGACCTGGTTAAACAGCTCTCATGATTGGCTGGCAACCATTCAAGGGTATACCTTTTATCACAGGGATAGAGAGTGTGAAAAAGGGGGAGGGGAATGCCTATATAGCAAGAATAATGTACAAGTGAATGTGAGAGATGACATCACTAAGGGAGCTAGGGAGGAGGTGGAATCCTTAAGGGTAGAGCTCCAAAGGGATGAAGCTAAGGGGAAAATAATACTGGGAGTATGCTATAGGCCCCCTAACCTGAGGGAGGAGGGGGAGACGGATCTCCTATCACAAGTTGGATTAGCAGCAAGGATGGGAAGTGTTATCATAATGGGGGATTTTAATTATCCAGACATAGACTGGGCGGAGGGAACCACGCATTCATCTAAGGCTCGCCAGTTCCTAAACGTCTTTCAGGACAATTTCATGGTTCAGATGGTAGATGCACCAACTATAAATAAAGCGTTACTGGATCTACTAAAAACCAACAATACAGACCTGATCATGGATGTGGAAATACGGGACAATTTAGGAAACCGTGATCACAGGTCAATTGGCTTCAGTATAAATCACACAAAAATCACACAACAACAAGGGGAAGCAAGGGGAAAACAAAGACACTGAATTTCAAAAGAGCCAACTTCCCTAAACTACAAACCTTGTTAGAAGGCATGAATTGGGATAAAATCTTAGAAACAGAGAACACGGAGGAGAGATAGGTTTGCTTTAAGAGCACATTAAATAAGGGCATTAGCCAATGCATTCCATTAGGTAATAAATTTAAAAGAGCGAACAAAAGTTCTGGATGGCTTAACTCCAATGTAAAAATTCATATAAAAGCAAAGGAGAAGGCCTTCAAAAAATGCAAGGTTGAGGGATCATCATCAGCATTCAGACATTTCTTGTTGCATTCAGAATGCAACAAGAAATGTAAGGGTGCAATTAGAGCAGCTAAGATAGAACACGAAAGGCACATAGCAGAGAGGGCAGAAAAAATCCCAAGGAAATTCTTTAAGTATGTAAACAGTAAAAAAGGGTGGACAGACCATATTAGCCCCATAAAGAATGAGGAAGGACATCTGGTTACAAAGGATGGGGAGATGGCAAAGGTATTGAATTTATTCTTTTCCTCAGTCTTCACGAGGGAATCGGGAGGGCTTCAGTAAGCAAAACTGCAGTTTTTATCCTTATGACAAATCACAGGAAGCACCTCCATGGTTAACAGAAGACAGAATTAAAATTAGACTTGGGAAACTTAACAATAATAAATCACCGGGACCAGATGGCTTGCATCCTAGGGTACCTAGGGAACTCAGTCAAGTAATTGCCAGACCATTGTTCCTAATTTTTACTGACAGTCTACTGACTGGAATGGTACTAGGTGATTGGAGAAAAGACAATGTAACACCAATATTTGAAAAGGGCCCAAAATACATCCCTGGGAATTACAGACCAGTTAGCCTATTATCAATATTATGCAAGCTCTTGGAGGGAATGATAAGGGACTATATACAAGATTTTAGTAAAGAGAATGGTATCGTTAGCAGTAATCAGCATGGATTTATGAAGAATCGTTCTTGCCAAACCAATCTATTAACTTTTTATGAGGAGGTGAGTTGCCATCTAGATAAAGGAAGGCCCGTAGACGTGGTATATCTGGATTTTGCAAAAGCATTTGACACAGTTCCCCATAAACGTTTACTGTACAAAATAAGGTCTGTTGGCATGGACCATATGGTGAGTACATGGATTGAAAATGGGCTACAAGGGTGAGTTCAGAGGGTGGTGATAAATGGGGAGTACTTTGAATGGTCAGAGGTGGGTAGTGGGGTCCCCCAGGGTTCTGTGCTGGGACCAATCCTATTTATTTTGTTCATAAATGACCTGGAGGATGGGGTATACAGTTCATTCTCTGTATTTGCAGACGATACTAAGCTAAGCAGGGCAATAACTTCTCCACAGGATGTGGAAACCCTACAAAAAGATCTGAACAAATTAATGGGGTGGGCAACTACATGGCAAATGAGGTTTAATGTAGAAAAATTTAAAATAATGCATTTGGGTGGCAAAAATATGAATGCAGTCTCTAAACTGGGGGGAGAACCTCTGGGGGCATCTAGGATCGAAAAGAACCTGGGGATCCTAGTAGATGATAGGCTCAGCAATGGTATGCAATGCCAAGCTGCTGCTAACAAAGCAAACAGAATATTGGCATGCATTAAAAAGGGAATTGACTCCTGAGATAAAACGATAATTCTCCTGCTCTACAAGACTCTGGTCCGCCTGCACCTAGAGTATGCTGTTCAGTTCTGGGCACCAGTCCTCAGGAAGGATGTACTGGAAATGGAGCGAGTACAAAGAAGGGCAAGTAAGCTAATAAAGGGTCTGGAGGATATTAGTTATGAGGAAAGGTTGCGAGCACTGAACTTATTCTCTCTGGAGAAGAGACGCTTGAGAGGGGATATGATTTAAATTTATAAATACCGTACTGGTGACCCCACAATATGGTTAAAACTTTTTCGCAGAAGGCAGTTTAACGAGACACGTGGCCACTCATTAAAATTAGAAGAAAAGAGGTTTAACTTTAAACTACGTAGAGGGTTATTTACTGTAATGCCGCGTACACACACGATCGGATTTTCCAACAACAAATGTTCGATGGGAGCTTGTTGTCGGAAATTCCGACCATGTGCAGGCTCCATCGGTAATTTTTCGTCAGAATTTCCAACAAACAAAATTTGAGATCTGGATCTCAAATTTTCTGACAACAAAATCCGTTTTCGTAAATGTACACAATTCCGACGCACCAAGTTCCATGCATGCTCTGAATCAATTACAAGACGGAAGCGCTCGGTCTGGTAAAACTAGAGTTCGTAATGGAGATAACACATTCATCACGCTGCAAATTTTAAAATCTTTTAATGCAGATCATTCTCTTCTTCTTTATAATGCTAGAATAATGAAGTTGTTTTGCTGCTGGTATTCACACAGAGTTCTGAAAAAATTATTTCTTTATTATTTCTTGTGATCTCCTGAATATATATTTTTTTTTCATCAGATCTCTATAATAATGTTTTTAATTTTTGTTTATAGTATTTTTTTTTATCAAGATCTCCTGCTTTTTTTACTCCCCTTCCTGGGCCTTTTGGTTGGAAGGCGGAGAGAAGGGACATGGGATTTGGTCAGGCTACTGGGCCGGGCCACCTCCTGGCTGCCACTTACCCCCGCGACCTCCTGGCTGCCACTTTCCCCTGCCACCTCCTGGCTGCCACATTCCACAGCATCCTCCTGGCTAAGGCTTTCCTGTGTATGAAAAAGGGACATAGTTTTATTTTTTTATTCATCAATCACACACAATTTTCAGCTCATGACTGTTGCAAATTGAATTTTAACAAATAGAAAAGACGACCCCAGCATTTTTCATTCTTGTCCCAAACATTTTTGGCCACTACTGTCTATTGATATGTAAAACACTTTATTAAATCAGCAATTAGCGATCAATAATAACATCTAGTTAACATCATTAATTTTACGACAAGAAATCTATAGAACAATGCTATACCTGGCTCAAGCTGGGCTCCTCCACTTCTTCCTGGCTGGAAGGCCCAGGCTGGACATTGGAAGCCTCAGCCGGGATGGAACGAAACGTGGAAGGAAGAGTGGAAGGTAGGGTTGAGAGTGATTGCCTGACTTCAGTCTGATCTGACAGAAAACGCAGTCTGTCATAGTACCACAGCCTGAGGACATAAATGGCATCTGCTGCTGCTCCTGATCTGATGGAATCCTGGACCTTATTGCGCTCCTTATTATAAGTGCTCCTCAGCCCACCAATTTTTGCCGTCAAATAGGGGATGGTTGCCTTGCGGATCTGCGGCTTCACCAACTCCAGCAGTTTCTCCAGCGCTGCCTGCCTCTTTAGTTTATGATTATAATGCGGATGTTGCACCTGCCACAGGCGGGGCAGATCCCTGTACTTGTCTCTGAATAGGGGGAGGAAGTTGTGATCATTGAAGCCATCCATTTTCTCTGCAAGACACAACACAAGACAATCTCTAATGTCAGGCTAAACTCTCCTAATCTTGTCCCAATATAGGCCTCAATCTAGAGGCAGCATAGGCCACCGATGCACCAAGTTAAACTTGTACCTTCGTTAGAACGATCGGTGCTTCCGCTACTCTTCCTCCGCTCACAAATCATACGTACGACGCACGCGTGTTAGGTTTATATACACTGCACATGTGTGAAACTCTGCCCGCCCCTGACGTTCTTTCTAATCTATTCCCCCCCTTGTCTTTCGGCGCAGTGGGGGAGCACATGTCGGAGAAAGAACAAGTGCATGCAGACAGCAGCAGCAGCAACGACAAAAGGCCGGAGCCACGAACGCCCCGATCCCGGAGGAGATTTAAGGCCTCAAATATGTCCTTTATAGAGATGGTGGAGATGGTGGACATCTTGAAGAGGGCCGACTATGATGGGGAGCATGGACCTTACCCAAACCCAAATGACAGAAAGGCCAAGATCATGGCTAAAGTTGTGAGAAGGGGGATTATCAATGGGATCCGCGCTTAGGATAAATGTGACTGCTGCCTCCCTATAATAAAGTCCCACCTAGGTGAAACCCAATCAAAGTATAAAAACGTAAACAGGGAAATGGCGCTGTACTTACTGACAAAACATATATGTATGTAACTGTTGATCCAGTATTCACCACCAAATAAACATATGTATGTATAATCATATACATAAGGTGTGCAAACTGTGTATAAACGGCAAAAACCAAGTACTACCTAGCACGTGAAAAAGTGGCATGTGCCTAAATAATATAGGCCAAGGGTAAAAAATAAAAAAAAGTGTAATAAATATAAATATAAAATATGTATGTGAAGGTGTGTGTGAAAAGATGCAGTCAATAAATAAATAGCAGCAGCTGATGTGAATAATGCCTGTCAAACCACACTGGTATAAATTGCAAACATATAAGCTAAATGAGCTGCTGTGGATGATATCCAATAAATTATTTAAACTAAGTGTCCATATGGAGTATTGGCCAATAGTGCCCCAGAAAATTAAAAATAAAAATAATAAAAATCAGAAATCAGTGTCCATATAAAGTGACATAGTGCTTCCTTCAATAAGTGA
Organism: Lithobates clamitans; assembly: GCA_037952925.1. Lineage (NCBI taxonomy): Eukaryota > Metazoa > Chordata > Amphibia > Anura > Ranidae > Lithobates > Lithobates clamitans. Next base: position 872,016 of record JBBGZY010000303.1, read on the forward strand.
AAATTTTCCAGGGATAAGCAGAGAACGTGCTGACAAAAGTGACTGTGCTCCCCTCTTGTGCTTTCACTCACCAGAGCACTTCACCCCTGCAGGGGTACAAACGTGCAGAAAATAATGTGATCCCGGTCTCAGAGTAGTGATATCCCCCTCGTTCCCAGCTTTAGGGCAGGAAGGTCATCCACGGATGGAGGGGAAGGAGACTCCAGTGTCCCCCTCTACAGCGTAATTCCCGGCCAGATGATCGCATGTGTGTGTGATAAAAAAGAGGAAAAAACGATCCACATAGCGTAATTCCATATTGCTGTATTTATTAAAAAATATATAAACAGATCAAACAAGGTGTTTATAAAAGTTAAAAAGAAAGGAGAGGGAGCCGACTTGCTCACAAACTCTCCAAGCGTGATGAGGAAGCAACGCTCTCCACACTCGGAGCTTGCGTTCTACCGATCCTGTGTTAGAAACCACAAATCCAAGATGTGACGTGTGAGCGTGTCATATTAGCCCCGCCTTACACATTTCGTCATACAGACTTCATCTGAGGCGTTGCCATCTTGACACACCACGCGTCTTATATGCCGGGTGTACCCGTCACTGCGGCCAATGAACTTAGTGAGTGCCGCTAACGGACATTGAACAAATCCAAATAGAAATCCAATTGTACAAATAGTACAATTAATATACACAGATCTTGGAGATGCATGAAAGCAGAACACATATATAAGAAAAAGCAAAAAAAATCTTATATATATATATATATATATATATATATATATATATAACTCTGGTTAATTTATAAAAAACTAGTATAGTATAGTATAAGAGGGAAGAGGGGAGGAGTATATAAATATATATAAAAAAATATAAAAAAATATAATGTATCATGGTAGTGTACTCATAAAAAACAGTCTAGATGTCTATAAAAGGTAATTAAGAATCATGTAAGTGTATTAAGGAGAGTGCTATATGAGAGTACTATAATGGGAACTGAATATGCATGGAGAGGGTTCCATAATAGGAACTCATTCATGGTGAATACCTACTACAGTTAAAGATTGGATAAAAAAACAGTACTATACTCGGAACTGAATATGTGTGGAGAGGGTTCCATAATAAGAACTCATTAAAGGGGAATAGCTGCTACAGTTAAAAATTGGATAAAAAGCAGTTAAGATCAATGTCCACATTCAACCCTCTGGGTACTAAACTTCCTAGGCGGTATATCCACTGAGTTTCATTCTGGGACACTTTTATTCTATTTTATTTTATTTATTTTATTTTATTTATTTCCCCCACTCCAGTGATCCTTAATCACGTCAATACCATAAAAAATTAGTCCTGTGGGGTCCCTATTATGGAACTCATCAAAGTGTCTGGAAAGGTTGTGCTTCGGAAAACCCTTTATGATGTTATTTATATGTTCTCTAATCCTCACACAGAGAGGCCTTGTAGTTCTTCCCACATATTGTAACTGGCAAGGACATTCAATCACATATGTGACATGTGTACTGTCACACGTGATCAATTCCCTAATCTGGTACTCTTTCCCAGTTCTAGATTTAAAAGATATCTTTTTCTTTGGTTGTTTTTTGCTCACACGGCAGGGTAAACACTTTTGACATCTTCAGAAGCCTTTTATCTGAGGGAATAGCTTAATAGTCTTAGGTGGATCAACTATATTGTGTACCAGCTGATTCCTCGAATTTGAGGCCTTTTTATAAATACATTTTGTTTTCTTTGGGAGTATTTTTGCCAAGGTTCTGTCAGATTTCAGATTATCTTTTCCTTTCTTCACAAGAGTCTTCAATTTTCTTCCATAGAGTTGTTTGGGGTTCCCTCTTAATTTCTTATAAGTGTTTTCTACCCTGAGGAGGTTACTCATTTCTTCTTCATAGTCCTCCTTTCTTAATATTACCAGCCCGCCCCCTTTATCAGGTGTACCAAAGACGTGATCATCGTGTGGGATGGTACCACAGATTCCTTCCGGAAATTCCTTGAAGAAATAAACCAGAATAAATATGGCATCTCCTTCAGTGGGAAATGTGACCCCCAACAAATAGATTATCTTGATATACAGATCTTTAAGGCAAACAATGAATTACGTACGAAGACCTCCTTTAAAATAACGGACCGGTATGGTTATATTCCAGTATCCAGCTGTCACCATCCCAAGTGGAAGGAGAATATACCAAAAGGTCAACTAATGAGGTTACGGAGAAATTGTCATGACGTGGAAGATTACCACGTGCAAACAGACATCTTGATCCAAAAATTTGTAGATAAGGGGTACCAAAAGGAACCCCTGATGAAACAGAGAATGGAGATAGGAAATATGGATAGGAATTCTCTATTGAGAAATAACAAGAAGGCTACTAACCCCTCCCGAATGGAAATGGCCTTCCTCACTGGTTTCAACAACCAATATCAATCTGTGGAGCATATCATCAAGAAATACTGGCCAATTTTGAAATTATCGATCTGTGGAGCATATCATCAGGAAATACTGGCCAATTTTGAAATCTGGCAGAACCTTGGCAAAAATACTCCCAAAGAAACCAAAATTTATTTATAAAAAGGCCCCAAAATTGAGGAACCAGCTGGTACACAATATAGTTGATCCACCTAAGACTATTAAGCTATTCCCTCAGATAAAAGGCTTCTATAGATGTTCAAAAGTGTTTACCCTGCCGTGTGAGCAAAAAACAACCAAAGAAAAAGATATCTTTTAAATCTAGAACCGGGAAAGAGTACCAGATTAGGGAATTGATCACATGTGACAGTACACATGTCACATATGTGATCGAATGTCCCTGCCAGTTACAATATGTGGGAAGAACTACAAGGCCTGCCTGTGTGAGGATTAGAGAACATATAAATAACATCATAAAGGGTTTTCCGAAACAAGCTTTCCAGACACTTTGATGAGTTCGATAATAGGGACCCCACAGGACTAATTTTTTATGGTATTGATGTGATTAAGGATCACTGGAGAGGGGGAAATAAATAAAATAAAATAAATAAAATAAAATAGAATAAAAGTGTCCCAGAATGAAACTCAGTGGATATACCGCCTAGGAAGTTTAGTACCCGGAGAGTTGAATGTGGACATTGATCTTAACTGCTTATTATCCAATTTTTAACCGTAGCAGCTATTCCCCATTAATGAGTTCTTATTATGGAACCCTCTCCATGCATATTCAGTTCCCAGTATAGTATTCTTATATAGCACTCTCCTTAATACATTTACATGATTCTTAATTACCTTTTATAGACATCTAGACTGTTTTTTATGAGTATATTACCATGACACATTATTTTTTATATATTTTTTATATATATTTATAAACTCCTTCCCTCTTCCCTCTTATACTATGTTAAAGAGCATAGTTTTTTATATTTTTCCAGGGTTTTATATATATATATATATATATATATATATATATATATATATGATTTTTTGATTTTTCTTATATATTAAAGAATTTTTATTTTTAATTTTTATTTATTTTTACAACTTTTCATCTGGATTTGATTCCAAACACTATTTTTTCATGTCATATGTGTTCTTCTTTCATGCTTCTCCAAGATCTGTGTATATTAATTGTACTATTACATTTTTGTTTGAGAATCCAGTTTTACTATGCAATATCTGTATTGCACTGGGATGTTTCTGTCATTGCGGCTATATATGCACACATCCTCCAGGAGGCGCTTTAGGAGGAATTATATTTGTAAAGCTTAAGTGGTTTTCTCTTCACACCGCTAGGTGGCACCAGATGAGCATCACCATCTAGATCAGTATATCTGGTAGTGAATATACGAAAATTCTGATTGGATTTGTTTAATGTCCGTTAGCGGCACTCACTAAGTTCATTGGCCGCAGTGACGGGTACACCCGGCATATAAGACGTGTGGTGTGTCAAGATGGCAACGCCTCAGATGAAGTCCGTATGACGAAACGCGTAAGGCGGGGCTAATCTGACACGCTCACGCGTCACATCCGGGATTTGTGGTTTCTAACACAGGATCGGTCGAAAGCAAGCTCCGAGTGTGGAGAGCGTTGCTTCCCCATCACGCTTGGCGGGTTTGAGAGCAAGTCGGCTCCCTCTCCTTTCTTTTTAACTTTTATAAAGACCTTTTTGGATCTGTTTATATATCTTTTAATAAATACAGCAATATGGAATTACACTATGTGGATAGTTTTTATCTCTTTTTTATCACGCACACATGCGATCATCTGGCCGGGAGTTACGCTGTAGAGGGGAACACTGGAGTCTCCTTCCCCTCCGTCCGTGGATGACCTTCCTGCCCTAAAGCTGGGAACGAGGGGGATATCACTACTCTGAGACCGGGATCACATTATTTTCTGCACGCTTGTACCCCTGCAGGGGTGAAGTGCTCTGGTGAGTGAAAGCACAAGAGGGGAGCACAGTCACTTTTGTCAGCACGTTCTCTGCTTATCCCTGGAAATTTTTCACTTATTGAAGGAAGCACTATGTCACTTTATATGGACACTGATTTCTGATTTGTATTATTTTTATTTTTAATTTTCTGGGGCACTATTGGCCAATACTCCATATGGACACTTAGTTTAAATAATTTATTGGATATCATCCACAGCAGCTCATTTAGCTTATATGTTTGCAATTTATACCAGTGTGGTTTGACAGGTATTATTCACATCAGCTGCTGCTATTTATTTATTGACTGCATCTTTTCACACACACCTTCACATACATATTTTATATTTATATTTATATTTATTACGCTTTTTTATTTTTTACCCTTGGCCTATATTATTTAAGCACATGGCACTTTTTCACGTGCTAGGTAGTACTTGGTTTTTGCAGTTTATACACAGTTTGCACACCTTATGTATATGATTATACATACATATGTTTATTTGGTGGTGAATACTCGATCAACAGTTACATACATATATGTTTTGTCAGTAAGTACAGCACCATTTCCCTGTTTACGTTTTTATACTAAAGTTGTGAGAAGTCTGCACAGGAATTTTGGGGTACGACAATCCAAGGATCAATTGAGGAAACGCTGGTCAGACCTGAAATTGAGGGAGCAGATTCAGTACAAAAAGATCAAGAGAGTTCTTCAAAAAAGTAAGTAGTTGTCATGTGTTCCTATTATTATTATTACTAGCGTGCTGCTCCATGTGCTTTTCTTTACTGTTGTACAATTTAAAATGGCAAGTTTCAGGTTCGTGTGCACAGTAATCGTTCGTAGTAAACATAGTTCGTTCACCCACTAATACGATGTTTTTGGCAGATCCAGGTTAACTACATTTGTTCAGGCCTATTTGTATTAAAAGAAGTTTATGACATTGTTGTATAGATGGGTTTGTACTAGAATGAAATGCAAACTTGATTCAGTGTAAGGAAATGACACTCAGCAGCTGTTTACACATCTGGACCAGGAGCACTAGTGTCGGACACCAGCAGGGCCAGACTTACTATTGGGCTTGACTGGGCTCAAGCCCATGGGCCTCGCCCAATAGGGGGCCCCGCGGCGCCCACGCTATAACCGAAAGCGTCTATAGCGCGGATGCCAATTACCGGGAGGGCGTCCTTGGATGTCCTCCTGTTTACTTCCCTTCTGTGCGCCGCCGCGGGCGCGCTTCAGGGAAGTTCTGTGTTGGCCGTGTCCCTTGGACACAGCCAATCACAGATCGTGCTAAATGGCCATTCACAGCGGCCATTTAGCACTCGATCGGAGTGTCCAATGGGAGGTGATCTCACATGTAAACATATGAGATCATCTCTCATCGTCGGCGTTTCCTCCTCACACAGGGACCACGTGTGAGGAGGGAGAGCTTCCGTGCTGCAGCGATGAGTGAACACTCACACTAGTTACAGTTACACTACACAACATAGTGCCATCTGCCCGCAGTACCACCTATCAGTGCCAAATGTCCCCATCGCCATCTGTCCCCAGTGCCATCTGTCCCCAGTGCCACCTATCAGTGCCACCTGTCCCCAGTGCCACCTGTCAGTGTCACGTGTCATCAGTGCCATGTATCAGTGCCATCTGTCATCGGTGCCACCTGTCAGTGTCTGTTATCAGTGTCACGTGTCATCAGTGCCATGAATTAGTGTCATCTGTCATAAGTGCCACGTGTCATCAGTGCCACGTGTTAGTGCCATCTGTCATCAGTGCCACGTGTAATCAGTGCCACATATTAGTGTCATCTGTCATCAGTGTCACGTGTCATCAGTGCCACGTATTAGTGCCATCTGTCATCAGTGCCACGTATTAGTGCCATCTGTCATCAGTGCCACATATTAGTGCCATGTATTAGTGCCATCTGTCATCAGTTCCACGTATTAGTGCCATCTGTCATCAGTGTCATGTTTTTCAAGCTTCAATCAGTGGTCATATAAATAGATTATTACGTTTGTTTTTGTAACACCGTCTACGGTACCAGTCAACATTTTGTTCTATTTAAAGTAATGTATAGAAGGTAGGGCCCGAAAGTGACTCAAGCCCAGGGGCCCCCACCACCCTAAGTCCTGCCCTGGACACCAGAACAAACCTTTTAGGGTGTCCCACACAGGTGCTTTAGTGGATACTAGGGGTGTCTCCATGTGTGAAAATTGTACAAAAAAGGTAAGTATTCCAGCTTTATAAAGGGAAAAAAATAATGTCTTCAGCTTGGAACTCTGCCAAAAAAGACAATTGTACAACACTTCCAAGCAATGTTTCATATTACTATTTCTGGCCTCAAATATCTGTGTGCTAAGTATACCTTTTTTTTATTCACATAGGGGAGAACAGACTCAGGACATCTGAGGACACCAGGGACCCCAACCTCCTAAAGAAAAGCAAATCCCCACACCACAACCAGAAGATGTGGAGGAAGGAGAGGTTTATGAAGTGGGCGAAATAGTGACCACAACAGGTGATTGTCTGAGAACACAGCTTCAGGTAATAGATGGATGCCTGCATATTTATAATACATGGTGTGTTTTTTTTTATTTTAGTTGATGTGGATGTTGTGGAAGAAGAATCTAATTTCACAAGTGCAAGTGCACACGTCCTCATCGGGGAGATCATGGTGTGCAATCGTGATTTACAGAAGATCAAGGAAGACATCAATGATGTGGAACAAAGACTCAAAAACATCATTGATGTTTTAGGCAGAATCTAAAACACCCCAAAATTCTTCTTGTTTGTTTGTATTTTTATTATTTTCACACATTTTAAATATTTTTTAGAAAGCCAAATTTTGAAGATGCACACAGTGTGTCAACATGTGCTATCTGCCATCACGGGATATCAAGGTACGCGTTTTGGGGGTGCAACCCCTTCCTCGCAACTAAATGAGAGGAAGGGATTGCACCCCCGAAACACGTCCATTGATCCCCCATGATGGGAGCTAGCACATGTTGACATTAGGCATGGGATCAGGAGGGAAATCCCCATTTTGATTGTCAATTTGTGTGCATCTTCATAATTTGGCTTTCACAGGGGTGACATCACGCCATCTGATGAAGGCAATATCAACAAAGTTTGGACATACTCATGTCTGATATTGCCTTCACTTTGTCAAAGTTGAACTTTGTAAGTTCCTGAGTTGTGTATTGTTTTATGGTTTTAAACATGGCTGTTTTAACACAAAAAAGGCTATTTGTACTTTCAAAAACAAAAATGTTATTACTAAAATATGTTGGTTTGTTCAAAAAACATTTTCTAACGCACATGTGAATGTGCACAGACTAAAAAGTTTTCTACTCAACAATGTGTAGTTTCTTCTTTCAATGGTCAATATAATTTTTTGGACTAAGTTGGTGTTTACACTGAATTGGGGGTTATATACCAAAGGCAAATCCACTTTGCACTACAAGTGCACTTTCAGTGCAGTTTTAAGTGCACTTTTGCAGAGTGCAAAGTGGATTTTCCTTTAGTAAATAACTCCCACAGTGCTTTATAATTTGCCACAATCATGCCATTTTCGTGACTCAGCAAAATTAATTCATGGTGCTGAAAATGATGTATATTTTTAACAGTAATGCATTACATACATTAACAACAAAAACAAGGTGTGTGTGTGTGTGTGTGTAGCAGACCCACAACATAATAATAGTTCGCTGAAGAAGAAATTGTCACCTCATGTATCAAATAAATTAGGTTTGCACTATTGAAGAAAATGGCCAAAAAAAGAATCACATTGGAGAACCTAGGGGACAGCTAAAAGAAACACAAGCGGTAAATCAAAGGAACTATTATTTCAGTTTAACTAAAAAAATGTATTTTTAATATGTTTATTAAACATTTTCTGGCATATCAATGGCCCTCCTACCTGTAAAGTACTCCATATATTTTATACGGACCTCGCCTGCGCTTTGGGGGAGGCAAGCAGTGAAAACCAGATACGAACCCACAAACTGAAGAGCAGTAACGATCGGAAAAGCGTGAGGCTGAAAATCCCGAATCATCTCTCACCAAACACGAGATAAACATAAGATTAGCAGAAGGAGCACAAAGGGTGGCACACTGGCTATTGAACTTCCCTTTTATAGTGTCATTGTACGTGTTGTATGTCACCGCATCCTTGACGTACGGAAGTTCCGACAAGATTTGTGTGACGGTGTGTATGCAAGACAAGTTTGAGCCAACATCCGTCGGAAAAAAAACATGGATTTTGTATACGCGGCATTAAGAGGGGCCAGGAAGTGGAAAGTGGAATTCCCTTCCACAGGCAGTGGTCTCAGCTGGGAGCATTGATAGTTTCAAAAAAACTATTAGATAAGCACCTGAACGACTGCAACATACAGGGATATACAATGTAATACTGACATATAATCACACACATAGGTTGGACTTGATGGACTTGTGTCTTTTTTCAACCTCACCTACTATGTAACAACTTATTTTTAGACCAAATTGTCTCTTGGGAAAGTTAAATGGAAATTAAGACATTTGTCTTTGAACTTACTGTGATGGACTTCTCATGTGTCAAAATGATAGAAATTATAAAAATATACATTTTTATTCATAGAAATTCCAATTGCCCAATTTAAGGAAGTATTACGCAATTTATGAATCCCAGTTGTTTGAATTTTTGACACATCTACATGTGCATAATCAGGCAAATTGAACATTTGTGATGTTACACTTTTCTAGATTCTAATAGAATCATTAGAATATGAGAATCACAAATTTTAAACTTCACCTGCGACTGAGATAGACTGCTGTTTACAGCGTTGAGTAGCTGCAGGTCAATTTACAGTTGATGGAGTCAGGTGTAACACACGTACCTCTCCTCCCTGCTCTGTACAGCTCTTTTTAATTAGTTGTTATAGAAGGTTGTAAATAGAGAAGCTACTGCTGTGCTCTATCTTTGTAAAACCTAGAATGATTTACAAAACCAGGCTATATGCACATCGTTTTTAAATATATATGCTTTCAAAAGGTAAAAAATGCATAGAAATCAAAGATATAAATCAGCAATTTCAAAAGCATAAAAATATAAAACATTTACTGTATATTGGCCATTTATATGTTTATATATTTATTGAATCTACTGTAATAAAAAAAATTTTGATTTAACTGTGCTGCTGGTTAAGTATCAGGGCAAAAATATGCAATACATCTCTGCAATAAATGCACATTTTCCCATGTTTTATCCTCCTTAACTACTTAACTTTTAGAGAAATTTTAATTTTTTTGCATGCATGGCAAAATCTACATATTTGGCTATAAAATTACTTAAAACCCCTAAACAATTATATATTTCCTAAAAACATAATAAAAACAAGCTAGCTGGATTTTTATTTGAAGTAGCGCCATAGCTGTGCATTAAACAACTCTATAATTTCACACAAAAAAAACCTACAATAAAATAATATTTACTGCAGACAGACACAATTTAATCCCTGATTTCTTGTACAAAATAAAAGACTAGATTGTCTTGAGTAATCTCTGTGTGGCCCCACAAAATAGCAACAACTTACAAAATGATTAATAAGTGATGCTTTAAATGCTCTTACATGTCATCAATTTAGTGTTACCTGCACATGAGGGACCTAGAATTAATATTTATTGCGCACACACACACACACAAACACACTCGATGAGCACATTTGTGTTCATGTGTGTGAGCAGAAAGTGGAGCTTTTAAATTGTTTTAATCATTTTTATTTATTTTATTTTATTGTATTCTTTATTTGTTACCTTATTTATTTCACGCAATTTTATTTCTATCACATAGGGTCTAACAGCCATCATGTGATAGCACTGATGAGTTACATCGTCTCTTTATGGAGACACGAGGGGCATATTAGACCTCCAATGTCTCCCCTGCCCTCTTCTCCAGTGGACATGTGCTCAGTCAACTCTGCACCCAGCTTTCAGGCCAGGATCTTGCCAGCTCTGAACCGAAATTGTGCAGAGCTGCATGCTTCCATTTTACACTACTACAGTGGAGATCTGGAAATAGGTGTCCCCCCTATCTCCTCCGGCTTGCCATCTTGATAATGTTGTAGTACAGGGCTTCTTGGAGAAACTAGAGACCAGGATCCACCAAGGGGGAATGCCAGCAAGGGGCAGCCACCCAGATCACTTTTATATTAAAGCTTAGACCTTGCATGGAGCTTTTAGCTTCTTTTGACCAATTCATTCTTTGGACGTACCAGACACGTCCATACATCTGCAAATACAGAAACACACCTGTTGATCTTCAAGAAATTCTTCTCAATTCTGTTGTGGGCTGACATCACACAGAATTTTTTTGTGGCTTGAGTGGTGTTAGCCTTCTCAAACCTAGTCTTAACTCCAGGTTAAAAGGGCAAGCCAGGAAAAGCTGCCCACAGTTGTCACTTCCTGTTGCCCATGTTCAGAGTGTACTTTCCTGTTGCTGCTATCTTGGAAATGGCAAACACCCACAACACAAACAGGTGCAGAAACACTGCCACTTACTCCATAGCTTGTTTAAAGTAGAAGTCCACCCTAACACTAAAATCCCTGCATCTACGGACATCCATGATCTAACACTAATCTATCTAACCCTGTAGAGAAGAAATCAGTATACATACTTTTTTTAAAGCTGATCCGACCCAATCCCAGCCACAGCTTCGCTGTGGAGGCGGGTGAAGAGGACACATCCGACAATGGAAGCCCCATAGTGACTCTATGGGTGAGGTCACATCCCATTCATTTCACAGCCGTTGCCGGCTGTGTCCTCTGCAGAGCTTCCACCTCTGAAAACCGAGATCGGATCGGCTTAAAAAAAGGTATGTATAGCGATTTCTTCTTTACAGGGCTAGATAGGTTAGTGTTAGATTGTGAATGTCTGTAGATGTAGGGATTTTAGTGTTAGGCTGAACTTACACTGTAAAGCTTTCTTTGACAAGCCATGCCCCCCCCCCCCCACTTTACAATCACTTTAACCAAACCATGCAGAGCCACAACCCATTGTATGCTGCCGTGATGCACCAGGAAGAAAGCTTTTTAATCTGTAGTCCTAAAATAAGGACTAGGAGAGTGATTAGGCTCCTTGAGATAACACAGGCAGTGTGCAGAAGACACAGTACAGCTATGAATTTCTGACAAGGTCAACAGGCATTTTTGCACTTATTGAACAGATATTTAACAGACCAAAAAGAAGCAAATAAGAGAAGATTATTTTAGCACTTACATACAATTTAATGCTCAAACCCAAGTTAAAAAAAATCTTCTAATGCTAAGGTTCTGCCTAAAAGTTAAATTTTTTTTTTTAAAGTCAGCAGCTACAAATACTGCAGCAACCGTCTCTCGGTCCTCGGGTGCTGCCGCCTCCATCTTCGGTAAGGGAATCAGGAAGTGAAGGCTTGCGGTTTCACTTCCCGGTTCTCTACTGCGCATGCGCGAGTCGCGCAGCGCAATACGGATGGTCCCTGTTGTCTCTGGGACCCGTGTGTTTCCCAGCAGACAGCGGGGGGGGGGGGGAACAGGAAGTGGCGTAAATAACCGCAGATTCTGCAGCTATCTATGCCGGAAGTGGGTACAGATACCTGTAATATACAGGTATCTGCACCCCCCTCCCCCCTGAAAGGTGCCAACTGTGACACCGGAGGGGGGGAGGAATCCGATGAGTGGAAGTTCCACTTTTGGGTGGAACTCCACTTTAAAGTGATTATAAAGTCTTGTTTAAAAAAAAATAATAATAACAAACATGTTATACTTACCTCCTCTGTTTGTACAAAGCAGCCCGGATCCTCTTCTTCTCAGGTCTCTCTTTGCTGCTTTAGCCCCTCCCTCCTACCGAGTGCCCCTCAGCCAGCAGCTTTCTATGGGGGCACCCAAGCTGAGTCAGAGCTCCGTGTATCCATTCAGACACGGAGCCCCAGCCTGGCCCCGCCCCCTTTCTCCCATGATTGGCTGAATGACTTGGATTGACAGCTGCGGGAGCCAAAGGTGCCGCTGCTGTGCCTCAGCTGATCAGGAAGAGTGTCCTGGATGGCTTACACATTCCTGGACATTGCTGGAGAGAGAAGGGGCTCAGGTAAGTAATTAGGGGGTGCTGGGGAGGCAGCTACACACAGAGGGTGTTTTATCTTAATGCATAGAATGCATTAAGATAAAAAACCTTCTGCCTTTCCAACTCCTTTAAGGACGGCTCAGAGAGTTGTCAACGCTGCTGATCTTCTGAGAACTACTCGGAATACACCAAATGTAATTACTTACATTACTACATTTACGTACATCCTTGCTTCAAGATAAGCTTTCCAGCAGTGGAATAAATATATATGTATGAGCAGTCAGTATCGGAATCCCCAAAGCAGTGCAGAAGTGTTTCCTTATTGACTTGAAAGGAGCCGGAACCGGGGTCTCATTATCACACACTTGTATTAGCCAGTCAACATTCTAAAAGACCACCTTCACTTGTACATTTGATGTAAGCCTAATCTTCAGCTGCTTATTAAAGTACAAATTTTGAGCTGGAATATGATAAGCTGACAGCTAGCATGAGTGAAGGCATTTCATTAACTTTTAATTCCATTACCTCTCAATTTAATCAATATAGGCTGCAGTATGTTTGAACAAGAGTACGCTGTGAGTAATGCAGACCATTTTCTAGAATCAAAGAAACTGTATGTTTTTTAATGTATCTAATGCACAGGGCAAATATACTTTGAAGTCAGCCGTGTTTCATTCCACTCATAAATTCCAGATATGTTCTTGGAAAATGAAATTACTTCCAATGTAAACGTAAGGGAGCTACATCCATGTCTTACTTAAAGTGAAATTTCAACACCTATAGATTAAAGTGGAGCTTTCAGTAACTTAAAATAAAATTAAAATGTAAATTAGTCTAAAACAACTACTGACATGCTATATTATACAGAAACGGTATCATATACAGTATCTCACAAAAGTGAGTACACCCCTCACATTTTTGTAAATATTTTATTATATCTTTTCATGTGACAACACTGAAGAAATGACACTTTGCTACAATGTAAATTAGTGAGTGTACAGCTTGTATAACAGTGTAAATTTGCTGTCCCCTCAAAATAACTCAAAACTAAGCCATTAATGTCTAAACCCTTGGCAATAAAAGTGAATACACCCCTAAGTGAAAATGTCCAAATTGGGCCCAAAGTGTCAATGCTTTGTGTGCCACCCTTATTTTCCAGCACTGCCTTAACACTCTTGGGCATGGAATTCACCAGAACTTCACAGGTTGCCACTGGAGTCCTCTTCCACTCCTCCATGATGACATCACAGAGCTGGTGGATGTTAGAGACCTTACGCTCCTCCACCTTCCATTTGAGGATGCCCCACTAAACCCTGAGATGCTCAATAGGGTTTAGATCTGGAGACATGCTTGGCCAGTCCATCATATTTACCCCCAGCTTCTTCAGCAAGGCAGTGGTCATCTTGGAAGTGTTTGGGGTCGTTAACATGTTGGAATACTGCCCTGTGGCCCAGTCTCTGAAGGGAGGGGATCATGCTCTGCTTCAGTATATCATAGTACATGTTGGCATTCATGGTTCCCTCAATGAACTGTAGCTCCCCAGTGCTGGCAGCACTCATGCAGCCCCAGACCATGACACTTCCACCACCATGCTTGACTGTAAAGACACACTTGTCTTTGTATTCCTCACCAGGTTGCCGCCACACACGCTTGAAACCATCTGAACCAAATAAGTTTATCCTGGTCTCATTAAACCACGGGACATGGTTTCAGTAATCCATGTCCTTAGTCTGCTTGTCTTCAGCAAACTGTTTGCAGGCTTCTTGTACATCATCTTTAGAAGAGGCTTCCTTCTGGGATGACAGCCATGCAGACCAATTTGATGCAGTGTGCGGCGTATGGTCTGAGCACTGACAGGCAGACCCCCCACCCCTTCAACCTCTGCAGCAATGCTGGCAGCACTCATATGTCTCTTTCCCAAAGTCAACCTTTGGACATGACACTAAGCACGTGCACTCAGCTTCTTTGGTCGACCATGGCGAGACCTGTCCTGTTAAACCGCTGTATGGTCTTGGCCACCATACTGCATCTCAGTTTCAGGGTCTTGGTAATCTTCTTATAGCCTAGGCCAGTGATGGCGAACCTTGGCACTCCAGATGTTTTGGAACTACATTTCCCAAGATGCTCATGCACTCTGCAGTGTGGTTGAGCATCATGGGAAATGTAGTTCCAAAACATCTGGGGTGCCAAGGTTCGCCATCACTGGCCTAGGCCATCTTTATGTAGAGCAACAATTCGTTTTTTCAGATTCTCAGAGAGTTCTTTGCCATAAGGTGCCATGTTGAACTTCCAGAGATCAGTATGACAGAGTGAGAGCGATAACACTAAATTCAACACACCTGCTCCCCATTCACACCTGAGACCTTGTAACACTAATGAGTCACATGACACTGGGGAGGGAAAATGGCTAACTGGGACAAATTTGGACATTTTTACTTAGGGGCGTACTCACTTTTGTTGCCAGCAGTTTAGACATTAATGGCTGTGTGTTGAGTCTTTTTGAGGGAACAACAATTTTACACTGTTATACAAGCTGTACACTCACTAATTTACATTGTAGCAAAGTCACATGAAAAGATATATTGTAATAAAATATTTACAATGTGAGGGGTGTGGGGTGTACTCACTTTTGTGAGAATATATATATATATATATATATATATATATATATATATATATATATATATATATACATACACACACATACATACATATACATACATATACATATATATACACACACACACTCTATTTCTTTTTAACCACTTCCAGACCGCCGCATGCTAGCTGCCATAACCCCAGTATCCCCATGTTCGGCCGGGGTCTGGTACAAGATAAAATTGGTCTCTGCAGTGGATTCGCCACAAGATCACTTTTATCGGTGGCGGGAGAGGGCCCCCCCTACCGCCGTGATCTGGTGCCCTCCGCCGCTTACTGGAGCCGTCGGCAGTGGCGGAGGCGATCGCGTCTGTCTCCTTCCTTGGTATGAAGACGACTGAGGGGAAGATGGCATCCACCCGTCTCCATACCAAAGCAGGGCGGAAGCGACGTCAAAACGTTGCTTCCGCCCATACGTCTTTTTTTAATTTTTTTTTTTTTTTTTGCATTTAAGTCCAAATATGAGATCTGAGGTCTTTTTGACCCCAGATCTCATATTTAAGAGGTCCTGTCATGCTTTTTTTCTATTACAAGGGATGTTTACATTCCCTGAAATAGGAATAAAAGTGGCACCCTTTTTTTTTAAAACAGTATAAAAATAAAACATAAAAGGTAAAATAAATATATATATTTTTTTTAAATGCGCCCTGTCCCGCCGAGATCGCGTGCAGAAGTGAACGCATATGTGAGTAGCACCCTCATATGAAAACGGTTTTCAAATCACACATGTGAGGTATCGCAGCAATCGGTAGAGCAAGAGCAATAATTCTAGCCCTAGACCTCCTCTGTAACGCAAAACGTGTAATGCGTGACATGTTGGGTATCAATTTACTCGGCGTAACATTATCTTTCACAATATAAAAAAAAATTGGGCAAACTTTACTGTTGTCTTATTTTTTAATTCAAAAAATTTTATTTTTTTTAAAAAGTGCGCTTGTAAGACTGCTGCGCAAATACGGTGTGACGGAAAGTATTGCCATGACCGTCATTTTATTCTCTATGGTGTCAGAAAAAAAAATGTATAATGTTTGGGGGTTCTAAGTAATTTTCTAGCAAAAAAAAATGTTTTTAACTTGTAAACATTACATCTAAAAAAAGAGGCCCGGTCTTAAAGTGGTTATATCTCAGTTTTTTAATAAAAACTAGCCGGGGGCAGGAAGGTGACCAAGCTGTATTGCTTAATTGCTTTCATGCAGAAAAGTCACAACACCAACCTGGTTCTTCTGCAGGGCAGGGCTGTATAAATCTCAGCACTAGATGGATAGACATGCACATTGCTTGACAGGCAGAACAGCTTCCATCTATGTATATCAACTGTGTATCTAGCTGTTGGCCTAAAGGAGAGTTTTTATAGTCTGGCTTTAGGTTACCTTTGATGTAAAATTTGGCTTATTTTATTTTTCTTTACTTCATACTTCAGATAAATGTTACCTTACTGCCAATAATAATAATAATCCTATGGTTCTATTATTAGTAATCAAGCAATCACTTTCTTATTTAGTGAATTCAATTATTTTCTCACATTTCTCATGCTTTATTGTATAACTTGCTGGGACTTTTCTCTTCCAAATGTTTCATGCTGTTTTCTACTGGTTGCTTCTTGAGAATACAGAAAACACAGCGGCATGGGCCTCACAGGAGAACATTTAACATGCTGCCAAAACACAGCTCTGCGGTAAAGAAAAATATATCCAGGGCAACTAACTTATTTATAAGGGCTCTCTGGTCCATAATCATTTTCTTTATGGTTTTATTTTTGTTATGTTTGTGTTAGGGCAGCTTCCCTTTACAACTGCTGAGAGCAAAGAAAAATACCCTCTTCTTATGCAGTATGGGGAACATAGGATTTCGTGTGACAGTGCTTTTGCTTAGCGATCCCATGCCTTCACATGGGGGTAGGGAGAGACTCCAGCACTATGTAAGTTTTGAGTTACTTCCTTGCTTAACACTCCCGCGCATGTGCATGGGAGTCACGGCTGTGGCACAGCACTCTGAAGGAACGGTATTCCACCCCTCCAGAGCACAGTACGCATGCGCCAGTGATGTCACCGGCTGCAGAAGTAGTGAATATCTCCTAAACAGTGCACGTTTAGGAGATATTCCTTGTACCTACAGGTGAGTTTTATTATAAGCTTAACTGCAGGTACAAGTAAGCAAGTACCTAAAAGTAACACTTTAAGGACAAACAGTTTTGACTTGTAAAAGCCACATCCGAGTTAGAATACAAAAAGTGTGGACCGACTAGCTCAGACACCACCTAAAGGACCGGACTTTAAAACCTCAATATGGGAGACTACACAGGATTATAAAACATAATACATCTTTTTGTAAACTTTAAAATAGAGATTAAAACATAGGTTGGAACAGCCTCCACAAGATCCACATATTAGCATAAAACGTCCTACTGATGATACCAGAAGTCTATACATGTATAATATAACTGTCAGGGCTGGGCTCAGCCCTTCCTTCTCAAAGCTGGCCGCTCAGCTGTCAGCTAATTGCCAGCTCCTATCTCTCCACACTGACTCACCTGTTGATGATATCCTGCTGGTCAGTCCTGCCTACTTAAGCCGTCCAGTTCAGATAATCTCTGCCTTCACCTTGGTCACATCTCTGGGGAAGCTCTCCTGTGTTCATGTTAAAGATTTGATTGGCTGACATTCCTTCTGGCTCCAGATCCTGCTTGCTGTTCTACTACGCTCATCTCTGGCTCCCTGACATTTTGGCTTGTCTGACAATCCGTTCTGGTTCCTGAAGTCTGGCTATGTTTTGACTATGTTTACTCTATTTACCTTATTATTAATAAACAAGTGTGATTTAACTGTACTTCTGTCTCAGTCTGATTTATGGATTCTGACACTAGCAAATTAGAAAATATAAATGGAGAATCTGTATGCTTCCGGTTGCCAGATCAACCTTTTGCCAATTCCAGGCTTCTTCAGGATACAGCAGTAGAGCAGTAGAGCAACACTGTATATATTTAGAGAAAAAATATGAACACCAATAACATACCATACCGTATAACAATAATAAAAATTCCCATGATTTTCTGAGAAAATGCTCACACCAATATTATGGATCATAGGGCGTCCACCGTCCATTTAGCACAGCCTGAGGGGGTGGGAACAGGGGCATCCAAGTCAGCCACCAACTGGTGGGATACCGCCATGGGCAGCATGGAGATGCAGGGATCTACAAGGCAGGAAAGGGGCCACCGAATATGAATAGATCAATGCATGTACGGACTACATATGTAAGAGGTCCACTTACTGAGTTTATAAAACAGAAAAACAAGGGGGCCTGATGGGCCACGGATAATTGTTATAAGGTGGTATCAAAGTTCTCAGAAACCTGAACCTGGCAAAACGTCAAGAAAGTAATCCTATTTAATTTGTTCATAAACGATCTGGAGGATGGGATAAACAGTTCCATCTCTGTATTTGCAGACGATACTAAGCTAAGCAGGGCAACAACTTCTCCGCAGGATGTGGAAATCTTGCAAAAAGACCTGAACAAATGAATGGGGTGGGCGACTACATGGCAAATGAGGTTCAATGTAGAAAAATGTAAAATAATGCATTTGGGTGGCAAAAATATGAATGCAATCTATACACTGGGGGGAGAACCTCTGGGGGAATCTAGGATGGAAAAGGACTTGGGGGTCCTAGTGGATGATAGGCTCAGCAATGGCATGCAATGCCAAGCTGCTGCTAATAAAGCAAACAGAATATTGGCATGCATTAAAAGGGGGATCAACTGCAGAGATAAAACGATAATTCTCCCGCTCTACAAGACTCTGGTCTGGCCGCACCTGGAGTATGCTGTCCAGTTCTGGGCACCAGTCCTCAGGAGGGACGTACTGGAAATGGAGCGAGTACAAAGAAGGGCGACAAAGCTAATAAAGGGTCTGGAGGATCTTAGTTATGAGGAAAGGTTGCGAGCACTGAACTTATTCTCTCTGGAGAAGAGACGCTTGAGAGGGGATATGATTTCAATTTACAAATACTGTACTGGTGACCCCATAATAGGGATAAAACTTTTTCGCAGAAGAGAGTTTAATAAGACTCGTGGCCACTCATTACAATTAGAAGAAAAGAGGTTTAACCTTAAACTACGTAGAGGGTTCTTTACTGTAAGAGCGGCAAGGATGTGGAATTCCCTTCCACAGGCGGTGGTCTCAGCGGGGAGCATTGATAGCTTCAAGAAACTATTAGATAATCACCTGAATAACCGCAATATACAGGGATATGTAATGTAATACTGACACATAATCACACACATAGGTTGGACTTGATGGACTTGTGTCTTTTTTCAACCTCACCTACTATGTAACTATGTAACTATATAAAATGATTCAAGCCATGGGTATTAATGTATTTGCTATAGTTAGAAAGTACTGAAAACCTCCCATGGAGTAACACTTTACTTTCAATGATTTTTATGAAAGTTTTCATAGAACAATAACAAAGATCTCGACTTTACATTGAGCGTTACACAATAGCCACAGTACTTCATATATACAACTTGTACTAGGAGTCCACCTCTCATGTTTGTTTTCAAAACCAATAATCCTGTACTGATATAGACTGGACCTTATTTGTTCTAGTGCTTGTGGTGTATAGAACATTTCCCACTGTGGGTATTCCACTGTAGACTTCGTACAATGGAGTAACACTGTAAAGAGAAACTTTTGCATCTCCCTGAAATCCACTGCACCAAAAGTAAAAGTCATTCTCCACATGCCAGAATCGCATACAGACACTTGGAAAAAGGAGAAGATATAAAAATAAACCCATTTAATATGTTTATTAACACAAAGAATATAGGCATGCTGAAGGGAATTGGACCCATGAGGTAAAATTCTAATTTAAACACATGTGCCTAGCAACACCATCAAACTATATATTTTTTTCACAGAAAGGGTTTTAGATTTAGATAAATACAGTGCTTAGCAAATATTTATTTTCTGCAAGGGTTGTGCAGACGCAAAATAAAAACACTCTGAACAAAATGGTATGATTAAAAAAGGCGGTCAGCGGGACAATATAAAAAAAAATACTGCACATATGAATGCCTGTGGTAGCCTCCAAAGCCTCCTGTCATGGCTAAATCTTGGATCTTTGTTATATGCAAAGCTTCAGTACTTCCTGAAATTGGGGAGTGGGGGGACAGAGAGACAATTTGCACCTTTGTTATGGGGATTTTAAGCAAAGAGCTTGCCAGGATCCTAAGTTCATCTGTTATACCTGAAAATACTTCTGCCTGCAGTAAAGGTACAATTGTTCTACAAAACAATCTATTTGTGTGGATATCCAATTATTACTATTTATTATGAAAGGTCCTGTGTATGCGGCTAAAGATGTTCCTGGTTAATAAAAGGGCTCCATTGACCACCAATGTAACAAACATTCTTCCCACTGTTCATTAATGTAAGAAGCAGTCTTCTCACTGTCCACATATGTAAGAAGCATTTTTTCCCATTGACCATCAATTTAAGGAATATTCTTCCTCAGTGGCGGTCCATCCATTAAGGGTGCACGGGCACCGCCCCCTCTGTCACCCCACCAGGGCTGGCCCAAGACATTGTGGTGCCTGGATCCAAGAAGGAAATGCTGTCCCCCCCCCCAAAAAAAAATCACGCCCACCATAAGGCCCCTACATCAATTTTTTTTTATATAATGACAATTAAAGCTAAAATTAAATGTATGAGGAAGTCAGATTTACATGCAACAGTGGTGGTGGTGGTGGGGTGATCCGTCCAATGCAGCTGTGGTGGTAAGGGGGGTTCAGACAGAGGTGACGGAGGTTTACTCAGAGGCAGATGTGGCGGGAGGGGGTTCAGTCAGAGGCAGATGTGGTGGTGGCGAGGGGGGGTTCAGTCAGAGGCAGATGTGGTGGTAGGGGGGGGTTCAGTCAGAGACAGCGGTGGTGGGGGTTCAGACAGATGCAGCGTTGATGGGGAGGGGGGGTTTAGTCAGAGGCAGATTTAGTGGTGTGGAGGGGGTTCAGTCATAGGCAGCGGTGGTGGGGAGGGGGGGTTCAGTCAAAGGCAGATGTGATGGTGGGGAGGGGGGGGCTCAGTCAGAATCAGCAGTGGTGGGGGTTCAGACAGAGACAGCGGTGATGGGGAGGGGGGTTCAGTCAGGGGCAGATGTGGTGATTGGAAGTGGGGGTTCAGTCAGAGGCAGCGGTGGTGGGGGTTCAGACAGAGGCATCGGTGGTGGGGAGGGGGGTTCAGTCAGAAGCAGATGTGGTGATGGGGAGGGGGGGTTCAGTCAGAGGCAGTGGTGGTGGGGGTTCAGACAGAGGCATCGGTGGTGGGGAGGGGGGGTTCAGTCAGAGGCAGATGTGATGGTGGGGAGGGGGGGTTCAGTCAGAGGCAGCAGTGGTGGGGGTTCAGACAGAGACAGCGGTGATGGGGAGGGGGGTTCAGTTAGAGGCAGATGTGGTGGTGGGGAGGGGGGGTTCAGTCAGAGGCAGCGGTGGTGGGGAGGGGGGTTCAGTCAGAGGAAGATGTGGTGGTGAGAAGGGGAAGTTTCAGTCAGAGGCAGTGGTGGTGGGGGTTCAGACAGAGACAGCAGTGATGGGGAGGGGGGTTCAGTCAGAGGCAGATGTGGTGATGGGGAGTGGGGGTTCAGTCAGAGGCAGCGGTGGTGGGGGTTCAGACAGAGGCATCGGTGGTGGGGAGGGGGGTTCAGTCAATGGCAGATGTGATGGGGAGGGGGGGTTCAGTCAGAGGCAGCGGTGGTAGGGGTTCAGACAGAGGCATCGGGGGTGGGGAGGGGGGTTCAGTCAGAGGCAGATGTGGTGATAGAGAGGGGGGGTACACTCAGAGGCAGTGGTGGTGGGGGTTCAGACAGAGGCATCGTGGTGGGGAGGGGGGTTCAGTCAGGGGCAGATGTGGTGATGGAGAGGGGGGGTTCATTTAGAGGCAGCGGTGGTGGGGGTTCAGACAGAGGCATCGTGGTGGGGAGGGGGGTTCAGTCAGAGGCAGATGTGGTGATGGGGAGGGGGGTTCAGTCAGAGGCAGTGGTGGTGGGGCATGGGATCAATGGCGCTGGCACTTGCTTGCTTACAGTGTCAATTATGCCTCCAGCAATGCCTTTTCCAACATGGGGTCTCTGCTCACAGCAGAAAGCACCTCCCCTTCATGCTATTGGCCGTCAGCTGGTCAGCTGACTTTCTCCTGCAGTTTCTGCCTCTTGTCCCGACATGGCATTTGTCTGCAGCAGTGGGGGGGGAGCCACGGAGAGGATGGGCGGGCAATCCGCTGTGTGGGTATGGCAGCGAGTGCTCTGCCCAGAGCTGGACTGTGATAAAAATTTGGCCCTGGACTTCATCCAGACCAGCTCACTTTACTCCAAACACCTGGTGTTGGTGCTTCAATCATCACAGCACCATGGTTGTTATGGTGTCAGGATTATTGAAGCGCATTGTTTCCATTATTACATTGTAATATATAATGAAATAGTTCAACTCACCATAATGCAGAATCAGTGGGAGCCTGAGCGTGTCACTTGCCACGTCACTTGCCATCAGATGCAGCGTGTCACTTGCCACATCACTTGGGCAGCACAGTGGTGTAGTGGGTAGCACTCTCGCCTTGCAGTAAAAAGGGTCGCTGGTTCGAATCCCAACCACGACACTACCTGCCTGGAGTTTGCATGTTCTCCCTGTGCCTGCGTGGGTTTCCTCCGGGTACTCCGGTTTCCTCCCACACTCCAAACACATGCTGGTAGGTTAATTGGCTTCTGTTCAAAACTGACCCTAGTATATGAATGTGAGTTGGGGACCTTGGATTGTGGGCTCCTTGAGGGTAGGGACCGATGTGGGTGTACGATGTATGTGCGGAGTGCTGCATGAATTGGCGGTGCTATACGGGTACCTTAAATAAAAATAGGGATGATTGTAGACACGCACCCACACTCACTCAGGTTGAACTGGATGGACTGGAGTCTTTATTCAACCTTACTAACTATGTAACTATGTAACTTGTCAGCAGATGCAGCTTATCACTTGCCACGTCACTTGCCACCAGATGCAGCTTGTCACATGTCAACAGATGCAGCTTGTTACTTGCCAGGTCACATGTCAACAGATGCAGCATGTCCCTTGCCACATCACTTGTCAGCAGATGCAGCATGTCCCTTGCCACATCACTTGTCAGCAGATGCAGCGTGTCAATATAATGCAAATTATAAGATGAAACAATCAGCGCCACAAGTAAGTAAGTAATATTGTGATGTTTAAATAAGATAACCTAATAATAAACGTGCACGGCTGCTAAACATTCCAAGTGGTACACCACACTAATTTCAAAAATGGATAGTAAATAATAAATGTAGCGCTATGTGAAAAATTATAAATCTAAATCTCTAAAATAATTAAATCCTACATATAAATGAATAGTCCGTAAAATGAAAAAATGAAGAAATAAAACAGGAAAAACTCTTCTTGTGATCAGTGTATCCACACAATTCCACCACAGTGATTGTTCGTCCTCAAAAGGTGTGCACACCACCACCAGTAAAAATGCGCGCTCACCTCCCAGATGAGTCAAAACTCATATGCGGATCTCCCCACGAGCTCTTTGCTCTCACTTCCTCTTCCCAATCAATGGTGGGTAATCCAGATGGCTCATCTCTTAATGGTAACTTAGCTCATTAATATCCAAAGAAGCGGATCATCTCCCAGCTTGGCTCAAGATTCCATGAGTTCAGGACATGTAAATAATAAGTACAGAGACCATAGTGTTCTCCGTATACAAATTTATTCAAAGCCCCCAAATACACAAGTTGCACTTACAAAATAAAAACTTTAAAATCACATAAAAACCTCCAGAGTAGCACCACCGTGTCCACATACAGAGTGCTTGGCTGGATGTGACTATCAGCTCCTCCCTTCTAGACGCGTATCGGCCAATCACAGGCCTTCCTCAGTAGATGCAGCGTGTCACTTGCCACATCACTTGTCAGCAGATGCAGCTTGTCACTTGCCACGTCACTTGCCACCAGATGCAGCTTGTCACTTGCCAGGTCACATGTCAGCAGATGCAGCATGTCACTTGCCTCGTCACTTGCCACCAGATGCAGCTTATCACTTGTCAGCAGATGCAGCGTGTCACTTGCCACGTCACTTGTCAGCAGATGCAGCCTGTCACTTGCCACATCACTTGTCAGCAGATGCAGCTTGTCACTTGCCACCAGATGCAGCTTGTCACTTGTCAGCAGATGCAGCTTGTCACTTGCCACCAGATGCAGCTTGTCACTTGTCAGCAGATGCAGCGTGTCACTTGCCATGTCACTTGTCAGCAGATGCAGCGTGTCACTTGCCACATCACTTGTCAGCAGATGCAGCTTGTCACTTGCCACGTCACTTGTCAGCAGATGCAGTGTGTCACTTGCCACGTCACTTGTCAGTGGATGCGTGTCCCTTGCCACGTCACTTGCCATCAGATGCAGCATGTCACTTGCCACGTCACTTGTCAGCAGATGCAGCATGTCACTTGCCACGTCACTTGTCAGCAGATGCAGCGTGTCACTTGCCACGTCGCATGCCACTGGGTCGAAGGGGTCCCCATCAGGTAGGCTGTACAGGGCCTCATGATTTCTACCAGCAGCCCTGATGCCCACTGTAGTGGCTGTTGTGTTGGGAGCAAGAAGTGACTCTGTGGACAGGGGAGGAGAGAGAGATACACGGCGCACGCTCTGCTGCTTATTTCACGGGGACCGATTGGGCTAGTAGATGCAGAGCACCGGTGTGTGTACTTCTACTTCCTGGTAGCAGTGGAACGCATGATGGGGCAGACGTGATGTCATCAGTCAGAAAGATGCAAGACGTGGGAGGCGACGTGGCCATCAGTGGCGGAAGTATAGGGTTTGCTGAGGTCGCCATGGCGACTGGGCCCCATGCTGCAGGGGGCCCTTGAGGGCCCCCCTGTTTATCTGGATAGGAGGAGCGGCTGAGATCGATCTCCCCATTGTTAGCCGACCTGTAATCGGCACTGTGCGGGGAGCCTGTCACACTGTTCTAAAGTGAAAGCAGTGTGTGCTGTGCTCTTTGTCTCCCCCTACAGTGCAGTACCCGGCAGGAAGAAGTAAGGTAAATCACTGCCGTTTTTAAAAAGGCTTTCTGTAAGTGTGTGTTCATGTATGTTTATATGTGTGTTCATGTATGTTTATATGTGTGTTCATGTATGTTTATATGTGTGTTCATGTATGTTTATATGTGTGTTCATGTATGTTTATGTGTTTATGTGTGTGTTCATGTGTGTTCATGTGTGTTCATGTATGTTTATGTGTTTATGTGTGTGTTCATGTGTGTTCATGTATGTTTATATGTGTGTTCATGTATGTGTTTATATGTGTGTTCATGTATGTGTTTATATGTGTGTTCATGTATGTGTTTATATGTGTGTTCATGTATGTGTTTATATGTGTGTTCATGTATGTGTTTGCATGTGTTTATGTGTGTATTTATATATGTGTTTGTGTGTGTATATACAGTATATGTGTGTGTATATTATGTGTGTGTTTATCTATGTGTATGTGTGTGTGTGTTTAGATGCAGTGGCGGCCCGTGCATTAAGGGCGCACGGGCGCCGCCCCCTCTCTCCAGCCACCCCTCTATCACCAATAGATAGATTCATGCATTGCATGAATCTATCTATGGCTGCCGCTGCCACCCCCTATTCAGGCGCCCAGCCCCTTTTTGGGCGCAGGGAATCTGAATTACAGCGGCGGGGGGTGTTTTTGAAGCACCGGATTAGAGCCATAGGCTCTAATAGGCATCAAAAAAGGTGACCTCACAGGCCACTCAGCTGTGTTAGAAAAGCGAATGACTATTCGCTTTCCTAACACTAAACTGCCTCTCCACCAATCAGGTGCTCGGGTCTGTTACCTGTCACCTGATTGGCTGAAACGTCAGGCGCCGCTATTGGATGCCTATCAGGAGGAGAGGACGGGAGATGTGGACAGCAGGAGACGCATGGAGGACCTCACTCGTCGCAGTCACCCACTGCCCCACCAAGAAAGGGTAAGTGCTGATGAGCGGTCGGGGGTCACACTGGGGGCATTCAAGGGCACACTGGCAGCATTTGATGGGCACACTGGCAGCATTTGATGGGCACACTGGCAGCATTTGATGGGCACACTGGCAGCGTTTGATGGGCACACTGGCTGCGTTTGATGGGCACACTGGCTGCGTTTGATGGGCACAGTGGCGGCATTTGGCACAGTGGCTGCGTTTGATGGAACACTGGCAGCATTTAATGGCCACAGTGGCAGCGTTTGATGGGCACACTGGCAGCGTTTAATGGGTACACTGGCAGCGTTTGCTGGCCATAGTGGCAGCGTTTGGTACAGTGGCTGCGTTTGATGGGCACACTGGCAGCATTTAAGTGGCACAGTGGCAGCATTTTATGGGCACAGTGGCAGCAATTGATGGCACAGTGGCTGCATTTGATGGCACACTGGCAGCATTTTAGTGGCACAGTGGCAGCGTTTGATGGGCACAGTGGCTGCGTTTGATGGGAACAGTGGCTGCGTTTGATGGGAACAGTGGCTGCGTTTGATGGGAACAGTGGCTGTGTTTGATGGGCACAGTGGCTGCATTTAAGTGGCACAGTGGCAGCGTTTGATGGGCACAGTGGCAGCGTTTGATGGGCACACTGGCAGCGTTTGATGGGCACAGTGGCAGCGTTTGATGGGCACAGTGGCAGCGTTTGATGGGCACAGTGGCAGCGTTTGATGGGCACAGTGGCTGCGTTTGGCACAGTGGCTGCGTTTGATGGCACACTGGTAGCATTTAAGTGGCACAATGGCTGCAATTGATGGGCACAGTGGCTGCAATTGATGGGCACAGTGGCTGCATTTGATGATTTTTTTTCAAAAAATGTTTGCGCCCCCCAAAAATTTTTGCGCACCAGCCGCCACTGTTTAGATGTATGTATGCACATTTTATGTATGCACGTTTAATCCTGACACCCTATATGTGTACAATCAGGACTGATTTTTTTTTTCTTGCTCGTTCAATGTACCAACAACAAAATGCTATTCCTCTGAAAAGCGATCCATGCTCAGATCACTTTTAAGAGCCATTTGACAGCCGGTAAAGAGGCAATATGTTGCCTCATGACCACCTGTTTTAACCCCTTAAAGTGATTGTAAAGGTTTTTTTTTTTAAATAACAAACATGTCATAACTTCATTGTGCAGTTAGTTTTGCACAGAGTGGCCCCGAACACCGACTTCTGGGGTCCCTCGGCGGCTCTCGCGGCTCCTCCTCTTATCAGACATCCCCCTAGGAAAAGCGCTGTCCAGGGGTCAGGGGGGCCCTTCATGATTTCTTGCATCGGGGCCCTGAAGGTTTTAGTTACGCCACTGGTGGCCATCATTTCCGGCTGTTGACATCACGTCCGCCCCTATTGTGCGTTTCACTGTCACCAGGAAGTAGAAGTACACACACCGGTGCACTACTTGCCCGATCGTTCCCCGTGAAATAAGCAGCGGAGCTGGAGAGCAGGAGATTTCCGCCCCTCTGAAAGTGCCGCCCGGGAACCATGGTCCCATGGCCAATAATGTTTGGGACAAGAATGAAAAATGCTGGGGTCAGAATGATAGTCTTTTCTATTTATTAACATTCAATTTGCAAGTCATGAGCTAAAAATTGTGTGTGACTGATGAACCAAAATCTAAAACTATGTCCCTTTTTTATACACAGGATGAGCTCAGCCAGGAGGAGGGTCTGGAAAGTGTCAGCCAGGAGGTGGCCATGCCCAGTGTCAGCCAGGAGGTGGTCGTGCCCAGTGTCAGCCAGGAGGTGGCCGTGCCATGTGTCAGCCAGGAGGTGGGGGGCCCAGTGTCAGCCAGGAGGTGGCCGGGCCCAGTAAGAGCCTCACCCAATCCCAGGTGCCTCCCCTCCACCTTACAGCAAAAAGGCCCAGGTAGGGTACGATCACGGAGGAGGCAGCACTGGGCCGCATTAAGGAAGCAAGTGATGTCCTCAGAAGCCCCACCGATGCTAAAAAGGCCTATGGCTGCTATCTAGCCACTAGATTGAAATTGGAGGAGGGCCAACACCTCCTCTTTGAGGGAATTTTTGCTGAGGCACTTCAGAAGGGGTTGAGTGGCCAGCTGACTGAGAACAGCCACGTATATGAGCTCGCCTATCCTCCTCCTCCTCCTGCCACAAGTCCACCACCAGAGCCACAGCCTCCAAGGAAGGCTGCAGGGAAGGGTGCAGGGAAGCATGGAGGGAAGGCTGCAGTGAAGAGAAGAAAGTGATGGCCTGGGTTCAGTCTGGTCTGACAGAAGACGCAGGCTGGTGTAGTACCACAGCCAGGGGAAATATTTGTCATCTGCTGCTGGTCTTGATCTCTGGGAGTCCTGGACCAGATTGGGCTCCAAATTATATGGACTCCTCAAGCTAACAATTTTATTTTCCACAGATTTGATGTGTGCCCTAGGGGCCAAAAGGCTTTGCAAATTCTAAAAGTTTCTCCAGCGTTGCCTTCCTTTTTATTTTGTTACCCAGAATAAATTGATATATTATTTTCTGAAAATACTTGCCTACTGTATGTGTTTTTCTAAAAATAGGACAGTTTGTGATTAGGCAGGTACATTAACAAGGGACACCAACGAGCCTCCTTGAGGTTAAAAAATACAAGATAATAATGTTATTGTGGTAACTTAACACACAAAAAAACAAATAAATTATGGAGATCACTAGAAAATAATTTTTCAATAATCCAAAAAAGGAGCTCCTGATGAAATAAAAATAATAAAACAGATGACTATAAAAAAATGATTCAAAACATTATTATGGAGATCTGGCTTTAAAAAAATGAAAGATTATTCATGAGATCACGAGAAATAATAAAGACATAAGTTTGTGAGAACTCTGTGTGAATATCAGCAGCAAAACAACTTCATTATTCTAGCATTATAAAGCACAAAACAATGTGCTGCATTAAAAGATCACAGAATTTGCACCGTGAGGAATGCGCTATCTCCATTACGAACGCTAGTTTTACCAGACCGAGCGCTTCCGTCTCGTACTTGCTTCAGAGCATGTGTCGTTTTTGGTGCGTTGGAACTGCATACAAACGAGCGTTTTTTCTGATAGTAATTAGTTCCGTCGGAAAAATATAGAATATGTTCTCTATCTAAGTCCGTCTGAATTTTCAACAGAAAAAGTCCAATGGGGCATACACACGGTCGGAATATATGATGAAAAGCTCCCATCGGACTTTTTCTGACGGAAATTCCACTCGTGTGTATGCGGCATAAGACCCCAATAACAGCAGGAGGTAGCTGAGGCAAGTTCAAAGACTTGGAACTAAACTATCATAATTTTTATCTAGATAGATAGATAGATAGATAGATAGATAGATAGATAGATAGATAGATAGATAGATAGATAGATAGATAGATAGATAGATAGATAGATAGATGTAGCTCTGCCTGCAAGATCACCCAAACTGTGGGTATGTAGGGAAAAATGGTATGCTTTCATCTTCTGAAAATAACAAGGACATTCCCATGAATTCAACTCAACGCCTGCTGGTAACATGGAACTGCTGGTCCGTTTCAATTAATTGATTTATTTTGAAGAAAAAGGGGTTATAATGGAAGAGTAACTTTATTCTCAAAGAAGCTAACATTGTTCCCAGCATCCTCTTCAGCTTGTCAAACTCAACCACTTTTTTGTGCTGTTAAGAAATATGTGTCTATCTATAATTTTGTGGTGGTGTCAGAGTCTGTGTCAGGCAGCCTGGTAGGAACATATTACACCTATTCCCTTCTGCCATATAATACACATCTTCCTGTAAGAGAAGATTTTTAGATTCCCCTCCATTTTCTTTTTGTAGAAATTAACTTCTGTATGTATGAATTTTGCCATAAGCAGCCTAACTTCAGTTTGCATAGAACCACTTCCTTTCAGTTATTGTGGTTAGGCTGATTCTCGGAACAGCTTCCTGTTTTCTGTGAAGACATAGGCTATTTCTGTTTCTCTTTTCAGCAGCCTAACTCGTGATGATAAGAAAGTACTGAGTAAGCTTATATAACCCTTAAGACACGTATTCCTTATATTCAGCACCTCCATTCTTTGTTTTACTTGCATATAAGCCATTGTCTTCCTCATTAAAGTCAGTCATCTTATGAACAAACTCAAGCTTATTTGTCGTGGCATGTGGTGTCTCACAGATCCAAGGGTCCCGGTGGTCGGCCCGCATAACCAGGGTGGTTGTCAAGGTGTATAATTCCTTTCAAATGGGGGCTCGTCTGGAATAAAGCAATCATCTGTGGTAAGTAAACTTTTGTCTTATTTGACTAATTATTTTCTTGCCTCGGCTCTGATAAAGCTTTAGTCCCTTAAAATTTATATAGAATGGAGACGGACCACGCCTTAAAGTGTGAATGGTCTTTGGGAGACCTGAGTGTCCTAGAGAGGGGATTCATTAACATTAGACAAAACAGTACTGTAACTCCTTTTGGGAAGGAGAGAAAGAGTCAATGAGGTAACCACCACCATGACCCAAACCTCTGTTTGTTTTGTCTTTCTGCCGCATAGAAGTATAAGATAATTTGTAGTGTGGAAGAAGCTGTAAGGTAAGACAGCCTCTCGTTCACTGTAATATGGGTCAAGAACATGGTAAAGAGGCTCCGCCTCCCCCTAACCCCAGGGAAGCTTGTAAGGATTATGTTGCTAGGGTTTGTGGTACTGATTAAGAATTTATAAATCCTTGGGTGTCAAATTCAGCAGGGTGGACTGAAACTATGCATAGTAGTGAAACCTTCCCCTGAGATGGAGATAATGATGAATTTCATATAGATATAGTGAAAGGCTTATGTATTGGTGAAAAGAAGGCTTTCCCATGGTTTTCAGGAGACGCTCAGTGGGATATGAAATACATGAAAGAGGGAGGGGAAAATTGGCTTAAGTTTGCCCCATACTGGTTTCAGAGGAATAATAAGAAACAGAAGAATTCCCAAAAGATTTACAAAATGCCTGGTCAGATGGGTCTTTGGATGTGGGTCTCATCTCCTGTACCCCATACAAAGCCACCGTCAAACCTTGGGAATAACCCATATACCACAAACAAGGAGGACGGAATTGCTCCCATGGTGGAACATTTCCTTAAACAAGGAATTTTAAAGGAAACAATTTCACCTTACAACACTCCTATAAATCCAGTTAAAAAGCCGGATTGGCAGTTAAAGGTGTGTTTAAGACCTTAGGGCCATAAATAATCTTGTAGTGCCCATAGCACCCATAGTACCTGATGTGCCATCACTCCTGACTTCCATACCATCCAATGCAGAGTATTTCACAGTAATTGATTTAGCAAACGCATTTTTTAGTGTCCCGGTGGATGAGGAGACACAGCCTATTCTTGCATTTTGTTTTAGAAGTCGCCGGATGACCTGATTCAGAATGCCCCAAGGGTATGTGGACTCGCCTGTAGTCTATTCAGTTGTACTCCAGGCAACCCTGCGGTCCTGGACTCCCCGCCATGATTCAGTCCTATTACAGTATGTTGATGATTTGTTGTTATGCAGTCTGAGCAAGGTTCACAGCAGAGAGGATGTTAAAGATTTATTGTACTGGTTAGCAGAAAATGGTCACAAAGTCTCTAAAAAGAAATTGAAATTGTGTCAAGAAACTGTTACCTTGGTTTTACCCTCACAAAAGGAGAAAGAAGAGTCAGTCACAAGAGAGCCTTGTGGGTCTTCCCCGCCCACTGACAAAAAAATATATGCTATCTTTTATTGGTATGATTGGTTACTGCCGCCGATGGATACCTGACTGCTCTTTCTATGACAACCTCCTGAGGCAAGCCACAGGCTCAGACATGCCAGATTGTGTAAAATGAACAGATGAAATGTGTGATGCATTTGTGTACCTCAAGACCGCAATGGTAACGGCCCCTGGCCTTGGATTGCCTGATTATGGCAAGATGTTTCACTTGTTTGCCAGGGACAATTGTAAAACAATGGCGGGAGTCCTGGCGCAGGAACACTGAGAAAAACTCCGCCCTGTTGCATTTTTCTTAAGAGTAGTGCCAATTCTGGTACAGGGCATGCCGGCTTGTCTCAGAGCTTTGGCATTCTGTGCTATGGTAGTAGAAATGGCTACTTCTTTGACTCTAGGACATCCAACCACCTTACATACTACTCATAATGTATCCATTTTGTTGAAAAATATTCATACCCAACATATGTCAGACCAAAGATTGAGTGGATACAAGGTTATTCTCCTCTCAAATACAAATCTTGAAATAAAATATACTGCACCCACTTCAGGCCCAGCCCCGATCCTCAATGTGTTACTAGGCCTAAAAGGAGAAGAGGATGAGGTAGTTCCTCAACATGAGTTCATTGAAATAATCCACCAGGACACATCTTCACGTGCAGATATGTCTTCCACTGCAATCCCTGGGGCACAAAATGTTTTTGTTGATTGATCTTGTTCCAGACCAAATGACAACACATATCATGCAGGATATGCTGTAGTCCAGTTGCCTGATGTAGTGCTCGAAGCAAACCCATTTCAGTCAGCACAGGCTGCAGAACTGATTGCCCTTACAAGAGCATGCCAGCTCTTTGAAGGACAAGATGTGAACATTTATACTGATTCTAAATACGCATTCAGTGTCATCCACAATTTTGGTATTATCTGGTTAAGAAGAGGGTACATAGCAGCAGATGGCAAATCAATTTCACATTCAACATTAGTGTCCAGCCTTTTGGAAGCGATTAAACTACCTCGCTCTATAACTATCCTCCATTGCAAGGCACATACCACAAACCAAGATGATGTTTCAAAATGAAATGTCTTAGCTGATAAAGCAGCAAAGGAAGCAGCTTCTAAACAGGAAGCTACCATACAAATGCCATCACTTGTATCTGAAATGCCCCTGTTAGACCGAACCTTGTCAGATCTTCAAACATATGCTACAGAAACTGATGTTAAACAATGGAATATTGCAGGAGTACAGAAAAGCCCAGATACTGGACTTGTCTGCCAAAAGGGGATACCATGTATACCTGTAACTAGTGCACCTTTATTTATTTCTCAGTATCATGGTGTATGACACAGAGGCTGGCAGGTCACATGTAAATTATTGGACAATGACTTCTTTATCCCCGGTCTTCCCTCTTTGGTCAAATCATATGTTGCCAGATGCATCACATGCATCCGAAACAACCCAAGAAATCCACACAAGGCAAAACATGAACACCTTACATATCCATCCACACCTTTTACGCATTTACAGATTGACTTCACCCATATGCCCATAAGTTAGGTAAAAGACAGGAATATTTACTTGTGATAGTAGACATGTTCTCAAGATGGACAGAAGCATTTGTAAGCACAAAAGAAGATGCGCAAACAGTTGTAAAAATCCTCATGCAGGAAATTATGCCTAGAGGGGGATGCCCGCTCCAAATAAATTCTGACAATAGTCCTGCCTTTATTTCAAAAGTGTGCCGAGATTTAGTGAAAGCACTTAAAATTGATTGAAAATGTCATATACCTTACTACCCGCAGAGTTCAGGTATTGTTGAGAGAATGAACAGAACCATTAAAGATAAAATAAGAAAAGCAACAGGAGGCACATATAATACGTGGCAGAAAGTCCTACCAGTAGTTTTGGCCAAAATAAGAATGACCCCCTCAAAGAAAACAGGATACTCTCCATTTGAGGTCCTTATGGGTAGGCCATTATGTTAGAAAGAGGGGACCTAGAAGTAATACAGGGAGAGTACATTAGGAAACTCATCGAAACTCTGGACAGAGTTAAAAGAAATGTTACTCGCACCTCTCCTTTCTATTCACAGGAACCTACACACCCTTTCCAGGTAGGAGACGTAGTGGTGGTCCAACAGCTGCATCGTACTAAGAAGCAAGAGTATCCGTTTGGACCCCCGACCACTGTGTTCGCAGTCACCGCAATCCTTACCGAGGGACAACAGTCCTGGATTCATGTCAGTCCTGTGAAAAAGGTGAACCAAACACCTAAGTAGAAAGCCAAGGATAAAAGTGAGTGAAGCAGGTGAAAAAGTCTCTGAACAAGATGACCTCGCTCATTGCTCCACAGACTTCTGGGAAGGCATTTTGCCTCCTGTTCCTAATCTCTCTGATAGTGTTCCTACCTACATGGATTATAACTAACTGTGTTTATCACCCTGAAGACTTGAGAGCCCTTAAAGGCATATGTCGGTCACCCAATAACACCATCGATAATACACCAGACACAAGAGAGATACACAATCAGATAATGAAGGAGTTAAAACCGATAGTCTTAAAGACAAAATGTTGCTACTGAAATGCAAATATAATTATGCCCAGAAATCAGGGTATGGGATATGTTGAATATGTAGTAAACTGTATCCTAGTACAGCCCGTATTCCCCTTATGGCTGTACCTTTAAATATCACCCTTCTTCTAAATGGAACTCCTCCTGTTGTTTTAACCAACATATCAAATTTATATGTAAACAACATCGTTACTTTTCCAACAATGGGTAGAAGTCATTCCCCTGACTGGTGTTTTATATTAGGGAATGAGATACAGACTAACCCCTCTATGTTATGTGAGATGACTGAAGACTATGAATGTTGTACTTGGATACAAAATACCAGTATAGAAATACCTGATTATTATGACATAATCTCACAACACAGAAAGGAAGTAGATAAATTACAAACAGAAGCACGAGACATCTCAAAGAATTGGGATCCTTTCAAAGGTTCAGGCGGATTTAATTTTGGAGGAATATTTTCATGGCTGAAAGACATTGCTATGACTATTATAATGATTTTGCTTTTTCTATTATTTTTATATGCATGTTTCAAACTTGTAATGTGTATCATTGCTAGAGCTACCCGAACCCCTGACCCCGCTGCTGCTAATAAAGTCCACCTTAGCATGTACTATAAGAAAGCTAATTATGTTACCATGGAGAAAAAGTAAGTCATGTTCATGACTTAAGAGGGGATTGTAAGAAAATGTATAAACAATTGTGCCTCCATTTTAGATTCCCCTCCATATTCTTTTTGTAGAAATGAACTTCTGTATGTATGAGTTTTGCCATAAGCAGCCTAACTTCAGTTTGCATAGAACCACGTCCTTTTAGTTATTGTGGTTAGGCCGATTCCCGGAACAGCTTCCTGTTTTCTGTGAAGACATAGGCTATTTCTGTTTCTCTTTTCAGCAGCCTAACTTGTGATGATAAGGAAGTACTGAGTAAGCTTGTATAACCCCTAAGACATGTATGCCTTATATTCAGCCCCTCCCTTCTTTGTTTTACTTGCATATAAGCCATTGTCTTCCTCATTAAATCAGATATCTTATGAACACACTCAAGCTTGTTTCTCGTGTCATGTGGTGTCTCACGGAACTGAGGGTCCCAGTGGTTAGCCTGCATAACCAGGGTGGTTGTCAAGGTATATAATTCCTTTCACTTCCCTGCTGGTAATGTCTCTAATGTTCAAATTATTTCTAATCACTTCAAACTGGAAAAGTTACTCGTTCTTAACAACCCTTGTAATTGACGCAGTCGTGATTAAACAATGCAACCCATCCTTTTTTTGTTGTATATCCGAGTGCCAACTTTGAGTAAATAACTGTTTCTAATGTGGTTAACAGGAATGCACAGGTTAGTGAAATCATTAGCAAGGCATTCATGAACCTAAGTGAGTCTTTTGACACCTCTTAGTGCCCTATGCAACCTGTTTGCCATGTAGGGAATTTGTTCAGTATGACCAATTTGTAACAATAACTCCTGAAGGGGCCATTGGAAATCTATTGGGTCCTCCTTACCTTTTTAGAGGTAAAGGTAAGCAGCACACCTACAAACTCAGGCTCTGGTTTACAGTAGGTGTCTTTTTAAGATTTATTGCAGGTCTTGAACAAAATGCTTGGAGGATGGTTTTGGTTGCAGGGTACCAAGGGCACACCTAAATCTTGGTGGACAGCTTCCTGGAAAACAGTGTCCCAGCAGTACTGGGCCCTGTAGAAGCAGCCTCAAAGATAGTGCTGATGAAGAGGGGACAGCCAATTCATCTGAGACCCATGAGAGCGTCACAATCCTTGAGTAGCAACTTCTGAAGTCTCACCTTCAAAGAACTCTGCAGTACCTAGGGCTATGGGTGAAAGATCCCATTCAAAATGTTAAGGCAACAACTCCTGTCCAGCTTCCCTACAACACTTCTGGTGAAGGTCTTTCTCTCCAGCCCAGCTTTTACAAGTCAAATCCTTCAGGCCCCCCAGCACAAGGTACCTGCTGAAGCTTAGTAGCAGTATTTTCTCTGAAACACACGAATATGCCCTTCCCAGGAGGGGAGCCCCAGGAGAAGAGACCTTTTATCAGATCCTCCCAAATATGTATCTTTTCTCCAGTCACACCTTCTGGGCCAGCCTCCCAGGGATTGGCTAGGGTCCAATAAACATAACCCAGTGATTGATCCTTGCACTCTATTGCTGGAATATTCTTCCAGCAGCAGACACAAGCAATCAGCCTCCAGGTTGATGGAAAAACCAGAGCAGACATGAGAAGTAAATTGCAGCTCAGCTGGCTACAGCAAAGCATTTTAGGAAATTTAGCCAGCCCAAGGCAGGGGTGCTACACATACTATATAAATGGACAGAAGAGGCGGGGGTGGGGGTCATGGTTTGTACACTTTTAGTTTTGCCTATTTATTAATTACAGGTATTTGTATAGCACCACCAATTTTTGCAGGGCTTCTCTGTCCCTGCCCTCAAGGAGCTTATGATCTAAGGTCCCTACATAATACACATACAAGGGCCAAGGTACCTCCCAGCAAATCTTTGGAGTATGGGAGGAACCTGAAGTATTTGGAGGAATCCACACAAGCACAGAGAAGACATACAAACTTTATGCATCCTGGTCTGGATTCAAACCAAGGTAGGGAAGAGCTCAGTCTTTTGTCTGAACATAAGTTCGAATTGAACACTGGCTGTCCAGACATTTGTCACCAAGCCAATTCACTTACAGGACAAAGAATCCCCAGCTACCTATACAAATGGGTGGGAAAATAGTATTCCATAATTCCCTAAATATAGCCACATGGCCATGTTTGGGCAATAATATAGACAATGATGTCAATACTATCCCTACCCCTTCCTTTATTTAGCCGATGACAGCTTGGGGAGCTGTCATTTGGCTAACGTCACTGTTGGAGATCAGTCATGTGCAGTGGGTCATTGGAATTTGTTTTTCCAGTCAGTTGACGGCAGCAGGCATGGTGAATGTTAATGGATTTACAATGAAGGACTTTCTTTGGGATTTTATTTTTTTAAATAAAGGACTTGTCGAACATTTGGGTCTTTATTTCTAGGCTACAACTCCTTTTTGTGAATGTGTAGGGGTGCTATGGTTTTTTTTCTCTGCATTGCTTATCATAGTTTGTGGAACAGTAGTACTGGTGTATTGTGTATATGTGTTGGGGTGACATTTAAAATGAATGCATGAGTACAAAATACTGTATTTTGCAATGTGCAGTGCTAAAGCCCTTGGTACTGGTAACTCAGAGTACACAGTGCATCTGGAAAGTATTCACAGCACTTCACTTTTTCCACATTTTGTTAGGTTACAGCCTTATTCCAAAATGGATTAAACTAATTATTTTCCTCAAAATTATACAAACAATTCCCCACAATGACAACGTGCAGAAAGTGTGTTTGAATTTTTGGCAAATTTATTAAAAATAAAAAAAAATTTTAAATCCCTTGTACAAAAGTATTCACAGTTATTGCCATGACACTCACAATTGAGCTCAGGTGCATCCTGTTTCCACTGATCATCCTTGAGATGTTTCTACAACTTGATTGGAGTCGACCTGTGGTAAATTCAGTTGATTGGACATGATTTGGAAAGGCACACACCTGTCTATATAAGGTCCCATAGTTAACAGTGCATGTCAGAGCACAAACCAAGCCATGAAGTCTAAGGAATTGTCCGTAGACCTCCAAGACAGGATTGTATCGAGGCACAGATCTGGGGAATGGTACAGAAACATGTCTACAGCCTTGAAGGTCCCAATGAGCACAGTGACCTTCATCATCTGTAAATGGAAGAAGTTTGGAACCACCAGGACTCTTCAAAGGGTGGGCCGCCCGGCCAAACTGAACAATCGGGGAAGAAGGGCCTTAGTCATGGAGGTGACCAAGAACCAATGGCCACTCTGACAGAGCCCCAGCGGTTAACTGAGGAGAGAGGAGAACCTTCCAGAAGAGCAACTATCTCTGCAGAACTCCACCGATCAGGCCTGTATGGTAGAGTGGCCAGACGGAAGCCACTCCTCAGTAAAAGACACATTACTGCCTGCCTAGGATTTGCCAAAAGATACCTGAAGGACTCTCAGACCATGACAAACAAAATTCTCTGGTCTGATGAAACAAAGATTGAACTCTGTGGTCTGAGTGACAAGCATCATGTTTGGAGGAAATCAGGAACTGCTCATCACCTGGCCAATACCATCCCTACAGTGAAGCATGGTGATGGCAGCATCCAGCTATGGGGATCTTTTTCAGTGGCAGGAACTGGGAGACTAGTAAGGATCGATGGAAAGATGAATGCAGCAATGTACAGAGACATCCTTAATAAACAACCTGCTCCAGAGTGCTCTGGACCTCAGACTGGGGCGAAGGTTCATCTTCCAACAAGACAATGACCCTAAGCACACAGCCAAGATAACAAAGGAGTGGCTATGGGACAACTCGGTGAATGTCCTTGAACTCGATTGAACATCTCTAGAGAGATCTGAAAATGGCTGTACACCGACCCACCCCCATCCAACCTGATGGAGCTTGAAAGGCCCTGCAAAGAAGAATGGGAGAAGAAGAATGGGAGAAACTGCCCAAAAATAGATGTGCCAAGCTTGTAGCATCATACTCCAAAAGTCTTGAGGCTGTAATTGGTGCCAAAGTGCTTCAACAAAGTATTGAGCAAAGGCTGTGAATACTTATTGCATATACATGTGTTTTTTTTTCCTTTGTAATATTTAATAAATTTGCAAAGATTTCAAATAAACTTCTTTCACGTTGTCATTGTGGAGCATTGTAGAATTTTGAGGAAAATAATTAATCAATCAATATTTTTGACAAAAAAGGTAACAACCTTAAGAGTTGACATTCAGTTGCTAACTACCAGAGATATTACTGGCTAATGGGGCTCAGACATTTCACGATGGGAAGATAGGGTTTGGGGCTTAGTG
Source organism: Lithobates clamitans (assembly GCA_037952925.1). Classification (NCBI taxonomy): domain Eukaryota; kingdom Metazoa; phylum Chordata; class Amphibia; order Anura; family Ranidae; genus Lithobates; species Lithobates clamitans. The sequence goes on from JBBGZY010000303.1 coordinate 911,390, forward strand.
GCAACTTAAGCCGGACAGGGAGATTGATCCAACACCAGAAGGGGCAACTGAACTTTCAGTTTAAATCAGTTAAATGCTTTTCATGTGCAACAAAACAAAATTTGTGCAAATCTTACGATCCATTGCTTTAGAGACCAGCCACAGCATAGAAGAAAAACCTATCCCCTGCCAGCATGCTGTAGAGAAAAGCCCTTGCCCTCTGTATGAAAGTATTGGTCTCAGTATGTTCCCTGATCAGCCCATACTTTCTGCTGATTATAGAGCTCTTGCTCTAATTCAGCAAGGGCCATGTTGGACATCTGCAGAGAGACTACTGCTCAAAACACTCTGCAGCATGCTGGAAAGGGATCAGCTTTTCTACTCAGGCTTTGGCTGCTTCCTAATGAAACAAACTGTAAGACTTTGTACAGCTTTTGATCTGACTGGTCTAGCTCAAACTCAGCCAGGGATCTGTTGGACCTCTGCAGAGAGACTGTTGCAAGAATCCTACCCTTTAGTATGCTCATCGAAGACCAGCTTTTCTACTTGGGCTGTGTCTGCTTTCTAAAGAAACTAATTGTAAGACGGTGTACACTATTTGCTTTGATGCACATGGTATGTTGTTAGTTGATTAAAACTGAGAACTCAGATGAGCTGTAAAATTCAATTACAGTCAGGAAAACATATATGCACTCAGGCATACAATGTACTAAGAACCACTACCTTGATTGTCTTATATCCACTTTCCTGGTATATCAGCAATACGGGGTGTCTACGTGTGACTGTGGAGTGTGTGAATTACAGAACTGGGTCGACAGATTTGCAATCCTTTAGCAAGTGAAGACAGTAAACCTATATTTTTTAACTATCTGTCCGAATTCTACTTTTAAAGTCTATCTAACGCTGGGACCCCTTTTTTCGTTTTGAATAGAGTAGGAATGGGTTAAAAACTACTGTTAGGTTTTTTTAGTCCTGTTTGTGGGGGGAATTCGCCCTTCTTTATTTGTTCTGGTGACCATTGTGATTGAGACTTGGAGTGAGGGGAAAATACAAAATACTGAGTTGTCACCAAAAACAGGTGGGGAAATCTTCCAATAGGGACACTGTTGACAACTGTCTATGCTGGGATTCTCCTCACTTTGGAGATGTATCCTATATTCCTCTGTTCTGCTAATCCTTTCTTTTTTTAAATTTTTGAAGTAAAGCCAAGGAAATGACCCAGTTTTATATAAATGTGCCTTTACTTAACAATAATGCTGTGTATACAAAATATTTACAGTTATAAGAATACAACACAAGATCTACAGAGGGCTACAAATATGCTTACATACAGTACACACATGCATGCAATAGTGTACACTAAAAGTCACTTAGCTTCCCTAATAGCTGGTCCACAATTTCCATAGCAAACAGGACTCCAGTCATTTCAGGTGTTTGCAGGAAAACAGGTTCTCTCTCTTGGCACTATCCTTCATTCAGCTTGTGCTGCTGACCTTTTATTTTGGAAAGCCTTGCAGGCATTCCCACAGAGGAGTAGCCCTTTCAAATTGGGTTCCTACATCAGTTTTAACGAGGGGCGCATTTTTGTCTCCAAACTCTAGATGGTAGTGTAGCATCTTTAAAGACATAGGTCAACTACGTCAAAAGGTCATACTATCATTGGTTCTTGCAAAAGAATTGAAAACCATTCAGCACTCAGTCAAAGGAACTTCTTTGGCATGTAAAAATTTCCTCGATCCTGCCCTATGGGTAATCTTCAATACAGGGGGTCCCCTACTTACAAACATCCGACTTACAAACGACTCCTACTTACAAACGGAGGGAGACAACAGGAAGTGAGAGGAAATCTACCCCTAGGAAGGGAAATTCACTCCCGTAAGAGTTAATATTGGAAAAAGGTGTCTCCACTGATGCTTTATCACCTATCCTTATTTCCCTAATAACCCCAAATTTTCAAAATCCAATTGTCATTGGGACAGAAAGTGAGGTGAAATCTTCTGAACAGGGGCACAGACAGCAAAACAAATGTTACAGGGGTGATAACCCTTCCCTATGGTATCTACAAAACTTAAAAATAGATTTTTTGGCTGGAGCTACACTTAAAAAATTTACCTGTTCCTACTTACAAACAGATTCAACTTAAGAACAAACCTAAAGTCCCTATCTTGTTCGTAACCCGGGGACCCCCTGTACATTGTAAACAGTGTAAAAACATACACAAGAGGGAGCCTAGTGCATTACCACAATAACCATTTATTAAAAATGCAACAATAACATACATACAAACGCAGATAAAATCTGGCTTTGAGGGAACACGCGCTCTTCCTAAGAGCTTGTCCCCCAAAATGTGTAAGCTAATCCACCGTGTGGCATTAGATGAGGATATGCTATGAGTAAGCACTTTGTATAAGTGTAATTGTACTGTTGTGCTGTGCCACTCCAGTGCTGTCTCATGTACCCTATGATCCTGTTTTACAAATAAAAAGAAGAATTTAATCTGTTTATCCCGGTGTGCGGCTGTCCAGATCTCCTCATTCATCCACACATTAGATAAGGATACTCGTCCCACTTGTTGGAGCTGTGTTTTTGATAAACCTGATTTTATCTGCGTTTGTGAGTATGTTTTTGTTACATTTTAAATAAATGGTTATGGTGGTAATGCAATAGGCTTACATTTTTATGGTTGATTCTTATTAACAGGACTACGATTAACCTTGGGTCCAGTGTTTGACAAGAGCTTTCTCTAAACCAATGGGAACAGCGCAAAATGTGTATAATGGCAACTGAAATTGGGTGGGATATATTAGGTAGCAAATAAACATTTTGTCCCTGTTGATGTTACTGTGTTCAAAGCAGTAAAATTGGCAAGCGTAATTAATTGAACAACTTTGACGAGACCACTGGGTCAGAGCAACTCTAAAACTGCAGCTCATGTGGGATGTTCCCGGTCTGCAGTGGTCAGGACCTACCAAAAGTGGTCCAAAGAAGGAAAACCGGCAAACCATCAACAGGCTAATGGGTGGCCAAGGCTCACTGATGCATGTGGGAAGTGAAAGCTGGTCTGTGTGGTCCAATCCAATAGAAGAGCTATTGTAGCTCAAATTGCTGAAAAAGTCAAATAAAGAAAAGGGGGTTAAAACAGGTGCCACTCCTCACTGCCTGTCAAATACCTATTAAAAGCAATCCATGTGTGGATTGCTTTTCAGAGGAGTGGCAGTCTTTTACAGTAAGTGACTCAGAGCAACAGAGGAGAGGGACATATGTAAGCATTTGTCAAGTTGAGGGGGGTGTCTGGACAATGGACTCACCAATTTTGCAGTCTCTAATGTCCTCCAATTGAAGTTTTCAACTGTTGCAGCTGAACACACACACACCTATCTAGCACCATGCTGTGTGTGTGTGTGTGCACGCACGTCAGGGGGTGGGGCTGCTAGCGCAGAGATTGGTCACTTTACAAGGGGTCTTCAGCACCCTGTGGGCCTGTGCTGTTCAATCTGAATCCTGCTGTATGCAAAATCTCACTCACAGGATTTCTGTGAGTGAGATATTGAGTGGCACTGCAGGATGAAACAACCCGCTCCCAGCGACGGACCATGGAGGCAGAGCTGCCCACATTCAGCAGAGCAAAGAGCTATGACATTCATTCAGGGAGTCTCAGGAGTCAGGACAAGTGAAAGTCAGCCCAGCTGGTGGGCAGAAGTAGAACAGAAGGTGCTGCCACCGCCTGCAGCTGTCCAACTCCCGAGCCCGGCTTCCCGACTGCTAGTTGTCACTTGTCCATACAGTGCCAGTGTGCAGAGCCAGCAGAGACCAGACTGCAATCACATTCCTTCCAGCTGACCTCCTGCAAGATCATTTTTTGTGGCAGAACCGGCCCCGATCGGGCCCAGTGTGCACCTGGGGCCCCCGGGCAGTGCCCAGGTGTGTCCGCTCAATAAGAGGGCCCTGTTCCCCAGCACCCCCAATACTTACCTGAGCCCAGGGCATTTTTTCCTCAAACAATAGGTGCTGGAACTCAACCACGACCCCCCCAAAACCCCTCCACACCCTCCAAATCACATCAAATAGTGGGTGTGGTCAGTTAAATTTCACGAACAGTAAGAGGGTCTTAAAGAAGCATTAAATACCAGGATTGCATTACATACAGAGTGCAGAGTTCAGGGGGGGTTACACACAGAGTGCAGAGCTGTCACTTTTAAACACAGAAACCGGACTTCTGTGTTTACAAGTGATTGTGCTGAGCAGCCCCCCAAGGTTCTGAGCCAGAGGTGGTGGAACTGAGTTCCACCAAGTTCCCCCTGTAAAAAAGCCCTGCCTGAACCCAATCTCAATCCCAGCTCTCATTGGCCCAGACACAGCAGCGGGAGCCATTGGCTCCCACTGCTCTCAATCACAGCCAGTTAGAAGGGAACGGGGGGGCAGGGTTGAGCCCTGCTGTGTGTGTGAATGAATACAGAGCTGGCTCGGGAGTGAGCATGCACAAGTGCCCCCATAGCAAGCCATAGCAAGACAGCTCAGAGCTCCGGCGGGAGACCCAAGAAGAGGAGAGTCGGGTCTGCTCTATGCAAAACCATTGCACAGAGCAGGTAAGGATAACATGTGTCCTTGCCAAACCAATCTATTAACCTTCTATGAGGTGGTGAGTTGCCATCTAGATAAAGGAAGGCCCATAGACATGGTGTATATGGATTTTGCTAAAGCATTTGACACAGTTCCCCATAAACGTTTACTGTACAAAATAAGGTCCGTTGGCATGTACCAAAGGGGGAGTACATAGATTGAAAACTGGCTACAAGGGCGAGTTCAGAGGGTGGTGATAAATATGGAGTACTCGGAATGGTCAGGGGTGGGTAGTGGGGTTCCCCAGGGTTCTGTGCTGGGACCAATCCTATTTAATTTGTTAATAAACGACCCGGAAGATGGGATAAACAGTTCAATCTCTGTATTTGCAGACGATACTAAGCTAAGCAGGGCAATAACTTCTCCGCAGGATGTGGAAACCTTGCAAAAAGATCTGAACAAATTAATGGGGTGGGCGACTACATGGCAAATGAGGTTCAATGTAGAAAAATGTAAAATAATGCATTTGGGTGGCAAAAATATGAATGCAATCTATACACTGGGGGGAGAACCTCTGGGGGAATCTAGGATGGAAAAGGACCTGGGGATCCTAGTAGATGATAGGCTCAGACATGGCATGCAATGCCAAGCTGCTGCTAACAAAGCAAATAGAATATTGGCATGTATTAAAAGGGGGATCAACTCCAGAGATAAAACGATAATTCTCCCGCTCTACAAGACTCTGGTCCAGCCGCACCTGGAGTATGCTGTCCAGTTCTGGGCACCAGTCCTCAGGAAGGATGTACTGGAAATGGAGCGAGTACAAAGAAGGGCAACAAAGCTAATAAAGGGTCTGGAGGATCTTAGTTATGAGGAAAGGTTGCGAGCGCTGAACTTATTCTCTCTGGAGAAGAGACGCTTGAGAGGGGATATGATTTCAATTTACAAATACCGTACTGGTGACCCCACAATAGGGATAAAACTTTTTTGGGGAAGGGAGTTTAACAAGACTCGTGGCCACTCATTAAAATTAGAAGAAAAGAGGTTTAACCTTAAACTGCGTTGAGGGTTCTTTATTGTAAGAGCAGCAAGGATGTGGAATTCCCTTCCACAGGCGGTGGTCTCAGCGGGGAGCATGATAGCTTCAAGAAACTATTAGATGAGCACCTGAATGACCGCAACATACAGGGACATGTAATGTAATACTGACACATAATCACACACATAGGTTGGACTTGATGGACTTGTGTCTTTTTTCAACCTCACCTAATATGTAACTATGTAACTATGTAACTACCGTATGTGTTCCTTTAAAGCGGGGGTCCACCCACACCGCAAAAAAAAAAATATTAAAAGCCAGCAGCTACAAATACTGCAGCTGCTGACTTTTAATACATGGCCACTTACCTGTCCCAGGGTCCAGCGATGTCGGCAGGAGACGCCGAGAACCCGCTTGGTTCTCGGCAGCTGCCACCGCCATCCTAGGTGAGGGAATCAGGAAGTGAAGCTTTGCGGCTTCACTTCCCGGTTCCCTACTGCACATGTGCGAGTCGCGCTGCGCCTTCCAAGTGGTCCCCGCTCTCTCCTGGGAGCTGTGTGATTCCCAGGAGACAGCGCGGAGGGATAGGAAGTGGCGTAGACTCCCATGGGAGTCTATGCCGGAAGTGGGTGCAAATACCTGTCTTAGACAGGTATCTGCACCCCCCTCCCCCCTGAAAGGTGCCAAATGTGACACCAGAGGGAGGGAGGGTTCCGAAAAGCGGAAGTTCCATTTTTGTGTGGAACTCCGCTTTAATATCACTTTAACAATGGCATGTGTTTGAGATGTTCCCATAAGGAAACTGATGCTTGTTAAGAAGCTAAACTTTTCCTGGAAATTGCATAAACAGTATCAAACAAAAGTGAGTACACTCCTCACATTTTTGTAAATATTTTACTATATCTTTTCATGTGACAACACTGAGGAAATGACACTTTACTATATTGTAAAGTAGTGAGTGTACAGCTTGTATAACAGTGTAAATACACAGCCATTAATGTCTAAACCGCTAGCAACAAAAGTGAGTACACCCCTAAGTGAAAATGTCCAAATTGGGCCCAATTAGCTTTTTTCCCTCCCCGGTGTCATGTGGCTTGTTAGTGTTACAAGGTCTCAGGTGTGAATGAGGAGCATGTGTGTTAAATTTGGTGTTATCCGAGCTGAGCTGCAGCACAGTGACCAAGACCATACAGCAGTTTAACAGGACAGGTTCCACTCAGAACAACCCTCTCCATGGTTGACCAAAGAAGTTGAGTGCATATGCTCATCTTCATATTTAGAGGTTGTCTTTGGGAAATAGACGTACGAGTGCTGCCAGCATTGCTGTAGAGGTTGAAAGCGTGGGGGGTCAGCCTGTCAGTGCTCAGACCATACGCCAGACACTGCATCAAATTGGTCTGCATGGTTGTTGTGCCAGAAGGAAGCCTCTTCTAAAGATGATGCACAAGAAAGCCCGCAAACAGTTTGCTGAAGACAAGCAGACTAAGGACATGGATTACTGGAACCATGTCCTGTGGTCTGATGAGACCAAGATAAACTTGTTTGGCCCAGATGGTGTCAAGCGTGTGTGGCGGCAACCAGGTGAGGAGTACAAAGACAAGTGTGTCTTGCCTACAGTCAAGCATGGTGGTGAGAGTGTCATGGTCTGGGGTTGCATGAGTGCTGCCCGCACTGGGGAGCTACAGTTCATTGAGGGAACAATGAATGCCAACATGTACTGTGACATACTGAAGCAGAGCATGATCCCCTCCCTTCGTAGACTGTGTCCCGCAGGGCAGTTTTCCAAAGTAATAATGACCCCAAACACACCTCTAAGACGACCACTGCCTTGTTAAAGAAGCTGAGGGTAAAGGTGATGGACTGGCCAAGCATTTCTAAAGACCTAAACCCTATTGAGCATCTGTGGGACATCCTCAAACAGCAGATGAAGGAGCCCAAGGTCTCTAACATTCACCAGCTCTGTGATGTCGTCATGGAGGAGTGGAAGAGGACTCCGATGGTAACCTGTGAAGCTCTGGTGAACTCCATACCCAAGAGGGTTAAGGTAGTGCTGGAAAATAATGGTGGCCACACAAAATATTGACACTTTGGGTGCAATTTGGACATTTTCACTTAGGGGTGTACTCACTTTTGTTGCCAGTGGTTTAGACATTAATGGCTGTGTGTTGAGTTATTTTGAGGGGACAGAAAATGTACAAGCTGTACACTCACTACTCTGCACTGTAGCAAAGTGTCATTTCTTCAGTATTGTCACATGAAAAGATATAATAAAATATTTACAAAAATGTGAGGGGTGTACTCACATTTGTGATATACTGTATATATATATATATATATATATATATATATATATATATATATACTATATTACCAAAAGTATTGGGACACCTGCCTTTACATGCACATGAACTTTAATGGCATCCCAGTCTTAGACCGTAGGGTTCAATATTGTGTTGGCCGCTTCAGCCGTTAATATCTTCAACCTGGGAAGGCTGTCCACAAGGTTTAGGTGTGTCTATGGGAATGTTTATTCATTCTTCCAGAACCTCATTTATGAGGGCAGGCACTGATATGGACAAGAAGGCCTGGCTCACAGTTTCCACTTTAATTCATCCCAAAGGTGTACTATCGGGTTGAGGTCAGGACTCTGTGCAGGCCAGTCAAGTTCCTCCACCCCAAACTCGCTCATCCATGACTTTAAAGACCTTGCTTTGTGTACTGGTCCAAATCATTTGGTGGAGAGGGGATTATGGTGTGGGATTGTTTTTCAGGAGTTGGGCTTGGCTGCTTAGCTCCAGTGAACGGAGCTCCTAAAGGGGTTGTAAACCCTTGTGTTTTTTCACCTTAATGCATACTATGCATTAAGATGAAAAAACTTCTGACAGTGTCCAGCCCCCCAGCCTCTCGTTTTACTCACCTGACCCCCTCGATCCCTCGGCAGAGACGCGCTATACCTCTCTGCCCAGGGTTCTCGACTCTTGATTGGATAGATTGATAGCAGCACAGCCATTGGCTCCTGCTGCTGTCAATCAAATCCAATGATGTGGGTGCTGGGGGGCGGGGCCGAATCCTACAATCGAAGTCTATGGACACCGAATGATGGACTCAGGAGCGTGCCCGCAAGGTAACCCCCCCCCCGGGAGAGTGCTTCCCAGAGGGGGTTATACGATGCGGGGAGGAGCTGATAGTGCCACCGGGGGACCCCAGAAGAGGAGCATTGGGGCCACTCTGTGCAAAACGAACTGTATAGTGGAGGTAAGTATGATATGTTTGTTATTTTTTTTTAAAAAACACAAAGCTTTACAATCACTTCAGGACGTCAGAATACCAAGACATTTTGGGCAATTTCATGCTCCAACTTTGTGCAAACAGTTTGGAGATGGCCCCTTCCTGTTCCAACATGACTGCGCACCAGTGCACAAAGCAAGGTCCATAAAGACATGGATGAGTGAGTTTGGGGTGGAAACTTGAAACTCATAGAACATTTTTGGGATGAATTTGAGCGGAGACTGCGAGCCAGGTCTTCTCGTCCAACATCACAAATGCACTTCTGGAAGAATGGTCAAACATTCCCATTGACGCACTTTTAAACCTTGTCTCCAGAAGAGATGAAGCTGGTATAGCTGCAAAGGGTGGGCCATCTCAATACTAAACCCTTCAAACTAAGACTGAGATGCCATTAAAGTTCATGTGTGTGCAAAGGCAGGTGTCCCAATACTTTTGGTAATATAGTATATATATATATATATATATATATGTAGTGTATCTCCCTAATGGACAGGACCGGACCTTTAACAATTCCCTCTTCACTCCAAAACAAAAAGTGTTTTGGCTTTAGATTCAGCTTGCACTTTACGTTCACCCAGTGAAAGCGCATCTACAAAAGCGGGGCAGAAAAAAAAGCTGTCCCATCCTGGACAAAATGTTTTCATTGATTTAAAAATACTGCTAGATGGCGCTAAGTATCATGGGAAATCCTATGATACACAGCTCCATCTAGTTGTTAAATGTAGTATTTTTCGTTTTAAATCAGTGAATACATTTGCCTAGCACAAGAACATAGGTAATATAATTAATTTTTTGCCCTATTAACAGAGAATGAATGTACAGTATCTCACAAAAGTAAGTACACCCTCACATTTTTGTAAATGTTTTATTATATCTTTTCATGTGACAACACTAAAGAAATGACACTTTGCTACAATGTAAAGTAATGAGTGTGCAGCTTGTATAGCAGTGTAAATTTGCTGCCCCCTCAAAATAACTCAACGCACAGCCATTAATGTATAAACTGCTGGCAACAAAAGTGAGTACACCCCTAAGTGAAAATGTCCAAATTGGTTACAAAGTGTCAATATTTTGTATGGCCACCATTATTTTCCAGCACTGCATTAACCCTCTTGGGCATGGAGTTCACCAGAGCTTCACAGGTTGCCACTGGAGTCCTCTTCCACTCCTCCATGATGACATCACAGAGCTGGTGGATGTTAGAGACCTTGCGCTCCTCCACCTTGCATTTGATGATGCCCCACAGATACTCAATAGGGTTTAGGTCTGGAGACATGCTTGACCAGTCCATCACCTTTACCCTCAGCTTCTTTAGCAAGGCAGTGGTCATCTTGGAGGTGTGTTTTGGGTCGTTATCATGTTGGAATACTGCCCTGCGGCCCAGTCTCCAAAAAAGGAGGGTATCATGCTCTGCTTCAGTATGTCACAGTACATGTTGGCATTCATGGTTCCCTCAATGAACTGTAGCTCCCCAGTGCTGGCAGCACTCATGCAGCCCCAGGCCATGACACCCCCACAACCATTCTTGACTGTAGGCAAGACTCACGTGTCTTTGTACTCCTCTCCTGGTTGCCATCACACACGCTTGACACCATCTGAACCAAATACGTTTATCTTGGTCTCAGACCACAGGACATGGTTCCAGTAATCCATGTCCTTAGTCTGCTTGGCTTCAGCAAACTGTTTGAAGGCTTTCTTGTGCATCATCTTTAGAGGAGGCTTCCTTCTGGGACAACAACCATGCAGACCAATTTGATGCAGTGTGCGGCATATGGTCTGAGAATTGACAGGCTGACCCCCCCACCCCTTCAACCTCTGCAGCAATGCTGGCAGCACTCATACGTCTATTTCCCAAAGACAACCTCTGGATATGACGCTGAGCATGTGCACTCAACTTCTTTGGTCAACCATGGCGAGGTCTGTTCTAAGTGGAACCTGTCCTGTTAAACCACTGCATGGTCTAGGCCACTGTTCTGCAGTTCAGTTTCAGGGTCTTGGCAATCTTCTTATAGCCTAGGCCATCTTTATGTAGAGCAACAATTCTTTTTTAAGATCCACGGGGAGTTCTTTGTCATGAGGTGCCATGTTGAACTTTCAGTGACCAGTATGAGAGAGTGAGAGCGATAACACCACATTTAACACACCTGAACCCCATTCACACCTGAGACCTTGTAACACTAACAAATCACATGACACCGGGGAGGGAAAATGGCAAATTGGGCCCTATTTGGACATTTTCACTTAGGGGTGTACTCACTTTTGTTGCCAGCGGTTTAGACATCAATGGCTGTGTGTTGAGTTATTTTGAGGGGACAGCAAATTTACACTGTTATACAAGCTGTACACTCACTACTTTACATTGTAGCAAAGTGTAATTTCTTCAGTGTTGTCACATGAAAAGTTATAATAAAATATTTACAAAAATGTGAGGGGTGTACTCACTTTTGTGAGATACTGTACATGCACTTTTACTATATTGCAAATTGCTATAATATTATATATATATACCCCTTCTAAGCATATAAACTGCTTTTTTTTCTGAAAAAAAAAGAAAATCAGGTCCAAACTGCACATATTGATTTAACTACGCTATGTGGCATCATTACAGGTTTCAAGGCAAATGACTCATAAGAGTACTGTATGATCCTTCTAATCTCTAGTGTACATATCCAACCTCCGAGCCAGGGCATTTTATTCAAGAGATACAAAAGCACATATTTTATTATTGAACCTATATATACAGACAGGATTTTATTCCAGCTGAAGCCTTAATGGGTCATGACATGCCTCCTGGCTTTGGAAATGGTCTTCTTACGGTTTAGCTCTGCTTAGAAAGAGCATGAAGCTTTGGAATGTTCTGACATGAATGCAGGTCCAAGCATCGTTCTGAAATTTCAAAGGGAGACGGGTTTTAAAGTTGCATTTTACGTCAGACTCCAAGAATTATTGGCTGTACTGCTCTATGATTTAAAGTAAATGTGACTTTATCGAGTGCATGTGAAAGGCTGGCTTAACAAAGGCAGGTTTAGCAGTCACAATTGAGATGTTTATGTATGAAAAGATGGTTTGTACATTACCTGCTATGCTCGTCTAATAATAAAGGACAGCTGTTATTGAAATAGGGTGATAATGTGCATAGATTTTAACAATTTTATTTTTTCATTGTAGAAAATGTGTTTACCTTAGAGAAGTAATAAGCAAGGAAATAAGCCAGCCTCATCAAGACAAATGTCTTGTTTGCCCATCACCATCTGCTTTACAGTGACCTACATTAAGAAACCTTAAATGGGTGACAATAGCACCATAAAATATCCAAAGCTGGGGTTTCTAGCACCAAGTGTCCCCGAGATACAGGGCCCCAAAAATCGGTTCAGAAAATGTCAAGCACTTTTCTGCAGCAGAGAATGACATTTTCCGAACTGGGTTTGGGGCCCCGTATCTCGGGGCCACTTGGTCCTAGGAACCCCAGCTTTGGATATGTTATGGTACCAGTTCCACTGGGTTAGCATACTAAATTTGGGGTTCCTAGCACCTAGTGGCCCTGAGATACCTGGCCCCAAATTCGGTTCAGAAAATGTCAAGCACTTTTCTGCAGCAGAGAATGACATTTTCTGAACCGATTTTGGGGCCCCGTATCTCGGGGTCCCTTAGTGCTAGGAACCCCAGCTTTGGATATGTTGTGTTACCAGTTCTACTGGGTTTGCACACCAAATTTATGGTTCCTAGCACAAAGTGGTCCTGAGATACGGGGCCCCAAATTCGGTTCGGAAAATGAAATTTTTTGCTGCAGAAAAGTGCTTGACTCAAGTATAAGTCGAGGGGGGCACTTTCAGCACAAAAAAATGTGCTGAAAAACTCGACTTATACTCGAGTATATACGGTAATAGCGCTGAACCAGGAAGAGACATAAGACTGGCTGAACAGGAATACAAACCCTTTAGCGGGTAAAACCTTTGGCATAAGTCAGCGCCACTCATTCTAAGTGCAGAGCACCTGGCACGAAAAGGCATGTCCGACCCTAAACCCTCCCTCCATGACAACTCTCCTTACAGCTAAAACTAATCCTCCCTGTAAGCCTTAACACGAACCCTTCCTGTGACACTAACTCTTAGACCCCTTTCACACCAAGGCATTTTTGCAGCGTTTTAGCACAAAAAATAACGCTATTAAAATACTCATAAAACGCTCCCCATGCATCGCAATGGACCCTTTCACACTGAGGCGTTGCACTGGCGGGGCGTTGAGAAAAGTCCTGCAAGCAGCATCTTTGGAGCAGCTCTTGGGCGTTAAAAAAAGCGCTTCAAAAACGCCCCTCTCCATTGAAATGAATTGAAAACGCTGTAAAAATGCCTGAATAGCGCCTATAATCCGCCCTTAGCTGTAGAAAAGTCACATGATCTCACAAAAAGGTAATCATGCAAGCAGAAATGAGAGCATCTACAACAACAGGACTGAACTTGTGGGAAGGTCAGAATAATTAAACAGACCATCAAAGTGCCAAAAAAACAAAATTAAGGTGCCAAAAAAAGAATTAATCCCAGAAAAATGAAGATTTGAAGTAAAACAAGACACTGCTTATTACTTTACAAGACACCTTGTTACTTTACCCCACTAGTGGAAGTGGGATTAGGGAGCTGGAACTGGGAGCTGGATTAGGATTAGGGTTCTGATTTTGGGACTAGTGGGAGCGGGATTAGAGTTGGGATTAGGGATTTGGGACTAGTAAAAGCGGGATTGGGGTTAGGGTTCTGGTTTTGGGACTAGTGGGAGCGGGATTAGGGCTGGGATTAGGGATTTGGGACTAGTGGGAGCAGGATTAGGGTTAGGGTTCTGGTTTTGGGACTAGTGGAAGTGGGATTAGGGTTAGGGATTTGGGACTAGTGGGAGCTGGAATGGGGTTAGGGATTTGGGACTAGTGGGAGTGGGATTAGGGTTGGGATTAGGGTTAGGGAATTGGGACTAGTGGGAGTGGGATTAGGGTTGGGATTAGGGTTAGGGATTTGGGACTAGTGGGAGCGGGATTAGGATTAGGGTTCTGGTTTTGGGACTAGTGGGAGCAGGATTAGAGTTGTGATTAGGGATTTGGGACTAGTGGGAGCAGGATTAGGGTTAGGGTTCTGGTTTGGGGACTAGTGGGAGCGGGATTAGGGTTGGGATTAGGGTTAGGGATTTGGGAGTAGTTGGAGCAGGATTAGGATTAGGGTTCTGGTTTTGGGACTAGTGGGAGGGGATTATGGTTGGGATTAGGGATTTGGGACTAGTGGGAGCGGGATTAGGGTTAGGGTTCTGGTTTTAGGACTAGTGGAAGTGGGATTAGGGTTAGGGATTTGGGACTAGTGGGAGCAGGATTAAGGTTGGGATTAGGGTTAGGGATTTGGGACTAGTGGGAGCAGGATTGGGGTTAGGGTTCTGGTTTTGGGACTAGTGGAAGTGGGATTAGGGTTATGGATTTGGGACTAGTGGGAGCAGGATTAGGGTTGGGATTAGGGTTAGGGATTTGGGACTAGTGGGATTAGGGTTGGGATTAGGGATTTGAGACTAGTGGGAGCGGGATTAGGGTTGGGATTAGGGTTAGGGATTTGGGACTAGTGGGAGTGGGATTAGGTTTGGGATTAGGGATTTGAGACTAGTGGGAGTGGGATTAGGGTTAGGGTTCTGGTTTTGGGACTAGTGGAAGTGGGATTAGGGTTAGGGATTTGGTACTAGTGGGAGCAGGATTAGGGTTAAGGATTTGGGACTAGTGGGAGAGGGATTAGGGTTGGGATTAGGGTTAGGGATTTGGGACTAGTGGGAGCGGGATTAGGGTTAGGGTTCTGGTTTTGGGACTAGTGGAAGTGGGATTAGGGTTAGGGATTTGGGACTAGTGGGAGCAGGATTAGGGTTAGGGATTTGGGACTAGTGGGAGAGGGGTTAGGGTTGGGATTAGGGTTAGGGATTTGGGACTAGTGGGAGCGGGATTAGGGTTAGGGTTCTGGTTTTGGGACTAGTGGAAGTGGGATTAGGGTTAGGGATTTGGGACTAGTGGGAGCAGGATTAGGGTTAGGGATTTGGGACTAGTGGGAGAGGAATTAGGGTTGGGATTAGGGTTAGGGATTTGGGACTAGTGGGAGAGGGATTAGGGTTGGGATTAGGGTTAGGGATTTGGGACTAGTGGGAGCGGGATTAGGGTTAGGGTTCTGGTTTTGGGACTAGTGGAAGTGGGATTAGGGTTAGGGATTTGGGACTAGTGGGAGCAGGATTAGGGTTAGGGATTTGGGACTAGTGGGAGAGGGGTTAGGGTTAGGGATTTGGAACTAGTGGGATTAGGATATAGACACTTACATTGCAATGCACTTCCGAGTATAATTTTTGAACTTGTCTGGGTGCACTCTTAAGTCCTCATATAGCAATGCAAATTGTCCATTTGAGGTGTGCGCTTGGAGGATGGGATGAACCCAATAGCGACGGTGCTGCCTCTGTTGGTGGATCTGCTCCCAATAGAGTAGCACAAATAACAAAAACAGCTTCATGAACTCCATCTTCTTTATTTACCCTCTTTCACCTCAACAAGATACCAGGAAGTACACAGGAAGTGATGTAGGGAGGTGGGGTTGTTCTTTGACGCCCATGCTTCAATAACGCTTGAAAAACGCTGTTAAAACGCCTGCAGCGTTGCGTTAACTTTAGGAATTGGTTCCATCAGAAAGATTTAAAACAAGTTCTATTTCTAGGTCCGTCAGAATTTTCGAAAAAAAAGTCAGATGAGGCAGACACTCGATCGGAATGTCAGATGAAAAGATGCTGTCTGACTTTTCCTGCTGGAACGTCCGACCGTGTGTACGCGGCATTACACTAGCCCTATCTGTACCTGACCACTAATCCTCCCTGCATCCCCAACACTGACCTATCCTGTAACACTAAATTATACTCCTTCCTTTAATACTATCCATCACACCGACCCCTTCTGTAACCCTAACATTAATCCTTCCTTTAAAACTATCTCTTACACTAACCCTAATAATTATCCTTAAAGGGGTTGTAAAGTTGTTTTTTTTTTTTTTTAAAAATAACAAACATGTTATACTTACCTTCACTGTGCAGCTCGTTCTGCACAGAGTGGCCCCGAACCTGGTCTTCTGGGGTCCCTCGGCGGCTGTTTCAGCTCCTCCCCGCAAGCATTTACCACCTTCATGCGAGCTCCCTCGCACGGTGGTGAGTGCTTGCGGGCGCGCTCCCGTGATACAGCCGGCGGCTATAGCCGCTCGCTGTATCACTCGGCCCCGCCCCCCAGCGCGCTGCATCATCGGATGTGATTGACAGCAGCGCGAGCCAATGGCTGCGCTGCTTTCAATCCATCCACTGCAGCCAATCAGCGACCAGGCTGAGCTGCAATGAAGCTGACGAGGACGAGGAGCGAAGATTCGAGGCGTCAGTTAAGTAAAACGGGGGGCCTGGGGGCGGCGGTACTGTCAAAAGTTTTTTCACCTTAATGCATAGAATGCATTAAGGTGAAAAAATTTTTACCTTTACAACCCCTTTAAGACTACTTTCACACTGGGGAGGGCGAGCGTCGGCGGTAAAGTGGCGCTACTTTTAGCGCCGCTTTACCATCATTTTAGCAGCGCTATTCGTTCACTAGCGGGGTGGTTTTCAATGGGCAGGGGCGCTTTAGCAGCGGTGTATACACTACTCCTACAGCGCTGCAAAGATGTGGCTTGCAGGACTTATTTTACTGTCCTGCAAGTGCATAGGACAGGACAGGAGAGGCTCTTTACAGGCACTATGCAGGCGTAATTTTTAGCGCTGTAGCACCTGTAAAGCGCCTCAATGTGAAAGTAGCCTCAGACCCCTTTTCACACTGAGGCACTTTTCAGGCGATTTCACGCTAAAAAAAGCGCCTGAAAAGCTCATGAAAACCTGTTTCCATTAAAATCAATGAATGCTTTCACACTGGGGCACTGGGCTGGCATGGTGGTGAAAAAACGCCCCTCTCTATTGAAATTGAATAAATGAATGAATGAATGATTTGTATAGCGCTGCAAATGCGAACTGAATCGCCTCAAGGCGCTAGATCCATCCTGTGTCCAGCTTCTTAGAAGAGGTAGGTCTTGAGTTTTTTTCTGAAGGCCTGATGGTTTTCTTCCATGCGAATGTAAGTCGGTAGAGCGTTCCATAGCCGTGGTCCTTGGACTGCGAATCTTCGCTCTCCCTTTGCTTTGTAGTTAGAAGATCGAAGACTGCGATTGGGTGTGTAGCGTTTTATTTTCTCGCATAGGTATTGAGGAGCGTTTCCTTGTATACATTTGTGGGTGAGGCAGAGGGTCTTGAAAGTGATTCGATTATTTACGGTTAGCCAATGTAGGCTCCTCAGGGAAGGGGAGATGGATTCCCAGGGTTTTTTTCCTGTTAACAGTCTTGCCACCGTGTTTTAGATGATTGTAAGCGCGCAAGCTGATATTGGGGTAGTCCTATGTAGAGGGAATTTGCGTAGTCGAGTCGGGAATTGATGATTGTTCCAACTACTATTGCTTTGTCTTCTTCTGGAATGAAGGGGATGAGTCTACATAGCAGGCGGAGGAGATGGTGAGATCCGCTGACTACTGATCCTATTTGTGCATCCATTGACATTTCTGAGTCAAAAATGACTCCGAGACTATTGGCTTTGATGCTTGGAGAGATGGTCTGTCCAAGGATGGTGGGAGGTGTCCATGGGGTCTTAGTTTTGGAATTTTGGTTTGCGTGTAGGAGAAGAAGCTTTGTTTTTGATCCGTTGTTTTTGAGGGAGCTAGTGGTCATCCAGTCGTCTATCAAAGTGAGGCATTTTTCTAGTCGCTGATGATGGCCTTTTTCTCCGGTGAAGTAGAGTTGAGTGTCATCAGCAGAGCAGCAGAGTGGAAGCAGAGGTCCGATTTTCTGATGATTTTGAGGAGTGGGCGGATATAGATGTTGAAGAGCACTGGTGACAAAGGTGAACCTTGAGGGACTCCACAAGAGATTGCGTGGGTTTCAGAGGTTAATGCTCCTAGTTTCACTGTCTGAGAACGATTTCCTAAGAAGAAAGCGAACCATTGCAGTTTGAAACTGTGACTCCTGCTACTTCTGTGAGGTGGATGAGTAGAATATTATGGTCCACTGTATCGAACGCTGCACTGAGGTCCAACAGTACCAGGAGACATGAGTCTCCGTCATCAGCTGCTTCGAGGGCGTCGTCCCATATTTTGAAAAGTGCCGTTTCTGTGCCATGGCCTGGGCTGAAGCCTGATTGCAGAGGTTCCAAGAGTTTGTATATGTCCAGGCGGTGTTGTAGCTGTTGTACTACTGCTTTCTCCATAATCTTGGAGATGGTGTTAAGGCTTGTTATCGGTCTGCGGTAGTTAGGGTCCTTAGGGTCGAGGTTGGGTTTCTTTAGCAGGGGTTTGATGATGCCATGCTTGAGGGCGATTGGAACAGTCCTTTCTTTGAATGACTGGTTTATGAGGTGTGTTATAGTAGGAGCCAAGATGTCGGAACATTCTTTCAGGAGTTTTGTGGGAATGATGTTGTTTGGTGATGTGCTGTCTCTGAGGCTTCTGATGATGTTTTTGGTGGTGTCAGTGGTGATTGGGATCAGCGAAAAATTTTTCGTATCAATTTTTTCTTTTTGCTTTAGTTGAATGAGGTTGGTTGTTTTTTTCTGTTGAATTGTTTTCCGGATGCTGTCGATTTTGTCGATTTGTCTTTGAAGAGACATCTGCATTCAGATTGCTCTTCAGAAAATATTTGACAGGCAGTGAGGAGGCAGAGGGGGTTATTTACGAAAGGCAAATCCACTTTGCACTACAAGTACAAACTAAAGTGCAAAGTGCACTTGAAATTGCACTGAAAGTGCAATTGGAAGTGCAGTCACTGTAGATCCGAGTGGGACATGCAAGGAAAATTAAAAACATAATTTTAGCTTGCACATGACTGGATGATAAAGTCAACAGAGCTTCCACTCATTTCAGATCTACCCCTTAGATTTACAGCGACAGTGCACTTTACACTTGTAGTTTACACTTGTAGTGCAAAGTGGATTTGCCTTTCGTAAATAACCCCCATTGCATCACCTCCTCACCACCTGTTTTAACCCTTAAAGGGTGGACTACTATGCGGCAATTGCGTACATTGCACGTGGTGGCGGGGAGCTTGCAGAGCAGCCCCATTCACTTGACTTAGTCACGCTTAGCAGGCGCTACAC
The DNA here is from genome assembly GCA_037952925.1 of Lithobates clamitans. Classification (NCBI taxonomy): domain Eukaryota; kingdom Metazoa; phylum Chordata; class Amphibia; order Anura; family Ranidae; genus Lithobates; species Lithobates clamitans. The sequence goes on from JBBGZY010000303.1 coordinate 930,451, forward strand.
CCACCAAAAATGAAAGGGAGGTTTAATTCCTGTCCTGGCTGTGCCATGTGTACACCTTTAGCCTCTGCCTCTGAAGCTAAAGGGGTAGTGGTTGAGGGGCAGCTCAGCTGTGTGATTTTACCACCCCTCAACCACATGTGTGAACAAGAAAAACCCAAATTTGTTGCACTGGGAGCATATAATCTCCTTAAATAAAAATTAGTATTAAACAGCAGCTATCACAATCTGCATGGACAAAACACAAACAAAATATATGGAAAATGGTGAAGCGCTTGAGAAAAGTGCAACATAAACCCAAAATATATTGCTGGTATAGACTCAACTGACAAAAACATATAAATGTAATCCACTTTTAAAAGTCCAAAGTAAGCCACAGGGATTTATCTTAAGGTATCAAATAAGTGAAGAGACCTCCACCGTCACCCAAACACACTGCCTCTTACCCATAGGTAGATGTTAACAAGCATGGATATAAATCACTGACAGCTCCTCAGCAGCACGGGGATGACTCGGTATCTTCTTCACAGTCTCAATACCCAATTAAGAGAGAAAAAGAAACTCCGTCCCAGCATGCAAGTCGCGTCACACGTCTCCAACGTCATCTATGATTTATATCCATGCTTGTTAACATCTACCTAGGGGTAAGAGGCAGTGTGTTTGGGTGACAGTGGAGGTCTTTTCACTTTTTTGATACCTCAAAATACATCCCTGTGGCTTACTTTGGACTAAAAGTGGATTACATTTATATGTTTTTGCCAGTTGAGTCTGTGCCAGCAATATATTTTGGGTTCATATTGGACTTTTTTCGAGCGCTTCACCATTTTCCATATACATGTGTGAACAAGCCTTAAAAGAGAGGCAGTCTCTTTAAGCCCCACTCCTAACCCATGTTACCTTCCCTGAGCACCCCCACCACTCCATTCTCCTGGACAGGGCTGCTGATAAGGGGGTAGCACTTGCCCTCATGTACAGGGCCCAGGCCACATACTTTTAAAAGGGGAGCCCAGAGCAGCAGGAGTGGGTGCAATTGCTAGAACAAATCTCCCTATGGCCCTCCCTGTGTTTTCAGTGCTTCAGTTTGTGAATGAACAGGGAGTCTCTGTACAGAACGCTTCCTGTTCATTCACTCTATAGATTAGGATGCAAAGAAAGGATTGAGGTATCTGTGTCCTCAATCTCCTTCTCTGTCTCAAAAGTTAGACCCCTGATATTTCACCCATCCCCACAGGGCTATTAAAAAAAATGTAAAAAAATAAAAGTAAACTAAAGTTGTAAAAAATAATTTAAAAAAATATAATTAAGGGCTTATTCCTACAGGTATTCTGGTAGCATTAAGGAGTGGTTTGTTCATGTGGCTGGAGCCACCTGTTAGGCTCATCTAGGTAGTATTGGGCCCCATGATTTCTAACAGCGGCCCTGTCCCCCAGGGTCAAAATTCTTAAGGTCATAATGCTAGAAACCCCTTCTTGGAACCTATGTATGAATTTCAAGGGTGTAGTTAGCTGTTTGCCTGGAATTCCACCTTAAGGTAACTTCTGTTAAAGCCAGTATCATATTTTCCTTGCATGTCCCCCTCGGATTTACAGCGACTGCACTTCCAAGTGCACTCTCTGTACAATTTCAAGTGCAGTTTGCACTTGTAGTGCAAAGTGGATTTGCCTTTCGTAAATAACCCCCTTAGTGTCAATTCAGTATTTGAATATTAGAATAATATTTCTTTAAGACAACATTCAAATTGCTTGTTTGCTCTACCAGACAGACAGTAACACACAATCCTCAATGTAGGAGGACTGTTTTTTTTATCAACTATCCACAGAGGCAATTGCTATGGATCCACCCTGATAAATAGCTGACTATCAAACCCTAATAAGAGAGCCTCAAAAGCAGAGATAATACAAATGCTTGCATCTCATCTACATGCGGTTTCAGGTATACAAGAGACTTCTAGATTCTGCCACTTGAGGCTTTCTGTATATTGGAGAGTTAAATCAGCGACATGGCTGCTGAGATTCCACAAAATTCCAGATACAATCCCTATGAAGAGAGCGATCTGGAAAGAAGAGGGATGAGTCACTTATCTGACTTACTCAGTTGTGCGTATAGATTTAAACTTAAGACTACTGAGCTTCAAAAACAACTTTTTTTTTTTCAGCAGAGCAGAGTAGATTAGCATGGTAGACATGTCAAAATGACGCTGGTGCTCCACTGGCTATAAATATGAATATGACCTATTATTATTCTATAACTCATTATAACATGACCTAATAAAAATGAAAAGAATATCCCAAAATATACATTTCTACAAAATAGTAATATTTCCATAGCATGAAGTACCATCCATAGATTCTGTAATTAAATAATTGGACCCTTGAGAGGTAGCCTTTGAACCCATACATTTCCTAAAGTAGATCTAAACTCTTAAAATAAAAAAAATAAAACATTGCTAGAAGGTTGAGATTTTGGCAGAAGAGATATGCAAAGTCTATTTTGCCAAAAATACTTCCTCCGAATTCCCTTAGCCATGTTTTCTTTTCTATGTACACCGCACAGCAGATGTGCTATTCCTTGAAATGAACTGGAGTCAATAACGTGAAAAAAAAGGTTGTTCTAGGTGGTTTTTAAGGGTGCAATGGGTTTTAGAGGCTCCAGAGGATTACTGAGTGCTCTTTTTAACTATCCTGGCCCTGTACGTATGTCAAAAGCAGCTTATTATTAGCCTCAATAATTTAAAGCTGAACTCCAGGAATCAGATACAATCCACTTTTGCATTGCAAAGGTTAAATAGCTTATTATGTCTACGGGTGCTGGAGTAAGGAGAAATACTTTATTTCCCGCTTCACCAGGCTTCCTCCATCCATGCAACAGGTCCATTGCTGTCGCCTTTCGAAAGCACTTTGGGTGCCATTTGCAATAATAGCCCTGCACCAAGGGACTGCCTACAGTCTGCACTGGGATAGGGTTATGCCACGTACACACGAGCGGACTTTTCGACCGGAATGGTCCGACGGACTGAGCACGGCGGACAATTTGACCGTGTGTGGGCTTCATCGGACCTGCAGCGGACTTTTTCGGTCAAAAATCTGACGGACTTTAGATTTGGAACATGTTTCAAATCTTTACGTCGGAACTCCGCCGGACCCAGTTCCTATTGAAAAGTCCGCTCGTCTGTATGCTAGTCCGACGGACAAAAACCGACGCTAGGGCAGCTATTGGCTACTGGCTATCAACTTCCTTATTTTAGTCCAGTCGTAAGTCATCACGTACGAATCTGTCGGACTTTGGTGTGATCGTGTGTAGGCAAGTCTGTTCGTTGGGAAAGTCCGTTGGAAGTCCGTCGGACCAGTCCAGTCGAAAAGTCCGCTCGTGTGTACGCAACATAAGTAATACAGTCTCTAGTAGTGTAGCGCATAGCGCTTAACCCTTCATTCAAATGTGATCTATAAAGCATATATCTCAAATATCCAATAAGTGAAAATAAAATGATTATATAATAAATGAGTTGTTTTAAACGATATAAACACGATTGGAGCTTATTTTTTGTCCACATGTCTCTGGGACACTGAGCTGAGGATCAATATAGGAGTCTGGAGATCCATCTTTATGTTTGAGCCCAGGTGAGGCTCGCAAGCTCTGTTTGACCTAACTTGATTGATAGGTCATATTCCCTGAGGTGAGGATAAGAACACAGGGTGTTGAACACGAGAGAGGTGACACAATTTGCTTTTTGTGTTGATTTTTGGAGCACTTTTGCACAGATGAAATGAATTAAGAAGCATATAAGCGTATTTTATATACAAGTTATTGATGAAGTCACATCGATGTAGTACATTATTTTAACAATTGTTTAAACGAACTGTGCACTTTTATTACTTTTTTAAAATATATTTTGTAATTTATTATTTTACAAACATTGTTTATATAATCATTTTATGTTCACTTATTGGATATTTGAGATACAGGTTTATGCTTTATAGATCACATTGAAATGAAGGGTTAAGCAAACAACAAATAAGACAAAATAACAGAAAAAGTCAATGTGCATAACTATTCACCCCCCTAAAGTCAATACTTTGTAGAGCCACCTTTTGCCGCTATCACAGCTCCAAGTTGCTTTGGATAAGTCTCTATGTGCTTGCCACATCTTACCACTGGGATTTTTGCCAATTCCTCCTTGCAAAACTGCTCCAGCTCCTTCAAGTTGGATGGTTTGCGCTTGTAAACAGCAATCTTTAAGTCTGACCAAACGTGGTTTCCAGATATTTTCCTATTGTTTTTCACCTATTCAGATTTTCAACTTACCGAGCCTAGGTCACCATCATGCCTGTAGCAGTTAAAGGAATTCTGGAGGCAGTTTTTTTACATTTTAATAACAAACAGGTTATACTTAGCTGCAATGGTTTTTCACAGAGCAACCCTGATTCTCCTCTTCTAGGGTCCACCTTGCACTCCTGGCTCCTTTCCAAGCTGGCTCTGTGGACACACACACAGCGTGGCCGGGTCCCGCTCCTCCACTCTCTCCTCACTTGCCGTGATTGACAGCAGCATAAGCAAATGGCTCCCGCTGCTGCCTCTCTGTCCAATGAGGAGAGAGAAAGCCAAGAGAGCTGCTGCTCTTGTGCACATCGCTAGATTGAGATCAGGCTCAGATAAGTATTTAGGGGGGCTGGGGGAGCTGCATGCATAGGGTTTTTTAACTTAGTAAAGTAAAAAAAAAAAACTTGTAGCTTTAGAATCACTTTAATGAGACACTGTCACCTTGCCCACTCAGTGCTCAGGTCTAGTGGCCATTTGCAAGGTCTGTCACATGAGTGTTGGATTAACATAACATCTCCTTAGGCTCCTTTCACACAGGCGCCTCTCTCTTGCAGATTACGCTTGCTTAGCGGGGAATTTCTCCGCTGATCCCCGCTAAGCAGGCAGATGACAGGTCCTGTCCGCTCCGCTGTGCAGAGTGACACAAACACAGTCTCTCTCTCCCCTATGGAGAAATCAGGTGGAAGCAGACCACCTGTCCATTTTCATCCGATCCTATCCAATCCGAAATCACCAGATAGATGGGAAATAGGACCACCATCTGTCTTGATTTTGCGGGCAGGATTGGATCGTATCGCGAAGGATGTCAGCGGACATCCGCCGCTACATAGAGTAGACCGGAGGGTCCGATCAGGTCCTCCTGAAAAACTGACAGGGGGACCTGATCGAAAGCCTGTGTGAAAGGACCCTTATGCCGCGTACACACGAGCGGACTTTGCGGCAGACTTTGCCCGGCGGACTTTTCAACGGACTTTCCGAATGAAGGGACTTGCCTACACACAATCAACCAAAGTCCGTCGAATTCGTACGTGATGACGTACGACAGGACTAAAATAAGGAAGTTCATAGCCAGTAGCCAATAGCTGCCCTAGCGTGGCTTTTTGTCCGTCGAACTAGCATACAGACGAGCGTTTTTTTTCGACCGGACTCAAGTCCGTCGGATAGATTTGAAACATGTTTCAAATCTAAGTCCGTCCAACCTTTGAGAAAACAAAGTCCGCTGGAGCCCACACACGATCGAATTGTCCGACGAAATCCCAACCGCCAGGCAAAGTCTGCCGTAAAGTCCGCTCGTGTGTACGCGCCATTAGTGTCCGATTTGAGGAAACACTATTGATTTTAGTCCACATTGTGACCGAGACTGGAGTAGGAGGGGAACACTGGCACGGTGATTACCAAGAATTTGGGAAGGATGCTATCCAAACACATGAACACTTTGCCCGGAATGCCTCCTTAACTTGGGTAGGTCTGAAACAGAAAACAAAAGCTCAGCTCCCAAGATACAGTAGAAACTTCCTCTGTTTTTCCTTATGAAATGTTCTGTCAATCAGAATGATTTGCTGTTGGTGAAGGGAAGGAGGGGAACAGAAAAAAAACATTGTCTGAAATGTCAAAGCTGCACAATAGAATTTTGGTAAAAATGTTGAGTGGTTATATTTTGTGGGTTGAAGAACCTTGTTTTTCCTCTTAGTTGAGAAGTCTTAATCAAGATGGAGAAAAACATAATACAGGTGAATCCTATACATTACAAGAATACCCGCTTCTTTTCTATAGATACCAATATAGGACTGGCCAGAACTTTTGCCAAACTTATTGAAGTGGGAGGATCTGACTTACCGTCATATGATTAGTCTCAGTGTTGTTATAAGAAAGTCTGTAGCCTCTGCACCTCACTACACAGGCGAAAGCCTTAAAAAGTATCTCTTAACTAAAAGTGAAACTTCTAGATCTTTGGAGACTTCTGGAATAGCAGCAAGCCAATTACATTAATAGGAAATTACATTTTTAAAGAAATTCAATACTATTATGTACAGAATGTCCCCTTTGCCACAGTTGCAAATTGACATTTTAATTTTTTTCAGTTTTAGAAAATCATATCTGGCCGCAAATGGAAAAGTAAAGGTTACTTTTTCATAAATTAAAGGGACAAAATTGCTTGTGTAGCAAATTTTATGTGTTTAAGGGAACTTTGGGGAAAGTGAAGTTTTTCTTTAAAATTTACTTAAAACTTTAAACTCCAGTCAGCCATAAAAACTAGTAATATGTGATCCTTCCAGATACTAAGGTTTAAATGCTTATATAGTCCCAGGGAGGTTACAAGTAAATTAATAGACCTATTATCTAATATCATATTATACCCCGGGCAGCTACACTTTTCTGGGCTCCCACTATGCGGGAGCAGATGTCCTCACGATCCAAATACACTATATTTCCAAAAGTATTGTGACACCTGCCTTTACACGCACACAAACTTTATTGGCATCTCAGTCTTATGCCGCATACACACGGTCGGACTTTTTGGCTACAAAAGTCCAACAGACTTTCGACAGACTTTTGATGGACTTTTGACTGACTTTCTAACGACCGGACTTGCCTACACACAATCACACCAAAGTCCGACGGATCCGTACGTGATGACGTACACCGGACTAAAATAAGGAAGTTGATAGCCAGTAGCCAATAGCTGCCCTAGCGTCGGTTTTTGTCCGTCGGACTAGCATGCAGACGAGCGGATTTCTGGGTACGGTGGAGTTACAACGTAAAGATTTGTAGCATGTTCCAAATCTAAAGTCCATCAGATTTGCGACTGGAAAAGTCAGCCAAAGGTCCGGTGGAGCCCACACACGATCGGATTGTCCACCGGACTTGGCCCGTCGGCGTCCGTCAGACCAGTCCGGTCGAAAAGTCCGACCGTGTGTACGCGGCATTAGTCTGTAAGGTTCAATATTGAGTTGGCCCACTCTTTTCACCTATAACAGCTTCAACTCTTCTGGGAAGGTTGTCCACAAGATTTAAGAGTGTGTCTATGGGAATCTTTTTTTTAACAGTAAAAGTTTTTATTTGTCTATGGGAATATTAGACCAATCTTCCATAAGCGCATTTGTGAGGTCAGGCACTGATGTTGGATGAGAAGGCCTGGCTGACAGCCTCTGCTCTAATTTATACCAAAGGTGTTCTATCGGGTTGAGGTCAGGCCAGTCAAGCTCCTCCACCCCAAACTCGCTGATCCATGTATTAATGGACCTACTTTTGTGCAATTGTCCAAATCATTTGGTGGAGGGGGGATTATGGTGTGAGGTTGATTTTCTGGGGTTGGGTTTGGCCCTGTAGTTCCAGGGAAGGGAACTCTTAAGGTGTCAGCATACCAAGATATTTTGGACAATTTCATGCTCCCAAGTCCCAACTTTGTGGGAACAGTTTGGGGATGACCCCTTCCTGTTCCAACATGACTGCGCACCAGTGAACAAAACAAGGTCCATAAAGACATGATTGAGCGAGTTTGGGGTGGAGGAACTTGACTGGCCTGACCTCAACCCAATAGAACACCTGTTGGATGAATTAGAGTGGAGACTGCGAGCCAGGCCTTCTCGCCAGACCTCACGAATGCGCTTCTGGAAGAATGGTCAAACATTCCTGTAGCTACACTCCTAAACCTTATGGACAGCATTCCCAGAGGAATTGAAGCTGTTATAGCTGCAAAGGGTGGGCCAACTCAATATTGAACCCTACAGACTAAGACTGGGATGCCATTAAAGGTCATGTGTGTAAAGGCAGGCGTCGCAATATTTGTGGTAATATAGTGTTTTCCTGCTGTCCATTGATATACAGACATTTGTATTAAATGTCTACAGTGATGATATAACACTTTTTATGGAGGTCTTTTTTAACTTTGTATAAATAAAAATGTGGATTTTTTTTATATTGTGATACGTGGTTTACTGTTTTTGGGTACAAAAATCCCTCTTTCCCATAGTCTCTTCATTGGGTGAGGCATGGGGATTATCCCTCTGCAAATCTTTGCTTCATATAGGGGATTGTGCCAGTTTTCTTAAACAAAGTCCCCCCACCCAATAAGCCTCACATCTGCTGGTCCTGCATTTTATGCAGTGATTTTGAAGAAGGGGCGGCCACACAACCAGTGGAGGGGAGAGGCCTTGTGGGACTGGTCGAAAAGTGGGAAAGTAGCTTGAGAAAGTAATGAATAAGGTTAGATTTCCTTTGCTTTAAACCTCCCCTAAACTAAATGAACATGCATATATGAACATAAATCTTACTATCCTGAAGGAGGTGCACTTACTAACAGCTCACTAGAAATCAACTGTAAGAAATGCTTGTTTAATCCACGTGTGGGTAGAGGAACAGCATGTTGCATGCATGTACCATCTACCCCTTTTAGTCAACATCAACATAAAGGTACAAATTTGAGCAAACATCAAGAACATTCCATCATTTAATGGCAAATCATTCAGTTTTTGATTCACTCATAACTATATGGCATACAAAAATAGGTAAAATAAACTATGATACATTCATTTTTTTTTTTGGAACTACAAAACAATATTTAACTGTTTAGTTCAAAATAAGTTTTGTAATAAGCACCACATAAAAATTAAATATCCATTTTTAAAAGAGGATAAAATGTGCATTCATATTGTAAAATAAAATAAAAATACATGTTTTCAATGGAAAGTATTGTTTAATTATATGATTCATTGCATGCTTTTTGACTTATGGTTGCTTGCTTGCAGCTCACTAGTTCCGACGTGTATTTGCTAAACGTTCCAAATCCGATCCACAGATAAAATTCATTTTGTGCAATTCAAAAACTGGACCTTACCCGTACCCAGAAATGCCCGCAGCCTGTCCATTTTCTGGTTAATGCTACACAACTAGCAGCCTTTAGAACATGATAAAACAAGGGGCACTTAGCAAAAACGCCAAGATAACCCTAACCCTGTTAAACAATAAATATCTGAATTTCTTTATTAAAATAAATTAACAAGTTCAGTTTTTATAAATTAATATGATATATAAAAATAGTATTCTGAGGTTTGTATTTAATTTCAAATACAAAAATATGAAATTGAGGCAATGCAAATGAAAATAAACTGTAAATACTGGCGTGCATGTTCAATGGCTCTCAACCACTCTTCCCTTCACAGTAGAGTTACACAGTATCTGTTTTCAATTGCTCATTATTGTTCAGAGCGGGAGAAGGTTTGCTCTTTGGGCATTCTGTTCCCCCTCTTGAGATTTCCTGAAAAAACAGTCTTGGCATCCACAGTGACATTAAAATCCTTTTGTACTCTTTCCGAAAGTTTTGATTAAGCAATCCGTATATAACAGCATTAAGGCAACTATTGAAATAAGCCATGAAGTAGCTCACAACAAACAACCACTCTGGAATCTTAGGGGCCACCTTTGCTGGGTTAATGGCTACAGCTAAGCCAATTAAGTTCAGGGGAGCCCAGCAAAAAGCAAAAATCACAAACACCACAAACATTGTAAGAAAGTTCCTGAAGTCGCTGGGCTTCATTCTTGGTTTTGTTTCCGACTTGACCTTTCGCCTTACTTGGATCACTAAAATCCAGATGCGGAGATAGCAAAAGGTCACCACAGTGATTGGCACGAGGAAATGAATGACCACCACGGTGATGGTGTACGAGGAACTTGCAGTCTGAACAAATGTACAGGAGTAGATGCGAGGATCGTACTCTAATGAGCCAACAAAAAAGTTGGGAACCGTGGCCAGAAAAGTGAGAGCCCAAATGAGGCACACATAAAGCATTGTATTCCATGCAGTGAAGAGTTTGTCGTAGACAAAACTGTGGCATATGTAGCAGTATCGGTTAATGGCAATCCCCGTGATGTTGAAAATGGAACCTATAACACTCAAGCCCATGACGAATCCACTGACTTTGCAATGCATTTCTCCGAGGGCCCATCCATTTTTAAAAATAGCCACTAGTACTAATGGGTAGGGATACAAGGCCACCACAAGGTCCGCGAAGGCCAAACTTACTACAAAGGCATTACCTGAGGAGAAAAAAGAAACATTAGGTTAGTGTTCATCTGTACATTTATCTTCGAAAAATACAAAGAATAACTCAAAAAAGCTCCATGGTTCAAACCTCAGGGGGTCATATGTCATAACCATTCTCTTAGATGAACTAATGATAAAACAACAAAGCAGGTATCATGAAAGACAGTTTTTGAACTGCTGATCTTGCCTCTTCTATAGCTAAAATGCAATTGATAAATACATTTTAAGTCACTTACAGTAACCACTTCCCGCCCAGCCTATAGCAAAATGATGGCCGGGCGGTGGTTTCGTTATCCTGACTGGATGTCAAATGACGCCTTTCAGGATAACAGCTGGTATGCGCCTGCGGAGGGCGCGCGACGATCAGTGGTACGGTGTGTCAGTCTGACACACCACAACACCGATCTCAGTAAAGAGTCTCTGACGGAGACTCTTTACCACATGATCAGCTGTGTCCAATCACAACTGATCATGGTGTAAACTGGAAGAGCCCTGTATCGGCTTTTCCTCACTCGTGTCTCAAAGACGTGAGTAGAGGAGAGCCGATCGGCTGCTCTCCTGACGGGGGGTCTGCACTGATTGATTATCAATGCAGCCCCCTAAGGATGCCCACCACTGATGACCACCAGGGATGCCAATCAGCGCCCATATATGATGCCAATCAGTGCCCATATATGATGCCAATTAGTGCTCATCAGTATTACATGCCAGTGCCTCCTTATCAGTGATGCCTATCAGTGCCATCTATCAGTGTCCATCAGTGCTGCCCATCAGTGCCACGTATCAGTACCTATCAGTGCCACCTATCAGTGCCCACCAGTGCCGCCTATCAAAGCCCATCAGTGCCACCCATGAGTGCCCATCAGTGCTGTATATCAGTGTCACCTATCAGTGCCCATCAGTGCCGCCTATCAGTGCCCATCCGTGCTGCATATTAGTGCCCATCATCAGTGCCCATCAATGGCACCTTATCAGTGCCAACTCATTGGTGCCACCTCATCAGTGCCCATTAGTGCTGCCTTATCAGTGCCCATCAGTGCCACCTTTCAGTGCCCATCAGTGCTGCATATCAGTGTCTCATCTCAGTGCTGCCTATCAGTGCCCATCAGTGCTGCATATTAGTGCTCATCTTCAGTGCCACCTTATCAGTGCCAACTCATTGGTGCCATCTCATCAGTGCCCATTAGTGCCACCTTATCAGTGCCCATCGGTGCAGCCTTATCAGTGAAGGAGAAAACATACTTATTTACAAAACAGAAAATAAGGGGAACGTTTTCAAAAAGACTTTACATCTATTGGAATTTGTGCCCGTCCAACCAAAAGAGCATTTCTTAGACCAAGTACTGTTTTTGGATGAGAAGACCTGAATAACAATCGTTCCAATTCATCCCAATGAAGGTTGAGGTCAGGGCTCTGTGTAGGCCACTTGAGCTCCTCACACCAAACTCATCAACCCATGCCTTTAAGGAGCTGGCCTTGTGCACCTGAGCTTAATAAGTTGGAGGTGTATCCTTTTATTTATTTTTTCCATATAGTGTAGCAGCTCTCAGTTTTGGTCCTTACGGTAACCCAAGTTTTAGACCTTGTATTAAACCTTACCTGAAATAAGTCATGATCTGTATTGCGCACACAAATTGCCATGCTTGTTTCTTGTTTGCACTAATAATACAGAGGGAATATGTGTTCAGATGACAGGGACCACTCCACTAGATCACAAATCAATAACATAAGTACTGTAACTAGATAAAGGTACCATTTATTCTCTGTTTAATGGCACTTGAAAATTGCTGTATTACAGCGTACGATATACATTATCATCAGTGCAGTGGAATTTGTCCATTATACATAGACAGTAATGAAACTGTTTACATCAACACAATAGCAAGTTAAATGCATCATATCTGAGCTAATTCTTTTCAAGTACACTTACGCGTCTGTAGAAAGGCACTCTAATTAAAAGGCTGGATGAACTTGTTATATAAGTTAATAGAACACATAATGATATCTCTTAAAAAAACACTAACCCTGAACAATTATCACTTTTAATGCTTTGATCTGACATAGGGGAGCAGCTAAAGAGAATATTGGCAGCATTGTATTAGCTGAGACCCTCAGGAAATAACACACTAAAAGCGCAACTCAGGTGCGTTTTTGACACTTTTTCTATTCATTTCAATGGGGACCTACGTTTTTGGTGCGGTTTTGAAAACCGCCACAAAAATGCTACAAGCAGGACTTTTCAAAACGCACCACACCAGCAGTGCAGTGGTGTGAAGAGACCCATAGGATTTAAAGGGAAACATCGTTCCTGCATTTTTTTTAGCAAGGCAAAAATGCAGCAAAAATGCATCAGTATGAAAGGGCAAAAATTTTGGGTGCCGCTCAGATGCTAATGGATCCTAATCCATGTGCCAACCACTGTAAGTGCTGTCTAGGGAGGGAGCTTGTCTCGGTCCGGACATCAATTGTGAAGGGAAGGGTGTCCCGCAAACTGCACATTGCTGCAAACCCTATGTGAGGGAGTATGTGGCAGTCTTAGCCAGACCATGCCCCAATGCACTTTGCTCCACCCCATCCCCATGATTAAGCTCAGGGGCAGAGCGAAATGTGTTGGGGGCGTGGCCTGGTTGGACAGCTTCTGTAACAGCTCTGTGTGTAAGGAATGATTTAACACACAGAGCTATCATAGATCACACAGACTGCAGCCATCCCCACACATAGTACACCAAGCACCACTGTCACCACTGTCCCTGTCCCATGAACATCTTTCCAAATGTCCTCATAAACACCTGTACCAGTGCACAACACATCTGTCACAGTGCCTATCACATCTGTACCAGTGGACAAAACATCTGTCACAATGTTCCCATCACATCTGTACCAGTGCACAACACATCTGTCACAGTGCCTATCACATCTGTACCAGTGCACAAAACATCTGACACAATGTTCCCATCATATCTGTACCAGTGTTCCATTGCGACATCAACACCTGTCAGTGTGTGCCGCTGGATGATCAACATCTGTCATAAAGTACAAGTGCACAAAAACATATGTTAGTGTACCAGTGTCCCACCAATAAAATAATAAAAATGTTTTAAAGTACCCCCGCCACCCGTGCTCGCATGCAAAGGTGAACACACACGTTAGTCCTGTATGCATACATAAATGGCGAGTGCACCACACATGTGAGGTATCATCACTAACATCAGAGCAAGAGCAATTATTCTAGCACCAGACCTCCTGTGTAACTCTAAACTGGTAACCAATAAAGGCTTATATATAGAAAAAAGTGTAGCGCTAAGGTAAATATAGTGAAAAGAAGGTTTTGGAACAAGGAGAAGTGGAACCACAATTTCAAGTGGCCCGTAACCTCAACTAGGCCAAAACCAGATATGTGTATACACAGACAGTGTGATACAAACAAAGTGCAGTGCTTTTTCTTTTGAAAAAAAGTGCAAAAGTGCATAAAAATAAAGTGAAAATAAGGGTCACATGTTTAGTGAATTCACCAATGGGGTGCCAGGTGGTGAGTCAACCTCTAAAAGACCAAGCCTCGATATGAGTATCGTCTCAACGTGCACGCTCATAGGGTGAAGGGACGCCTTCATCTCTTAATCGCCCAATGCGGATCATCGCCGTAAATGACGCGGACGTGACTCGTATCACGTGATAGCGTCTGGCATGACCTCGTGCGTACATCATTGCGTCCACCCAGGAAACGGAAGCATACCACAGAGGCTATTGGAGCGCATCATGCGTTCCAAACAGATCTTCCGGAAAAGGAAGTAGCATGTATAAAAACCGGTACAGCAGTCTTAGAAGTCCGCCGAAACGAAAGATGTATGGACTTAATAAATTTAAATTGAATGTCCAGTCAGGAAGTCAGTATGCATCGTAGCTACGCTAGAAGACAAGAATTATCATATAGCAAATATAAAATCTTATTCTTAGTATTAAATATCGAACAAGAAAAAGATGGTGTCCATCTAAATATATGTCAGATCTCAGTAAATGTGAGACCGCTGTCCCAAAGAGGACAAACGGTCAGATTAACCTGTATATATAACAGAATTTCAATTACTGGACAACATATCTCATTGGAAATCTAGCCAAAAAAATAGCAGATACAAATGTACATTACAAAAAATTGGAAATAAAATAAAAAATAAAATGTGATGTTAGAAATATAATAAAAATAAAAAATATGAAATAGGACCTAATAATGAGCAAAAATTTAATAGTAGAACTAATAATAAAAGCCACCTAAACCCTATAGGCCTTAGCCAAGGCCCAAATACATCATCAGATAGGCCATGTTAGCTGATGCTATATTTGATGTAAATACAACTAGGGACAACATTGATGGAGAGAATCACAGGACTAAAAGAGAGCCATGACTAGGATTGATTAATAAATGAATTGATGTCCCATTCCACATTTAATCCATGTGGCGTGAAACATCTTAGTTGGTGTATCCAAAAAGTTTCAAGCCTTGATACTCCTCGTATGCATGATTCACCTCTCCAGTGGGGGGTAAACCTGTCTATTATTTGGAATTTAGTGCCGGTAGGGTCCCGATCATGATGTAATCGGTAATGCTTGGGTACACTATGATTTGTACATCCCTTTTTAATCAACTTGATATGTTCATTAACCCTTATGGCGAAGGTACGGATAGTTCGCCCTACGTACTGCTTCCCGCAAGGGCAAGTGATGAGGTATACGATATACCTCGTTGAACAGGTAACGAAGTGCTTCACAGAATATTCTCTCCCTGTGATGGTTGATCCAAACGTGTCGATCTTTCGGGACTTAAGTGTATTATATTTGCACACATTGCATCTCCGGCAGGGGAAGAAACCCTTCATATCTTGAAAAAAAGAGGGAACTGAAGGGGGATCTGTTACATTGGGAGCTATCTGTCCCCTCAGGGGCATGGCACCTCTATAAATTACTCCTGCTTGTTCTGGAAGGACTGGTCCAAGGACAGTGTCATTTTTTAAAACCTTCCAGTTCTTATGGAAGATGTCCTTGATCTGCCTATGTTGTATGGAGAAGTTCGTAATGAAAGACCATTTATGTTTATTTTCTACAATAGGTTTAGATTGTTCAGAAATAAGAGAATTCCTATCAATTAAGGAGACATTGTGGATCACTTTATCTATCTCTAGTGCATTGTATCCCTTGTTCACAAATCTCGACTTCAAGGTATCAGCTTGATCATAGTAGTCAGAGAGTTGTGAACAGTTGCGTCTGATTCGTAACATCTGACTTTGGGGAATAGATTTTAACCACGCTGCATGGTGGCAGCTGTCGGTCGGGATGTATCCATTCTGATCCGTAGCCTTGAAGAAAGTCTTTGTGGAAAGGTGGTGGTCAACCACCGAGATTTCCAGGTCCAGAAAATGGATGGTCGACTGACTGGCTTCATGTGTTAACTCTATCCCGATTTGATTATTATTTAGAGTGCAAATAAATTCATCCAGAGATTGCATATTCCCTTTCCATAGGAGGAGGATGTCGTCAATGTACCTAGCCCACAACACCAATTGCGGTGGGTCTAGGGCATAGACGACATCCTCCTCCCATTTGGCCATAAATATGTTGGCCAAGCTGGGGGCAAATTTTGCCCCCATCGCTACCCCTTTCTTCTGGAGATAATGATCCCCATTGTACCAGAAGTAGTTGTGTTTGGTGGCAAAACACAATAAGTCCATAATGAACCTCTTCTGGGTACCCGGAATTGTGTTATTCCTGGAAAGAAAAGAGTTAACTGCTTCAAATCCTAAGTCGTGGGGTATACAAGTGTACAATGCCTTGACATCGGCTGTAGCCAGAATAAGATCCTCACTATAGGTGACACGTTCAAGTTTGGCAATAGTGTCCTTGGTGTCCCTTAAATAAGATGGTGTAGATTTCACTAGTGGTTGAAGGAAGAAATCAATGTATTTTCCGATGCGGGACGTAATAGAATTTATGCCGCTAATAATAGGGCGGCCAGGAGGTTGTGTAACATTCTTATGGACTTTGGGTAAGTAGTAGATTACAGGAATACGTGGGGCAACTGGGACCAAGAAATTTTTTTCTTTTTTATCAAGAATTCCCAATTGGAACCCAGTATCTACCAAATCTATCAAAACTTTTTTGAAGTCAGAGGTGGGGTTTTTGGTTAGTTTAAGGTAAGTATCTGTGTCGCTAAGAATTTTAGTCATCTCCGCATGGTAGTCAACTTTATCGAGAATAACAATCCCCCCGCCCTTATCTGCCGGGCGGATAACGAGGTTCTTCCGTTCACAAAGAGACTTTAACCCAGTTTTTAAGTTGGGGTCAATATATATTCTTTTATTTGGTAGCCTATCCAGCTCTTTAAGGACCAGATCCCGAAAAACCTTGATAGAAGGTGCCACTGAGCAGGGGGGGTTGAACAGCGATGGGTTAGCAAGGCCGGAATGTACTGCATGTGACATAATATCCATGGTCCTCGGTTTAATGGGATTGGACATAATGTATCTTTGAACATTCAACTTTCTGATGTATTTGTGTACATCTATAAAAGTTGAAAATTTATTTAATTTTTTAGGGGGTACATATTTCAACCCTTTGTCTAATACTAATTTTTCGGCTTTAGTTAGTTCTACATTGCTCAAATTGAAAATACCACTATCTATTGAACACGTTTTCTTTTTCCTGGCGCGCCACCCCCCTCTGGAGCCGCGCCCGGATTTGGATTTCTTAAGTGGTTTTCCCCTTCCCTGTGAAAATCCTTCCTCATGGGTGGTCCTGGTATGTTCTGATTATAATTGAAGGGTGATCTAATATGGTAACCCTCATCCCTATCAGAATAGGGGTATCTGGAACCCTGATCATCATTAGATCTTCTCTCTCTGAGGGGCGAAAACCTATTTTGTGTGTGAATCGGGGTTCTCTGAGGATACTGATAATCCTGATAGTGATCATAATGATCGTTAACTCTTCTCCAGGGGGACGAATCCTGTCTGGGGTGATCATAATATGGTCTCTGGTTTCTATTTCCTCTAGACCTACCTCTATTATTCCTTCCCCTTCCCCCGTGATTGGAGGATGAATTCTTCTGATGGGGTGTAGGCATGAGGGGTCTAATGGGAGGGTGGTAAACCTCCTGAATAGGGGGCTCCCTCCTATTCGATGGTGGTTGTGAATTTGAAGGGACTAAACTTGAGTTGTTAATGGGTGCTTGTCCCATCTCAGGGGCCGTGGCTGGTGGATTTTTGTCCTGCCAACTGAACACACACCCATTCTTATAATCACAGATATCCCTTGTATACTTTTTTGTTTTTTAACCCTTTGTTCACGTTCTTCCTTCTCTAGGTGATCTTTCAAATTTGTAGAGAGTGAATTATATTCAGCTAATTGTTTATGTGGAAGGAGCTTATCCCTGATTTCTTTAATTAGTGTGTCCAGGGTTATTTTCCTCAAGCGTTTCCTTTCGATTAGAAACCCAAGTAGGGAAATACCTACCTACAGGTTTACCCCCCACTGGAGAGGTGAATCATGCATACGAGGAGTATCAAGGCTTGAAACTTTTTGGATACACCAACTAAGATGTTTCACGCCACATGGATTAAATGTGGAATGGGACATCAATTCATTTATTAATCAATCCTAGTCATGGCTCTCTTTTAGTCCTGTGATTCTCTCCATCAATGTTGTCCCTAGTTGTATTTACATCAAATACAGCATCAGCTAACATGGCCTATCTGATGATGTATTTGGGCCTTGGCTAAGGCCTATAGGGTTTAGGTGGCTTTTATTATTAGTTCTACTATTAAATTTTTGCTCATTATTAGGTCCTATTTCATATTTTTTATTTTTATTATATTTCTAACATCACATTTTATTTTTTATTTTATTTCCAATTTTTTGTAATGTACATTTGTATCTGCTATTTTTTTGGCTAGATTTCCAATGAGATCTGTTGTCCAGTAATTGAAATTCTGTTATATATACAGGTTAATCTGACCGTTTGTCCTCTTTGGGACAGCGGTCTCACATTTACTGAGATCTGACATATATTTAGATGGACACCATCTTTTTCTTGTTCGATATTTAATACTAAGAATAAGATTTTATATTTGCTATATGATAATTCTTGTCTTCTAGCGTAGCTACGATGCATACTGACTTCCTGACTGGACATTCAATTTAAATTTATTAAGTCCATACATCTTTCGTTTCGGCGGACTTCTAAGACTGCTGTACCGGTTTTTATACATGCTACTTCCTTTTCCGGAAGATCTGTTTGGAACGCATGATGCGCTCCAATAGCCTCTGTGGTATGCTTCCGTTTCCTGGGTGGACGCAATGATGTACGCACGAGGTCATGCCAGACGCTATCACGTGATACGAGTCACGTCCGCGTCATTTACGGCGATGATCCGCATTGGGCGATTAAGAGATGAAGGCGTCCCTTCACCCTATGAGCGTGCACGTTGAGACGATACTCATATCGAGGCTTGGTCTTTTAGAGGTTGACTCACCACCTGGCACCCCATTGGTGAATTCACTAAACATGTGACCCTGAATGGAACGCACGCTACCAATTCAGGAAGTCAGCGTGCACGTTGCTGTAACAGCTGTACATGAGAGATCATTCAAACATATGTATAAAAGCGTGGTGGTGGCAGGTTGGCACATACCCCAGCAGAAGTCTCTTCAGACGAAACGCGTCGGGTCTCCTTGCTGTACCCAGCCACCCACACCACGCTTATTTTTTATCTTTTATTTTACTTGAATCGATTCTATTTTTAAACCAAGATTTTTATGGATTGTTTTGATGATCGTGATTGATCTAATAAATGCCAATTAAGAAATATTTTTTCGGATTTACACTATGTGGAGGTTCCTTGTCGTTGTTTTCTTTATGGTCCATGTAAGCTGATGAAAACGGTGATCGTGCAGACCTACAGGACAGGCTCCGGGCTTCCCATTCAAGGAGGACGTCTTCTGGTGTATTATCCATCTTCATACTGTCATTTATCACAAGACAGTACAAGCCCGTTTGACTCACCGCCCACGGCTTGTGAGTCCACCGAAGTTGGTAAGAGTATTCTACCTTACATTTTCTGAGTCTCTGTGTTATAAGGATATCTGCCTTGGGTCCCCTCTGAGTTGGAGCCTCTGTATTATAAGGATATCTGCCTTGGGTCCCCCGTTTCAACTGCACCATGCAACATATGGACTATAATAATAAGTCTTTATCATTTATATGGGATTAACACTTCCCCACCATTATTTTGAACAGTCTTTTATATTTCTTCACTAGCAAAATGTGGACTTTTGAGATTATCAATTGCTGATTTATTTTCACTTTATTTTTATGCACTTTTGCACTTTTTTTCAAAAGAAAAAGCACTGCACTTTGTTTGTATCACACTGTCTGTGTATACACATATCTGGTTTTGGCCTAGTTGAGGTTACGGGCCACTTGAAATTGTGGTTCCACTTCTCCTTGTTCCAAAACCTTCTTTTCACTATATTTACCTTAGCGCTACACTTTTTTCTATATATTCTACACAGTTCTAGTCGTTCTGTAGTGTTGGCAGCTTTTTCCACTTACTAGACAGGCGCGGTATTTTATATACTCTATTTGCTCAATAAAGGCTTATAAAGCGTCGCCCATGGAGATTTTTAAATACCAAAGTTTGGTGCCAGTTTGTTGCCATTTCACAAGCGTGCACAATTTCAAAGCGTGACATGACTGGTATCTAATTACACGGCGCAACACCATATTTTATATTTTACCAAAAGCCCCACACATGTGGTATCGCCATACTCAGGAGGAGTAGCAGAATGTATTTCGGGGTGTAGTTGCAAGTATGCCTATGCCAAGTGTAAAAAAAAATTACAGCTTCAAAAAACTCATGGCATGCCTCTTACCAAACACCTTGGACTGTCTACTTTCCAAAAAGGGATAATTTGGGGAATATTTGTACTGTCTTGGCATGTAAGGGCATCAAGAAATGAGATAGACCATCAGTACAACAGGTGTGATCTGTTTTAAATGATTGGTACAAAAGCTTGTAGCAGGGGCAGCCCATCCATTAAGGGCGCACGGGCGCCGCCCCCCCGTCCTTTGCCGCCTCCCCTATATATGCGTCTGGACCCTTTCAGGACACCGGCACATGGATTGCAATGCGGAGGGGTTGTTTTTTTGAAACACAGAATAAGTTTCAATATAGGGTGGGCTCGGGTCGCAGAGAGTGCGTTACAACAGCAAATCAACAGCAAAGCAATATTCGCTGTTGTAACACTGATCCTCCTCTCAGCCAATTAGGAAGCGGGTTTTGACACCGGTCACCCGATTGGCTGAAAGGACAGGCGATCCTATTGGACTCAGGAGCCGCAAGAGAGAGGACACAGGAGCCGCAACAGGCCGCCTGTAGGAGCCCGCAACCCACCCATAGGAGCCTGCAATCTGGCAACTGCCTGCTGCCATAGGAGCCGGCCCGTCTGCAACCGATGGGGTGAGTGCTGGGGTAGGGGGGTGCCGCCGACCGGCCAACCTGGAGGTTGTTGTTTTCTGCCCCCCCCCAGAAAAAAAACACCAGCAACCACTGGCTTGTAGACTCTAGAACTTTCACATAGACCAAATAATATACACTGATTTGGGTTATTTTTACTAAAGAAATGTAGCAGTATAAATTTTGGTAAAAATTTATGAAGAAAAATTACTTAAATTTTATAACAAAAAGAAAAAGACTGTCAAAATTTTCAGTCCTTTTTCATTTGTAGCGCAACAAATAAAAAACCCAGTGGTGATTGAATACTACCAAAAGAAAGATCTATATTTGTGTGAAAAAAATGCTAAAAATTTCATATGGGCACAGTGTCGCATGACTGGGTAATCCTCATTCAAAGTGCAACAGCACTGAAAATGAAAATTGGCCTGGGCAGGAAAGGGGTGAAAGTGCCCAGTATTGGGGTGGTTAAAAAAACAAACATATTCACCTTAATTGATAAGCTTATAAATATAATATAATATAATATTATACTGTGCTTTTTTAATTATTGAAAGTCATTATGTGCGATCATAATCATAAATGGTACTCACATGCTTTCAGTGAGTCGTCTGGACATGTGTGCAGGTGTGCAGGCTCCCCTTCTGCCATCTGCTTGTGTGCTAGACCAGCAAGTACACACATCTAAAGCAATGCTAAGTGTTGAAAGTGCGGCAGCATCTACTATGCACTCCTAACTATACAGTAGTTGGCGCTGTAGTAATATATTAACATCTGTGTATTTATATGCGCTTGTATATTCTTCACAGGAAGGACGTTTTTCTTTCTGCTCTCTCCTGTAATGCCGTTCTCACACATGTATGCTGTTCTCCTATGCAATTAAAGCTGAATTCTACATTTCTCGAGATCTCTAAACCTCATCTTATCACATAACCAACACATAACCAACACTGCGGACCTCCCTCTTTCTCTCTTTGACCCTATTATTATTAGATGGGATTCTGAACTAGAAGTACCTTAGAAAATTCCAGTTACATTTTTGGACTCATTCACACTGGCTTTGGTCTCTGAAGAGCATTCTGCATTCAGATAGCTCTTCAGAAAGCCTATAACAGGTGGTGAGCAGGCTTTGTGTCTCCTCCTCACCACCTGCTTTAAACCCTTGAACCCCAAACTAGTACGCTGCAACTGCAACCTCTTGTAGGGCAGCCCCATTCACTTGAATGGGTTGTGACAAGGGGTATAATTCCTGATGTGGCCAGCAAAGCAAACCATCAAGGCCAGAGCTCCTAACTGTCCCTGATTTCGAGGGACTGTCCCTGATTTGGAGCAATGTCCCTCTGTCCCTCATACCTCCTCATTTGCCCCTCATTTCGGTCTGATCTATATAGATGTATATAAAATGTATTTTTTTATCTTTTAAAAAGTGTTTTAAAGCCCTGAACCTTTCATCTGATTTCTAAATTGTTGAATTTGTAATTTCCAAAAGCCAATATAAAAGAATAGTAGTGGTAAAAAAAAAGCACTCGTGCGTTTAACCAATCTTGTTTTTTTGTACAAGTCTCCTTTAAGGGGGCGTGGCAAGAGGTGTGTCCAATGCCTGCACACTTTTGCTGATAGGTGTCCCTCATTCCCATCTCAGAATGTTGGGAGGTATGATCAAGGCCATGGCATGTGTACACTTCTGGCCACTGCCTCTGCAGCTTAAGGGGGTAGCTATGGGGGGTTACCAACCACTAGTGTGAACATGGGGGGGAAAATCTCAGATAACATTAAAAAGCCTGAAAGGGGTTGTAACCAATGCTAGTCTAAATCTAAAAAAAAAATTTGGGCTGGGCATACGCTTTTAAGTTGAATTCTCCTTCACTGTGGGGTTGCGCCTGCTCTGCAAGGGTTAACTGCTCATTTAGTTCTAAGGGGCATTGAAAAGCAGATTTACTCAACTAAATCTTCCGCACCAGAAAGCTCTGCCATACTGCTATACCAGTCCACACAGCATCTTCTCCCTCATACTCTGGAGGTTTAAGGTCCTCCTGATGTCATCACGACCAATACAGGGTCCATAGCTCTGCAATGGACGTGGAGACAAGGAGGCACAGTCCACCCTTGGAGCATGGGGGAACACCATCTACTGAGGGAGCGGAGAATCAGGTAGGTAAATTTGCTTTTATTATCGCCTAGACTAAACAAGCAGTTAACTAGCCCCACTGTAAGTGAGAATCTTCAGGTTTCTGGGATTTCAGCTTTACTCCAATATTTCATATTCCTGATATGTGTCTATAGTAACATGTACTTGTGTTAAAAAGTATTCTGTTCTCTTTGCATTGCTTTTCATTGTTGTAAGACACCCAGCACAGCTCTTCACTGTAAAGATCAGTGTACTTCTGTTTCTCTGCCATTTGCTGACACGCCCTATGCATTCTCCACCCCACCTCTCCAAGTCAGTATGCAGCTGGGAGATTATGTTATCACTTATAAAAAAATCAAATAAAAAAAAAGGTATTTCTCATTTTTTTTTTTGTTTAGCGTTGCATTTCTATTTTAAAGTGGGTTGTTTTATGCCTCGTACGCACGATCGGACTTTCTGACAAAAAAAAACATGGAATTTTGTTCGAAGGTTGTTGGCTCCAACTTGTCTTGCATACACACGGTCACACAAATGTTGGCCAACAATTACGAACGTAGTGACGTACTAGACGTACGGCGAGCCGAAAAAAAGGAAGTTCAATAGTCATGTGATATCTCCACTAAGAAAGCTAGTTTTACAATACCGAGCGCTTCTGGATCGTCCTTGATTCCGAACATGCGTGTTTGTACTTTGGACTTTTGTCCGTCGGACTTGTGTACACACGCTCGGAAAATCCGACAACAGACATTTGTCCGCGGAAAATTTGAGAACATGCTAGCCAACATTTGTTGGCAGAAAGTCAGACAACAATTGTCCGATGGAGAATACACACGGTCAGGCTTACCGCCAACAAGCTCACATCCAACATTTCCCGTCGGAAAATCCGATCGTGTGTACGCGGCATTACATGGAAAGGGTTCATATATTCTTAACCACTTGCCGAATGTATACAGTAAATATATGGTGGCAAAGTGGCTCCCCTGGGCAGGATCACGTACCTGTACATGATCCTGCACTTCCAGGTCTGGGGCCCGCACGCGCGCCACTGGTGACCCACTCCCGCTGTGACTGGACACAGCGGAAGCCAATGAGCAGGTCCGGCGGATGTGATGTCCACAGGGACCCGCGGATCATTCAGGAGACAGGCAGAACGGCGGTAAAAAAGGCAGACTACCGTTCTGTGAGAAGGGAAGGCTGTGATCCTGTGTTCCTACAAAGCAGGAACACGGATCTCTGCCTTCCCATAGCGCAAGCACCTCCCCCACGGTTAGCAAGCACTCCCTAGGCACACATTTAACCCATTTGATTGCCCCTGATGTTAACTCCTTCTCTGCCATTGTCATTAGTACAGTGACAGTGCATATTTGTAGCACTATATTGGTGTCACCGGTCCCCAAAAAGTGTCAGTTAGTGCCTGAATTGTCTGCCGCAATATCGCAGTCCCGCTATAATAAAAATTCCATAAATATATCCCATGGTTTGTAGATGCTAAAACTTTTGCACAAACCAAAATACGCTTATTGGGATTCTCCTTTACCAAAAATATGTAGCATATTTATTTATTTATTGGCCTAAATTGATGCAGAAATGTGATGTTTAAAATTTTTTATTGGATGTGTATTTTTTGGTTTATAGCTCAAAAAATAAAAACCGCAGAGGTGATCAAATACCACCAAAAGAAAGCACTATTTGTGGGAAGAAAAGGACATACATTTTATTTTTGTATAGCGTTGCATGCCTGAGCAATTGTCAGTTAAATTAATGCAGTGCCGTATCGCAAAAAATGGCCTGGTCATGAAGGGGGCTAAACTTTCCAGAGGGCACGTAGTTAAGCCATCAAAGTAGAGTAAGTAAACCATATATTTGTACACTAACATGATTTTTCTGTTTATATACAACCTGTAAAAAGTATTTTTTAGGCTGTCGTTACTGAACTTTTTATAAAACGCTACCTGGCCGTCTTCAGAATTTTCTGATTCGTTGACACAGAAGTCATATAAAGAGTAGCATTCCTGACATTGCTTCCAGCATATTTGTCCAGGTCGGACACACGTACACACAATCGGATTGTTCTAAAGGCCTAATGGTGACCTCCAGAGTCAGGGAGAGCTGACATTCTTCCTCGAAATGTGGGTTATTAGGCATGGTGGGTGTAATGCATGGGTGCCAGTCCCTTTGAATGCAAAAAAAAGATTTATTGTCTCTCAAACTGATGGAGAGAGGGTTAGGGCCAGGACACCCTTAGGCAGATGCAATAGCAATTGGCAGGCAAAAATAATAGGCAGACAGCTATGTAGGTGGATGGCCTTTAACCACTTCCATACTGGGCATTTTCACCCCCTTCTTGCCCAAGCCAATTTTCAGCTTTCAGCGCTGTCGCATTTTGAATAACAATTGCGCGGTCATACAACATTGTACCCAGATGAAATTTTTATCATTTTTTCCCCACTAATAGAGCTTTCTTTTGTTGGTATTTGATCACCTCTGCGGTTTTTATTTCTTGTGCTATAAACAAAACAAGAGTGACAAGTTTGAAAAAAACACAATATTTTTTACTTTTTGCTATAATAAATATCCAATTTTTTTTTTATTAAACAAATTTTTTCCTCAGTTTAGGCCGATACGTATTCTTCCACATATTTTTGGTAAAAAATATCGCAATAAGCGTATATTTATTGGTTTGCGCAGAAGTTATAGCGTCTACTGTGTGGCGGACACATCGGACAATTTTGACACATTTTTGGGACCATTCACATTTATACAGCGATCCGTGCTATAAAAATGCATTGATTACTGTATAAATGTGACTGGCAACGAAGGGGTTAACCTGGAGGGGGCGCTGTAGGGTTAATCGTGTTGCTAGGGAGTCATTCTAACTGTGGGGGGAGGGGATTCACAAGGGGAGGAGACCGATCGATGTTCCTCTGTACAAGGAACACACCATCGGTCTCCTCCCATCTGACAGGACGTGGATCTGTGTGTTTACACACACAGATCCACGGTCCTGCTCGGCTACTGGGCAATCGCCAGTGCCCAGCGGACATCACGGCCGCCGGGTATGCGCACCGGAACTAGAGCGATGTGGCGGACACGCGCCCACGCCGCCGGCACACGCGCGCCCCCTGAGCTGCCTGGAGGGCTGCGCCGTCATATGACGGCGGCCCAGAACAACAGCTGCACCGTCCCGCCGTCATATGACGGCGGGTGGGCAGCAAGTGGTTAAGCTGGATGCAGCAACTGTATTTGTAGAACTGCTGTCTCCTATGGCAACTGACCTTTCAACAGTCAATATAGATCTATACACATAACTCACAGTAACCCATTACAGATCTTCTCTCCCATCTCACAGTATCCCACTGTAGAACTTCACTCACTGAGCTCCCGGTCTCTCACTAAACTTTAAGATCCAAGTCGTCACTGGATCCCCTGAGCTCTTCCACAGCTAACCGGCTGTACATTCCTCAAGCTTCACCCCTGCTGTCCCTGGCTTGACACTCTGATGAAGCTTTCCCACTTCTTCATTGTCACCGGCTGGTGAAAAGGCTGCTCTGGTACTTCTTCAGACTTCCACACACTGGCCTCTGATAACAGGAGTGGTTGTCCCTTGGTCAGGAACTGCTTCCCCTTTACCTCTGGCCTTGATCCTCACTTGCCCCTGGCAACAGGAGTGGTCATCCCATATGGCAACTGTTTCTCCCTCACTGCTGGCAACAATTCTGTTCCCCATCCAGCGGAACCTCTGCAACTTGGATGGGCTTCCGGCCTGAAGCTCCAACCCTGCTCTGCTTCTCTCAAACCTGGATAGGCCTCAGACAGCCTAGCAGCCAGGTGCTCCTGGGATAGGCCTCAGGCTTCTGACCTAGCAACCCGGAGCTTTGTAAGACACGTCCACCCACACAGCCGTCAAGGTGGCACAGAACCGCAATCACCCACTGGCCTCTCCCAGTAGGCCAAAGAAACCCCTGCCAATTGGCTGAGACAACCCATCCACTCCTAATCTGAATTCACTATGCCCTTGTCAGTCTAATGCCACAGGCAACTATGCCACCTAGTAACAGATTAGAGAGGTGCATCACATCCAGAGTTAGAAAAAAGTCAGTGGATCCCCCTAACAATTAGCCAGGCTAGTTACCACCTAGCAAACTAAATTTGTTAGCAACCCTGCCTACAACCAGGGTGCTACATCAATAATATTAAAATATCTGAATGTTTATATCCAGGCCACAGGTTTAACTTGAATTGAAAATATTGAAGCAGTATTAAACCCTCAGTGTCTTATTGTTTAACACATTGAGCATAATAAACATTCCCCAGTAAACTATTTATAAAAATGTTTACCCCAGAACTTGTAGCTCCTGCTCTCCCAGTGCTGCTTCCCTGATCTTCTTGTTCTCATAGGAAAGAGCTGACAGTGGGAAGAACAGTTTCCAGCCAGTCCCTTAGCAATGAAATAGGAGGGGAAGGAGGAGGGAGGAGCAGGGGAGCACCTTGCCATCCTATGCTATGGGGCTGTGTGTTTCTATTGATGCACACAAAGAAGAGAGACACAACTCTAGTCCCTGCATGCAAGGGCTCCATAGAATACTGCAAGAGAAAAGAGCCACCCTGAAACAGGAAACCCGGAACAGTGATCATGGCACCAGCCTAAATCGGAACATAAGCAAAAATTATGCCCTGTACACACGATCTGACTTTCCGACAACAAAATCGTGGATTTTTGTTCGAAGGATGTTGGCTCCAACTTGTCTTGCATACACACGATCACACAAATGTTGGCCAACAATTATGAACGTGGGAACGTACAAGACGTACGACGAGTCGATAAAAAGGAAGTTCAATAGCCAGTGCGGCTCCTTCTGCTCGTTCCGAGCATGCGTGAACTTTTGTGCGACAGACTTGTGTACACACGATCGGAAATTCCGACAACAAAGTTTTGTTGGCGGAAAATTTGAGAACCTGCTATCAAACATTTGTTGGCGGAAAGTCCGACAGCAAATGTTCGATGGAGCGTACACACGGTCGGACTTTCAGCCAACAAGCTCACATCCAAAATTTGTTGTCGGAAAATCCAATTGTGTGTACGGAGCATTAGGAGATAAAGAAGTGATTAAATCAATTGCTGAGAGTGATTTAAAGCCAAGCATTTAATATCACTTTAAAGCTGAACTCAAGTAGCTAAAAAAACATCAATTAATGCAATTTAAATTTACTCATTTAAAAAAAATAATAAAACACAATCATTAAATCTAATTGTATGGAATCTTTAAAAAACATTTAAAAGATCATTTAAAAAATCTTTAAATTAAATCTGTAATGAGAAAAATAGTCATTTTATTAAATTCTGCATCTGAAAAGTGTATTGCTCTCCTGGCTGCAATACGTTCTAAGTAGCTGACCCCAAAAAAGTGTGCAGCGAGCAAAGTCAGTGTGAGGTCATAACTCCAGATCTGCATACTTGTTTCTGGTTGGTGACTCAGAAAGCACTAAAGACAATTAGGTCAGTATAACAACCACACAACCCTTTGTTAGGAAAGACAGTGTTCAAATCTAGTTTGAAACTAATAATGATATTTGCCAGCACAATACAGACAAGGTTAATTATGGGAAACACAGCCCTCCAGCCCTGAAAAACAAAGTAGGAATTTTCAGTGCTGGAGTTAACAGAAAAAGAGCTTTTAAAATGCTTAGAAGTTTATTTCGATGTTTCAATAAGGCACAAGCTTGTCTTCTTCATGATGTGCCTCATCAAAACACCAAAACAAACTTTATAAGGGACTGTTCACCTTTCAAGCCCCCGTGATGCTTTTTCTTATGGATTATACAAATCTAATGCTTTGCTGAGCACCAGGCCCATTCTTTTCTTGGATATGTGTGCAGTAGCACCCTCCGGATTATACAAATGTAAAGTAGGTGTTATCCCAATTTAGGTGCAAAAGTGGAAATATACTTTAACCACTTGACCTCCGGAATATTTACCCCCCTTCATGACCAGGCCATTTTTTTGCGATACGGCACTGCGTTACTTTACCTACTTGCCGACCGTATACAGTAAATGTATGCTGACAAGGCTTCCCTGAGTGGGGTCCCATATCTGTACGTGATCCTGCACTTCCAGGTCTGTGGCGCACGTGCGACCTGCTCCTGCTGTGATCAGACACAGCGGGAGCCAATCAGCGGGTCCGGCGAACGTGATGTCTGCCAGGACCCGCCGATCATTCGGGACACAGGCAGAACGGCGGTCTACCTATTTAAACAAGGCAAATCGCCGTTCTGTGAAAAGGGGAGGTTGTGATCCTGTGTTCCTACAAAGCAGGGACACGGATCTCTGCTTTCTCATAGCACAATCACCTCCCCCACAGTTAGCATGCACTCCCTAGGCACACATTTAATGCTTTGAGCGCCCTTGATGTTAACCCCTTCCCAGCCAGTGTCCTTAGTACAGTAAGTATTTTTAGCAATGCTCACTGTATTGGTGTCACTGGTTCCCAAAAAGTGTCAGTTAGGTGTCAATGTGTCCGCCGCAATGTCTCAGTCCCGCTATAATTCGCTGATCGCCACTATTACTAGTGAAAAAAAAAGAGAAAAAGAAAAATCCCATAAATATATCCCATAGTTTGTAGACGCTAGAATTTTTGTGCAAACCAATCAATATACGCTTTTTTTTTTATACCAAAAATATGTAGCAGAATACAAATTAAATATATGTATAAACCTTGTGAGCTGCCAAAACTAAAAACTCAAAAAACAAAAAAATCCAAAACCCCCCCCCCCAAAAAAAAAAAAAAATACTATGAAATGTGACAATGTAAACATATATACCCAATGTGCGGCGCTAAGAATTATGCCATATATTAAAACTCTAAAAGTGTAATAAAAAATAAATAAACGGATAATAGGATAATTAAGTAAAATATTGCCAATTATAGTCCAGTTGCTGCTCATTACGGCGAAGACACCATTTGTTTCACCTTTTTTCTTTGATAGGTTTATAGACTTTTTTTAGCTTATCAATATTGAGGACTGTATATACACACTGAGCACTTTTTCCATCTGATAATGAGCACCTGTACTATAATTGGGGAAATTTTACTTAATTATCCTATTATCTGTTTATTTATTTTATGTTACCACTTTTAGAGTTTAAGTATATTGCATAATTCTTAGCGCCGCACATTGGGTATATAAGGATACAAATTGATGAAGAAATTTCAACTTTTACAGTTTTTTATTGGATATGTAATATAGCAAAAAGGAAAAAAATCTAGATTTTTTTTTTTTCAAAATTGTCCGTCTTTTTTTGTTTATAGCGCAAAAAATAAAAACCGCAGAGGTGAT
This sequence comes from Lithobates clamitans, assembly GCA_037952925.1. Lineage (NCBI taxonomy): Eukaryota > Metazoa > Chordata > Amphibia > Anura > Ranidae > Lithobates > Lithobates clamitans. The sequence goes on from JBBGZY010000303.1 coordinate 960,770, forward strand.
CAAATTACACCAAAAAAAGCTCTATTTGTGTGGAAAAAAAGGATATACATTTTGTTTTCGGGTACAGCGTTGCACAACCGCGCAATTGTCAGTTAAAGTAACGCAGTGTCGTATTGCAAAAACTGGCCTAGTCATAAAGTGGTAAACCTTTCCGGAGCTGAAGTGGTTAATGCAATTGAAACCCCCCCCCCTCCCCATGATATTGCTGAACTGAAGCTGGCCATACATTTTTCTTATTCAATTTCCTTTAGATTTACCTACCTATGTAGTGCAAGGGCTTACCTGATTGAATACACATTGAAAGTTTTAAGGCTTGACCTCATATTATATGGTGTTGGTAAATCTAAAGGAGAATTGTACAAGAAAACCAATAAAACCTATTTGTTATCCTACCTCGTCCATTAGTATTGGGTGTATTTTATTTTCTATATGTCTAATCTATACAGTCATGGCCGAAATTGTTGGCACCCCAGAGATTTTTCCAGAAAATCAAGTATTTCTCACAGATAAGTATGGCAGTAACACATGTTTTGCTATACAAATGTTTACCGTATATACTCGAGTATAAGTCGAATTTTTCAGCACATTTTTTTGTGCTGAAAGTGCCCCCCTCGACTTATACTCGAGTCAAGCACTTTTCTGCAGCAAAAAATTTCATTTTCCGAACCGACTTTGGGGCCCCATATCTCAGGGCCACTTAGTGCTAGGAACCCCAAATTTGGTATGCAAACACAGTGGAACTGGTACCACAACATATCCAAAGATGAAGTTCCTAGCACTAAGTGGCCCCGAGATACGGGGCCCCAAAATCGGTTCGGAAAATGTCATTCTCTGCTGAAGAAAAGTGCTTGACATTTTCTGAACCGATTTTGGGGCCCCATATCTCAGGGCCACTTGGTGCTAGAAACCCCAGCTTTGGAAATTTTATGGTGCTAGTTCCACTGGGTTTGCACACCAAATTTGGGGTTCCTAGTACTAAGTGGCCCCAAGATACAGGGCCCCAAATTTGGTCAACTGTGTCCATCTGCAGCAATGTCATTTCAGGACCCTTTGGGTTCAGAGACCCCAAATTTTGGCTGCAGCTAGGGGGCATCTAGGAACCCTTAACTACCGAGTTTGAAGTTCAGGGGACCTATGGCTGCAAATGGGCACAGTGAGGCATGCAAATGGGCACAGTGATGCTGCAAATGGGCATTGTTGACCCTCTTTTCCACTTACAGTAGCTGTGCATTTCTCACCCTCGTCTTATACTCGGGTCAATAAGTTTTTCCCATTTTTTTTGTAGTAAATTAGGGCCTCGACTTATACTCGGAACGACTTATACTCGAGTATATACGGTATTCCCTTTGTGTGTATTGGAACAAAACAAAAAAAGGGAGGAAAAAAAGCAAATTGGACATAATGTCACACAAAATTGCAAAAATGGGCTGGTCAAAATTCATGGCACCCTTTCAAAATTGTGGATAAATAAGATTGTTTCAATCATGTGATGCTCCTTTAAAGTCACCTGGGATAAGTAACAGGTGTGGGCAATATAAAAATCACACCTGAAAGCACATAAAAAGGAGAGAAGTTCACTTAGCCTTTGCATTGCGTATCTGTGTGTGCCACACTAAGCATGGACAACAGAAAGAGGAGAAGAGAACTGTCTGAGGACTTGAGAACCAAAATTGTGAGAAAATATCAACAATCTCAAGGTTACAAGTCCATCTCTAGAGATCTAGATTTGCCTTTGTCCACAGTGCGCAACAATATTCAGAAGTTTGCAACCCATGGCACTGTAGCTAATCTCTTTGGGCGTGGACGGAAAAGAAAAATTGATGAAAGGTTGCAACGCAGGATAGTCCGGATGGTGGATAAGCAACCCCAAACAAGTTCCAAAGAAATGCAAGCTGTCCTGCAGGCTCAGGGAGCACCAGTGTCAGCGCAAACTATCCGTCGACATTTAAATGAAATGAAATGCTATGGCAGGAGACCCAGGAGGACCCCACTACTGACACAAAGACATAAAAAAGTAAGACTACAGTTTGCGAAAATGTACTTGGGTAAGCCAAAATCCTTCTGGGAAAACGTCTTGTGGACAGATGAGACCAAGATAGAGCTTTTTGGTAAAGCACATCATTCTACTGTTTACCGAAAACGGAATGAGGCCTACGAAGAAAAGAACACAGTACCTACAGTGAAATATGGTGGAGGTTCCATGATGTTTTGGGGTTGTTTTGCTGCCTTTGGCACTGGGTGCCTTGAATGTGTGCAAGGCATCATGAAATCTGAGGATTACCAAAGGATTTTGGGTCGCACTGTAGAGCCCAGTGTCAGAAAGCTGGGTTTGCGTCCGAGATCTTGGGTCTTCCAGCAGGACAATGACCCCAAACATACATCAAAAAGCACCCAGAAATGGATGGCAACAAAGCGCTGGAGAGTTCTAAAGTGGCCAACAATGAGTCCAGATCTAAATCCCATTGAACGCCTGTGGAGAGATCTTAAAATTGCTGTTGGGAAAAGGCGCCCTTCCAATAAGAGAAACCTGGAGCAGTTTGCAAAGGAAGAGTGGTCCAAAATTCCGGGTGAGAGGTGTAAGGCCGTACACACGACTGGACTTTCCAGCAGAAGAGGTCTGACGGAATCATTTCATCGGATATTCCGATCGTGTATGGGCTTCATCGGACTTTTTTCTTTGGAAAATTCTGACGGACCTAGAAATAGAACATGTTTTAAATCTTTCCGAAGGAATCAATTCCTATCGGGAAAACCATTCGTCTGTATGCTATTCCGACGGGCCAAAAACGACGCAAGGGCAGCTTTTGGCTACTGGCTTTTTAACTTCCTTTTTCTAGTCCCGTCGTACATGTTGTACGTCACCGCGCTGTAAACGATCCGACTATGGTGTGATCGTGTGTACGCAAGTCCGTTTCAGCGGAACTCCGTCAGAAAAACCGTCAGAGTTCATTCTGACGGAAAAAACGATCGTGTGTACGTGGCATAAGAAGCTTATTGATGATTATAGGAAGCGACTGATTTCAGTTATTTTTTCCAAAGGGTGTGCAACCAAATATTAAGTTAAGGGTGCCAAGAATTTTGACCAGCCCATTTTTGGAGTTTTGTGTGACATTATGTCCAATTTGCTTTTTTTCCTCCTTTTTTTGTTTTGTTCCAATACACACAAAGGGAATAAACATGTGTATAGCAAAACATGTGTTACTGCATCACTTTTCTGTGAGAAATACTTGATTTTCTGGAAAAATTTCTGGGGTGCCAACAACTTCGGCCATGACTGTACTTTATGCATCTCGCAAGCCTAATGTTTTGTGCTTTTTCACATTCCATTATTTGTTTTATAATGTTCTCGTTATTCACAGATTCTTCCCCTCTTCATAGCGAAGAACCACCGTGTTATTTTTTGTCCTGTCATCGCTGTGTTTATTGGATTGTGACCATATGAGACAATGATGTCGGAACACTTTTAAAGTCGATCTCTGATCAATCAGCGGCATCCAGCTTGCGGAGAATCAGATAGTGTCAACACGATGAACATCACACGGTGGAAAGAGGACATCTCAGTATGTCTTCTTCATTAAATTTGCCGTTCGTAGCCATCGGCAGCCTGCCATCTTTCTCCCTTCAGCACCTCAGCAGGACTCAGTGACACCGCGCTCTGTAGATGGTGCCGTGTCATGCTCTGCTGCTGGATACCATGAAAGGAATCCCAGGCTCTGAAGTTTTCCTTTTTTAAATCTAATTTTGTACTTTTGTTTTGTTTTGCTCCATATTGACATTGCTTAGAAAAAAGTGAGACATACAGTGTATATCAGGCAAGTTCAGTCTAAAGGAACACCTTTTATCCTCGGAAACTCTAGGTGATCCAAAGGAAGTTAAAAAACATCCTTATAAAGTATGGTCCACTATGTTTTAAAGGTGACCATTCGTGGGAGATACACTATACTGCCAAAAGTATTGGGACACCTGCCTTTACACGCACATGAACTTTACTGGTGCCCCAGTCTTATGCTACTTACACACGATCGGATTTTCCAACGGAAAATGTTGGATGTGAGCTTGTTGGCGGTAAGTCCGATCATGTGTACTCTCCATCGGACATTTGTTGTTGGACTTTCCGCCAACAAATGTTGGCTAGCGTGTTCTTAAATGTTCTGCCAACAAATGTCTGTTGTCGGACTTTCCGATTGTGTGTACACAAGTCCGTTGGACAAAAGTCCAAAGTAGAAACACGCATGATCGGAATCAAGGACGAGCCCGAAGCGGTCGGTCTTGTAAAACTAGCGTTCGTAATGGAGATATCACATCGACTCGCCGTACGTCTCGTACGTCACTACGTTCGTAATTGTTGGCCAACATTTGTGTGACCGTGTGTATGCAAGACAACTTGGAGCCAACATCCTTCGAACAAAATTCCACAGTTTTGTTGTCAGAAAGTCCGGTCGCGTGTACGAGGTATTAGTCTGTAGGGTTCACTATTGAGTTGGCCCACTCTTTGCAGCTATAACAGCTTCAACTCTTCTGGGAAGGCTGTCCACAAGGTTTAGGAGTGTGCCTATGGGAATGTTTGACCATTCTCCCAGAAGCGCATTTGTGAGGTCAGACACTGATGTTGGGGCGAGAAGGCCTGTCTCGCAGTCTCCACTCTAATTCATCCCAAAGGTGTTCTATCGGGTTGAGGTCAGGACTCAGGACAGGACAGCAAAGTTCCTCCAAAAAAAGTTCCTGTTTTTTTTTAGAAGAAAAAATGACTTGGCAACCACTATAAAGTGAACAGTGCTCCACTTTTTTTAATTTTTAAATGGACAATTTATAAATTAAGAGAAGGTGATCATCCTTGCCTTACTTTCTTTGGACGTTCAGCCCAAGTCTATTCATGCTGTGCCATACAGCTCTACACTGCACTAGTTGCTGTTCCCTGTTGTTGGTGTTGGTTATCGTCTGGCTCGGGAGCTGCGATGTGTACAAGGGAGATTCTAATACCTCCTGCTGTCCCCCCTGCCCTGTTTGGACGGGTGGGGCCACCTACACATCGGTGCCATGTGACCACGCCTACCGTACGACTTCCGCAGTTGCGGCGTCAGCTTGCTATTGCATAGAATGTCAGCATGTGCAACTTGGGGGCGTCTGCGCAGGTGCATCCCCATTTGACGGAGAGCGTAATCCATGTTTGCTTGCCTTGTCACACACACATGGCGTTGGAGGCAGAGCTCACTGGGCCCTCTGGGGATATAAATTGAGGGCTAGTCATGGCTGGGATCTGTTTGTCATTTCCTGTTTCCTGTTTAACTCACATAAAGCAGTTTACTTCATTCAAGGTGAGTCCACACTCCTAGATGGATGTTAATCATCCATTCACTCCCTTCACATTTGAGCACTTAACTTTAGCATGGTCTGCCATATACATTGTCTCATACATCATTATATTCACTCTCATGGTTCATTCATGTGCACACCATTACACATTCATCTCATTTATTTCACTGTCTCCAAGTTTCCAAGTCCATCTAGCTTTGAACAACATTGGTTCATATGTGTTTATATACAGTATATTTGTAGCGTTGGTAGATTTGCGATCTACAGTACCATATGCTAGGTAAATGTAGTAACTTGTTCGTAAGGAAGGTTAGGTTTGTCTCTGTTCCAGCTTGGCTGACGTTGTGTGTGTTTCCATACTGACCGGTGAGTGTCGCTGTTATCACTGGTCAGTGTTGGAAAGGCAACGTGTTGAAGCGTATGGATGCTGTTCTGTCCCGGAGACAACTCGGTGGAGGTGGTCCTCCGAGTTGCATTCTGGGCGAGGGTATTTATGGGCCAGATGCCATATTGTGGGGTTCATTTTACAGCCACCTGCTGGCCCTCCTGGCCGACAGGTATGCGTTAGAGAGAAATTTCATGGTCCTCCATTCTGGAGGCCAATGTTGCTGCGGCGCATGGGTGGGCCCAGAAGCTTGTCTGGGGCCCTCCACAGCAGCCAAGGAATGGTCCTGAGCTGTCTATCCAGAGTGAAGAAGCTGGACAACCGAGGAGATCCCAGGGGAGGACCCGTCATGGAAGGATCACGCAGCGTGCTGGTCTGGAGAGGGGCCTGGTGACTCGGTTGGAGGACATATCCTAAAGTAACTATACAGCATAGAGTTCCCGGGTTGGCTTAAAGGTTCAAGCACTGTGACTGACGTTCATCGCATAAAGACCAATACATCCTGTGGCAGAGGATAGTACAGGTTTATCCCAAACAAGTCTGTGGCAGAGACTTTTGTTCGTGCTACGTACTGGCTGCTAGGCAAGTGAGAGAGTGTTTCTAAAGAAAAAATTCGCGCTAGGTGTACAAACAATAACTTAGTGAATATCACCCGTGAAGGAAAATCCTGCAGCTATGCACTATACCTTGATAAGGGCACTACTAAATAGATATAACAAAAAGCACAGCGCTGGATATAAATGCAAAAATACAACAAAAATTGATATTACTATTAAAGCACCAACAACTTTCATATGTGGTAAAAGAAAAAAATAAAAATGAACAATAACATGAATGCTTCACTATAGTGATATATATGCGTGAACAATAACATGGATGCTTCACTATAGTGATATATATGCGTGACTATTCCCAGTTTTTTATCCACACATTTAGGAAAAGTCCAAAGATGCAAAAATTATGTCAAAACAAATGTCCAAAAAAGCAATTAAATGTGACTTTCTATGAATAATAAATCCGTGACTGTCACCGTGTTGAAATCCCGTCACCTGGTATAGATTGAAGGCTTACCAGATAGCCTCTGATCAGAGGCATAGAGCTAACAGCTTGGGGTTTGCCCTCCACAGCGGCTGGAACTTTAGCTGGGATGATGGATGTAGATCCACAAATGATCGCCACAGGCTTCCATACAGCGGTACAATCGCGGTACAATCGCTGTATCAGGTGCCCCTGATGATGTCATTTCTGACGAAACGGCCGTAGGATTGACACGCTCGTACCGACGGCGCATGTGAGGAGTTTCGTTTTAAAGCTGTATTGGTTCCTTGCAAGGAAAAGTGTTTTTATGGATGCTAGTGAGGCGACTTTTAATAAACAAGAGATAAAACGTTCTACACCATTGGAGTTTTCTCTTTTCTTTTAAACACTTCCATATCGGTGAGAGCTCTCTTCCCTGATTGTACCGCTGTCTGGAAGCCTGTGGCGATCGTTTGTGGATCTACATCCATCATCCCAGCTAAAGTTCCAGCCGCTGTGGAGGGCAAACCCCAAGCTGTTAGCTCTATGCCTCTGATCAGAGGCTATCTGGTAAGCCTTCAATCTATACCAGGTGACGGGATTTCAACACGATGACAGTCACGGATTTATTATTCATAGAAAGTCACATTTAATTGCTTTTTTGGACATTTGTTTTGACATAATTTTTGCATCTTTGGACTTTTCCTAAATGTGTGGATAAAAAACTGGGAATAGTCACGCATATATATCACTATAGTGAAGCATCCATGTTATTGTTCACGCATATATATCACTATAGTGAAGCATTCATGTTATTGTTCATTTTTATTTTTTTATTTTACCACATATGAAAGTTGTTGGTGCTTTAATAGTAATATCAATTTTTGTTGTATTTTTGCATTTATATCTAGGCAAGTGAGAGAGGCCTATACAGGCGGGCAAAGAGTGTGTCCCACGAGGGGAGCGCATTCTATTGTAATATCCAAATTATACCAGGACATTTGTCAAGAATCTTACAAGATATTTGAGTTTCTTCTGCAGTTTCCCTTCTGCCTCTTTCCTGCTACTTCCTTAGTAAATTGTTTAATAAAGCATTGAAAACGTACTCAAGTGTTGGTGCGTGTATCGTCCAGAGGTAAACTCAACAGGACCCTAGACCTGGTGGCGGTAAAACAGAGGGAAGGAGAGTGAAGGTAACAAGCCCGCTTAATCCAGCAGCTCCATCGAGAGTTATTGCTACATATATACATATTTTTTTCATTACATTGTATACTCCATGGTTACTCTGTTGGTATAGTACTAACTGATATACATATATTTTTATCTCAGATGACATATACAATGGACTTGGATACATGTTATACGGGACACACATTTTATCACATTGTTTTTGTTCTATTTTGTTTCTATATATTTTTTTTCTCTCCATTGTCCCCTAGATTCCTAGCTCATACCATTATTGAACCAGTTTGGTTCATGCATATACATACTCTTATCATATACGACTTTACTTCTATGCTGGTATGGCAACACCTATTGATACATATGCATTTATGTTTTAGTCAACATTATTAATGCATACTGGGAGATCTTTGGTGACACATTCCCCCATCCCGGCCATGTCTGCCTCTCGTTTGTGCTCTGTTGGGTTGGTTTTTCCTCTGCCTCCTCAGCTCCCGAGCCGGACACTCATTACTGCCGCCTCTGGGTATCAAGCATTGGTAGTCTGATCCAGCCTCTGGTGAGTATAGGGCAAAGCATTTTTGGACCATCTTGATTAATTGTCATGATACCATGTCTGTGTTGATACTTAATTGGTTCATTATACCCCCTACAGATGTACTACACACGCATCTACCCCTGATGAAGCAAGCATGGTCTTGCGAAATGCGTTGGGATACTTTTTATGCATGTGTACTCTGCAATTTACATTTTATACCTTGATACGTGTAATGACATTTTCTACTGTATGTATCCTTTCAGTGGCTTGGCTATGATTCATGTTTATGTTTGCATGACTATTTTAATAAATTTTGAGACTGCATTTACTCAATTGTCAATTGTTGGCTAAACGCATTTACCTCATTTAAAGTCCCGAGGCGATTTCCTGTTTTGTGTTGCATATATTGGGATGAAGGTGGTTTGCGGGTGACACCAGACCTTTTCCTTCCTTTTCTTTCACAATTGGATGTGGGTGCACAAACTATAAGATGCTACTGAGAACAATCTGATAACCCTCTTAAACCATAGGCAGAACGTATTTGCCTAGGGTGTAATTCTACTTTTTATGGTACAATCATTTTATTAGAGGTTTTCATAACCATACAAAGGTTTCAGCGTCAAAGGTTTCAGCGAATGTGAATGTGTGCAACCTAAGCAAAAAAGGAAAAAAAAGAAAAAAAAGATAAGTAGAGTAAACTGTTTAGAGGAGAACGATTCTTACATAACTGGATCCCCTCCCCCTCCTTTTTCACCTCTACCCTTCTTTCAACCCAGAGGGATCCAAGCTAGTCACATATTAAATTTAATTTAAAATGGTCATATCAGAGCCCAAGTAGGTGACCATCAAAGTCTGCAGGTAGAAATCCATGGTTCCCAAATCTGTTGTAATCTAGGCATGTGCCTCCAAGGGTTAAATGTTTTTTTCTTTCTGTGTTCCTGTCTTGATGTTGCACTGCACTTGATGGTGTCCTTGGGTTGACCTGCTGAGCTGGGGGTAACTAAACAGAAAGGGCTAACATTTTTTCTCACATTTTTTTACAAGGTTACTGCCTTCTGCAGGTCTTACCATATAGATAGGATTTACCCAATACCCTGTGGTCACTTTCTGTGGAAATACTGCCAGAGTGTAGCTGTTGCTCTGTTGCAGTAGATCACCCCCTTTGGGGGGAGGGGGTGATGGGAGCCCAGTTGGGGTTCTCCAGTGGAGTCTGGAGCTTAGAGACCCTCATGGACTTAAGCTGCCACTTATAAAAGTCAATGCTTTTATGGATTGTTACTAAATAATGGACTCTAAGGGACTATTGCTATTACTTGTAGATTTACTTCCTAAATTGACTCTTGCCCTAAAAGTATTGTCGTATGGACTTTGTCAGTTGCCAAAGGTACAGTCACTTTTTGGGGCACTAGGAGTCCAGCATGTAGGATGCTTTCTAGTGTAGGCTATATTGTGGTTGCTGGAGACAACTGTATTTGTGTCATTTGCTTAGGCAACCAACCAGCTAGGGAACAGATGACAGACATGTGTAATGGCTACTCTGGTAGTAAAGGGGTAGCAATCAGTTCCACACATACTGGGATTGTCCTTGCAGAACAGAGTGTCTAGATACTTAGCCAGGAGTCACAGGAAAGAGTGAGATGCATGTACTATCTTGGGAAAGAGAACAAGCATGTAGTTATAGTAAAATTAATTTCCCTGCATCCAGTAGCAACAGTCGGACATGTCACTGGGAGTGAGGTGACAGGGATTGCTGTGTTGGTGGAGACCCATACAGGCTTTGCGGTACCAGTCCCTACATGCTGCATACCTGGGAGGTGAGTTTTGTAACAAGTAGCTGTGTTCAGAGTGTTAACTGTAAAGGTGTAAGTTGCTGCCCGCTTCTAAGTCTGGAGTTGTGCCCTAATGTTGATTCCACATGACTGCCATCTCCTGCTAAGTCTTTAGGCATTGGCGAGTGCAGTTTCTTAGTCTCCCCACTCCAAGCCTCGCCCACACCCTGATGTTTTGCTGTCAGTTATAGAGTCCAGTGTAGCCTATTTTTGACTTTGGGACCACATGCAGGGTCCCAGATAACCATACCTTGCCAATTGTTTGTTTTGTAGCAGCCAGAACATAAATCATAAGTACAATATAGTGCTTTCAAATACTATCAGGCTTTAAATGAAGGATTACTATGCTCAGGTTCATAAGAACCATTCACACAAATCTGTGATTGCTATTCCTGAACTGTGGTGTGGTCCAAATTGGCACTTTCATCAGGCATGGTATCAGCCCACAGGGCTTGTATTAAGTCCATAATGTCCATGCAAGTATATTTTGAAAGGCAACCCAGTGATAAGCAAGAAGCAGCTCTGGAACAACTGAGGAGAAAGATTGGCACTAATCTAAGTGCAGTAAGTAGGATGATTTAATGCAAGTGTGGATACAGGTACTCACAAGGGTAAAATATCAGAAGGTATTGAGCATAAAGTGCAAGGAGCGTCTATGAAGCTGGTCCATCCATGTAAACATGTTACCCATGGGCAAAAAGAATTTAAGGTCAAAGGTAAGGTCAGATCCCAAGTTTTTTCAAATTTTCCACAGAAGTTGTGGTCTATTGCCTTATTTGTCCCTGTGGTCTACATTATGTTGGGAAAACCATCCGTACGTTGAGGAAAAGATTTGGAGAACACCGTCGTTTTGAAGAGGGAGAAGATAAAAATAGTGTTCCCTGACATTTTTTAAAACATCATGAAAAGTTCTCTGCAGGCCTCAGGATGTGTGTTATAGAGTCCGTTCTCAGCACATTCCCAATGACGGACTGTTTCAAATGTCTGTCAGAGAGAAACATTTTGGATTTACACCTTGGATTCTCTCACGCCTGGAGGCCTGAATAAGGAAATAGAGGTCAACAGTTTGATCTGATCAAATATCAGGTCAAGTCCTCCACTGCTCTTTGCTTGGTCCTTTTTTTTATATATATTTTATATATTTTTTCTTTCCATTCCACTCCTTTTTTCATTCCCCCTCCCCCGATTTGGTATTTTCGTCCCTCTCTCCCCTTTTTCCCCATTTTGGTATGGGTATGTATATACACATGTACAGTATCTCACAAAAGTGAGTACACTCCTCACATTTTTGCAAATATTTTATTATATCTTCTCATGTGACAACACTAAAGAAATGACACTTTGCTACAATGTAAAGTAGTGAGTGTACAGCTTGTATAACAGTGTAAATTTGCTGCCCCCTCAAAATAACTCAATACACAGCCATTAATGTCTAAACCTCTGGCAAAAAAAGTGAGTACACCCCTCTTGGGCCTGGAGTTCACCAGAGCTTCATAGGTTGCCACTTAAGTCCTCTTCCACTCCTCCAAGACGGCATCACGGAGCTGGTGGATGTTAGAGACCTTGCACTCCTATACCTTCTGTTTGAGGATGCCCCACAGATGCTCAATAGGGTTTAGATCTGGAGACATGCTTGGCCAGTCCATAACCTATACCCTCAGCTTCTTTAGCAAGGCAGTGGTCGTCTTGGAGGTGTGTTTGGGGTCGTTATGTTGGAATACTGCCCTGCGGCTCAGTCTCCGAATGGAGGGGATCATGCTCTGCCTCGGTATGTCACAGTACATGTTGGCATTCATGGTTCCCAAAATGAACTGTAGCTCCCCAGTGCCGGCAGCACTCATGCAGCCCCAGACCATGACACTCACACCACCATGCTTCACTGTAGGCAAGACACACTTGTCTTTGTACTCTTCACCTGGTTGCCACCACACATGATTGACACCATCTGAACCAAATAAGTTTATCTTTGTATCATCAGACCACAGGAAATGGTTTCAGTAATCCATGTGCTTAGTCTGCTTGTCTTCAGCAAACTGTTTGCGGGCTTTCTTGTGCATCATCTTTAGAAGATGCTTTCTTCTGGGGCGTCAGCCATGCAGACCAATTTTATGCAGTGTGCAGCGTATGGTCTGAGCACTGACAGGCTGACCCCCCACCCCTTCAACCTCTGCAGCAATGCTGGCAGCACTCATACGTCTATTTCCCAAAGACAACCTCTGCATATGACGCTGAGCACATGCACTCAATTTCTTTGGTCGACCATGGCGAGGCCTGTTCTGAGTGGAACCTGTCCTGTTAAACCGCTGTATGGTTTTGGCCACCGTGCAGTTTCAGGGTCTTGGCAATCTTTTTATAGCCTAGGCCATCTTTATGTAGAGCAACAATTCTTTTTTTCAGATCCTCAGAGAGTTCTTTGCCATGAGGTGCCATGTTGAACTTCCAGTGACCAGTATGAGAGAGTGAGAGCGATAACACAAAATTTAACACAGCTGCTCCCAATACACACCTGAGACCTTGTAACACTAACAAGTCACATGACACCGGGAGGGAAAATGGCTAATTGGGCTCAATTTGGACATTTTCACTTAGGGGTGTACTCACTTTTGTTGCCAGCGGTTTAGACATTAATAGCTGTGTGTTGAGTTATTTTGAGGGGACAGCAAATTTACACTGTTAGACAAGCTGTACACTCACTACTTTACATTGTAGCAAAGTTTCATTTCTTCAGTGTTGTCACATGAAAAGATATAATAAATATGTATATAAATATATAGGGAGATAGGGTGAACCTAAATTTTAGTACACTGTAAAGGAAAGATATCAGCCCCGGTGAATGTGTTTCATCTTTGGGTATATTTTTACTTCTTTTTATATAGCACCATATAGACAATTTTTATATAGACAATTTTATATAGCACCATAGTTCTAAGCAGTAAGAAGCACAATAAAATGTTGAAAGATCGAGAGAGCCCTTTAAAGAATTCATGTATCTAAAATGTGCCAAAACTTTTTGCTGACAGAAAACGCTTTGTACTTTCTACCTGACATCCCGGCTCAGCGATTGCGCTAAAATGTACTCAAGTTTTGCAAGTTTTCTGAGTAAGATGATTTTACAGATGTACTTTTTACATCAGAGCCTGGAAGTGATTCAGAATCTACTCGTACCTAGTCACATGTCTCTGCCTGGGCTCAACAAAAAAAATCAAAAATTTGAGACAGCTAAATATTGATTCTGCTGGGAGAAGATGTTGTAGGAGCTCCTGACATGAACAGCTGTTGTCTGTTGTAGGTGTTATATAAAAGACAATCTCCAACGAAATAAAAAAAAAATAAAAAATAAAAAAAATAAAAATATATATATATATATATATATATATATTTTTTTTTTTTTAAGTTTTGGATTCCATAAGGAAAGATGTCAGGATTTAGTTACTACCCGTGACGGTGTTGGGGCCGTTCCCCTCACTTCCTGTCCAAGTGACACCTATCATCAAGCCAGGAAGGGAGTGGAAATTTCATCAATGGGGGCAGACAGAAATACTACTTCTCAGTGGTTCATATCCCTCCCCTATTATCAGAAGTTTGCCTAGGTTAATTGCCACCTTTTGCAGGCATTTTTGCTGTGTCACCTGCACCCCCTCCCAGAAATATGAAAAAGACAGTAAATCTCTGTCGGGATTCTCTATTATGACAACCCAACCACAATCCACCAAACAAGAAGTTGAAACATTCAAAACTCAGCACAATCCCCAGTGGGCGTTCCCATTTCGTTTGGTGACTTGTGGGTGGGTTGCCAGTGTTACAAGGACAACTGGATTTAACCAGCTTTTAATTGTTTCTGATGACTTTATATACTGTACCCCTGAACTCTCTGGACCTAATTTTTTTGCCCCCTCCACTTTTTGGTTGATAGGTCATTGGCACAGCAACTAATAACCTTGTGGCTCAGCTGCCAGTGTCCTAGCAACCAATGACACTGTGCTGTACTGGTGGCTAGGACACTGGCAGCTGGTCTGCACACGATGAGAACAAAGGCCTCGTCCCCACAATCCTGTTCTTTGACCATGTGCACAGCCTGGACATGATCCTGGAACCTATAAATTAGGCAACAAGTTTCAGTGGCCATCAAGTCCTCCTCCCACCATCTCAGGAACATTATAAGAATCAAACATCTGATTCCAGCAGCATTGCAACACCCTGTACTTTACTGAGAAAGAACTATATTGCTTGATGCCGGTACAAAACGCAGTAGCCAGGCTACTCACTGACCAACCCCGTCACTGCCACATCACACCAATTTTTTGCTCCCTACACTGACTTACAGTTAAATGTAGAATATAATTTAAAATCAATCAAATTAATTATAAAGACCTAAATGTCTTGGTTTGCACCTATCTGACTGAACTTATGGTTACCCATACTCCTACGGGAGGCGGGCAGCGAGTGGGTTGCGGGCTCCCATGGGTGGTGGTCAGTGGCTCCTGTGTCCTCTCTGCAACACGGCGGCTTCCACCGTGCAGCTCCTCCCTCTTCTCCTAGATATCCAATTGGATTGCCTGTCCTTTCAGCTAATCGGGTGACGGGTCTCAAGACCCACTTCCTGATTGGTCAGGAGGAGGATCAGTGTGGCGATAGCGAATATTCATTCGCTATTGTCACACAACTGGGTGGGATCCCAAGCCCACCCTTTTTTTTGAAGCCTATTAGAACCTCTGGCTCTAATCACGTGCTTTAAAAAAACCACACCCCTGCCATTGGAATCCATGCATCAGGCACCCGGTATGTAGATCAGGGGGCCGGACGCATGGATAGGGGGGGCGGCGCCTGCATGCACCTAATGGGCGGTCCGCCACTGCCCCCAACAACTACCTTTTAGCTGCAGAGGCAGCAGCCGAGGGTGTGCACATAGACCAGCTGCATTGCTTTGCTTTGTGGCTATGGCAGGACTCACGCCCCCACCCCCCTGGTGCTTTTGGCGAGAGCTATGGTTGCAGCCTACTAGTGCGGGTCGAAAGGAGTAAAGTGGGTGATGAGCAGGCAATACAACATCTACTCACTGCCTGCCAAATGCTTTGGATCCAAGTTTGGATTACTCTTCAGAGATCAAAGCTTGTGTGAATGAGCCATAAAAATCTTTTGGATCTTGTGCTTTCTGTCACGCAGCGCCTACAATATGGAAATTACTGCCATCCATTATCCAGGAAACACATCTATTAAAAATAGACTCAAGACACATCTATTCACTCTGACTTAGGCTCCTTTCAGATGGAGCAGAAAATGTCCAAGCGGCTCTGCCTGCTCAGCGGGGGATCTGTCCATTGAGCAGGCGGATGACAGGTCCATGTCCGCTCCGCTATGCGGTCGGATGGAAACAGACTGCATGTCAGTTTCCATCCGATTTTCATCTGGTCTGCCGGATGGATGGCGAACGCATCCCCATCCATTTATTTTTAGCAGACTGGATCGGATGACGGCGAGGGAGTTCGGATCCACCGCCCCATAGAGAACAATTGGTGGTCCGATTTGGTCCACCTGGAAAACGGAAAGGCAGACCCAATCAGTACGCTGGTGTCCAAGATGCCTTACCTCAACACCTGACAAATCCTTCTCTTCAGTGACCTCAACACAAATTTCATAAGCAAAATAAGAAATATTATACTTTTATGATTATTAATATTATTATTGTTAATGCAATTCATGACATACTGTGGAGTAGTTTTCGCATTAACACACCACAAAAGTATAAATTGACTCAACAAGTAATGCCGCGTACACACAACCGGACTTTACGGCATACTTTGCCCGGCGGACTTTTCGACGGACTTTACGACAGACTTTACGAATTAACTGACTTGCCTACACACGATCAACTAAAGTCCGACGGATTTGTACGTGATGATGTACGACCGGACTAAAACAAGGAAGTTCATAGCCAGTAGCCAATAGCTGCCCTAGCGTCGGTTTTTGTCCGTCGGACTAGCATACAGAAGAGCGGACTTTTCGACCGGACTCGAGTCCGTTGGATAGATTTGAAGCATGTTTCAAATCTAAGTCCATCAAACTTTTGAGAAAAAAAAGTCCGCTGGAGCCCACACACGATCGAATTGTCAGACGGACTCCGGTACGCCGGACCAAGTATGCCGGAAAGTCCGCTCGTGTGTACGCGGCATTAGGAGGCTTCCACTATAATGTTTGTGATGTTGTATTATGCTGTTTAGCACAGTGCGCTATGCTTGCTGCCACTACAAAAAGAAGAGACTAAAATAAAATTGTATACTTTTCTTCTATGTGGCTTTCTAAGTTTGAAGTTGTATTTGAAAATATCATTCCCTAATACATCTTCATTTTAACTATCTCAAAATTTTGTTGTCAAAACTTCTTTCATGTAAAGCGATCTGGGACTGAATTGGGAATAGAAGTGCAAAAATCTGCCAAAGAAATCCCCTCTTTGCCTCATTAGCGGGGTTTCAGCAGCTCCTGCCAGTACACTCCCGAAGGAGACCACCACACAGCTGAAACCAGAAGTCTAGGATGTAATCATCCAGCTTTGCTTTAGTAGAAGCCTTCTGGCAGGAGACAGTGACTGCTGTAAATATGGAGCAACGGTTCAGGTGGTACATGGGGCAATGTTGGAGCAGAGCAGATAACCCGAAATTCACATTTCTTGAGTTGCACACTTTAGCGTTAACCCATGCTTCGCTCAATCAAAACTTGGCAAACAAGTTCACTTTCAAGTGGCTCTATCACCAGATTCAAATTGTCCTGAAAGATTAGCCTAGAAAAGAAGAGAGTAAATACAACTACCGCTGTCTGGGCTGGCAATCACAATTCTATTGAAAATAAATCTTCCTTTGAAGTCGGCTGAGAAACCAACTCTTTTGAGAGTGTCAATCTTCCATTCTTTGGTTCCTCCCATCAGCCATTCACATACTTATAGAACGGGGCAGGAGGAACCAGTGGGTACAACAGTTTCTTAGCAGACTTCAGAAGATCGCTTCTCTTCCTTAAAGACACGATTGATGTTGTGGGCAGCAGATTTCCAGTAAGTATTTACTCCCTTCTTTTTCCTCCAGCATGTTATAGTCACCTTCCCTTTGTCTCCCATCTCTCCTTTCTCCACTGGAAGAGAATAAAAATTCCAGAGATCATGTGGCTCACTCCTCTCTTTTCTTGGTGCTTGAGGAGACAGCCCTCAGGGGGATATTCAATCTGCCCCCACAAATTGCCTCATTACCACCTGATCCACCTCTTTATATTTGCAGCAGCTACAACATCATGCATACTTCATACTTCAGAAGTGGAGCGGCAACTTTGGGAAGCACTGCCTCTTCATTTTTGTATTTAGCAAGTTCACGTTAACATTGTTACAAGTCCCCAGGAAAAAGAAGTATAGAATTCTTTTACCTTTTTGGACAGTGTAGAGAAGGATTACAAGTCCTGTCAAGTTGTTCTTGTTTTCTGTGTCCACAATAGGTATATTCACCCCTCAGTTTGTCCTGATGGCCATTGTCACTGATAGAGAGATTGATGAAAAATCCAAAATGTTACGGCCGTCACCAGAAAAAGAAGTTGGAGGAAATCTTCCAATGGGAAAGCCCTTTGGAAGTGACAACTATCTAAGAGGGAAATTCCCTTCAAGGTGTAGAAATGTACTATGACTTTGAATAGTCCATGCATATTGAAAATGAAAAAAAAAAAGTTTTGGCTTCACTTTAATACAAGTAGCATGGGTCTGCTTGACCCAGACTCCACTTGACATGCCCCAGTCATTGAAACCTACAGGTCATTGCAAGGCTAGGTATGCACTATATGAGGCTGCAGGACTGCATGCATTAGCACATTGCTCCTGCATCCAAAATGGGCTTCTGTTAGCAGATGTGCAGGGGTGCCATTAATGCCCCATACTGAAAATCACAGCACAATTTTTAGCACTATGTGGTTTCCCTACGGCTGCGATTTTGGCCCAGGGACCTTTTAATTGTGCTTTCCCTAGGAACAACAGCTTATTCCAGTGAATGGGCTGCTGTACCCGTGCAAATGCACCTGCCAGGAAACTGGCACAGTGTAAACCTAGCCTAAAGTAACACAAAGAACATTGGACATAGGCTTGTATACTGAGCAATTTTACTCCAGCTAGGTTTTAGAGAGCTTTAGTTTAAGGAAGTGGTGTGACATTCATACTGATATATCAGTTAGTAAATTAGTAATGTGAGAGGAGATTGAAGGAGTGCAGTGATGAGTAGAGAGATAGATTTTGGTGTCATCGGCATAGAGGTGTTATTGGAACAATGGGAGTTTATCAAGTGACCAAGGGAGGGGGTGTAGATAGAGAAGTGATGTGGTCCAAGAACAGAGCCTTGGGGGATCCCTACAAAAAGAGGAAGTGGAGAAGAGAGAAGGAGAGACAGAGTTGTAGGTAACACTGAAAGAACGCTGTGATAGGTAGGAGAAGGCCAAGGGAGTGGGGTCTATTGAGAAGGAGCGGGTGGTCAACAGTATCAAAGGCTGCAGAGAGATCTAGTATTAAGAATATTGGAGTAGTGGCCATTGGTTTAAGAAGTTAGTAAATCATTACTGAGTTTCAGTAGGACATGTTAGTTGCGTTCATGTGCGATACTCTATGCACACAAAAAATCCTATAGTCTTTTGTTCATGTTATAAGCAAGCAAGAGAGCAGCTATGTTCCTACATACGTTGAGATCATGGAGAATTAATGTAGCCACCCTTTGACAGGCAGCCGGAGCATAACAAAAAAAAAGGAATTTAGAGATTTAGAGGAGGCTGACAGCAATAGAAGGTGCGTTTAAGGTTTAGAATAAATATATTTGAATAAAATTCTTTTTTTGCCACTTTAGGCATAGTTGTCTGACAGCAGTGCTAAAACAAAAATCCATAAGTGCTAAAGCTATGGGTCATGTATGAAAATGTCATAATCCAACAAGGTTTAATGGACCAAACCCAGTGCAGCCATCAACCACTGGAACAATGGATATAGAGAAAAAAGACAACTTGAAGATGATGCTCTATGGGTCAACTCCAAAAAGATATATAAAAACCATTAATTGAATAAAATGCTTGTTTATTGCACTTGAAGTCAATCAAGCAGAGACTGAAAAAAAGTTTATAAAACTTAGAAACTGTAATAGTCAAGGTATATGACACAATTGGAAAAGTTTTTTAAAAAGCAAACAATACCACGTGATGGCTTCCAGGTGGAGAGGAGTTAGCACCATCCAAAAAGCTTGCTGGTGAAACATGGAAAAAGGGTATTAGCCATGTTGAGCCTGATGGAAACCAGTTGGAGAGGTTGCAGCCCTCTGCCAGCAGAGTGAGCTGAAGCTGGACCTGTATCCAAATAGCAGGGATAACACCGCCAACAGCTAAGGGTTCCTGGGTTGGTGACAAGAGGAAGGTGACATCACCTGTGTGGATGGTATGAACATGGACTCAGGTGAACCCTACCTGCTGTGGCCAGTGTCTGGGCTGTTGGTATGGAGAAGCCAGGCTGTGCTGCAGGTTGCATACATAGTTACATAGTAGGTGAGGTTGAAAAAAGACACAAGTCCATCAAGTCCAACCTATGTGTGTGATTATATGTCAGTATTACCTTGTATATCCCTGTATGTTGTGGTCGATCAGGTGCTTATCTAATAGTTTTTTGAGACTATCGATGCTCCCCGTTGAGACCACTGACTGTGGAAGGGAATTCCACATCCTTGCCACTCTAATGCCCCGTACACACGGTCGGACTTTGTTTGGACATTCCAACAACAAAATCCATGGATTTTTTCCGACGGATGTTGGCTCAAACTTGTCTTGCATACACACGGTCACACAAAGTTGTCGGAAAATCCAATCGTTCTAAACGCGGTGACGTAAAACACGTAGGTCGGGACTATAAACGGGGCAGTGGCCAATAGCTTTTATCTCTTTTTTATATTCTGAGCATGCGTGGCACTTTGTGCGTCGGATTTGTGTACACACGCTCGGAATTTCCGACAACAGATTTTGTTTCGGAAAATTTTATATCCTGCTCTCAAACTTTGTGTGTCGGAAATTCCGATGGAAAATGTGTGATGGAGCCTACACATGGTCGGAATTTCCGACAACAAGGTCCTATCACACATTTTCCGTCGGAAAATCCGACCGTGTGTATGGGGCATTACAGTAAAGAACCCGCTACTTAGTTTAAGGTTAAACCTCTTTTCTTCTAATTTTAATAAGTGGCCACGTGTCTTGTTAAACTCCCTTCCGCCAAAAACTTTTATCCCTATTGTGGGGTCACCAGTACGGTATTTGTATATTGAAATCATATCCCCTCTCAAGCGTCTCTTTTCCAGAGAGAATAAGTTTAGTGCTCGCAACCTTTCCTCACAACTAATATCCTCCAGACACTTTATTAGCTTTGTTGCCCTTCTTTGTACTCGCTCCATTTCCAGTACATCCTTCTTGAGGACTGGTGCCCAAAACCGGGCAGCATAGTCTAGGTGCGGCCGGACCAGAGTCTTGTAGAGCGGGAGAATTATCGCTTTATCTCTGGAATTAATCCCTTTTTAATGCATGCCAATATTCTGTTTGCTTTGTTAGCAGCAGCTTGGCATTGCATGCCATTGCTGAGCCTATCATCTACAAGGACTCCCAGGTCCTTTTCCATCCTAGATTCCCCCAGAGGTTCTCCCCCCAGTGTATAGATTGCATCAAGCAAATGCATTATTTTACATTTTTCTACATTGAACCTCATTTGCCATGTAGTTGCCCACCCCATTAATTTGTTCAGATCTTTTTGCAAGGTGACAGATGGTGTATGTCTCAGCCCCCAAGCCGGGAGAATCGAGCAATGCCAGACAGACCGGGTGCTTAGTGCTGATAGCAGGGATAACAGGAAGCCCGTGAATCACTGTGGATCGCAAGCTTCTGGTTGCCGTGACTACATGTTTCGTGCTCTTGCACTTTATCAAAGTCCTTTAATAAAGCTTGATTCTCCCAGCTTGGAGGCTGAGACACACACCATCTGTCACCTGCAGCACAGCCTGGCTTCTCCGTACTAACAGCTCAGACACTGGCCACAGCAGGTAGTGTCCACCTGAGTTCATGTTCATACCATCTGCACAGATGGTGTC
Organism: Lithobates clamitans; assembly: GCA_037952925.1. Classification (NCBI taxonomy): domain Eukaryota; kingdom Metazoa; phylum Chordata; class Amphibia; order Anura; family Ranidae; genus Lithobates; species Lithobates clamitans. Next base: position 982,154 of record JBBGZY010000303.1, read on the forward strand.
ACCCGCCTCTTGTCACCAACCCAGCTGTTGGCGGTGTTATCCCTGCTATTTGGATACAGGTCCAGCTTCAGCTCACTCTGCTGGCAGAGGGCTGCAGCCTCTCCAACCGGTTTCCATCAGGCTCAACATGGCTATTGCTAATACCCTCTCTCCAAGTTTCACCAGCAAGCCTTTTGGATCGTGTTAACCCCTCTCCACTCGGAAGCCACCAAGTGGTATCGTTTGCTTTTTAGTACAACCTTTCCAATTGTGTCATATACCTTGACTATTACAGTTTCCAAGTTTTATAAACTTTTTCAGTCTCTGCTTGGTTAACTTCAAGTGCAATAAACAAGTATTTAATTCAATGTATGGTTTTTATATATCTTTTTGGAGTTGACCCATAGAGTGCCATCTTCAAGTTGTCTTTTGTCTGACAGCAGTGGCAGTTCACTTTTTCCACTTGTTGGTTGTTGTTCGTTAAAGTTCATCTTCACCTCCATTCATTTATTTATTTATTTTTAATAATCTCTGCTGTTCAGTTCTCTTATAAAATAAATACACATTTGATAAAAAAAACTAACCTCTCGTCCATGCTCCATCAATGATTCTCTTTGAGTCCAGTGAGCCCCAGTCATTTAACTCCTTGTGAGCCAGGAAAATCACCCCCTGGACGTGCGTCAATGCATCACCCTGGGCTTTCCATGCAATGCTGCAGAGAATGACGCTAAGATCAAAAAATCAGCATCACTTTCTGAGGCATCGGGGACTCTCGACCACTGAAGAGGAAGAAAACCTTGTTCATCACTTGACCAACCAGAAGGTAACGAAAAATAGGGGTGAACCGTATCTTCATTTTCAGGAAAATTCCTAAAATGGCACAAAGTGATTTCATGGCAGGTGTACTTTAAGATACGTTTCATGTTGGCAAATGTCTTAGTCCTTCAAGGAGACGAGATAAGCGAATGTGTAACCAGCGATAGCCGCGCACGACTTCCAAAGGAGCTATACAACAGAGTAATCATCTCTCTCTCATTTGGTGCCCAATTATTTTTCTCCCCCCTCTCTCTCTCCTTCTACAAAGTCTGCTCACTTTACTCTTTGAAATGCAATGCAGCAATTTCTTCTTCATTCTTTCATTCATGAAAAACAATGACAATGGCAACTAATTCACTTCTCTACCATTTAGAAGCCTTTATAATCAGAGCAAGAGGAAGATAGTGAAGTAACTGAGTAGAATGGTAATCACCACAGGAACACAGTTAGCACAGCTTCAGGCAATGCAGGCAGATAAACTCTTATGAATACACTTTTTTTCCCCAAATACTTATCACCAATTTCAATCCACGCAATGTGCCTGTATGTAATCTGGAGTTTTCAGGAGAAAGGGAAAAAAAACATATTTGAAGACAAGTAAATTAGTTGAGTAAAATTACCTGAAATTGAACAATGAGCTGTAATGAAATAACGAAATGCATTTAGAGTGATATAATGGCAGATTCTTGTAGCAGACGGCTTGCTGAGCAGAATAAAGGTTTGTGCATGTGGATGTTTTTTTTCAAAGCATCTTATCAGCTGTTGAGAGAATTGTGCTCATTAATGGGAATTTGCTGGGACAGAATTGCAACACCTGCATTTTTATATTTAAATAGTTCCCCCACCCCCTCTTATTTGAAAATATTGTTTTTAAACAATGTTCACCTTTTCTAGTGTTGCCCCATGCATTTTCCTTCTTGGTCTAGCGCTGGTTCCCTCGTGGGTAAAAGGACGCCCAGTGCCATTCAACCCATTTTCAGTGAGAACAGGGTGTCAAGAACACGCCCTCTGATGTCACTTCCTGGACGGGAGCTGTCATTCTCTAGTATCGGTGCTGGGGGAAGCAGGTGATGGAACACGATCTGTGCTCCATCAGCTGCAGTGGATCAGAGGGGAGACATCCAGGGACCCTGGGTGTCTCTATAAAGAGAATCTGTCACCTATATGCTATCACATAGGGGGTTATTGGTCCTCTATGTGATAGCAATAAAAGTTATGTAAAAATCTAAGCCACAAATGTTTAAATATAGAGATGACATATAAAAATATAAAAAAATTAAAAAAATGTTAGAGTCCCCCCACACACCCACACCTACAAAAAATCAATTGGGCACCTACGTATGAAAACAGCAATTGTCATACACATGTTATATATGAGCACGCACGCCAGAGTGAGAGCAATAACTTTAGCACCAAAGCTCCTGCGTAAACTGATGACCTATAAGGGCTTTTATGAAAAAGAAATTCTGATATACAAGATTTCAAAAGTGTGCCACATCCCATGAAAAATAGAAAGAAAGAGAACCCCTGGGGGTGGGATTTTTTTAGGTTCTACCAACAGACAATGAAATGTAAGAATGATAATTTTAATATTTTTGTAAAAAAATACATAGAATATATAGAATATTGAACAAAGTCATGAACACTGAAAAATCAAGATATGCAAATTGATGATACAAAGATCCTATACGCAATGCGTTTCGGAGATGAACGTTGTCTCCTTCATCAGAGATTAACAGAAAAGATATAATATCTTATTCAGTTGCACATACATGAGATCGTCCATATTCATTTTAAAAGAGAGACACTGTCACATGGAGTCAATCGACCATCCTGCCCACATTATCACTGCTTGAAGTAAATCTCTGTGAAGGAAATATCTCCAGCCTAGAGCATATGGTTGACCAAGGGTCAACAAGCGGATTCATATCCGGAGATGCTGACGGGAGATTGAACACGTTCATATCCTTCAATGCAACAGTGACTGGATCACTTTACAGCATCTCCTGATCTTTCTGTCCTTTCAAGCCTGTCTGCCGGTGTTTGATGTGACCTCACATTTTAGGATTCCCGTTCTGTAGGCCCCAGTAAATGTGGCCTCGCCACAATTAGGGGCAAGCCCCTCTCTATTGATTTGGAGCATAGTCCCTATATATATCTTTTGATCATATGCTCTGGGCTGGAGATATTTCCTTCACAGAGATTTACTTCAAGCAGTAATAATGTGGGCAGGATGGTCGGAAGGAGATAACATTAATCTCTGAAACGCATTGAGTATAGGATCTTTGTATAATCAATTTGCATATCTTGATTTTTCAATGTTCATGACTTTGTTCAATATTCTATGTATTTTTCTACAAAATTATTAAAATTATCATTCTTACATTTTATTGTCTGTTGGTAGTGCCTAAAAAATCCCACCCCCAGGGGTTCTCTTTCTTTCTATAAGGGCTTTTAAAACATTGCAGGCGCACCCAAATTTAGGGTTTGACATGGGTATCTATTGTAAGTTAGAATACTGCTTTAAGTCATTATAATATGTTAAACAAAAAAAATGTATTTTGCTTTGATATATAGAAAGTTAGATGTACTAAAAACCTGGGACAGACCTGATATGAGTCTCCCCTTTTGGTAATAATACTTATTACTCCTTTTACTGTTAAACAAATGTCACAAAGGTGTTCTGATTGTATTACTGGTTTATTGTTCTATTATAACGGTCCCCGGACATATCTTTTAGCTACTGTCCCGGGAGGTTACCACCTTAAACTGGGAAAGGGAACTTTATTTAGAGAAGGTACCCCAAGGGTTCAAACTTTGAGATTCAATATACATAATAATTTTGTATTTGAACAAGGTTTAACAGTAAAAGGAGTAATAAGGATTATTACTAAAAGGGGAGACTCATATCAGGTCTGTCCTCGGTCTTTAGTACTTTGTGACAGGATATTGTGAAATAATTATGGGAAATAAGTTAAGGAAGGAAGTTCCCGAAGGTGAGCGGGACCAACCTTCCCCCTATGATTTTGTAAAAGGCACTTGTGGGGCAAATTGCGTCAATCCTTTTTGGGAAAATGTACAAACTTGTGCACATCAGTTGCATCTTTCAGGTTTGGGATCATCGGGACCATGTTCCGTGGAAGATTGGGAGGAGGTATTGAAAATTTGTGGAACGCTGGGTATCACCGGCTCGGGTCAAAGCACTTACATGCCTCAGTCCCCCGAAGGAGAAAGCCGCGCTGCTCTCCTTCTTCGGCTCGATTGGCTACTGCAGACAATGGATACCTGATTGTCTGCACTGGGACTCGATCCTTAGAGCAGCTACGTTGTTGGGCTCTCCAAAAATGATTAATTGGACTGAGGAAATGCTACAAGCATTTGCCACCCTCACTGCGTCCCTCTCAAGGGCACTTGCATTGGGTCTACATGACCATAATAAACTATTCTATTTATATTGTGTGTCTCAGGTCCAGCGTTTGCAGGAATTCTAGCACAACAACATGGTGGGGTTTTGAGACCAGTTGCATATCTGTCAAAGAAATTACCCGTGCAGGTTCAGGGGATGCCCTGTTGCCTTCAAGCTCTCGCAGCTTGTGCAATGGCTGTAAAGGAGGCATCCAAAATAACATTGGGAGGGCAGACAACATCATACACAACACATTCGGTAGTTCACCTTATGCAGAACATGAGTACTTAGCATATGACAGCACAACATACAAGTGGCTATGAAGTTATACTCTTTAACACACAGAACCTTGAAATCAAATCATGCTCAGAGACAACACTGTAAGGAGTTAGAGTACTGCTTTAAGAATCAATATAAGATTTGACCAGGAAGGTGGATTGACAGCAAAGTCTCCACTATGTGACTTGACTAATCCTAAATATCAAGACTTCTGGGGACATTACATGCTTCTACCTGGAACGCTAGAAAATCATCCAATTTGGGCTAAGGACAAAACCTCTGTAGGACATCTTAATTGTACACCTTACTCTCCTACCTTCAAAACCCCACGTCCCACGTTTATGCTTTATTGGGTTCGCATATATCTTATACACTTACAGAGAGAGAAAAACCTCTCTCTTATTATCAGCCAATGAGATTGAAGCATAAACTTTATAAAAAAATAAGCATAAACGTCACCAACTGCATATTCTGCCTGGAGACATCTCTCAGGCTATGTTTAAATATAAATATATATGAAGCTACGTATATTAGGCAATTTGCCAATGTTCCAGACACCCAACTTCTAATTTGTTATAACTTTGTTATTCATTGTCTATATTAGGTGTCAGACTGACCACATATGCATCCTGTATCAGCACATAGCATTCTTGCATCTAACTTTCTATATATCAAAGAAAAATACATTTCTTTTTGTATAACATATTATATTGACTTAAAGCAGTACTCTAACTCCTTACATCTATTTACTTCATCTTTTATATTTTACCAAAACAAAAAGTGTCTGCTTTTAAAAAAAATGTAAATAATATATACACACACACACATATATATACTGTGGGGACGGTAATTTTTTCACTCTTTGTTATGTTGCAGCCATTTGCTAAAATCATTTAAGTTCATTTTTTACCTCATTAATGTACACACAGCACCCCATATTGACAGAAAAACACAGAATTGTTGACATTTTTGCAGATTTATTAAAAAAGAAAAACTGAAATATCACATGGTCCTAAGTATTCAGACCCTTTGCTGTGACACTCATATATTTAACTCAGGTGCTGTCCATTTCTTCTGATCGTCCTTGAGATGGTTCTACACCTTCATTTGAGTCCAGCTGTGTTTGATTATACTGATTGGACTTGATTAGGAAAGCCACACACCTGTCTATATAAGATCTTACAGCTCACAGTGCATGTCAGAGCAAATGAGGTCAAAGGAACTGCCTGAAAAGCTCAGACAGAATTGTGGCAAGGACAGATCTGGCCAAATTAAAAAAAAATTCTGCTGCACTTAAGGTTCCTAAGAGCATAGTGGCCTCCATAATCCTTAAATGGAAGACGTTTGGGATGACCAGAACCCTTCCTAGAGCTGGCCGTACGGCCAAACTGAGCTATCGGGGGAGAAGAGCATTGGTGAGAGAGGTGAAGAAGAACCCAAAGATCACTGTGGCTGAGCTCCAGAGATGCAGTCGTGAGATGGGAGAAAGTTGTAGAAAGTTAACCATCACTGCAGCCCTCCACCAGTCGGGGCTTTATTGCAGAGAGGCCCGACAGAAGTCTCTCCTCAGTGCAAGACACATGAAAGCCCGCATGGAGTTTGCTAAAAAACACCTGAAGGACTCCAAGATGGTGAGAAATAAGATTCTCTGCTCTGATGAGACCAAGATAGAACTTTTTGGCCTTAATTCTAAGCGGTATGTGTGGAGAAAACCAGGCACTGCTCATCACCTGTCCAATACAGTCTCAACAGTGAAGCATGGTGGTGGCAGCATCATGCTATGGGGGTGTTTTTCAACTGCAGGGACAGGACAACTGGTTGCAATCGAGGGAAAGATGAATGCGGCCAAGTACAGGGATATCCTGGACGAAAACATTCTCCATAGTGCCCAGGACCTCAGACTGTTTACCTTCCAACAAGACAATGACCCTAAGCACACAGCTAAAATAACGAAGGAGTGGCTTCACAAAAACTCCGTGACTGTTCTTGAATGGCCCAGCCGGAGCCCTGACTTAAACCCAATTGAGCATCTCTGGAGAGACCTAAAAATGGCTGTTTACCATCCAACCTGACAGAACTGGAGAGGATCTGCAAGGAGGAATGGCAGAGGATCCCCAAATCCAGGTTTGAAAAACTTGTTGCATCTTTCCCAAAAAGACTCATGGATGTATTAGATCAAAAGGGTGCTTCTACGAAATACTGAGCAAAGGGTCTGAATACTTAGGACCATGTGATATTTCAGTTTTTCATTTCTAATAAATCTGCAAAAATGTCAACAATTCTGCGTTTTTCTGTCAATATAGGATGCTGTGTGTACATTAATGAGGACAAAAAATGAACTTAAAGGATTTTAGCAAATGGCAGCAATATAACAAAGAGTGAAAAATTTGAGGGGGTCTGAATACTTTCCGTCCCCACTATATATATATATATATATATATATATATATATATATATATATATATATATAAATCTGCAGGCCTAATATAAAAAATGTAAAATATGGCTTCAGGCTTGCCGTTGTGTGTGTGTGTGGGGGGGGGGGGGGGGGGAGTGGCATGAGAACAGTGGGTGCTCCTTTTCCCATGTAAGCAAAAATCCTTGCATTGGCCCTACTCTGGATTCACAGGAGAATACTAGAGAGGTACCCCACCTCCCCCTGTTTGAAAACAATGTTTTTCGAGCAGTACTCACCTACTTTGACACTGGTCCATGCATCCTCCTCCTTGGTCCAGAGCTCATCCACTTTTTGGTTAAGTGAAACCCATTGTCATTCAACCCATTTCCTGTTAGACCAGGAAGTCAAAAACACACCCCCTGGGAGGCTGCTGTTGATATCTTCACCCAGTCTTCTTCTGGGTTTGCCATCTTTGGCTTTCTTGACACACCCAGGATGACATAACTTTTGCACATTTTTTTTTTAATTCTTCATATCGATCCTACAGTTGCATGAAGCCTGGTAGGTCAGGAAAGGGAGAAGACAAGCAAGGTGTCCCCCCCTAAAACCTTACCAGGCCACATGCCCTCAACATGGGGAAGAGGTGCTTTGAGGCAGGGGGCTCTGCCCACCACACGTGGGCCCTGGACAGGGCATAAGGCCGGATGAAGTGGACCTATACATAGGAGGAGCCAGCTTTAGTCATACTGTCCTGTATGGAGATGGGGGATAGGATGAATTAAAAAAAGCATTTTAGGCCATGCTGGGATCCCTGTATGAGGCTGTTTTCCTGGAGAGATGTAACTAGCGAGGAGGTGACTACAGAGAGCACCGTCCTGTGAATACTGATGATCCTGGGGAAAGGAGAGACTGTAGAAGATGGCTGTTAAGGTGCTGCACGTGCTTTCACCCGTGACTACTGCGGACCATCCACTATATGTGATTGACTGTATATGTCAAGTGACTCTGGAATGTATGTCCTTGTGTTGTGACTGTAATGCCATTTTCTAATCAATACCAGTAAAGTAGACATTCCTTACTTGGGATATAATGATCCATGGTTATGGCAAGGAGCAGGGCACACACTGGCAGAGGGTTCGGCCTCAGGAGGAGGGGCCATGTTCTAGCAGGGCTGGAGCGGGGGTAGGGACTTGTGCCTTGCTACCAAATTCAGCCAAACAAGAAGCCCCTCTTATATGCTCTCCAAATTTATAAATATGCTCACAGTCAGCACTGTGATAAGAAGATTGGGCCACCCAAGGTTTTACTTTCTGTATATGTGTGTAAGTGTAAGAAATGTAGCCAAACAGAACATACTGCTCTGGGTGCTTTCTGCCAATGATTCCCAGTGATAATAGCAAAAATACAAGGGGTAGCTGCTATGCATTGCCAACTATATAAAACCATCTCACAGCTCTACCTTTTCCCCTATTTCCACCTGCTTTGTGTGACTCTTTGACAGGTCAAATTTCAAGGGCCAGTCCACCCAAAATCACTATTTTGGTTTTTGGTAGATGAAAATTTAAACTATCCATTTCAACCAATTTTATATCTCTTGGGGGTTCTATTCACATGTTCACCCGCTAGGGAGACTAGGATGAATCATACTCTCCCTGCTGAAATGTTTATTTTATATTATGATGAATGGACAAAAAGAGGGGCTGGAGCATACATCACAGGGCAGATGCAGACTCCAAGGTGGACTGGAACAGAGCTGGAAAACTTGTTAGGGAGCTCCTGAGTCCGTTCCATAGAAAGTGGGGTCCAGCTCAACCCACCAGACTCCACCTATAACTAAACTTTTAGGGGACTGACCCTTTAACATTTTAATTTTGGAACAGGAAGTTTAGGAATAAATGTGTGTGTTAGTTAATAATACCCGTGCAGTAATTTAACACTGGATGTATTAATTCCATATTATTTAATATGCACCAGCTATTTAATATCTCATCAATATAGATTTCACTGTCAACTGTTGGCAGCCTGTAATATGGAGATGTCTGCTGAATATGAAGGCTGTGCAGAAAGTTATCCACACAGTTCCAGCCAGCTTGTCAATCACGCAGGGTTTAGGCTTTTGCTTGTAATGAAAGAAGATTGAAGAAATCAGGTTTTTTTTTTGCTGAATTCTGACAGATTTGGGACCAAGGAAAGAAGAGATATTTGGCTTTCATAGATATGGCTCCATTTCTTATACAGGGGGTCCCCTACTTACAAACATCCGACTTACAAACGACTCCTACTTACAAACGGAAGGAGACAACAGGAAGTGAGAGGAAATCTACCCCTAGGAAGGGAAATTCACTCCTGTAAGAGTTAACATGGGAAAAAGGTGTCTCCACTGATGCTTTATCACCAATCCTTATTTCCCTTATTACCCCAAATTTTCAAAATCCAAATGTCATTGGGACAGAAAGTGAGGTGAAATCTTCTGAACAGAGGCACAGACAGCAAAACAAATGTTACAGGGGTGATACCCTTCCCTAGGCTATCTAAAAAACGTAAAAATAGATTTTTTGGCTGGAGCGACACTTAAAAAATGTACCTTTTCCGACTTACAAACAGATTCAACTTAAGAACAAACCTAAAGTCCCTATCTTGTTTGTAACCCGGGGACCCCCTGTAAATGAGATGCTAAAATAGATGTTTTGGGCTTTTTCATAGACAGTAATTGCCTGTTCATACAGATGTCTTGATAGGTTACAGCACCATACATACATTGGTGCTCTGCTACTCCATTAATTTTTGATGTTTCCCCAACACGCGTCAACAACACATATGTGCTGCATTGTCCTGCTGTGGTATGCCACAAAATGCATTTAAAATGAATGATCTCTAAGTATTAAAAGATATAAACATAAGTATTGAACACATCACCATTTTTCAAGGTATATATATTTCTAAAGGTGCCATTGACATGAAATTTTCACCACATGTCAGTAACAACCCATACAATCCATAGAAACAAAGAAAACAAATAAGTTCAGAAATTGAGTCATGTGTAATAAAATGGAATAACACAGGGAAAAAGTATTGAACACGCTAACTGAAATGTATTTAATACTTCGTACCAAATTCTTTGTTGATCATGACAGCTTCAAGACGCCTCCTGTATGGAGAAACTAGTTGCATGCATTTCTCAAATGTGATTTTGGCTCATTCTTCCATACAAACAGCCTTCAAATCTTGAAGGTTCCGTGGGCCTCTTCAATGATCTTTGATCTTTAGTTATTTCCACAGATTTTACTTCTGGATTCAAGTCAGGTGATTAGCTGGGCCATTCTAGAAACTTTATTTTATTTCTTTGGAACCAATTGAGAGTTTCCTTGGTTTTCTGTTTGGGATCATTGTCTTGCTGAAATGTCCTCCCTTGTTTCATCTTACATAGTTACATAGTTACATAGTAGGTGAGGTTGAAAAAAGACACAAGTCCATCAAGTCCAACCTATGTGTGTGATTATGTGTCAGTATTACATTACATATCCCTGTATATTGCGGTCATTCAGGTGATTATCTAATAGTTTCTTGAAGCTATCAATGCTCCCCGCTGAGACCACAGCCTGTGGAAGGGAATTCCACATCCTTACTGCTCTTACAGTAAAGAACCCTCTACGTAGTTTAAGGTTAAACCTCTTTTCTTCTAATTGTAATGAGTGGCCACGAGTCTTATTAAACTCTCTTCTGCGAAAAAGTTTTATCCCTATTGTGGGGTCACCAGTACAGTATTTGTAAATTGAAATCATATCCCCTCTCAAGCGTCTCTTCTCCAGAGAGAATAAGTTCAGTGCTCGCAACCTTTCCTCATAACTAAGATCCTCCAGACCCTTTATTAGCTTTGTTGCCCTTCTTTGTACTCGCTCCATTTCCAGTACGTCCCTCCTGAGGACTGGTGCCCAGAACTGGACAGCATACTCCAGGTGCGGCCGGACCAGAGTCTTGTAGAGCGGGAGAATTATCGTTTTATCTCTGCAGTTGATCCCCCTTTTAACGCATGCCAATATTCTGTTTGCTTTATTAGCAGCAGCTTGGCATTGCATGCCGTTGCTGAGCCTATCATCCACTAGGACCCCCAAGTCTTTTTCCATCCTAGATTCCCCCAGAGGTTCTCCCCCCAGTGTATAGATTGCATTCATATTTTTGGCACCCAAATGCATTATTTTACATTTTTCTACATTGAACCTCATTTGCCATGTAGTCGCCCACCCCATTAATTTGTTCAGGTCTTTTTGCAAGATTTCCACATCCTGCGGAGAAGTTATTGCCCTGCTTAGCTTAGTATCGTCTGCAAATACAGAGATGGAACTGTTTATCCCATCCTCCAGGTCGTTTATGAACAAATTAAATAGGATTGGTCCCAGCACAGAACCCTGGGGGACCCCACTACCCACCCCTGACCATTCTGAGTACTCCCCATTTATCACCACCCTCTGAACACGCCCTTGTAGCCAGTTTTCAATCCATGTACTCACCCTATGGTCCATGCCAACAGACCTTATTTTGTACAGTAAACGTTTATGGGGAACTGTGTCAAATGCTTTTGCAAAATCCAGATACACCACGTCTACGGGCCTTCCTTTATCTAGATGGCAACTCACCTCCTCATAGAAGGTTAATAGATTGGTTTGGCAAGAACGATTCTTCATGAATCCATGCTGATTACTGCTAATGATATCATTCTTATTACTAAAATCTTGTATATAGTCCCTTATCATCCCCTCCAAGAGTTTACATACTATTGATGTTAGGCTAACTGGTCTGTAATTCCCAGGGATGTTTTTTGGGCCCTTTTTAAATATTGGTGCTACATTGGCTTTTCTCCAATCAGCTGGTACCATTCCAGTCAATAGAATAGTAAAAATTAGGAACAACGGTCTGGCAATCACCTGACTGAGTTCCCTAAGTACCCTCGGATGCAAGCCATCTGGTCCCGGTGATTTATTAATGTTAAGTTTTTCAAGTCTAATTTTAATTCCGTCCTCTGTTAACCATGTAGGTGCTTCCTGTGTTGTGTCATGAGGATAAACACTGCAGTTTTGGTTACTGAAGCCCCCCGATTCACTCGTGAAGACTGAGGAGAAGAATAAATTCAATACCTCTGCCATCTCCCCATCCTTTGTAACCAGATGTCCTTCCTCATTCTTTATGGGGCCAATATGGTCTGTCCTCCCTTTTTTACTGTTTACATACTTCTTGATCATCCTGGTAGATTTTTATCAAGAATGTCTTGGTACATTTTTCCATTCATCCTTCCTTTAGTGATATGAAGTTTGCCAGTACAGTACCCATAGTGCCCACACCATGATGTTCCCACCTCCACTCTGTATTTGGGTGATGTGCAGTGTCATTTGACCTCCAAACATGGTATGTATTATGGCATCCAGAGAGTTCAATTTTGGTCTCATCTGACCTGACTATATTTTCCCAGTATATCACAGGCTTTTCTAAATGTTGTGCAGCAAACTGTAAATGAGCTTCGACATGCTTTTTCTTCAGCAATGGAGTCTTGTGTGCTGAGCATGCATGCAGGCCATGGCGGTTGAGTGCATTACTTATTGTTTTCTTTGAAACAATTGTACCTGCTAATTCCAGATCTTTCTGAAGCTCTCCATAAGTGTTCCTTGGCTCTTGGACAACTCTTCTGATTATTCTTTTCACTCCTCTGTCAGAAATCTTGCGAGGAGCACCTGGTCATGGCCAGTTTTTGGCCAGTTTTTCTTTCCACTTCTGGATTATGGCCCTAACAGTGCTCACTGGAACATTCAGAAGTTTAGAAATCCTTTCTGTAACCAATGCCATCAGTATGTTTTACAACAATAAAGCTGCAAATGTCTTGAGAGAGCTCTATGTTTTTACCCATCATGAGATGTTTATTGTGTGACCCCCTTTTAAAGGCTATCAGTTTTGACTGAACCAGCTAATAATTTGCATGGACAAGGGGCAGGATTGTTTTCTAATTACTGAAAGATTTCAGCTGGTGTCTTGGATTTCTATGCGTCTTTGCAACTCCCCTTCTTCATGTGTTCAATACTTTTTGCCTGTGTCATTCCATTTTATTATCAAAAATTCTGGAGTGGAGGCAAAGCAGACTTTCATGGTACGGTATAAACTTACAATACAGAAATGTTATAAAAATACAAATTTATTATATAGATTCATTAAAATTTCCACATAAAGGGAAATTGAACAGTACAACCCGGTCAGGATATGTTTTCCCCATCTCTAACAAGTGTCATTCTCTTTTTCCATTGAGGTGCTTGATAACCCCCTGGCCGAGTGCCTTTTGATGTCAATATTTAATCATCATGTCAATAGTTTTTTCTTTAGTGTTTATGTTATTATATATGTAGCACTGGTAGATTTTCATCTACCGCTTATAGGTAAATTTAGTGGGTTATCTGTTTTATACATAGTCAGATTTGGCCTCTGTTCCAGTTTGGCTGTGTTGCATGTAGTTTCACGCTGTGCCTGTGGGTGTTGTTGTCCCCATGGGTCGGTGTTGGAAAGGCAACGCGCTGAAGCGTATGGGTGCTCTTCTGTCCCGGAGATAACTCGGTGGAGGTGGCCCTCCGAGTTGCATTCTGGGAGAGGGTATTTATGGGACAGACAACATGTTTTAGGGTCTTTTCGTTCCACCTGCTGGCCCTCCTGGCCGACAGGTATGTGTTAGGAGTACTACCGTGTGGTCCTCCGACCGGGAGGACCACGTTGCTGCAGCGTGTGGGTGGGCCCAGAAGCCTGTCTGGGGCCTACCATAGCGGCGAGGGAATGGTCCTGTGCTGTCTGTCCTACAGGAAGAAGCTGGACAACTGAGAAGATCCCAGGGGAGGACCCGTCATGGAAGGATCATGCAGAGTGCTGGTCTGGAGAGGGGCCTGGTGGAGTTGGAGGACGCATCCTAAAGTTAACCTACCGCATAGTACTGCCGGGTCGGCTTAAAGGTTCTAGTGCTGTGTTTGCTGTCCATCGTAAACCATTACATCCTGTGGCAGAGGATCGTACGGGTTTCTATTCCATTCAAGTCTGTGGCAGAGGCTTTTGTTCGTGCTGTGTGCCGGTTGCTAGGTTAGTGAGAGAAACCTATCCGGGCGCGCAAAGATTCAACTCTAAAAGGAGAGTACATTCATCTACAAGATTCTAATTCATAATACTACGTCAAGAGAAGGTATTTTAACTTCCCTGCAACTCTTCTTCTACCTCTTTCCTGCTACTTTCTTCAGTTACTCTTTATTAAAGCATTGGAAAAGATACTTAAGAGTCTGGTGTCTACACTGTCTGGTATTAAACTCAACGGGACCCTGGACCCGGTTCTGGTGAAATTGAGGTAACAAAGGTGAAGGTAACAACCCGCTTTAAACCAGCAGCTCCACCGTGAGTTAGTGCTACATATATATGTGTATTTTGCACAAATGTTTTGTTTATCACAGACATCTTGAAATCCTTGTGATTAATCACGTACCATTTTAAATCCCTTTTCTTGCTGTTTGTTGAGGTCCGGGCTTGGGTGCTTTGATTCCTGTGGAATTCTGCTCCACTACCAATGGGTGCCTTTTCCGTATTGGGCAAGTGTGCGATCTCCCATTCATAGCACTTCCTGTTTGCCTTCCCTGTCCCATCCTCCAGATGGTGCTGGTGTTGCTACCTTTGTGCTAGAACGGGCTGACTGCACTTCCTCAGACGCCCTGTGCTTTCTGAGGAGCACCGTCTTTATGGTACTGCGCATGCGCCCTAGTTGACTTATGCGCAGTCCGAGATCGGGGCCGGCGACATCATTTGCCGGCGCCTCTGCACTGGACAGGAACCAGATGGATATTTTATGGCAGTGTTTCACCCTGTGTTTGTAGATTGGTGGCGGTATGAACACATGGCGTTGGCGTTGCGGTGATTCATACAAGACTGGTTCCTCCAGGTGACATATTTTAATGTATACACACTCTCTTATCTATTGTGTTTTTTCTATATATTTCTATGGATACCTGGTTGGTGCTCTATTATGCTCATGCTTGAGCTGGATCCTTTAGCATCTTTTGCTGTGTGTCTGTCACTTATCATTGCATTTGAGGGTTACTATGCTGACAAACCTCTGTGAGACCAGATGTGTCTTTGTACAAAGGGAGATTATAATCTTTTCATTGATCTAGGAATCTTTTTACATCCCTCTACACATGCATAATAATCCATGCTAGGTAAGTCTATATGAGGATATATATATCCTTTCATACAGCCCTAAATATATAGATGTCTACTTACCCTTTCTTTCTAAACTTTCGTAGACACCTGCAGAGGAGCCTAGGTACCTCTTTTTGGTCCCCTTAAGGTCCTCTTTGCCCTCTCCACCAGCCGTACACCGCCCCTTTTCAATTTACTGCATCTATTTTACCTTATTGTTCTTTGTGGTAAATATTCCTTAGGTTGTATACATTTCCCTACAGATCTTAATATTCCTCTGCATCATACTCCTAAAAAAGCAGGTTCCACGTGAAACATGTAGAGTTCATGACTGGAAAGATATGATGGAAGTTCCCCCTGACCAGGTTGATATACAAACCTTTTTCCAGTCTATATTAGAGGAATTCACTGTTCATCAGTAGCAGACATCCCAACCTGCAGAAACTCATTTCAGGGAGGTGGTGCTTCGCGCCCGCAAACGACCCCCCCCCCAACCCCCCGCGGCAAAATTTTATTTAAGTCACTTTTTCAATATTTTTTCGCAGTGCTTCTGGGGAAGGGGGTGGGGGTGGGGGTATGTGGACGGTGTCAGTAGGTTTTTTTTATTTTTAATAATTGATTTTTTTTTCACAATGCTTTTTGGGGGGAGGGGGTTGGGGCAGTGGACAGTGTTGGTAGGGCAGGGGAGAGTGGTGTCAGTAGTTTTTTTTATTTAATTTTTTTACACTTTTTCATTTTTTTACAATTTTTTTTTATATTTTTGGGGGAGCTTTGGTGAGATGTCAGGGGTCTAAACAGACCCCTGACATCTCCCCTTTGAGACAGACAAAGGGACTGAGGACACACATTTCCCAGTCCCTTTCTCGGCACTAAGGATAATTGAACAGGAGACAGAGGCTCCTGTCCATTCATAAACTGAGCAGAGTAAACACAGTTTACTCTGCTCATCTATCACAGGACACAGGAGCGATCTCGCTCGCTGTGTCCATAAACTAGTTCCCCCAAAGCCGGCTGGAGAGGAAAGGAGGGGATCCGGCTGTGAGGGACGAGGGGGGCCGGAGGAGAACAAGGGGGGTGCAGAGAAGGACATGGAAGGGGCCGGAGGAGAATGGGGGTGGAGAAGGACATGGAGGAGGCCGGAGGAGAATGGGGGTAGAGAAGTACATGGGGGGGCCGGAGGAGAACGGGGGGCAGAGAAGGACATGGAGGGGGCCAGAGGAGAACAGGGGCGGAGAAGGACATGGAGAGGGCCGGAGGAGAACGGGGGCAGAGAAGGACATGGAGGGGGCCGGAGGAGCACACAGAGCAGTTGGGAATGATCGGTGCAGCAGGAGGGACAGCTGTGACCACCGATCTCCCTGTATAGCTTTTTAGCTGACAGCCGTGGGGGGGGGAGAAGGAGAAGAGGCTTTCAGCTAAAAATATATACAAAGGAGATCGGTGATCACAGCTGATCCCCGCCGCACCGATCATTCTCAGGAGATCAGGAGGTGCTTGCGGGTGTGCGGGAGCCGCCGCGGAAATGCGGGAGTCTCCCGCACCTTCCGGGAGACTTGAGATGTCTTCAATAGTATTTTTTACCCCCTATGGGATGTGTGCATTATGTTTTTCTCTCTTCTGTTTGTATTGTTCAATTTTCCTTTATGTGGAAATTTTATTGAATCTCTATAATAAATTTGTATTTTTATTACGTTTTTGTATTGTAAGTTCATACCATATTATGAAAGTCCGCTTTGCCTCCACTACTGAATTTTTGATAGTCTTACCTAATAGGATGCAGCCTGATTGGTCCATCTGCAGCGTCGCCATTGCCCATCAATACAGCCTGATCCGTGCCCATCTGCAGCCTCACGTCAGATTACGTAGAGCGAGGATCTCCTGTTTACTCGGCGGCCTCTTTAATATGAAGTCCCACCTCCTGGACCAGCTCCTATGATAGACAGAACACTGGTCCAATACCAGGCCAGGAGACAAGACTTTGTATTACAGAGGCTGCAGAGTAATCTATGTAATCTGACGGTGCTCGCCTATAACACGCACACATTATTTGCACCCGATTTTCAGGGGAAAAAAGTGTGTGCTCTAAGCCGATAAATACAGTACTTCTATTTGCTGCGGAAGGTTCTGCCTTCCCCACCAGACCACAGCCTCACCATGAGTCCAGGCTCTCTTGTCTTTCTTAAGTGCCCAGGACCTCCATGGCGGGTGTCAGGATGGAGAAAATCAATTCGCTGATTTCCCCCTGGGAAGTGAATTGGGGGGCTTCAGTAACCAAAACTGCAGTGTTTATCCTCATGACACATCACAGGAAGCACCTCCATGGTTAACAGAGGACGGAATTAAAATTAGACTTGAGAAACTTAACATTAATAAATCACCGGGACCAGATGGCTTGCATCCGAGGGTACTTAGGGAACTCAGTCAGGTGATTGCCATTGTTCCTAATATTTACAGACAGTCTATTGACTGGAATGGTACCAGCTGATTGGAGAAAAGCCAATGTAGCACCAATATTTAAAAAGGGCCCAAAAAACATCCCTGGGAATTACAGACCAGTTAGCCTAACATCAATAGAATGTAAACTCTTGGAGGGGATGATAAGGGACTATATACAAGATTTTAGTAATAAGAATGATTTCATTAGCAGTAATCAGCATGAAGAATCGTTCTTGCCAAACCAATCTATTAACCTTCTATGAGGAGGTGAGTTGCCATCTAGATAAAGGAAGGCCCGTAGACGTGGTGTATCTGGATTTTGCAAAAGCATTTGACACAGTTCCCCATAAACGTTTACTGTACAAAATAAGGTGCATTGGCATGGACCATAGGGTGAGTACATGGATTGAAAACTGGCTACAAGGGCGAGTTCAGAGGGTGGTGATAAATGGGGAGTACTCAGAATGGTCAGGGGTGGGTAGTGGGGTCCCCCAGGGTTCTGTGCTGGGACCAATCCTATTTAATTTGTTTATAAACGACCTGGAGGATGGGATAAAGAGTTCAATCTCTGTATTTGCAGACGATACTAAGCTAAGCAGGGCAATAACTTCTCCGCAGGATGTGGAAATCTTGCAAAAAGACCTGAACAAATTAATGGGGTGGGCGACTACATGGCAAATGAGGTTCAATGTAGAAAAATGTAAAATAATGCATTTGGGTGGCAAAAATATGAATGCAATCTATACACTGGGGGGAGAACCTCTGGGGGAATCTAGGATGGAAAAGGACCTGGGGGTCCTAGTGGATGATAGGCTCAGCAATGGCATGCAATGCCAAGCTGCTGCTAATAAAGCAAACAGAATATTGGCATGCATTAAAAGGGGGATCAACTGCAGAGATAAAACGATAATTCTCCCGCTCTACAAGACTCTGGTCCGGTCGCACCTGGAGTATGCTGTCCAGTTCTGGGCACCAGTCCTCAGGAGGGACGTACTGGAAATGGAGCGAGTACAAAGAAGGGCAACAAAGCTAATAAAGGGTCTGGAGGATCTTAGTTATGAGGAAAGGTTGCAAGCACTGAACTTATTCTCTCTGGAGAAGAGACGCTTGAGAGGGGATATGATTTCAATTTACAAATACTGTACTGGTGACCCCACAATAGGGATAAAACTTTTTCGCAGAAGAGAGTTTAATAAGACTCGGGGCCACTCATTACAATTAGAAGAAAAGAGGTTTAACCTTAAACTACGTAGAGGGTTCTTTACTGTAAGAGCTGTAAGGATGTGGAATTCCCTTCCACAGGCGGTGGTCTCAGCGGGGAGCATTGATAGCTTCAAGAAACTATTAGATAATCACCTGAATGACCGCAATATACAGGGATATGTAATGTAATACTGACACATAATCACACACATAGGTTGGACTTGATGGACTTGTGTCTTTTTTCAACCTCACCTACTATGTAACTATGTAACTATGTAAGTATAATTCTGGAAGTGCTCGGCTCTCAGCACTTCTGGGTTTTTTAACATTTTAAAGCCAATTGCCCCCCTGTTCATGCAAATATGAATGGAAACACTAACGTTGGGTGCTTACACGTACAAAAAAAAATGAATACAAGTATTGGATATCGCCGCACATGCTGGAGTGACAGCAATCATTTTAGGTCCATTATTCCCTGTTAACTCTAAACTGATTAGCTGTAAATGCTTTTAAATTGTAACGTATGGATAATTTTGGGTACCGTAGTACTGTACTAGGCGCAAACAATTTTGAAGCTTGAAATATTTGGGATCTATTACTTGACACAATCTCAGTTTTTATTTTTTTTTTACAAAAATATTGGGTTAACTAATTAACAAGTGTTTTTGTGCAATAATGTTGATTTGAGTGTATTTTTTATTGAAAATAAAGATTTGATGGACAGTAGTGGGGGTTTAAGTAATCATCAGGCCTAATATTTATTGCTTTTGACATATGTGCCAAAAACAAAGGGCAGTAAAACAGTTAATACCCCGTCAGTTAAAATCCCTGTCTGTGACCCATTGATATCTCCCTTCGCCTTGTGTCTCGTAGACACATCAGGAAGTGAGAAGAAATCTTAGAGGAAATCCCCCCCTCTATTCCTGTGACAACCCAAAGTTTTAGTAGACCTAAACTTCAAATGAATGCTTTTTAATTTGCTCTCTTTACTGTGTATCATAAACAATTAGTCTGTTTATTTTCCATTAAATACATTTTCTTTCTTTTCATAATTTTGCATGTCAGTGCTACTGATCCTATCCAGCCAATTTGGGCCACTGGTACTTGCTCCAGCGTCAGCGTCCACATCATTGCTCATTACTGGATTTCTGATAAAATTAGACCATGCCTGTGCAATGTGTGCTGGCATGAATGCTTGTAGTCTCCTTCAGGGTACATGTTAAAAATTTTCTGAACAAACATTGAATCCCTGTGTTTTCAAACCTAGCAACACATTGAGGCAGAAATGTATGCATCCAAAAGACCCAACACCCAAGCACAAGCAAAGTAACCTGGTACTTGCAGTGAGTAATGCAAAGACCTGATCATTGGGAAGAAAAATCAAGCACCCAGCAAATGAATGCCCCAGTGTTGGAGGATAATTACTGCAGATCAAGACATGGCAGTCTTCCTACAGCTTTTTGAGAAAAGATAACATTTCAGGGAGCTACACGCTTTTGGAAAGAGAGGATGACTGGTTCACGAATAGTGTAATGGAGGGCATCTAGAACATCCATCCCTCAACAGTGGTGGGGGCTTGGTCATCACCTCTCACCTACATATGCCATTTTAATATTTCTCTCCCATCGATTTGATAACAATTCACATCTTTAGCTGTGTGACTCAAACAATTAGCATACCCCCCCCCCCCCCCCCATGACTTGAATGTGCCATTAGATTGGATACATTAGTTTGAACTGGATGGTGTCATTAGCTTTTCACACTACCTGGTCATGTTTTTGGGAAATCGCCTTCTGCCTCTGACATATTTCATGACTACATGGTGATTGGATAAAGATTATGATAAATAAATGCAGCGCTAAATGAAAATAAAATAAAAAATTAAGTGAGCTAATACTTCATGAGTATATATGTTACGTGTGATAGCAAACAATTCAACGTAATAATGATTAAACGGTACAACAAATAAGGTGAACCAGCATATTCAAATACTTGGAAGCAATGTCCATAACAAGAGTTCATCGGTGTAAAAGGGGTAAATGCGCTTACCAGACAGGGTGGACACGCTCACCATACGGCGGAGTGTCGTTCAGGCATATGGATCCACCGATCCTAGGAGTGCGTGTTAGCAAGTGTTGGTAACAGGTTCCGAAAATCCCATCTAAGACAGCCCTGGATGTGAATGGTACCTCAATCACCAATAGATGGAAGGATTCCTCTCCACGGTTAACAGGCTGTTGTCACTGGATACAGCTTTCACCGCAGCAAATATAGGTTCATATGGAGAAAGAAAAAAGTCTCCACATAGTGCATGAATCAATTAGAAAGGTTTATTAAAAACCACAGAAAAGAGAGCATTTTCCTTTGTAAACAACAAGTACAAAAGATAAAAAGGTTGTGATCACAAAGAGTTAAAATGGTAAAATCGCGTGGTAACAGACAGACAGCTTCAGCGACCCGACATGTTTTGGACCATAGTCCTTCTACTGGGGCATGTGCATCTATTGGTGATTGAGGTACCATTCACATCCAGGGCTGTCTTAGATGGGATTTTAGGAACCTGTTACCAATGCTTGCTAACACGCACTCTTAGGATCGGTGGATCCATATGCCTGAACGACACTCCGCCGTATGGTGAGCGTGTCCACCCTGTCTGGTAAGCGCATTTACCCCTTCCATTCACGTGTGGATTCTGACTGCATGAAGACCATTCACCTGATCGAACATCACGTTCATATTTTTTCTTCATATCACTGAAATTATTACACTGTTTACACCGATGAACTCTTATTACGGACATTGCTTCCAAGTATTTGAATATGCTGGTTCACCTTAATTTAGTTGTACCGTTTAATTATTATTACGTTGAATTATTTGCTATCACACGTAACATATATACTCGTGAAGTATTAGCTCACTTAATTTTTCATTTTCTTTTCATTTAGCGCTGCATTTATTTATCATAATGTTTATTGTACGGTTATTACACTGGTGATGCTGGCTGCTATTATTGCTATTTGCTATTATTCTCTTACTTTTTTTAGTAGCGCAACAATATTCTAGTTTCTTTGATTGGATAAAGGTGCCACCACAAAAAGTGACTTTACCTCCATATCAGCATATACTCAAAGGGGTATCGGTCTCAAACAGCCTCAAACACCTCCAAATCAAATAAATTGATGCAAAAGCTGATGTCTGATTATGATCCTTGAAAATGCTTTATTCATAAAAGTGCAAGTAATTTTGAGCATGCTTATAAACTACAAGACTCTAACGCATCAAAGTCTTCGTCACAATGAGGGCCTTGTCTGAAACGCATTAACAGCTTGTTGTTTAGTAGGATCCCCAAGATTCCTTGCACTATTAGGAAAAAAGCATTATCAAGGATCATAAGCTTTTGCATCAATTGAAATGATTGGATAAAGGTGACTGTTTCTCATGTGGCTATAAATGCTGGGGTATGTTCTCGAAACGTATTTGAATTGACAAAGCCACCTAAATGATTGGTGGAACATGTTCAACACTACAGAACATGTCCAGTTCAATGTTACTAACCACTACGAGCTATGTGGTGTCCAACTTAAAAGGGCCCAAGGCTCACGCTTGTATCCACAAGCTGGTGAAGGGCTGTTTAGGTCAATCAAATTTTTCATAATGTGTGCTGGAGAGTAGTGCAGATTGTATGATGGAAAAGGGGGGAAAGTAACTGCAGTGTAGGTATGTACTGTGAACTGGGGTGCTAGAGGGTGTGTTGGCCAGGGAGGGATGCACTGGTAGGTGGGGTGAAGGGGGGGGGGATTAGTTGGTTTGGGAATGATGCCCTATAATCACCAGGGGATGAGGGATGTGTGCTGAAAGAGGGGTAGGTGATGAGGTTCCCAGAAGTTGTGTTGTCTGAGGAGTGATGTGCTGTAAGCCGCAGTTTGATAGGGTGCACCGGGAGTGGGGCGGTGGTGGTGGTGGTAGGGTAAGATGTGCTGAATACTGAATGCTGTGCTGGATAAAGAACTTTTGTGGACACTTGTGAAACAGAGAGCATGGGAGCTCTGGGGTAGGCATGTATGTGAATCACCTACATCCAACACCTAGATAAATAAAAACTTTCGAAGACATAATCTAATGTTTTTAAATGTATCTAACCACTGTTGGTAATTTTACATTAGCATCTTGTGTAGGAAAAAAAGCCACTTGAGTACTGATATAATTAAAACATTTAAATAAAACCCCTTTCCCCTTCCATCTTACTTACTCCTTGCTGGTCACACAATTTAATAAAATAAAATAAATAATCCCAACCACCTATCTGAAGCGGTGGTGTTGTTAGAGGTTGGTTCCATTCATCCTTTTTCTGCTCTGCAGCATCGGAGAGTATTTTAGGCAGTACCCACGTCTCTCCTGGTGACCCGGGCATTGCCTACTTGCTGCTGACAGTGTCCATCACCAGTGTTCAGAGGATATTTTAGTCTTAAGGGATTGTTGTTGTACTGCAACAACTTGGGTACTGCACTACCCAAGGGTAGTGCAGTAATAAGACAGATCATGAGCACAGCAATGAGCAAAAAGCAATTACCAGCTCCCATCACCAGAATGGGCACAGTGTAGCTTTTGCTACTGTATTATAAAAATAAGTACAAAAATATAAAAACAGACTCAAATGCTTTTTTCTTGCCCAAAATTTGATTTTCAGTTCCGTTACCTTTAAAGCTGCTAAATAGACAAGCCACTCTTTGCACTCTCCATTTCCTTACTGATATTTAAAAAAAAAAAAAACTTGTCTAGAGAACCCCAATTGTCGTCTCCATCTGTGCTGTGAATGTAATATTATTTTCAGGTACAGGATGGCACAGAAAATTATTTACACTGACAAGTGCTTTATTGTCTACAAAATACAATTACCAGCTTGCCAAAGGGAAAACAAATCTCGGTGTATCCAACAAACATATGGCACTGGCATTTGTTAGGGATGCTAATTTAATGGAAAATTACAATTTAAAAGCGCAAAATACAGAGTTCACTATAAAATATTATTGCAAAGGGAAAGTGGACCTTATGCTTTGAAATTGCTTTCTAACGTAATCTGAAATTAATTGAAGCCTTGTAAAGGATGTGAAATACAGTATATAGGAACCTGGACTATGTTATATTCTGCTATAAGGGCCTGGTTCTTCCCATCCCACACACACTACTGAGTTCAGAATTCAGACAATGCTGAACTGATACAACTTCTGGTAATGGGATGTCAGCTATCCTCCCAAAGATGTACTACTGTGTATTAAAGGAAACTAATCTAAACTGAGTTATAGGAGCAGCTATTGTTGACATATTTCTAGAATCCTCCCAGTTAGGTGCTAATAAGTGTAAGCAAATTTAGTTTCTTTTTGGGCTTCATTGTAATCAGAGGAGCTGGATTTGATTGTTACAGGCTGTTCTGGGTTCTGCAACTCTAGGCTTGCCTACTTTCCTCTGTGTTCCAATATGTTCTGGAACATAGTGGGATGGAAGTGGTAGATCCTGGGCTAAATATTCATACAGCCTCAGCCAATCCTTGGTCGGACGTCATCAGGAGTTGTTGTGACGAATCGCGTTGGCCGGGGTTATCTGGCTTCACTTCTGTCTACCCAATTCCGGCCTGTGGATCGCAGATGGTTGCTAAGTGTCAGAACCACTGCATTGTATGCGCTTTAGCTCGTGTGATGCGAGCAACAATTTATGTGAGTAATATTTTAAATGCTTTTATAGCTTTAACTTATACTGATATAATACTTATATACTAATATACTGCATTATGCTATGTAGTATTACCTTTATATATGCCCCCTAACATGCATGCATAATGGAAAATGACAAGAGGAACAGCCATTCTTTTAAGGCTGCTTTGAAGGCTGCTTGTATACCTACAAGGCAAATATACCATCTTGGTCTATTGAGTGAGGATGTAAAGGAGGGGGGTGCATAGAGTGGTGGATTGGAGATGAAGTCCTAAATGTTTAATGCACAGAGCACTTTTTTGAAGCTCAATGTGTATGTGTGTGTATATATATATATGTATATGTGTATATATATATATATATATATATATATAGACTATAATTTAATTGGACACATTTAGCACTTTATAATATATGAATTATGTGAATTAATTGGTCAGAAACTTACAGCACTCTATGATACATTAATTGATTATTTATAGCACAGCATTTTTTTTGCATTGTTTTATTTTTGTATTATTAAAGAGGTTGTAAAGGCAGAAGGTTTTTTTATCTTAATGCATTTTATGCATTAAGATAAAAAGCCTTTAGTGTGCAGCAGGCTCCCCTCAGTCCCCCTAATGCTTATTTGAGCCCATCCAGATCCAGCGATGTTGCAGAAGTTTCTTGGCTGCCCAGGACTCCCCTCCTCATTGGCTGAGACAGCAGCAGGGCACCACTGGCTCCCGCTGATGTTCATCGAAGTCAGTCAGCCAATGAGGACAGAAAGGGGATGGGGCCAGGCCACGGCTCCACGTATGAATGGACACAGGAAGCTGTGGCTCAGCTTGGGTGCCCCCATAACAAGCTGCTTGCTGTGGGGACACTCAACAGGAGGGAGGGTCCGGGAGCACCGAAGAGGGACCCGAGAAGAGGAAGATCTGGGCTGCTCTGTTCCAAACCACTGCACAGAGCAGGTAAGTAACAAAAAAAAAATGAGACTTTAGTATCACTTTAAGTAAGGATTTAGAATTGATCACTAGTAGCGCCGCACATATTTTGCCTTAGTAACTGGATTACTCCATTTTGGGATATGGCCATTGTGCAGGCAGCCACACCAAGAAATTAACCCTTAGCAACATGCATACTTATATTGGACAAAGCTGGAACTATGCCATAAAATCCACACCTAAAAATCAGCTTTAATTTCTGTGCAATTGAAAATTCTAAAACTCTAAAGATTAAGGTAAAATTTGAGTTGGACCCAAATTTGAATCTCAATACTAATACATACAAACACGATAGTTGTTTAGACTAAAAGGGATAAAAAGAACTAAAACATGTAGGACAATTACCAGTACTTCTCTACTCCAGGGGCAATTTTTTTTGTTTCAGGTAACAATGTAACATGTTTGATTTTCCATTGATTTTTTTTCAATTTTAAATCCTGGTGACAATGGTCATCAGAATAAATCGAGAAGGTGAATCTCCCCAGTAGAGACACAGACAGTAGTAAAAAACATACTAGGTGTTGTATCTCTTCCATATCCTATCCAAAACTGAAAAAAATTTGTTTTAGTTTAACAGCTTATCACATGAAGGATCTCAAGGTGTTCAGGGCAAGTTTACACTCTTTTTCAGTCTTCCTGTGCAACTTTTCTTTTGCATTAATTAGACATGTGCAATGCAAGGAATGGAAGTTATTATCCGCACAAGTTATCTTTAACCGTCTCATGAGAAAAAACATTGATCAGATAATAAATCAAAGACAGCTTAAATCCCCCTATATTACTGCCCTCCAACCTTTGTAATTTCCATATCTATCTCAACAAAGTCTACTGTAAAAAAAAAGCCAATCATCTACTGGTTAGTTATAGACACAGCAAGGATTCTAGCGCTCTTCATTACACATTCTTAGCCGCTTCTGTTCCAGAGATAAAGAGAAATGCCATTCCACTCACATGGGAGTGCTGCAAAGATGAAGGGCCTGCTAGCTATAATCACATGATGCATCCCATTGTCGTCAGAAAAAAACTGCTAAATCACACAAGTGGGGAATGAGATTGCAGGGAAATTCTATACGCAGACAGTATATATATATATTATAATAGTAGTTGCCATGATTGCAAGGAAAAGACATTGGATTTTTTTGCAGCTGCAGCTTGTATGGAAAGGATACTTTCCCACTGAAAAGAATCATTTGGTTTAGTAATGCTGACATACTGATTCATGTGAAGGGGGAATTTTAATGATAGGTGCACTTTAGTACCATCTTTATTATCCACAGTGCTGTGCAAACGATTTAGGAAGGTGTGAAAAATGCTGTGAATGAAGAAAGCTCTCAGAAATAAAAGTGTTAATAGCTTATTTTTATCAATTAACAACTTGGAAAAATGAACAGAAGAAAATCCAAATCGAATCAATATTTGGTGCAACCACCCTTTGCCTTCAAAACAGCATCAATTCTTCTAGGTACACTAGAACACAATTTTTGAAGGAACTCGCCAGGTACAGTAGGTTGCTCCAAACATCTTTGAGAACTAACCACAGATCTTCTGTGGATATCGGCTGCCTCAAATCCTGCCTCAAAAGAGTACATTTTATTTTATTGTGCTTCATGTGGCAAAACACACACTCAGGTGTGAAAGGGAACCATTGAATATATTGGGAATCTTCATGCTGAACGTTGTTAGCCTTAGAGAAGCACATGACAAATGTGAATGAGGGCTGGGCAAGAAAATTCAAAGAGGAACTTAACTACAAATTTAACTACAATTTTTCATTTTTTTTACATAAAGTTGCCACTTTTTGGGTCGACGTTGGTATCAATACAGATTGTGTAAGGACTTTTTGCTGGGGTTCAATGATATATGTGATCAAATTGTTCAATAGATGAACATATCGCACCTACAAAGAGAAGTCAGAGATTCCCCCCCCCCCGCCCTCCCCATCCTTCAGGCCCAACCCTATCCCTTCCTACCCCCTTGCCTTCTTTCATTCCTCCTATTCTTTCTTCTTCACCCTCTCCCTTTCCCTTTCCCTCGCCCGAAATATTAAACATACTGACGAATAACTAGGATGCCCATGTCGTATACCAATTATCTACCCAACTTATGAAATACTACCAAGAGACAAAAGGTCTTACCAAACACGAATATTGACTGGCCCCTTACACATTAAATGATAAATGCATCACCCCGCTGATAGAGCTTTCCCATAAAAGGCAAATCAACTTTTTAATACACACAAAATCTATCACGGATTGTAGAGCATTTCTCAAAAGGAATTTCAGTTTTAGGGCCGAATTGACCTACCCAAAGACACCTGTGGGGCACACATCCCCCTATTACATGGTTAATTAAGTTTATTTTCCTGTAACACGGCTGAGAATACTCCGAAATGAAAAAAAAATTGTTTACTTTAACATTACCATGTTTGCTGTTTACTGTTTACTGTAACACAATTGCTGTAAAGATTTTATGATCTTCAATAAAATTCTTTGAAACAAATTGTTCAATAGATCCACTTTTTTGGGATACCTTTGAGCCATACCTTTGAGTCAAATGAAATGGATTTTTTCCTAATTCCCTTATTAAACTTGAACTTAAAGTGTGACTTCAGTCATTTTTTCATCTTTCCTTCTATTAAATCCTCTGCCCTTGTTGTTTTAACTTTGGATAGTAACATTTTTTTTTTACTGCCAGTAAATACTTTATACAGCCCACTTTTTGTTTCTTGTCTGGTAAAAAGCCTAGGCTTATGACATCATGTACAGCTCTCTCTCTCACTCTTGTGAAGTTTACCAGGAAGGGAGGGGGGATGAGTCTTAAGAGGGCTGATGAGAGCTGCAGAGCTGGAGGTGTGCATCTGTGTGTCTGTGTAAATAAAGGAAGTGAACAGGCAGCAGCTTCAGCTGCCCACAATTAAAATGGGTGCAGCCAGACTCAGTGGAGGGAGATTTCTGCAGCATATTTAGCAAGTACAGAGTCACAGTATATATAAAATAATATGCAAAGTGGTTGGAGGGAAGTTTAAGAATGGCAAAGATGTTTTCATTATAAATTATGTGAGCCGACTGCAGTTCTGCAGTTAAAGACGAAGTTCACTCCCCCCTTATTTTTTCCCCCCTCTTATTTCTATAGCTGGGTTCTGCACAAAAAACATGCACCCAACAATCCAGTGGTATTCTGTAGGCATCTGGTGCTCCAGTGCTACACATTTGGTCTTGCGCCGGCATCTTCTTCTGAGGTCCTCAGGGACCTGCCTGTCTCTACCAGTTCCCGAAGATGGCCTTGTGATGACATGCATATTGCGTTATCAACTAGGAGGAAAAAAACGAGCCCCCTTAGCGATGATGAGCACCCCTCAACCTCCTGGAGTGTGTGATGTAGGTATCCCAAGATGTTGTGGGCAACAAATACATCATTGGGAAATTGGGAAGTATGGGGATGTGTTCCCCGAAAATGATTAAAAAAAAAAAGTAAAAAATCAGATTATGTGCAGGGGTGGGGAGCTGGAAAAGAAATGAAAGTGAGTGCAAAGGGGGAAGGTCAGCTTTAACCCTGAATGCAAAACTTTGTAAGCAGGAAGAAAAAAATTTGTAGAAGAGACATACTGTATGTTCCTTCCGCAACATATAGTATGTCTTACTTTACTACTCGTAAGATGTTTCAGAATGTACACCAAGCTGCAAATGGATTGAATGAACTTCCATGTGCATGCGTGGGAGTTATGTTACCCTGGCCCAGCCACTCAAGATGTCCAAAAACCCAGAAGCCACAAGAAGCCGGGGCAAAGATGTTGGCTTCGGCGAGAGAACTCTCAAATGTCCCATTGCTGGAGGGTAGGTGAGTATTGGAGTGTTTAGTTCCACTGTCAGTTGCTAACCTTTTCCAATTCTATTCAAAAGTTTAAAAAAAAATGTTTTGGCTTAATTGTGGGAGTTGCCCTTTAAGACTGTCACAAATCAGGGTCACCCCAGGCCCTGGTCATAATTCATCACTTCTATGGTTGGATGAGTAATGATATTGTAGACGGGCTCACCCCTCCTTCCATTACATTAGACGCCATTGACATTGTAAATTTAATTCAGTCAAAGTTAACTGATCCGTTTTTCTTCTCAGTCTGACAGATTGTCTCATCCTCCCTGCTCTGAACTATAATCTTAACTTTGTTCATTCTCCTTTCCAACACTCCAGAGAATCTGACTACAAACAATGAACACCAGCTCCTCATTTTACATCAAATGAGAGTTATTAATATTTAAAAAGAAAGTACACTGCAGAGGCTTCGGAAATAAAGAAACTTTAGTGTAATGGACCTCAAGGTTTTCTAAACTAGATCCTAGAACATCAATGGATGATGAACAAACTACTGCTGGACCAATTGGCTGTAAGTGTGACTTTCTGAACAGTAACTTGTAATGTTAAAAGAATAAGATTCATTTACTCCGATTGGGACTGAATTTGGGCTACAGGTGTTCATTGTGGATCACTGGATCACAAAGAATGTGCTCATTGGAAAATCAACAGGAATACATCCCAAAGGTTGCCCTTATCCCCCAATACAGGTTCTGATCCATAGATGAGCAGGGCCCAACAGGGATTTTTTAATATATTATATAATGTATTTAGCTACTTGCATTACTTTGGACTACATTGCTCATGTATTTTGTGCAACAACTACATCAACCAGTAGATGGCAGCATTTATAAGTTTGTAGCTACATCTATGACTATACGCTATGTCTATTCACTGTATAATAAAAAGTTCCTGTTTCCTGTCTGCAGTTAAGCAGCAAAGCCCATGTGGACGGTGCACTGTCTGTTCTGTAGGGCTATGATCTCTGAACACTCATTTCTTCAGGGAGACCTATCCTGCCTTCAGCTAACAACCGAATCTTCTACTTCCCTCATCAGTTCATCCCTCAAAGTCACTACCTTTTGTTTCACCAGCCCCTCCCTATTAGATTGTAAGCTCGCAGGAGTAGGCTACTTCTAACCCTCATGTATTGATATGTACTGTTGGTGTATTGTCTCCCTTCATATTGTAAAGCGCTGCGCAAATTGTTGGCGCTATATAAATCCTGAAAAATAATACAGTGGAACCTTGGATTATGAGCATAATCCGTTCCAGGAGAATGCTTGTAATCCAAAGCACTCGCATATCAAAGTGAGTTTCCCCATAGAAGTCAATGAAAACGAAGATAATTTGTTCCGCATTGACTTCTATTGCATGCGATACCGCATGTGGCCAGAGGTGGGGGGGCGCAGAGAGCCTCGGAAATACTCAGGACAGCTCGGCTGAATTTGGAAACCCTCGGAAAGGCTCAGAAATACTAGGGAATGGAGTATTTCCGAGTGTTTCCGAGTATTTCCGAGTGATTCCAAGTATTTACGAATGGCTCCGAACAGCTCCGAACCATTCCGAGTGTCACCAGGGGCCCCCGCACCTCTGATCAAATGTGGTACTGCACACCACATTAGCTTGAATTCTGCATATTTTGAAAGACAACATTCACAAACCGAGTCAGGATTTTTTTTTAAAAGTTGCTTGTCTTTCAAAACGCTCGTTAACCGCATTACTCGTTAACCAAGGTTCCACTGTATACAGAATCTCTAACAGGTTACGGGCCCAGGCATAGCTCAGACACCTAGAGAAAAGCTGAGAACCCAGTCATAGCCCGGTCATAGCCAGCTACAGCAGATAAGTGCAAGATACAGCAACAAAAAGAAGACTTCAAAGGAATACAAGAAAATGGCCAGGAACACAGCTGCAACAAAGCTTTCATTTGCAAATCTGACAAATCAGAATTACCAGTCTTGGAAATTCAAGATGAAAATGCTTCAGATGAGTGAATAGAGAAAGACCAAAAAGCTCAGAGCACAATCTCTCTTAGTAAGTGTGAAACTGCTGAAGAAATACGGGAAGGTTTACAAAAGGTGCATGAAAGAGATATCTCAGAAATATTTTATTAGAAAGCTATACTAAACACAGCTAATGGGCAAATAATGTAATCAGAAGGCATAGAAGATTGTTTTCTTTACTGTCCTATTTCCTGTCACCAGAAAGATACCTGTGAAAAATGTCCTTTATGTCCCTGCTCTTGAAACAAATCTTTTGTCAGTGAAGAAGCTCACAAAACAAGACAATGTAGTGTACTTTCAAGATGATAGCTGTGCCATCAGAAAAGGTAATATTTTACTTGCAAAGGCTAAAATTACAGATGAACTGTATAATCTGAACTGCAATCAGGGGATTAATACTGCCGAGGAAAAATACTGTACGCAAACTGCATTCACACATGGCAAAGACGACTTGGGAACAGAAGTCCTGACGTAAAAGAAATTAACTGAGAATGACTATGCAAGTGGAATAAAAATTAGCCCATGTGATCAAACAATGAAATGAACCAGCTGTATTAAAGGAAGAAATGAGCGGAACTGGGAGCAGGTACCTGTCAAAACCAGGTACCTGCCCCTTCCCCCCAAAAAAGTGCCATTTGGTAAAGAGGAGGAGGGGGAGCCTTAAAGTGGAACTTCACCTTTTGGGTGGAGCTCGCTTTAAACTCTATGTCTTTTCTCTGTATAACAAAAAAGTTCCTGCTTCCTGTCTGCAGTTAAGCAGCACAGCCCAGGTGGACAGTGCACTGTCTGTTCTGCATATACAGAATTTCTAACAATTACCATTACCATTTTTTGTTATGATCAAAGAAAAAGTCCAGTCAACAACAGCTGACCTTATGAAAATGCTTTTTGCATTGGCTTCAGTACTGCCTACCTTACTTACCTGGAAGAACTGGGCAGATAAGGGTATTAGGAGCAGGTATTTTTTTCTCAGAGAATAGGTGAAGGACCCCCCCTTCTAAGTCACTTTGTTTCCCCCCCCTACTCACTTTCGAGCATTGACTGACCCTTGATTCCACCCCTTACCGAGCTCCCAATAGAGAATATGCAGCCGAGTATCATTTTGTAGTGCTATGAAATTTGTATGTAATTTGGTAATGATAACAAGAAAAGCAATAATATAGATCCCCCCCGCAGCCAGCAGCAATAGACTTCCTGAGCAACAATTGACCCCCAGCAGCAATAGCAGATCTCCCAGCAGCCAGCATCAATAGACTCTCCAGCAGTCAGCAACAGTAGACCCCTCCATCAACAATGGAATAATGAATAAATCAGCCAAGGATTAGTGGAGCAAGGCACCGCATCCCAAGTATTTCAAGGAAAAAGGAAAATCGAGGAAGGGGACTTTGAGGTTTGGTTCACACTGGCAGCCGCCCCGGAGATATGTGAACCGGCTCCATAGAGAGCCAGTCACATTCTCCTGCTATGCGAATTGGATGCGGGGAAACCCTCACCCAATTGGCATAAGTGTGAACCCAGCCTAAAGGTGCCTGAAAAAAAGTAGGACTATATAACATGTATAAAAAAAAACAAACAACATATTTTTAACATATGTGAAAATTGTAATTATTTTATTATACATGTTATAGTCCTACTTTTTTAAGGCACCTTTAACCATTTTAGCCCCTGAAGATTTTACCCCCTTAATGACCAGAGCATTTTTAGCATCGCTTTAACTAACAATTGCGCGGTCGTACCATGCTGTACCCAAACAAAATTGATTTTCTTTTTTTCCCACAAATAGAGCTTTCTTTTGGTGGTATTTGATCAGCTCTGCAGTTTTCATTTTTTGCGCTATAAACAATAAAAAAAAGACAATCTGAAAAAAAGCAATATTTTTGTCATTTTTGTGCTATAATAAATATCCCCAAAAAATATATAAAAAAACAAATTTCTTCATCACTTTAGGCCAATATGTATTCTTCTACATATTTTTGGTAAAAAAAAAATTGTTTATATATTGATTGGTTTGCACAAACGTTATAGCGTCTAAAAAATAGGGGATAGATTTA
The DNA here is from genome assembly GCA_037952925.1 of Lithobates clamitans. Taxonomy (NCBI): domain Eukaryota; kingdom Metazoa; phylum Chordata; class Amphibia; order Anura; family Ranidae; genus Lithobates; species Lithobates clamitans. The sequence goes on from JBBGZY010000303.1 coordinate 1,015,479, forward strand.
TGGCATTTTTATTATTCTTTTTTTTTATTAGTAATGGCGGTGATCTGCGATTTTTATCAGGACTGTGACATTGCACCAGACAGATTGGACACTCTTGACACTATTTTGGGACCATTGACATTTATACAGCCATCAGAGCTAAAAATAGCCACTGATTACTGTATAAATGTCACTGGCAGGGAAAGGGTTAAACACTAGGGGGCGATCAAGGGGTTAAGCGTGTTCCCTCAGCGTGTTCTAACTGTGGGGGGCATGCGCTACCACTGACATGACAGAGATCACTGTTACCGATGACAGGGAACAGACGATCCCTGTCATGTCACTAGACAGAACAGGGAAACGCCTTGTTTACATTTCCTCGTTCTGCCTCTCCTCGCCGCGATCGCGGGCCACTGGCAGACATCGAGTCCGCGGGACCCACTGACACGCTCCCACGGCGCACGCCCGCTATCCTGCTTTTGCGGACTGAAGTACAGGTACATCAGTTTGCGCAGGAGTGCCATTCTGCCGATGTATATCGGCGTGAGCCAGTCGGCAAGCAGTTAAAGTCACCTTTCCCAATTTTTTTTCCCTCCATGAAAAGTAGATCCCTTCCAGCAACAATTGACACCCCAGTAACAAAAGTTCCTCCACCAGCAACAATAGATTACCATGCAAAAATAGATTCACTCCAGCAACAATAGATACTCCAGCAGCCAGCATCAGTAGACCCTTCATCAAGCCCCGGCACCCCTTGCCATTGCATACATTAGATTCTGGAGGTGCCAGAACTGCGTTCCCCCACATTCCTGCTGAAAAAAGCCCGGATTAGGAGAAGCCTTAGTTGCATATTTGTTCTGGGTTAGTGCCCTGAGTGGACATCCTGCCATCCCCTATGGAGTCAGGAACTAGGATCACCGTTGTCCATATACTGCATACTGCATAGTGCACTGCTGACTGCTACTCTGCATTGCTTCCAGTACAGTGCTCACTGCCTCCAGTACACTGCTTACTGTCTTCAGTACATTTCTGACTGCCCCCAGTATACTGCTCATTGTCCAAGTACACTGCTGACTGCTATTAGTAGAGTGCTCACTGCCAGTACATTTCTGTGTGCCACCCAGTACATTGCTTGCTGCCTCCAGTACTCTACTCACTGCCTCAAGTACTTTGCTCACTGACTCCAGTACATTGCTCGCTGCCTCCAGTACATTGCTCACTGCCTCCAGTACATAGCTCACTGCCTTCAGTACATAGCTCACTGCCTCCAGTACTCTGATCGCTGCCTCCAGTACATTACTCGCTGCCTTCAGTACTCTGCTCACTGCCTCCAGTACTCTGCTCACTGCCTCCAGTACTCTGCTCGCTGCCTCCAGTACATTACTCGCTGCCTCCAGTACATTGCTCGCTGCCTTCAGTACTCTGCTCACTGCCTCCAGTACTCTGCTTACTGCCTCCAGTACTCTGATCGCTGCCTCCAGTACATTACTTGCTGCCTTCAGTACTCTGCTCACTGCCTCCAGTACTCTGCTCGCTGCCTCCAGTACTCTGCTCGCTGCCTCCAGTACATTGCTCGCTGCCTCCAGTACTCTGCTCGCTGCCTCCAGTACATTGCTCGCTGCCTCCAGTACATTGCTCGCTGCCTCCAGTACATTGCTCGCTGCCTCCAGTATATTGCTTGCTGCCTCCAGTACTCTGCTCGCTGCCTCCAGTACTCTGCTCGCTGCCTCCAGTACTCTGCTCGCTGCCTCCAGTACTCTGCTCGCTGCCTCCAGTACTCTGCTCGCTGCCTCCAGTACTCTGCTCACTGCCTCCAGTACTCTGCTCACTGCCTTCAGTACTCTGCTCGCTGCCTCCGGTACTCTGCTCGCTACCTCCAGTACTCTGCTCGCTGCCTCCAGTATTCTGCTCGCTGCCTCCAGTACTCTGCTCGCTGCCTCCAGTACTCTGCTCCCTGCCCTTCAGTACTCTGCTCACTGCCTCCAGTACTCTGCTCGCTGCCTCCGGTACTCTGCTCGCTACCTCCAGTACTCTGCTCGCTGCCTCCAGTATTCTGCTCGCTGCCTCCAGTACTCTGCTCGCTGCCTCCAGTACTCTGCTCCCTGCCCTTCAGTACTCTGCTCACTGCCTCCAGTACTCTGCTCGCTGCCTCCAGTACTCTGCTCGCTGCCTTCAGTACTCTGCTCGCTGCCTCCGGTACTCTGCTCACTGCCTCCGGTACTCTGCTTGCTGCCTCCGGTACTCTGCTCACTGCCTCCAGTACTCTGCTCGCTGCCTCCAGTACTCTGCTCACTGCCTTCAATACTCTGCTCACTGCCTCCAGTACTCTGCTCGCTGCCTCCGGTACTCTTCTCGCTGCCTCCGGTACTCTTCTCGCTGCCTCCGGTACTCTGCTCACTGCCTCCAGTACTCTGCTCACTGCCTCCAGTACTCTGCTCACTGCCTCCAGTACTCTGCTCACTGCCTCCAGTACTCTGCTCACTGCCTCCAGTACTCTGCTCAGTGCCTCCAGTACTCTGCTCAGTGCCTTCAGTACTCTGCTCAGTGCCTTCAGTACTCTGCTCACTGCCTCCAGTACTCTGCTCACTGCCTCCAGTACTCTGCTCACTGCCTCCAGTACTCTGCTCACTGCCTCCAGTACTCTGCTCAGTGCCTTCAGTACTCTGCTCAGTGCCTTCAGTACTCTGCTCACTGCCTTCAGTACTCTGCTCAGTGCCTTCAGTACTCTGCTCACTGTCTCCAGTACTCTGCTCAGTGCCTCCAGTACTCTGCACATTGCCTCCAGTACATTGCTCAATTCCCCCAGTGTGTTGCTGACTGCACCTGTACACTGCTCACTTTCACCCCATACAATGTTCACTGCCTCCGTACACTGTTTACTATCCCTGTACACAGTTCACAACCTAGTACACTTGGTTGTGCCCCTCTACATTGTTTACTGTCCCATGCACTGTTCCCTGTCCTCTGTAAATGCTTACTGCCCCCCCCCACACACACATATTGTTCAGTGATTACTGCCCTTATACACTCCTCACTGCCCCCATACACTACTTCCCTACCCTCCTGGACACAGTTCACTGCCCCAATGAAGAGGAAGGGAGGTCCTGGGGGCTCTCTCAGGTAAGGGTCCTGGGGGCCCTCTCAGGTAGGGGTCCTGGGGGCCCTCTCAGGTAGGGGTCCTGGGGGCCCTCTCAGGTAAGGGTCCTGGGGGCCCTCTTAGGTAAGGGTCCTGGGGGCCCTCTCAGGTAAGGGTCCTAGGGGTCCTCTCAGATAAGGGTCCTGGGGGCCCTCTCAGGTAAGGGTCCTGGGGGCCCTATGAAGTAGACTGTATGGGGGTCCATGATTTTCAATAGTAGACCTGAGCCAGACATTTGCAGAACATTTGAAGGCAATCCCTTTAACAGTTTATCGTTTCCAATTGTTTTCAAAGCAGAGGCGCTCTGTACTGTTGGCACTTAGGCAGGGTACAGTAAACATAGTACCCATACCAGAGATCAACAATAACAATGCATGGCACTGGGGATTCTTGGGTCACCCCAGGAGCACGAGTCCAATTATATCTGTGATCTCTATGACTCCTGTTTCCTGTGAAGCACCAATGTCTTCCTTCTCCTTCGGCCATCTCAAAAATTCTAACAAATGGTTACTAAAGAAAGACAGCAAATTGGCAGAGACTACACCTAGGGCACAAAGCCGAGCTTCTCTGTAGAAAATGACACCTGTAATGAATTGTCTCTCCCGCAAGCACTTTTTATCATGATACGCCGATAAACTGCTTGTCAACTTTTCCTCTTTGCTGTTTGGTGTAAACACAAGTTCTTCAACTGCAGGATAAGTCTTAGATGGAGATGGAGGCAAAGTGGTGGCTTATTAATGTATAGTTATCCGCTACACATTTTTTTTTCTCATCATTAACAATAATATATAAATAAGAAGCAGTGCTTAATCCTGATAGTACAAGCATAAAAAATCATGGTAAAGGATGTGGCATAAACAGGGCTGGTGCAAGGATTTTTGACACCCTAGGCGAAACCTCATTTTGCTGGCCCCCCTGGCTCCACCCCTGACTCCACCCCCTTTTCCCTGCCCATGTATACCCCAGCTTTTTAATGAAGTGCCCATCAAATTCAGCCCAACAGCGCCCATCAAATGCAGCCCACCAGCGCCCATCAAATGCAGCCTCACCAACGCCCATCAAATGCAGCCTCACCAGCGCCCATCAATGCAGCCTCATCAGCTCCCATCAAATGCAACCTCACCAGCGCTCATCAAATGCAGCCTCACCAGCGCCCATCAAATGCAGCCTCACCAGCGCACATCAATTCAGCCTCACCAGCGCCAATCAAATGCAGCCTCACCAGCGCTCATCAAATGCAGCCTAACCAGCGTCCCTTTAATGCAGCCTTACCAGCGCCCATCAAATGCAGCCTCACCAGTGCCCATCAATGCAGCCTCGCCAGCGCCCATCAAATGCAGCCTCACCAGCGCCTATCGATGCAGCCTCACCAGCGCACATCAAATGCAGCCTCACCAGCACCCATCAAATGCAGCCTCACCAGCGCCCATCAATGCAGCCTCACCAGCGCCCATCAATAGAGCCTCACCAGCGCACATCAATAGAGCCTCACCAGCGCACATCAAATGCAGCCTCACCAGCACCCATCAATGCAGCCTCGCCAGCGCCCATCTAATGCAGCCTCACCAGTGCCCATTTATGCAGCCTCACCAGCGCACATCAAATTCAGCCTCACCAGCGCCCATCAAATGTAGCCTCACCAGCGCCCATCAAATGTAGCCTCACCAGTGCCCATCAAATCCAGCCTCACCAGTGCCCATCAATGCAGCCTCACCAGCGCCCATCAAATGTAGCCACACGAGCGCCCATCAAATGTAGCCTCACCAGCGCCTATCAAATAAGGCCTACCAGCGCCCATTAATGCAGCCTACCAGTGCCCATCATGAATGTTTGCTGGCTTTCATTCATTTGGGAGTCGGGATACAGACACAGCCCTCCGCTGGCGCTGCGCCTCTGACACTATGTACGAGCAACGTGACAACTGCCTGCTGATTCTGAGACTTAGTTGCTTGCTGCAGAGAGAAGAGAGTGGGAACACCAGTGACTGGGCGCCCTAGGCAGCATGGTGCCCTAGGTGGCTTCCTAGTTTGCCTAGTGCTAGCATCGGCCCTGGGCATAAAAACAACTAAACATGCAGTGAATAAAATATGAGCAAAATATAACATAAAAAATGTAAAAAAAAATATCATATGAATGTGATATAATGAAATAGATGCAAAATCCAGTGTTAGGTGAACAGAAAAAAAGTCCTTTCAATGAAAAAGTCCTTTACAATAATAAACAAGAGTGTCCATAGAGTACAAAAAGATGTATAAGTAACGTTGATTCATGAAATCCACCACCAAGCACCAACAATTAGCATACACTGCTTACCAGATAGCATGGACCATAAATTATAATGGTCATAAAAGCACAAAATAACCCGACACCTGAGATAGGCAGTGGCTGCTCAGCAGCAGCTCCAAATGAATCGGGGGGAAAAAAAAATGAACCCTTGGTCTCCTACTGGCAGGATCACAAAGTAAAAGTAAAGATAGAAAAGAATAGGGGGAAAAAAACCAAAAACAAATAAAACTAAAGCTAAATTAAGATAAATACATATAAGGGAGCCGTTTTATGCCCCAAATTTGCATTCATGTCCATCCATTTCTGAGCTTTACACAGCTTTACCACTCAGCAAGACCTGATTTCTTTTCTGCTGCAGTTCAGTAATAAAAGTCTGTTCCCCACCCCCACCATGTGACTGAACAGTGAAAGCAAAAGCATCAGACTGATGGACTCAAATCTCTGTCTCTGTCACTCCGCCCCTCCAAATAGCATGCTAATTACACTTACTTAAAACTAATCAATTCCTTGTGCTGCTTTTAGTTTGAGCTCTGCTTTAGGGACTGCAAAAAACTGATACCAAGCCAAATTTACATATTTATACTACAAGTGATAAAAAGTAAGAATATAGGAGATAATACGGATCTGCATTAATTGCTTGCCGACCGTATACTGTAAATATACGGCGGCCCAGGCAGGATCACGTACCAATCACGGCAGGAGTCCTGCTCCAGCTGAACACAGCGGGAGCCAATCAGCAGGTCTGCTTGGACCTGCCGATCCTTTGGGATACAGGCAGAACGGCAGTCTGCCTATGTAAACAAGGCAGATCACAGTTCTGTAAAAAGGGAAGGTTGTGATTCTGTGTTCTTACAAAGCAGGAACACAGATCTCTTCCTTCCCATAGTAAAAGCAGTTAGAAAGCACTCCCTAGGCACACATTTAACCCTTTGATTAACCCTGATGTTAACCCCTTCCCTGCCAGTGTCATTAGTACAGTAACAGTGCATATTTTTTTGACTGATCACTGTAGTGGTGTCACTGGTCCCCAAAAAGTGTCACTTGGTGTCCGATTTGTCCGCCGCAATGTCACAGTCCTGCTATAAGTCGTTGATCGCTGACATTACCAGTAAAAAAAAAAAAAAAAAACATAAATCTATCCCATAGTTTGTAGGTGCTATAACTTTTGCGCAAACCAATCAATATACACTTTTTGGGATTTTTCTTACCAAAAATATGTAGCAGAATACATATTGGCCTAAATTGATGAAGAAATTCGATTTTTTTCCATTTTTTTATTGGGTATGTTTTAAAGCAGAAAGTAAGCAATATTGTTTTTTTTTTTTCAAAATTGTCGCTCTTTTTTTGTTTATAGCGCAAAAAATTAAAACCGCAGAGATGATCAAATACCACCAAAAGAAATCTCTATTTGTGGGGGAAAAAAAAAGAAAAAATAAATGTCACATGACTGCGCAATTGTCAGTTAAAAGTGGAAGAAAATATATTAAAAGGAAGTGGCGCTATAACAAAATATACCTGTATGTATTGACCTAAACACAAATAAAGTGTCCTATGCAACAATGGCAATTTTCTTGTGCCTGTGAAACAACAAGATGCAACTTGAAATAACACACATTGTGATTAAGTGTCCTTGTGTTCCAGCTTAACCCTTGCACTATTAATATAACCAGTAAACATTTCTTCCCCTTGTGTGTACACCAGTGGCGGCTGGTGTTTTTTTTGGAGGGGTGGCAAACAATCCAACCCCCCTCCCCCCAGGAACGGACAGCAGCCCTACAATCCCCGGGTCACAGGCAGCAAACCCCCCCCCCCCCCCCGGTTGGTGAGTCAGTCGAGGCCCCGCACTTACCCCATCTAGCGGGCAGCGGGGCGGGTGGCGACGGATTCTCTCCAGGCTGCGGACTGCTTGTTTGCTGCTCAGTTTCCCTGCACGCATCTTCTACCTCCTCTCCTCCGTGCGCCGTACGTCTCCTGCCGGCCAATGCGATCAGATCTCCTTTCGGCCAATCGGGTGATGGGTCTCATGACCTGCTTTCTGATTGGCCAGTAGGAGATTCAGTGTTACAATAGGTAATATTCATTCACTATTGTAACATAACTGGGTGGGCTCGGAGCACAATGCTCTGCGCCCTGAGACTACCCCTTTTTTGAAGCCTATTAACCTCCCTGGCGGTATGATTATTTCAGATTTTTGATGCTGAAAGCGGTACATTGTTTTGCATGGAAATTTGGCGTTTTATATTGTAGGCCTGTAATTCTTAGGAATAACTCACTTAAATCTGTCCAAACAAGAGTCTAGTAGACATCCCGGGTATGATAAAGTTTGAAAAACGAAATCATAAATTATAATATAATAAATAACTCTAAATAATTATAACAAATAATAATATAATAATAATAACAATTATTCAATAATGTAATCAAAACACTGAAATTTGCTCAGTTGCAGAATTGTCGCTGTCATTACTTTTCAGTGTTTGATGACGGATTTCTCCACAAATCACTATGGCTCAATTCTGCGAGTGATTCTAATTTATTATCGCTGTTTTCTAGCTGGTCTAAAACCACTTTTGATATAAAGGGACGGTTTTGGTTGCTATGGACAATCTCCAGTTTCCAGGCAGAAAGAACAGTATTTATGATATAAAACTGCATGCAGGGAACTGGAGAAACCACTAGGGACAAAAGGGATGAGAAATAAATTGATACAGTAATGTAATCTGTAAGATTACAGTGTACTGTATATGTATTGTGTTTTTTACTTTTTGAATTTGGCGCCGTTCTCCGTCCCTGTGCGTCACAACGCTCGCAGAGAACGGAGCTCGGCTCCGTGATAGATCGAATGGAGGACGGCTCGCTCACACAGCGGGGAGACATCGCAGGATCCTGGGGACAAGGTAAGTAACATGTACCTGGATCCTGCGATGCGATCCCTAGTGTGGCTCGGGGTTTACTGCTTTTGGTACTGAAAAACCACCCCGAGCCACACTCGGGAATACCACCAGGGGGATTAAAGCCTCTGGCTCTAATCACGTGCTTAAAAAAAAAAAAAAAAACCCCATTGGAATTCATGCATCCAGCGCCCCTGTAGATCCGGGGGCCGGATTCATAGATGGGGGGCATCGCCCGTGCTCCGCTAGTGCATAGGCCGCCACAGGTGTACACTCTTCAACAGCACTGTGATTAGGTGAGATAGTGCTCAATCACCAGATGCCTCTGACCTATTATTAAATAGGCAGGTCAATGTACACTTAAAAAGGATCACCATGATCCAGGGCACCCCGGGGTAATGTCTTCCTTATTCACTCAGCTTGTGAGTAATAATACTATGCAACATGTATTATATAAAAAAAATTTCATGCTTGATAAAAAAATGCCCATTCACATTTGAAAGTGCCTCAACACCCGATATGACCAAACTCTATTGTATTCTGGAACGTCAACGATCCGATTTATATTGTACAGCCGGTGTGAGGTCACCAGAAGTGAGCAACCGGAAATCCCGTCTCTACGCATTTCGTCATCAGACATCCTTAGGAAGCTGCTTCCCGAGGACATCTGAAAATGTCCTGTGCTGGTATAAATATATTATAATTCCATTATGGTATGGATGTTTTTCTTTCCGATGGGGGGTTTAGCTGGAATTCTGTTAACCCAGGTTGCCATTCCGATCCCCAGTTGTTGTTTCTGAGGGACTGGATGTAGCACGGTGTTGGTGTAGGCGGAGGTGACGTGGCCATGTCGCTCTAATGCATGTTGCGTCGCTTCCGCACACTCACTCCCCTTTCCAAACTGCACAGAAGCGGAAGTGATAGTGATGCGGCTCCGCGGTATGACGCGTATCACGTCACTTCCTCCCGCACATGCAAACTATATCAGGGACGCCACCAGCATCCCTCGGCACCATTCCTCTGTGGTTTGCCATTGTAGAGCCATGCTGTCTCCTTCTCCCTGACTGCTGACCTTGGGAACCTTGCTTCATGGCAACTTTGACATCTAAATATGGGACTTTTGGACTATGCTTGCACTTCAGGCTGACCCTGTATCCCCTGGAATTGGGGATTTATCATCTTTCTTTTGCTTTTTCCTTAGCCCACAGTGCCCATTTCTTTGTGCCATCCAGGACAACTCATATCTGGCAGTTTTTGGATGTGGACATGTGGTATCCACTTGGGGTAGGCCTTCAATGGCCAATATACAGCATCCATATCTTTTTGGAAGAGTGCTTCTGCTAAATATACACATTTTCTGTAAGTGGATATGTCAATGATATTTTAGATGCATACTCTTATATGAATTTGTATCAATGTTTTACTAATCCAAGCAGTTTTTTCAGAAGTGGTATTATTCCTTGAAGAAGATTTATAACAGTATTTTTGAAATGCGTTGGATATCCCCCTCTGCAATATTCCTTGTAACAATCAATGACCAAAGGGAACAGCAAGTTGATGGGGATTGCCACTTCATGGCTAACAGCTAAATGTGCAATGTTGATAACATCATTTATACAATATGCAATGTTGATAGTACTAGTCTTACAATGTTTTGTATTATTAATACAATACAATTTTTCTACAATAAATTAAATTTGTCTATATGTGAAGTTCTCTATATATATTTTTTCAATTGCCCATAAAATCCAATTTTTTTGAGGTTTATTATATGTATTACCAAGGGATGGTGGCAATTTACATGTGTGGTATGGTGAATCATTTAATCCTAGCTTTATTGGATTAGGCACCCATAAAAATCAACACAGTTGTAATTGTGAGGAGTAGGGATGAGCCGAACACCCTCCAGTTCAGTTTGCAGCAGAACATGCGAACATGCGAACAGGCAAACAAAATTTTCAAACATGCGAACACCGTTAAAGTCTATGGGACACGAACATGAGAAATCAAAAGTGCTAATTTTAAGTGTTAATATGCAAGTTATTGTCATAAAAAGTGTTTGGGGACCCGGGTCCTGCCCCAGGGGACATGTATCAGTGCAAATTTTTTTTTCTTTAAACGGCCGTTTGCTGTTTTCATCAGGTTCACCGTTCATCAGGTGTTTGCCTGTTCGGCGAACAGGCGAACACCTGATGTTCGAGTCAAACTTACGTTCAACTCGAACTTTGGGCTCATCCCTAGTGAGGAGTGACCAGCATGTATAAGCAAAGTGAGTCTTGGATGACTGGATATAACACACAGGGGTTGGTTTACTAAAGGCAAATAAACCATGCACTTTGCAATTGAAATTGCTCTCTGCAAGGGAATTTGCTCCAGAGCTTAGTAAATGAGGGGAAGCTTCACTTTGCAAAGGCTACCCAATCACATGCAGGGAAAATAAAAAAAATGAATTTTTACTTGCATTACTTGCATATGATTGAATGATGGAAGTTAGCAGAGCTTCCCCTTATTTACTAAGCTCTGGACCAAATTCCCTTGCAGAGTGCAACTGCGGGTGCAAAGTGCACATTCTATTTGCCTTTAGTAAATTAACCCCAAAGTCTACAGTCTATGCCGCTGTCAATGATTGCTCCAGCGCTGCCACTACGCTGCGGGGGAATGGAGATCCGGACCACGGGAGGAACCATCCACACCAATGGGTATGGCTCCTGCTGCTTCTTGTTCGTCTCGGGTCACAAAAAATTCTGGGAACATGTTTTTAAAGAGAAAATCTTCCCCCTTCATCAAGCAGCAAAGACATAGGCTCTGGACTGTGTGTTAAGTCCAGCCATCCACGGCTGACTCTGCTCTTACATGCTCGGCAATCCTCATATACACATGAGTACAATTCTAACCATGTTGGTTTTTATACATGCCTAATCCCATAAAGATTTGCTATGCTATGAGGCTGCCTTGCGCCCTTCCCTATTTATGTTTTTTGCAGATTTCGGTCTCCTAATCTGGTTCTAAAGCTTCATACACGCGATTGGATCGTTGGTCAACAAAACCGTGGAATTTTGTCCATCCCTTGGGCTCCTTCTGCTAATTTCGTGTTAGTAGAAGTTTGGTGATTGTTGATTCGCGCTTTTTATTTAGCGCTTTTCATTTAGCGCTTTTCATTTAGCGCTTTTCATTTCAAACTTTTCAGTTAGTTTCTGAACGGCCGTTCGTCAGCCAGCCTTGTTGTGGAATTGGAGGAGATTGATTTGACATTATTTTTTGGTTGAATAATAATGATTTGATTTGGTATATTTTCTATATTTTTGGATGCATAGAATGCACTTTTTGGTTAAGTTCTATTGGCAGATAGCATGTCTAATTTTATTTGTTTTCTTTTTTTAATGCACAATAAAAAAATTGTGTAGAATAATACTTGGCTATGTGTTTTACATCAAATGACAGTTTGGGAGTAGGCAGTTACATTTTAAAAAATACAATGTAAAATTATCAAGGGGCACCAACATAGTTGTATCTTTGATCTTAAAAACTATGGGATAATGGTGTTGTGGTAACTTGCCCAAATAAAAAAAAAAGAAAAAACATAATAATATTATTCTTGATATCACTAGAAAAAAAAAAGCCTTTGAAAATGTGTTTGCAATAACTCCATCAGTATCACCAGCAAAGCAGCTTCATTATTATCACATTAAAGAAAAAGAGAATTGTGCGCTGCATTTCGAGATTTCATAATTTGCCACGTCCAACAAATGTTAATTTTCCATTACGAACGCTAGTTTACAAGACCGACCGCTTCCGGCTCGTCCTTGCTTCTAAGCATGTGTGTTTGTACTTCAGACTTTTGTCCAACCGACTTGAGTACACACGCTCCGAAAATCCGACAACACACATTTGTCCGCAGAAAAATGTAAAACCTGCCATCCAACATTTGTTGGCGGAAAGTCCAACAACAATTGTCCGATGGAGCATACATACGGTCGGATTTACCGCCAACAGCCTGTCATCACACATTTCCCATAGGAAAGTCCGATCGTGTGTACGAGGCTTTAGTGGCAGCACAGCTATAAGCTAGTATTAGTGATTTATTATTTAACACACAGCATGACCTCCAGGATGTGTTATTCACTTTGAGGCTTTATACACTGTTTTTTATTGTGTATTTTTTCTCTTTACTCGTTAAGTCATTGATCGCTAATGCCCACTTGTGTCTTTTAGTGGATAATGCTAATTGGGCATATTAGGAGAGTTAACATCAGGTTCTGTTTCGTGCACCCTGGACTTTTTTTTTCACATAAGAACATTCCGAATTTGTATCACACATTGGAAATAGCAAGCTGTTGTGCGGCTTTCCTGAGTTTGAGGCAGGACTTTCTAATATGGCCGTAATACCAAAAATGTGTTGCAAGTGCTTTATTGAATCACCCCCAATGTCTGGAATTCATACAGAGCATCACAGATACTCTTCTGTAATCTGTCTCACCGTAATGTAACGACTGATTATGACAGAACTTGCAACAGATTCATGTCTGTATCGGTAGGATGTGTGTATATTTGTCACAACTCTGACAGAACTGTTGCAAGCATTTCTCCTGCAAAATGGCAAAGTTTTACAGGCAGAGAAACGATTTGGAGAAGTAGGGAGAGTAATGGAATTGTATCAAATATCAGTTCTAGAGGAGCCTAAAGAGAAATTCTGTCGCAGAATTGTCTTAAGGATGCAACACAAAAATTGCATGTGTGACACAATCAACAATTTGCTTTAACATAAGGGAGCTCCAATTTACCTCCACTTTCCTCATCACCAATTTAGCGGCAGTGTTATTTCGTTGACAAAAACATTCTCATCATATTTTCGTCAGCTGCCTATTTGCAGTGACGAAAACGAAACAAAAATTTCCCCACAAAATCTATGACAAAAATGAATTCCATTTCCATCAACGAACAAAAACGGAATGAAAATGTGAGGGAGGGACATTTACCTATGAGAACTTCCGGTTTCCTCAGAGTCCCGTCTGTAAAGCCTGTGAGTGTTTCCCCTCCCAGCAAGCAAGGTAGCGGACGTAGCATGCTTAGTGGTGTGGCGTGCTTAGCACTGTGCAGCATTACAGGCCTCCTGCGACGATCGTCCAGAGCACTGTGTACTATACAGGCCTCCTCAGACCATCCAGAGCACTATGCAGCATTTACAGGCCTCCTCCAGAGCACTGTGTACATTACAGGCCTCCTCAGACCACCATCCAGAGCACTTTGTGCATTACACGCCTCCTCAGACCATCCAGAGCACTGTGTGCATTGCAGGCCTCCTCAGACCGTCCAGAGCACTGTGCAGCATTACAAGCCTCTTCAGACCATCCAGAGCACTGTGCATTACAGAGCACCTCAGACCACCATGAAGAGCACTGTGCATTACAGCCCTCCTCAGACCATAGTCCATAGCACTGTGTGCATAACAGGCCTGCTCAGACTACTATCCAGAGCACTGTGTGCATAACAGGCCTGCTCAGACCACTATCCAGAGCACTGTGTGCATTACAGGCCTCCTCAGACCACCGTCCAGAGCCCTGTACATTACAGGCCTCCTCAGACTATCCAGAGCACTGTGTGCATTACAAGGCTCCTCAGGTTGTCCAGAGCACTCGCTGTGCATTACAGGCCTCCTCAGATCGACCAGGGAATATAGTTTGTCCAAACCTTATTACCATAAATAATACCATGATATTAGATTTTTTTTACTTCAGACGTATATAATAAGTTTGGATATTCTAGAGAAATGCTCAAATAATGCAGTAAAATTGAACTAAACCCATTCGATTTTAGTCGACTAAAATGATTTTAGTGAGGAGAAATGTACTAGAGATTTTAGTCAACTAATTCTAAAACAATTGGGGATGATTAAAATGTGACTAAAACTAAAATGGTATTTTAGTCAAAAGGCTATGACTAAAACGAAATTGAAATTTGATGACAAAATTAACCCTGTTTGGCGGTATTTCTTTATAAATCTGATGCAAAAATAATACCATGCAGTAAAAGTCCCATAAATAAGAACTACTTGAAATCATGGGGTACTAACAATGAAAATGTTGCTAGGTTTTCATGAACTTGGCGTAAGGCTTCCAACCACATACACACCTTGTATGTTTTGCTAAAAACACGGGCTTTAAAGGGTAAGTTCACAAACCTGTAAGGTAAACTTACACAGGAGGCCCTCCTCACCCCCCCTCCAGTCCCGCTGACCTGGAGTGCGGCGATCTCCCGCTATGAGCCCTCGTATAGCCACGTCACTGGTCCAGGGCTTAGAAATTCCCTCTGCGTAATATCTCCTAAACATACCTTGTCAGGAGGTACGTATAGGAGCATTCTAATTGGTTGGCGCCACGTAACCCGTTCTGTCACTGTAGGCGAAGAGGAGAGAAAGCTGCAGGGATTTCAAATCCCCTGACTGGTAAAGCGGCTGCACGATCTATCAGAACGGGAGATCGCCGCAGGTTAACGGAACCGGGTGCGATGGGGAGGGGGTCCATTGTAAGTTCACATTACAGATTTTCTGTAAAGGTGAACTTACACTTTAAAGGAAGTTTCCAAGAAGAACACAAATCACCAATAAACCTTCAGTGCATTAAGTTATGTGTAATTGGTGTTTACATTTTTTTGTATGTGAGCTCCTATCTGCATTTTAAAAAAATCAAGCTCTCAGCAAGTGCTCACAAATTTGCAATCAGCAGCATGTGGGAACATGGGTAGGTCCTCCATTAGATTAATTTACATTCTAAAGTGAAGTGTAAACCGAGGAAGCCTGCTGCTGTTGGAATGCCCTTGGCTCTTGTAAATGGAAAGCTGGACTAGAACAGAACTTTCACTGCCAAACGCTGCAACTAAAAACAAAATACTGACCAGGAAATATAACTACTCCAAAAATATATTATTACCAAATGTAATTAGGTTTTGCATGAAGCACAAAATAAGGTAATACTGCAAAAGTTTTTCTTTTTGAAAATAACGTTATTTTGTGTTTTAATTAAACTTATTGCCCACAATAGTAATTTGTGATTGGAGTCAAATGAACAGGTAAAGCTTTAAGTGGTTGTAAACCCTAATGCCGCGTACACACGAGTGGAATGTCCGACAGAAAAAGTCAGACGGAAGCTTTTTATCGTACATTCCGATCGTGTTTATGCCTCATCGGACTTTCTTTTTCGAAAATTCTGACGGACCTAGAAATAGAACATGTTCTAAATATTTCCGACGGAACCAATTCCTATTGGGAAAACCGCTCGTCTGTATGCTGTTCCGACGGACCAAAAACGACACATGCTCTGAAGTAAGTATGAGACGGAAGCTATTGGCTACTGGCTATTGAACTTCCTTTTTCTAGTCCCGTCGTACATGTTGTACGTCACCTCGTTCTTGACGGTCGGACTTTGGTGTGATCCTGTGTACGCAAGACAGTTTCAGCGGAATTCCATTGGAACTCCGTCGGAAAAACCTTCAGTTTATTTTGATGGAAAAAACGGTCGTGTGTACGCGGCATTACAGATATAGTGACTGTGACAGACCCAACCAGGATTGGGGCTTTTGGAGGGGACTGCAGGCTAGCCTACTGACTATGGGCCCTGGCGTTTGAGGGGCCTCTGTTCTTCGGGAGGTGTGTGCCTTTGTAATTTTCTCCCCGAAACACACATACTCTAATGCCCCATACACACGATCGGACTTTCCATCAACAAAACCTTGGATTTTTGTTTGAAGGATGTGGCTCCAACTTGTCTTGCAGACACGGGGTCCCACAAAAGTTGGCCAACAATTACAAACATAGTGACTTACAAGGCGTACGTGATATCTCCATTACGAATGCTAGTTATATCTCCGGCTCGTACTTTTTTCCCATTGACGACTAGGATTTTTTTTTCCTCCACCTGTCCACTGATGCCAGGACATTTTTTACTCCCAATGACATTGGTGATTTTTTTTCTCCCACTAATGCCAGGGCATTTTTCATTATTCTACCTACTGACCACCAATGTTGGGGCATTTTTTCTTCCTGTTTTCAGTTGGGATGGGGTATAATTGGTGCTATTTCAGCAGAAATTGTCTGAACAAGACAGCATGCAAGGCATTTGAATGGGCAGCAACTGTTAAGCCCTGTACACACAATCAGATTTTCCGCAGACAAAACCTCTGACTTTTGTCCGAAGGGCATTGGCCCCAAACTTGTCTTGCATACAAACGGCACACAATTGTCGGCCAACAAACACGAACGTAGTGACGTACTACGTGGTTTTTCAGCTCTTTAGCACCACCCTTTGAGCTCCTTCTGCTAATTTCATGTCAGTAGAGGTTTGGTGAGCGTTGATGCGTGCTTTTAATTTTGCGCTTTTAATTTTGCGCTTTTCAGTTAGTTTCTGAACGGCCGTTCGTCAACCAGCCATGTTGCAGAATCGGAAGAGATATTGTGTTATTTATTATTGGCCCTGGAGTTATTGCTTTGACCCAAGTCCAGTCCAGGAACAGGAGGAGGAGGATTTCTTGGACCAAAAACTGGTTGCTTTATTAATCGTGACCAATTATGTCGTATGCCTTTGCTGCGGGAGCTCCAGGAGAATAATACAGATGATTTTCAGAATTATCTCCGGATGACGGACCCCTGCTTTCACCAACTCTTGCCATTGTTGATCCCCTATATTAAGAACCAGGACACATGCATGAGGCTTTTATTTTATTTTTTTTGTTGAATAATAATTTAATTTGGTATATTTTCTATATTTTTGGATGCATAGAATGCACTTTTTGGTTAAGTTCTATTGGCAGATAGCATATCTAATTTTATTTGTTTACGTTTTTTAATGCACAATAAAAAAATTGTGGAGAATAATACTTTGCTGTGTGTTTTACTTCAAATGACAGTTTGGGAGTAGGCAGTTACATTTACAAAAATACAATGTAAAATTAACAAGAGACACCAACATAATTGTATCTTTGATCTTAAAAACTACGGGATAATAGTGTTGTGGTAACTTGCACCAAAAAAAATAAATCTTGATATCACTAGGAAAAAAAAAGTCTTTGAAAATTTGTTTGCAATAACGCCATCAGTATCACCAGCAAAGCAGCTTCATTATTATCCCATTAAAGAAGAAGAGAATTGTGCGCTGCATTTCGAGATTTCATAATTTGCCGCGTAACGAATGTTAATTCTCTATTACGAACGCTAGTTTACAAGACCGACCGCTTCTGGCTCATCCTTGCTTCCGAGCATGCGTGTTTGTACTTTGTACTTTTGTCCTATGGACTTGTGTACACACGCTCGGAAATCCGACAGCAGACATTTGTCAGCGGAAAATGTTAAAGCCTGCCATCCAACATTTGTCCACGGAAAATCTGACAGCAATTGTCCGATGGAGCCTACAAACGGTCAGATTTTCCGCCAACAGCCTGTCATCACACAATTCCCATCGGTAAATCCGATCGTGTGTACGAGACTTTAGACTTAAATTGCGTCTAAAACCTGACTATCAAGCCAAAGAGTCAGACCTCAAGTAAATAAAGCAAAATGAGGTTGCAAACATACATAAAAAGCCTGCGTGGTATAGTAATTTACATTTTAATAATCAGATTTGTAAAATAGCATAATCTTGACTAGTTCTCTCTCAGCAAACAAAATCGTTTGACTGCATTCTATTATTCCTAACATCTAAGTGTTAAAAAAAAAGTCAAAACACAAAAAAAAGAAAAGCTTTTATTAAGTTAAATTCCTTTCGCGTCAAGTAAATCTGAGGTTTTTTTCATTCCCTATGGAGAGCAAAGTTGATTGTCAATACTGTGCTAGAATTAGGTTGAATAACAATAGGTTTCTGTATAATATGTATATAATGCAGTATAAGCTTATGTTTTTTTCTTTATTCTTTTTATTTTTGTTCTTATCAAATTTGTCAGCTGAAGGATGGAAAGGACCAGCATGCTGTAAAGAGGATTTCTCAAAGATTGTTTGTACAAGGAGGGTTTTACAGCCTGCTAGTAGAAACATGTATTTTTTTTTATATGTTTGACAGCAATTTTGTTAAAGTATATGCATAGCCAGCATTTTTTGTATACTTTTGGATAGGAAAAGATTAACATTCCTGCCTGTTTATTTTTTTTACTGTTTTTGTCCATTGGGGAAATTTCCCTTTTTATTTCCTGCCCCAGAGACACAAGAAGAAATTGTAAGAAATCTAAAGTGAGGAGTTATGCCCCATACACACGGTCAGACATTGATCGGACATTCCGACAAACAAAATCCTAGGATTTTTTCCGACGGATGTTGGCTCAAACTTGTCTTGCATACACACGGTCACACAAAGTTGTTGGAAAATCCGATCATTTTGAACGCGGTGACGTAAAACACGTACGTCGGGACTATAAACGGGGCAGTGGCCAATAGCTTTCATCTCTTTATTTATTCTGAGCATGCGTGGCACTTTGTCCGTCGGATTTGTGTACACACGATCGGAAGTTCCGACAACGGATTTTGTTGTCGGAAAATTTTATAGCCTGCTCTCAAACTTTGTGTGTCGGAAAATCCGATGGAAAAAGTGTGATGGAGCCTACACACGGTCGGAATAACAAGGTCCTATCACACATTTTCTGTCGGAAAATCCGACCGTGTGTACGGGGCATAACAGTTGTCCCCAGCACACTTCTCCCTATAGGAAGTCTTCCTCTAACCTTTTGCTCTGGGGACAACTCTAAAATTTTAGATTCTCCTTACTTTCTGTTTTGGTGACAATGGTCATAAGGACAATGAGAGTGGTGAATCTCCCCAGCGGAGACACAGACAGCAATAACACGTTGGCTATTTCTTGAATTGTACTCCTGACCTTTAATGGAATAAAGTTGTATCTTGACCTCTTAGCAGTGGTGTGACGCTTAAATTTCATCTTACATTACACTACAAGCCAAGGAGACTGCGGACTTCCTCTGAAATGTAGAAGCCACCTGCCCAGGAACCACATAATTTACACCAACATCAATACCTTAAGATAACAATACCAGAAAAATAAACCTATGGGTCCAGCACTATGGGGTTGATTTACTAAAACTGAAGAGTGCAAAATCTGGTGTAGCCTGTGCATGGTAGCCAGTCGGCTTCTAACTTCAGCTTGTTCAATTAAGCTTTGACAATAACACCTGGAAGCCGATTGGTTTCTATGCAGAGCTGCACCAGACTTTGCCCTCTCCAGTTTTAGTAAATCGTCCTCTATATTTCCACTTTCCTCAACAGACATCAATAAAACCTTAGAATATATACAAAGAGCGCAGCGCTGGATATGAGTATACAGTGAAAAATATTCAAGCAGTAAAATTATTTTGTTCAAAATAAAAACTGTGCATATTAATCTTCAAAAAAATGTCCATAGAATACAAAATATAAGTGATTAAACGTCCGTGAGGCACATGAAACACCAATCTGGATATCTGACTTCCACCGCTGTGAGACCCGTCACCAGAAAGATTGAAGGCTTACAGGACCGCCTTTTTAAAAAGGCATGAATCAATCACCACCATGGATGCTGTCCCTCTCCTGGCTGGATCCTGCTGTGAAGCACTAGATGGTTGATCCCAATCAGTCAGCCGTGAAGGAGCGCCGATCCCATTAGCATAAATATCCAAAAAAAGGGGAAATGCTCCAATGGTGTAGTAAATTATTGGTTCTTTTATTAGAAAGCCATGAAGGCGTTTAACAATACAAAAGTCCTTGCAAGGAGTGATAAAACAATTCCGATAGAAAATGAAAGTCCGCGCATGCGCAGTCCGTGCGTACGTGTCTACCCTGGGGTTGATTTACTAAAACTGAAGAGTGCAAAATCTGGTGTAGCCTGTGCATGGTAGCCAGTCGGCTTCTAACTTCAGCTTGTTCAATTAAGCTTTGACAATAACACCTGGAAGCCGATTGGTTTCTATGCAGAGCTGCACCAGACTTTGCCCTCTCCAGTTTTAGTAAATCGTCCTCTATATTTCCACTTTCTTCAACAGACATCAATAAAACCTTGACAGAGTAAACCCTCTTTGTAGCTTTTATTGATGTCTGTGTCTTCATTGGGGAGAGTCACCACTCTCTTTGTCTTGATGATCATTGTCACCAAAACAGAAAGTAAGGAGATACATTTTTTCAATACAACAAAAGCTCCAGGATAGTTGAAAAGAGCTTCTTTAACCTCCAGGAGCCATTGGAATCCCAGTGCACCCTTAAAAGCCATCTTAATTCACTTTCCTATTTCACAGCAATGGAAATCAGCAAAGTAGGGAATTGTCACCAAAATGTTTCAATTTTTCACTGACATTTTAGGGAAATGAACTCTCTCAATTTTGTTTGTCCCTAGATAGAACTGAAAGGGCTGTGCTGGCGTATTTGTACAGGGGAGAGAAAGAGCTAACAAAAACCACCATAAGACCCCATTCACTCCTACATGTTTTATCTATGTTGTGGGAGTGGTAATCCATGTGGATTGCCCCTAAAATACACAGTGTTCATACAACGTACCAAGCCTAAAAAGTGCAGATGTGAGTGAGGACCTAAGTGTGCTAGAATATAGTACTCTGTAACTTTAACAGCTAAGTTAAAGTCCTAAGTAGAGGTGAGTTCTAGGTGCAATCCAAACCCATATTGTTTGTCAAACAACCAAACTAATGTTCAGCTGAACCTGCAACCAAACCAGTCCAACGTCCAGCTGCAGCGGGAAAAGTAAAATTTAGCATCAGTGTTACTACCCCTAGGTGTGACATCTTTTTGGTCAGGCTGGTTGTTGGGGATCTGGTGGCCATCAATGTCCTAACAACCAGTGACCTCTACTTCCTACCATTTCAGCAGGCGAGTGATAACAAAGCACAAAACGAGTGTTAAAAAAGTGTGCCCCCTCCCAAAAAATTAATGCCAGATCCTTCAGGACTGGTATGGATGTCAAGGGGGAACTTCATGCAAAGAACAAGTGTGGAGTCCCCCCTAAAATCCCTTCAGCAGCTGAACCGCAATAAACTTTGCCGAAACCGCTTGAAACCAAACTCTGTTACATTTGGCCCATCACTAGTCCTGAGTACACTGGAGAATGGTGGTCGCTACGTCCAAATGATTCAACCAGCAAGTCACAATATACTGTACACTCCTGCTTTACTATCCTGCTTGCAAAATGAGTCACAATGCATATATAAAGGTTTCATAAAGTATATTGATACCAAGCTGTTTGCGATTATCCTCTTGATTTTCGGTTCTTTTAAAGAAGAAATGAAATTGGCGGCATCAAGAAACTTGGAAAGGTAAGTATACCCAGTCTTGTTTTTGTAGGCGCGTTTTACATACAAGTAACCGTGTCCTGACAGGGTCCCTTTAAGAAGACCGGTTCCTGGGAGCGATGCATATACAAATCGATGATGGTCCACATCACAAGTGAGATATTAAAATAAAAATGTCTATTATGAGTTGCAGGGGATGGACAAGGACACCAAAGAGACATCATTTTAAGAGGAATAGAAAAAGGTTGCAAAGTATGTGATGTATGTACTGCTTATGAAGAAAAAGCCAGATTTCCTAAAATAATACCTCAATCCTTTTCTAAAGCCAAAAGTGCAAAAGTTCCAGTACAAAAGGAGAATTTTTTGTACATGAATTCCTTTCTGTACAGGAACTTCTGTACTTATGACCTGGTTAAAGGATTGAGGTTTATTTTTGGAGTAGCTACTGTATTTATTCATATGCATCTCTATATAGACTAAGTACTCTCTTTCAAACCATGAAGGGTGTAGGCAGGTGTCTACTGTATGTCACTATTTTGTTGTATTTTCCTGTGGTAATTACTGTGGTGTTATGTGAGTTTAAATATTTCAGCTGATTGCTGCAGTGGTCGGGTCATGCATGACTTCTTTCTCTGCAGGTGTTTAAAAGCTTGTGTTCTAGGATATACTGTATATATCTGCAGTGGGCCGACCTCAGTGGGGGTTCTGACATGGGAGAAGTCAGTGTGGACCAAGTGCAGCAATGTAGCTCTTCAGCATATTCATCACTTCCACTTCAATGGACCTGCTCTCCAGGAAGACCAAGTTTCATGGACTCTGTAGCTAAGGACATTCTCTACCTCAGGTATGGGATACACTATGTTGGTTCAAACTAACCACAGATCTTCTGTTTTTAGAGCATCTCCCGGCGCTCTCACGTGACTCCTCGCTCTCTCCTCTCCTGGGCTGACAGCTCCAGCGGCTGGGGCCGAGAACTCCCGCTGATGTCACGAAAAGTCACGTGAACGCCAGAAGACGCTCTGAAAGAAGGTAAAAATTGGCATCTTTTTAAAAAAACACACATACTGTGCGGCACATGTCCTTATTTAATGGGGGGGTGGCATGATAGTACGATAGTTTTATAGCAGCAGAAGTGGCACTGTCACAAGCTGACAGGCAGGGAGGGAGGGGGTGAGAGAAGGACAGAGAAGGACAGAGGAGAGCTGCGGACGACGGAGGCACGTAAGCTGACCATGGTGTCAGGGCTCATGGTCAGTTTATAGAAGGGAAGGAAGAACCAGCCAGGATCAGCCAGGTATTTCAGGTGATACAGGGGGCAAAATTACACATCACAAGGGAACAGGATGATTTTTTTTTAGGGTAACAAACACATTAATACCTTAAGAGCCAAAGTGTGGAATGGCTTGTGGTTTCTCACCTGCCCTCTAGGGGGCAAACTCCCCTTCCCCTGCAAAAGTATGGTGTGGAATGGATTATTTATGGATTCGGTTTTAACTGGTTTCAGCAGCTACAGTACCTTGGAAAAACTGCCATACTGCCATTTGTTCCTAACTTTTTGATTGTAAGCTCTCACGAGCAGGGCCTTCTAAACCTCCTAATTTGAACTGGTTTGTTACTGTAATTTCTCCCTCTATTCCGTAAAGTGCTAAGCAAACTGTTAGAACTATATAAATCCTGTATAATGATAGTACTACCTTGGCCACAAAAATCCTGTGCGAGATGACAAAAGGTGGGAGGTGAGAGATGTCAAAAGTACAGAAGGTGAGGTAAAATCTCTTCAATGGAGGCACAGATTACAATGATTAGCTGACAGATGTGGTATATTATTCCACACAAAAAAGTTTTGTCTTGAGTTGCTCTTTTAAAAGGACCACTTTAAAACTGGGTAAATTATCAAAAAGGTATAAAAAAAAAATATATATTTTCTTTGTTGTAGTCTTGAGGATTGCCATTGCCATCTCAAAGAACATACCTCTTAAAGTGATTGTAAAGTCTTGTATTTTTTTTTTCTATAAAAATAACAAACATGTTATACTTACCTGCTCCTTGCAGTGACTTTGCACAGAGCAGCCCGGATCCTCCTCTTCTCGGGTCCCTCTTCTGTGATAATGGCCCCTCCCTTCTGTTGAGTGCCCCCACAGCAAGCCGCTTGCTATGGGGGCACCCAAGCTGCAGCTCCGTGTATCCATTTAGACACAGAGCTGCGGTTCGGCCCCACCCCCTCTCTCTCCTTATTGGCTAACTGACTTTGATTGACAGCAGCGGGAACAAATGGTGCCGCTGCTGTGTCTCAGCCAATCAGGAGGGAGAGTACCGGGCGGCCGAGACACTAGTGGACATCGCTGGATGGGGCTCCGCTAAGTATTACGGGGCCAAGGGTGGCTGCTGCACACAGAAGGCTTTTTATTAGACAGGTGCAATTCGTTTAGCTCTGAATTTTTTAATGAATTTTGACAAATTAATTATTTTCCGAATTTCTGAATTTTTCAATTTCCGAAATTTTGAATTTCCTAATTTCCGAATTTCAAATTAATTTGGAAATTTGAAAATTCAAAATTTTGGAATTTTGGAAATTCAGAAAAATTCAGGAATTTCAAATTTTCGAAAATTCGGACATTTGGAAATTCAGAAATTTGAAATTAGGAAATTCTAAAATTAAAAAAATTTGAAAATTTGAAAATCCGAAAATTAGAATGAAAATCTGAACATTCAAAAGAATGAAAATCTGAAAATTCAAAAACCCAAAAAATGGGAAATAATAATTCATAACGAAATAATTAATAATACATTTAAAATTATAGGTATTGGAATTTCCTTTCAAATTTGGCTGTTAGTGAACGTATTTGAACGAATTATCTGAAATAACGAATAAACGTATGGAACGAAACAATCTAAAAATAATAAATAACAATAATAGTAATAAAACCTTTTTATGATTATTATTATTTATTAATTTGCTCCATTCCATTTGTTTAGATGCAGCATTCATTATTTCGGATAATTCGTAACTTCAGATAAATTTGTATTCGTTATGTTCACAAACAGCCAAATTTGAAAGGAAATTCCAATACTAATAGTTTAATAACTATTAGTTAGTTATTATTATTTCGAATTTTACTGATTTTCTTTCTTTTTTTCAAATTTTCGAATTTCTGAATTTCCGAACTGCCGTAAATCCGAAAATTCGGAATTCAAAAATTCGGGAATTCGGAATTGGAAAATTCGTAAATTTGAAAATTCGCAAATTCGTAAATTTGAAAATCTGAATTTTCGGATTTCCAAATTTCCGGATTTCGAATTTCCAAATTTCCGTATTTCCGAATTTCTGGAAAAAGAAAAAATAATACAATTTAAAACGAAAACTAACACATTTTTTGTCAGTGCACATATCTACTTTTTATCTTATAGGATAAAAAACTGACTTTTCTGACTTTGCAACCCCTTTAATTGTTAGTTCCAAGTGTAAATTAGCTAGTCTTTTCTCATTGCTGAGGGCCTCCATTCTTAGGCTGGCCCTAGATAGAGTGATTTTCTTTTCTGCAACAAAAAAATCTCTCCCGTGGAGCTATTGTGTTCTTGCCAGTGGGGGAGCTGTCCCGGCCGGGAAAATAGCTATAGCCACCAGCAATAATTGCATGAAAAATCCGACAAGCTGGTTGTACCCAAGTAGATAGATCACTCCACTTGGGTACATTCAGCCTGCCCATACATGGTTTGAATCTCGGATGGTCCCTTATGAACTGGCCAAGAATCGAATTGTCTCTTTAGATTACATTCTTAGATTGGTTGACGCACTTTGCACTCCTACCAGTTTCACAACTTCCAATTTAGGAACTGGTACCCAAATCTTAAAGTTATTGTAAATTATCACCTTGTGAAACAACCTATTCAGTTTAAAATATAAATGAAAGGCAAAACATGTGTTTATGGCTAGAAAAAAAAACATTATAAATACATTTTTTCCCCCTTCTTATAAGTGATTACATTCCCTCTTTTCTCAGCTACATAAGAGCTGGGGGAGGAGAAACATCATCACACTCAGCTTCACAGTAAATGGCTGTGCAGGTGG
This sequence comes from Lithobates clamitans, assembly GCA_037952925.1. Lineage (NCBI taxonomy): Eukaryota > Metazoa > Chordata > Amphibia > Anura > Ranidae > Lithobates > Lithobates clamitans. The sequence goes on from JBBGZY010000303.1 coordinate 1,041,100, forward strand.
GGCATTTCAGGGCACATCTGATCATTGGAGGAAAGCAGTCTGACCGCATCATTTACAAGGACCGGTTTGAAGTGCACACTGTGACTGCCTGCCTAAAACTAGCCTGCCCAGTGCCCTGCAAGGCTACACAGGAGAGATCCGGATGCGCTAGTCTCCCCAGTGTCTACTGCTCTGTCCTGTGGTCACTCCACAGTGCCAGGACAGCTAGGGGGGAGAAGTGAACATTTAACCAGCCCCGGAAGGTTTTTACCCCCTTAATGACCAGGCCATTTTTTTGCGATACGGCACTGCATTACTTTAGCCGACAATTGTGCCGTCCTGCAACACTGTACCAAACTAAAATTGATGTCCTTTTTTTCCCACAAATGGATCTTTCTCTTGTTTCCCCTTGCCCCTACCTTCTTTCTCACTATCTGGGCAAAATATTGGATCCTATTTGGTACCTTTTTTAAATTTTTTTTTCCGATACGCTAGGCATTTTCCCCTGATGAGTGGCAACTGCCCACGAAACGCGTCAAGCCTATCAATGTCATCATGTTTCCAACACATAGCTTGACCTCTACTGTTATTCACATGCATCCTATAACTCATTTGTATCCATTACTCAATAAGCATTGGCTTTTTATACTAGTTACTTCAATGAGATAGTATGCGATTTCAGATGCGTGCATGTACATACATGAATTCTTCTTTTTTGTATGCTATCACCTTGTGTATATAGACAAAAATACTCATGTTCAACACTTTGCTTATATGCCAATTAAACTATTTTACAATTTCTCCTACCACGTGTCTTGTGCCTCACTTAAAGTCCCAAAAATCCCTTTCTTATTTCATACTTGCCAACAGTCCTGATTTTCCCCGGACATTCACGATTTTCAGACCTATGTCCCAGGTTTAGGCCGTCCCAGCAAGTTTCCTTAAAAATCAGTTATTTCCTGGGGCTGACCAGGTTGGAGTGTCTGTTCCCCCTTTAAAAGATACACTGCTCCGCCGTCACCTGCTGCTGCCCAGTGGCGTCGCTATAGGGGGCGATTGTCACACCTAGATTATGCCTTGCCCACCATGTGCCCCGCCGCTAAATTAGCATATAAAAGAGAGAATATTGGTGGGACTTTAAGTGAGGTATAAGGGGGCCGCTCGGGTCCCCCCCTCCATCCCAGTTAGATAATATTAGGTAAAAAAGGCAAATGGCGGGACTTTACATAAGCACACAGGAGCAGTAATAAGATGGAATAAATTAGCTTTTAATAAATTCAGATTATCATAAAGTTTTTATATTCAAATAATTCTATGCATTTTGCTATATATAACCATTTGTATAACTTTACAATTCATTAAAGCCAGAAAAATATACATAAATAAATATTCCAACAAGGAATTATTATATGTTTTTTCAATTATTATTTTTTCTTACATTCAATATATTGTTTAATTTTATTTTTGCCCTTTTTGTCATTTATTTTCAGTTTTTCTCCTTACATGTGCGCAGTGGTGTATGTGTCTGTGGTTTTGTTGGACCTTGCCTTCTTGTCCCGTTCGGGAGCTGCGACGCTCACTGCGGACCCTCCCTCCGCCCTGTTGTGACGTGGGGTGGGCGGGGTTTGTCCTCACTGCGCATCGACGTCACACATCCCGGCCAGACACGCTGGCGTCTTCTTAAATGCAGCGCTGCCGACAAGGGTGTTTGCTATCTGCTGGCCCATTGGGGGGATGACATGGTTGGCGCCGCCGGCTGTGGAACCATTGACGGACTGGTTCCTGAGCTATTGGCGTTCTCCCCTCCTCTCCCTATTTGTGGACCAACGTGTAACGTTGGGGATATGTTTGCTGGGGCACGGCCTCTATGGGCTCCTTCCCCACATGGATTTCACACGCCGCACTCAACACACCTGTATCTGTCAAGTTTCATGCACTTAGGCACCTTTGATTGTGGTTTCCTGATCCAGGTATAAACATTTCCCTTCTACTACTATCACCTTGTTTTTCATTTCTCATTTTTTTCCTCTTTCTGCTCCTTCTCTTGCTTTCATTTCTACCTTTCTTTCTTTGTTCAGTTTTTTTCCCCACTTTTCATTATTCACATTTATTTATCTCTGGTCCTTTGTCATTTTTTCACCTAAACCATTTTTTTCACCCAAGAGTTTTTCTATTGACCATCACTATTCTCCACATTGTCACCCGTGCGGGGCGCCGTTCATTTTTGTCTTTTGTCTGCCGCAACATGTCCCCTCAGCTCCCGTGCGAGACTTTTGTGGTTTGGTCTGGGGATTTCATGGCCGCACCATCACTGCGAGGACCCTCATGTAAGTGTGTGGGCAGGCTGGGTCCATGGGGGGACCCCTCTTGTCCAAAGGTTTTTTGTGGGGTGTTTTTTTTTTTTCTCTAAACATATTTCCCATTTTTTGTTATTAGATTACCACTATGGTTTTTTGCTCCTGATGATAGGCATAAAGGCCTTAAAACGCGTAGAGCCAACAACAACCTAGTGTATACAACTATGCATCTGTTCAGGCCATTCCAATACATTTGTTTCTTTTTTGTATTTTATTTTAATGATTTTCTTAACCTGCATAGTTATCAATCTAATTATGTAATAATGTTCTAATCATTTTATGTATCCCATATTATGTAGTGATTCCTTGTTGGAATATTTATTTATGTATATTTTTCTGGCTTTAACGAATTGTAAAGTTATACAAATGGTTATATATAGAAAAATGCATAGAATTATTTGAATATAAAAACTTTATGATAATCTGAATTTATTAAAAGTTAATTTATTCCATCTTATTATCGCTCCTGTGTGCTTATGTAAAGTCCACCAGTTGCCTTTTTTACCTAAATTAGCATAGTTGCCATAGCTACTCCCTGTGCTGCTGGGTGGGTTTACAATCGCAGGTCCCTAGATGAGCAGCGTAGCAACCAATAAAATTGCTCATCTAGGTGGGAAGGCGGAGCTACTGATGAGCTACTTCACCTCCCGCTGCCTCTTTAGCCAATCGGTACAACTCTGTAACCCACCCCTTCCACAGCCCGCCACATTTGACAGAAGAGAAGATGCCGTTGGCTGGAGCCGAGTGGGCGGGGGGAGAAAGAGACACTTGGACCTTCTTCTAGTAGAAGGTATGGCACCATTGCCATCATGGAGTGCACACAGGACTCTGGCACAAAGCTCTGCAGAAACAGCTGAAGATGATCGCTAACACTGTCTGTGTCACACACACAGTCAAAGCAGCAGCAGCTCTCCCGTCCTGTATGCAGATCAGCCAATGCTCACACTGGTTAGGAAATTATTCCCCTCACTCTTCTCTTTATTTACACTGCACACAGGACGGGTGAGCACACAGACAATGATTAGACTTCTGGAAAACACTGCAATCTGCATTACATGTGAGCAGAGGTGTATCTAGTGAAAATGGAGCCTATGGCAAGCACTGAAACTGCGCACCTGTCAAAACATTTGAAACCCATCTTTCAGATAACCTTAACAAAAAAAAAAACAGCTAACAAAACTACAAGTCAAGCTCTTTAATCTTTCAATTAACAAATTATGGATTGGCACTGATGAGCTGCACTAATGGGCACTGATGAGCTGCACTGATAGGCAGCACTGATGAGCTGCACAGATGGGCTGCACTGATTTGCAGCATTTATGGGCACTGATAAGGCAGCACTAACACTGATAGATGGCACTGATGAGCTGCACTGATGGGCACTAATAGGTGACACTGGCACTGACAGGTGGCACTGATGAGCTGCACTGATTGGTGGCACTGATAGGTGACACTGGCACTGATGAGCTGCACTGATAGGTGACATTGGCACTGATAGTTGGCGCTGATGAGCTGCACTAATAGGTGACACTGGTAATGATAGGTGGCACTGATGAGCTTCACTGATAGGTGACACTGGCACTGACAGGTGGCACTGATTAGTTGCACTGATAGGTGGCACTGATAGGTGACACTGGCACTGATGAGCTGCACTGATAGGTGACGCTGGCACTGATAGGTGGCACTGATGAGCTGCACTGATAGGTGACACTGGTACTGATAGGTGGCACTGATGAGCTTTACTGATAGGTGACACTGGCACTGACAGGTGGCACTGATGAGTTGCACTGATAGGTGACACTGGCACTGACAGGTGGCACTGATGAGCTTCACTGATAGGTGACACTGGCACTGACAGGTGGCACTGATGAGCTGCACTGATAGGTGACGCTGGCACTGATAGGTGGCACTGATGAGCTGCACTGATAGGTGACACTGGTACTGATAGGTGGCACTGATGAGCTGCACTGATAGGTGACACTGGTACTGATAGGTGGCACTGATGAGCTGCACCAATGAGCACTGGTAGTGATAGGGCTAGGAGGCACTCACAGCCCCCCCAAACAGTTAACCCACTTCAGCCAGAGCCAGTACACTGAGCTGCACATATCTGCCTGACTTCCCCAGCCCCATGCAGAGGCAGAGCTTACTTGTTCTTGTACTTGTATGGCACTTCCTCCTCCTTGCTTGCAGCAGCGCTGCCCACTCTTCTTTCCCACCAGCCTCTCGGGCCAGCCTCCGGATGACGTCATTCCGCTCGGGGAGGAGCGCGCTCAACCTCAGCACACTAGTACAGATGCTAAGCGGGGCAGCGTTCTCGGCAAGGCAATGTATGTAGCGGCTGCCGCCGCGGGCCGGCTCACTGTCTTGGGCCTATAAGTCTGGCGAAACTGCAAGGCAATGTAGCGGCTGGCCAGTAATTGTGTGTAGAATCTCTGTATTGGGCCGATATTATGGTAGGGGCCTGGAGCTGCAGCTCCAATAGCCCCTAGTTTAATCCGGCCCTGGGAAGAAGAGACCCTGATAAGTCAGTGCCTTGCTGTGTGTGATCGCACCCAGTGGCTACTGCACAAAATAACTTACAGGTACGTGATTTTTGTGCAAAAGAGCCAACCTGCCACAGTAAATATGCAGTAGGCGGTCGCCAAGTGGTTAAAATAAATTACTAGCCTGCTCAGAGCCCTGCTTCTCTTCCCTGTCTTCACTGCAGGGCTCTGTGGTAGGCTAGATAGTAGACCCGGCCGAGGAGGAGGAAACAAGTAGTTTTGCAATGGGATTAGCCAGAATCTGCCTCCCTCCCTGCTTTATTTGTGTACTACAATGGGACAGTCAAGGCTTTCCGATCTTGCCATATTATCAGTTAAAAGTGAGTTAGCAAAATGCATTGATTTTGATGATGTTATTCACAATTTTGCAGCTGTGAAGGCAAGGAAAGCAAAGTTCTGATTTAGTTGAGATGTTAACTAAATGCTTGTGTATTTGTTTCTGTTTATTTTTGTGTTATTTAATTATTCATTATTTCAGTAAAGTTTAATGTTAAAATAAACATTTTTTTTTTAAGTTTAAACTTTGAGTTCTATTTTCATATGATTGCTAGTGTTATATGGGAAATATGCAGTGTTATATGGGAAAAAATTATTGGGGGGATATGTGACACCATGTTTTACTGCACCACGTGACACCAACCCTAGTGACACCACTAACTGGATAGTCCAAAAAGGGCCTTCAAAAATGCTCCGACTCTGTCGTTTACGGCTTTTTTTTAAGACCTTGATGGTTTTAGAAGCTGAAGATTCATTTGTTTGCCATATTTAAACAGTGTAATCATACCCAATAAACAAAGATTTTGGAAAGTCATCTGGAATGGTGTCTTACGGAACAAAAACAAATGAGGATTTGCCCCAAAGTTTGATAAAAATCCATGCAAATTACATAACGGATTAAGTGATTGCTTTTTTATTAAATCTTAAATTTTTTATTACATTGAAGATTCCATGTGTCAGAAATACATGAATATATATCCAATATAATAGAAAGACAAAAGACAGATGCAAATAACCAGTTTTCAGTAATAGAAATTTCTGTCACCAAACCTGAGTTTAGCCCAAACGCGTATGAGACAACAAAAGCATACGTCCTCTGGAATTTCATCCTCAATCTGTGACAGGGCAGCTTCATAGATCTGTGGTAGTCTCCTTGCAAATACTCACTCCACCTAATTTTGCTGCTGCCGCCATCTGTCACATTTAGCAATTTATCTAATCTGATTGTCCTGCTCCCTTCTCTCCCATCTACCACTTTGCCCATCTTGTTCTCCTGATCTTCTCTCCATCATCTACCACTTCATCCATCTCATTCTTCTGCACCCCTCTTGCATTTTTTAATTTAGCAATCTCATTCTCCTGTTACCCTCTCCCCGATCTAAAACTCCTTCTTTCTCATTCTTCATTTTCCTTTATCATCTAACACTCCATCCAACCCATTCTCCCATCCCCATCAACTTCTGCCTTCTCATTCTTCTTATCTCCTCTCTAACTCCTAATACTCCAACAATCTCATTCTCCTGCTCTTCTCTTTATCATCTAACACCCTATCCATCTTATTCTCCTGCTCCTCTCTTTATGTTCTACCACTCCTTCTATCTCAATCTCATGCTCCCCTCTCTACCATCTACCCCTCCATCTCTTGCATTCTTCTGATTTTTTCCTCTCCCATCTACAACTCCCTCCTTCTCCTTTTGCTTTTCTAATATTTGCCATATAACACTTCATCCATCTCATTTTCCTGCTCCCTCTTAACCATCTACCAATCCAATTCTTTCATTCTGATGATCCCTTCTCTCCTATTTACAACTTACAACCACGTCATTCTCCTCTCTCTACCGTATACCACACCGGCTATCTCATTCTCTCTTTTTTTTTTTAAATCAGAAATAACGTTTATTGAACTTACATTTATTGAACAAATAAACAAAGCAGATGCAACCAATATAAAGGTCAGTAGTAATGTTCCAAAGTCCCCTGATCTATACAAGGTATTGCACATCCTGAGAGCAGCAATCACTGTTAAGCACAATCACATTGAAGATGCAAAATTGCAAACTATACAGACATTGGGAAAGGGTGTAGTAACAAAAGTTTAACAACTCTGAATGAAATCTCCATCAGTTCCATAAAAATTCGTACAATAAGGTCAACCCAAAATTCTATCCAGCATTAGTTCCACAGGTGCAAGACCTGGAACAGCCAACCAGTCCCCCCCGAGCTTAACAAATTTACATAAAGAATAAAGAAAAGAGGGCGCATCAGCCTTATGCATTATCCCAAGTACCTTTTGTAGGACCACCCCCTCCCTTTAGAATGTAAGCTCTATGAGCAGGGCCCCCCTGTCCCTTCTGTATTGTACTGTAATTGTGCTGTCCCCCCTCTACATTGTAAAGCACTGTGTAAACTGTTGGCGCTATATAAACCGTGAATAATAATAACAATACTAATGTATTGATAAAAAACAAATAAAAACTACGGTACTCACAAACATGTGAAGAAATCTCGCTTGTAAAAGCCACCTGATCAGGGTGATCATTCCTGGAACCAACAGTTTCCAGATGGTGACAGAGAGGATATCAGGGCCACTGCTGGCGGATGCGTTTTAAAGGAGTACCTTCTTTCTCAGAGCCTCGCTTATCAAATTTACCCTGGCACCCCCGATGCTGAAAAATGACTTTTTCAAATCTAAAGGTGTCGCCCATGCTAAGTACCCATTCTCTATGGGTGGGAGCCCTATCAGTTTTCTACTGTTGCAGAAGGAGTCTTTGGGCCTGGAATAAGCTTCTATTAACAGATACTTTTTGGAACTCAGTCAGTAGAAGGTCATCCATAATGCCTAAATGCATCAAGCAGGTTCAATCAGAATAGTAATGTGAAAAACTGTATTAATGGTGTTACCCACTCCCGCCCAATAACAATGACATTTAGGACAGCACCATAGAAGGTGAATAAGGTCCCCTTGCATTGTGGCACATTTAGCACAGAGGGGGGATCACAAAATACCCATACGGTGCAGTTTTAGTGGCGTATAGTGGACACGAAGAACAATGTATAGTTGTGAGAGCCCCTGAGTAGTGTTAAGTGAACTTTGCAGGACTAATTCTAGAGCCATCTCATTCTCTTTAATCTAGCACAATGTCCTTCTTGATCTTTTGCTTTCCTCTTTCCCATCATAAACTCTGTTCATATTATTCTTCTTCTGTCCTCCTTAATAACTTGATTCCTCTTCTCCCTTCTATTCCATCTATCACTACTACACCACAGTAGTGGCTGGTGTTTTTTGGGGGAGAGGGGCGGCAAACAACAACCAACACCCACCCCACCCCCGCGCTGGCTGTCTGCCGGTCGGTCCTCCGGCACTTACCCCATCTAGGTGGCGGGCATCGGGTAGCGGTGGGCAGTGGTGGGCATCAGGCAGTGGCGGGCATCAGGCAGCAGTGGGCATCCGGCAACAGGCAGCAGCGGGCATTAGGCAGTGGCAGGCATTGGGCTCCTATGTCTTCTCCTTCTTGGAGAAGCAGCAACATGTAGCCTAGGTGCTAGACTACAGGAACATAAAGAACAAGACATTTCCCTCTTTACAACCCGTTTTCTTTCACTTTCTGCTGGTATGCTGAATGTTGTGTTGCACTACCTCCTCCAGTTAGTAGAGGGAGAACTATAGTCTGGAAAGCCTATGGACTTCCATGCAGAACACTGAGGATAATTGGAATTGTAGTCTGAAATATCAGCAATACAATACAGGTTCCATAAGGCATTAAGGAAGAAGGGGCGTGGTGGAACAGCTTTTACTAGACTGCCCTGGAAAACCCATTGTTTACACTGCCAGTGGGGACTGAGTTCCAGGAGGCAGGACATTGCTATACGGCACCTATACTGCACCTTTACTGCATCTTTACCACACTTATACTGCATGTTGGTTTAGTACAATTGTTGTTAAGAGCTCCATCAATAGCCGGCAGAAGAACAACATAAAGGATTGTCCCTCCTGTAAAACCACCCTGCAAGTCCCCTTTGTCCCATCTCCCATTTCCTTCATTTATATAGCACAGTCACCACCAATGCACTTTGGCAGTATAGTTTCTGTGTTCGGTAAACAAAGCTTTATTAGTGCTCATTGCTGCACTTTAGGTGACCTTGCTACTGTTTATGCTGATTTGGACATCAAGTGCCTAGTCTTTATTACTGATCATCCTGTAGGCTAAAGTTTGTTATTAGCATTGTCAATCCATTTCTATACATACTTTGTTACCAACCACATCAGTTCAGTGTCTTTTCTCTTTGATATCGTATTACTGCTGGGTGCTAATTATTGCTTTCAGGGATTTTCTGTGATAGTGCATGCATTGCATACTGAACCTAGTGTGCCAGAAGGGCTGACGTTCTTAAAGAGTTTCAGGCAAAGAACAGAAGACCCATCCTATCCAGTGACTCCTACAGGGGTAGCACAACAAACAAAAAGAAAAGGAATTTGGAGAATTGGAGGAGGCTGAGAGCAATAGATCTTTTTTTAACATATACCTAAATATAAACATATACTTAAATAGAATTGTTTTAGTGTTACTTTAGCTTTCTCCAACTTCCCTCCTCCATCCACCTACCTGTTATGCTGGGGAAAATTCACAATACAGGCTCTCCTTACTTAACGACCAGGTCATTAAACAAATTGGTCGTACTGTATTATGAAAAAAAGGTCTAAACACAAAACTCCAGCCCAATAACGTTGTTTTAATTTGCATACATACAGAACACAAACGAAAATTCTATACTGTACTGTACAATACAATGATGTATAGCGGGTCGTTAGGGTGGGGAGAGCTGGTCGTAAGTCTGAGTGGTCGTTAAACAGGTAAGTCTTTAAATGAGGAGTATCTGGCATCAATTCGCTGTTCAGGTGTCTGTGCCTGTGCCCCATGCCACCATCTTAGTCCTCTTTGGGTTCAGGCAGTCCAGCCCCCCTACTGTGAATGCGCTCCAGCAGCTCCTGGGATATGTGACAATATGTGACAATATTTCCCAGGGGGCTGTGGGACCAGGACATTTCATTGTGGCCTAGGCTGCAGGTGGAGCCACCAGAAATTATGGGGGGGGGGGGGGGGGTTAGGGGCATAAAGGCAAATTTCTTTTGTGGAATAACATTCTGCTTTAAATATAGATGAGTAGACTAGTCATTAGAGCTAGCTCTCCATGAAAAGAAAACACACTGTGCAGACTATAAACTGTTTGAACACATAGAACTATGTATTTCATTATGAACTATACTAATTGTGTGCCCTACAAAAGCATTGTAATAGATATATTTTTGCTTTTGCCCACTGATCATTTATGTAATTTGAGTGTTTTGTGTTTTATTCTGCAAGCCAAGCTGTAATTATAGGCACAAAGATGTACTCTGGTTGTTGTACAGTATTGTGAATATAGACGTGAGTTCTGCCAAACTCTGCTTACTTAGTATATCATTATACTCTGTTTTAAGTGGCACATCATAAACATTATAATTAATATGTTGTTATGATTCATTTGAGATTGATATGCCTTTTTTGTTATTCTGCATTGCCTGCTGAACTAGTAGGTTGTGCAATTATTTTCCTTTTTTTTTGTTTTTTTCTAAATTTGGGAAAAACTTTTTTTGTTTGCTGTTTTTTTTATTATGTCCAAGCATGTAACACAGAAGAAAATGCATGTGGTGTTTAGCCTTAAAGTGGTTGTAAAGGCACAAGGTCAAAAACCTTCTGTGTGCAGCAGCCCCCCCAATACTTACCTGAGCCTCTCGATCCAGCGATGTCCACGAGGGTCTTGCCTCTCCGGGACCTAGCACTCCTGGTTGGATTTTTGGCAGCAGCAGGAGCCATTGGCTCCCGCTGCTGTCAATCACAGCCAGTGAACCAATCAGTGGAGAGAGAGGGTGGGGCCTAGTCTCAGCTCCATGTGTAAATGGGTACACAGAGCCGCGGTTCGGGGGTGCAGCTGCTTGGGTGCCCTCAGAGCAAGCTGCTTGCTGTGGGGGCACTCGGCAGGACGGAGGAGCTAGAAGCGTCGGCGTGGAACCCGAGAAGAGGAGGATCTGGACTGCTCTGTGCAAAAACATTACACAGAGCAGGTAAGTATAATATGTTTGTTATTTAAAAAAAAAAAAACTTTTTCAGCAGACAGTGGGCTGAAGTCCGCTATCTACTGACTTCACAGAACTGGTCCAGATCGTGACACTGGGGTCAGGATCCACCCATATGCCTGGACTGGCACCCGGCTCAGCCTCTCAGCGACAGTCACCAGCTCTCTGCTCGGGGAGCTGTGGGAACCAATCGATCTGCAGTGTTATATCACTCGGTTCTCGGTGTTAGAGCCGGCGGGGGACAGATGCAACATCGAACCGATGCTGCATCCACCTAGGTAAGTGTGAAATTGCAAAAACCCCAAACCCAATGCTATTCTTTTAAAGTGGTTGTAAAGCCTTAACATTTTTTACCTTAACCCATTCTTTGCATTAAGGTAAAAAATGTTTAGGTGTCAGCACCCCCCCCCCTTTTTTACTTACCTGAGCCCCCATTCAGTGCTGTGCATGTCTGCAGCTCTTCTCTTCCCTCACTTCGGGGTCTCACATGACGTCAGAAGGAGGCGGTGCCACCAGGTGACGTAGCCGGGTGGCCCCACCCCTTGCCTATATAGGAACTGTCAAAGCGAACAGCGGGCAGATGGCGGGAGGCCTCCCAGGAGGCAGAGCGCTTTTTGCATTTTTTCTAGTTTTCGGTGTCATGATTGATGATGGATCTACATCGAGGGACACTTTATTTTTTTTTCCTTAATAAAGGACTTGTCAAAAACTGTTTCTTGTGGCTTTTACTTTTTGACACTTTTTTGGTGAATGGGTAGGGGAACGATGTACCCGAAACCCATCGGGATCTGGGGACTCCCTTGAAAAAGGGGGCTTCCAGATTCTGATAAGCCCCCCCACCCGCAGAACCTGTCAACCACAGCCCAGGGTTGTCGGGAAGAGGCCCTTGTCCCCATCAACATGGAGAAAAGCACCCACCGCCCCATGTTGAGGACATGTGGCCTGGTATTGTTCAGGGGGGGTGCTCGCTCGCCCCCTCCCCTTTCCTGAGCTGTCAGGTTGCATGCTTGGATAAGAGCCTGGTATAGATTTTGGGGGGGACCCCACGCCGTTTTTTTTTTTTTACATTTTGGTTCCCCTTAAAATCCATACAAGAACCGAAGGGCCTGGTATGGACTGGGGGGGGGGGGGGGCGGGCTATGCCGTTTTTTTTTTTTTTTTTTTCATTTTTCTGTTGCCGGGCAAGTGCCAGCATTCTTTATCTTTATATTCATCTGTCAGTAGGGGAGCCCGCTGACAGATGATGACTCATGGTTGTTAAGGACGCGGGCAGCCGGCTTCTCGGCCCGCTGCTTAACAGCCAGCTATATTTCCTCACACAGAATTCAAATCGGTCGATCGTTTCTCGATCGATCCAAATTCTAATCATTCTGAAAAGTTGGAATTCATTAGAAAATTATAAATGAAATTAATTTTAACGAAAATGAAAAGAAATTTAACGAAAACTAAACAAAATTAAACTAATTCCGAAACCAAACTAAACTAATTCCAACAAAACAAAATTAGTAACATAATGAATCTCTCCGAAATGAAAATAAGCATATTTTTCCGTTCTGCACATGTTTAATACATACACAGGAATTACATCATTGGTGGCCATCGGATGGCCAAGGAGGAACATTGTGGGACCTGGAAGAAGTGGTGACTGGGATGGTGGCTGCGTCAGATGTAGCAACAACTAAAGGCTGGTATATGTGCAGATTTCCAAAACTGTCCCCTCAATGATGATGATGATTTTTTGAGCAACTGAAATTTATGAACTAATCATTTTTTAATGATTTATGGTATATATGTATAAATTGTATAATTTAAGGGAACAGCCCTGGTGATCCGCATATATATCATTTAAAATAACCACACACCTTTTTTTCCAGCAGCAGCCCATGCACTAGTTTGTTTTTATTATTTATTAGACACTTTTTTTTCTACCTTAGCACGGGCATACAAATAAAGAAACAAATTAGACTAAAGGCTGGACCTGTCACCACCAGATGAGAGATTAGTTCTGCTTTAACTGCAGTAGTGAAAAAGAAAAAAAAGAACAAGAAAAAGCTGTCCTGTCCTGCCAGACAAGGGCTGTGCTGTGTGGCAAAACTGTGTAAATCTCAGAACTGGATGGACAGAACTACAAACAGCTCCCTTATACCTATGCCATATGTGTATTTAGCTGTATTAGTTGGAGTTCAGCTTTAAGGTAAGGTTAGGTTTGCCTTTATCTGTGTTCTATTAATGAAGTGAAATAGCATTAAAACTAAGAAACTTTCCAATCTCAGTTCTTTATATTTCGATTTCTTTCGATTTCTCAATACTGTCTAGATCAGGGATCTCAAAACTTTCTAAACAAAGGGCCAGTTTATTGTCCTTCAGACTTTAGGGAGGTATTGGGAGTTATTGGGAGTGAACATCACCACATTTGGTATCGGTGGGAGGAATAGTGCCCCATCGTTGGTATCATTGGGAGGTATAGTGCCCCATCATTGGGAGGAATAGTGCCCCATCGTTGGTATCATTGGAAGGAATAGTGCCCCATCGTTGGTATCATTGGGAGGAATAGTGCCCCATCATTGGTATCATTGGGAGGAATAGTGCCCCATCATTGGTATCATTGGGAGGAATAGTGCCACATTGTTGGTGTCAGTGGGAGAAATGGTGCTCCATTGTTGGTGTAAATAGGCAGAATAGTGTCTTGTATCAGTGGGAGGATTAGTACACCAAGGCACTATAAAGGCAAGTGGATAAAGGAAAGCAAAGGGCCGCATCTGGCCCACGGGCCGCAGTTTGGAGACCACTGGTCTAGATGACACAAGTGCAAGTGTGATTGTGTCTGCAGCTTTCAGTCTCAGCAGGTTACTCTTTAGCTGTAATAGTACTGAAACCATGAGCTTACAAGTTCAAACTTCTATGTTTTTTGTCAATGCTGTCTGGGAAGCTGAAGTACAAGTCTGAAAGCTGATTTCTAGGCAGGAATAAATGACAAAGTAACACAGCCCGGTAACCATTAATACATTGTGTATTTTTTAATTACAAGCGGTGTAAGTACCTGAATATGACAGTCTCAGTTCCCTCCGCTGTCTCCAAGCATTGCAAACTCCTGGGCAAGATAGAATACATTAACTCATTACACCCCATGCTCTACTCCCATGAAAGACTACAAGCACTGAACTTATTCTCTCTGGAGAAGAGACGTTTGAGAGGGGATATGATTTAGATGTACAAATACCGTACTGGTGACCCCGCAATAGGGATAAAACTCTTCCGCAAAGGGGAATTTAAAAATACACGTGGCCCTTCACTAAAATTAGAAGATAAGAGGTTTAACCTTAAACTACGTAGAGGGTTTACTTTAAGAGCGGCAAGGATGTGGAATTCCTTTCCACAGGCAGTGGTTTCAGCGGGGGGCATCGATAATTTCAAAAAACTATTTGATAGGCACCTGAATGACCGCAATATACAGGGATAGACAATGTAATACTGACATAAAAACACACCTCCAGGTTGGACTTGATGGATCTTTTCACCATCATGTGTTTGTTCTACCCAATCCATATATGCTCTATAACGGGGGTCAGCAACCTGTAGATCGCGATCTACCAGCATATTGCTGACAGGTGACTGGTAGATCACAGTCTGGGCTTGCTGACCCGCCATTCCAGAGCATCAAACAGAGTGCAATGCAGAGGGATTACTTGTAAAGTTGGAGCTGCAGTCGGGAACGAGAGCCACATAAGCCGATGCGCTGACTCCTGTCCCATACGGAGTGATACCAACTGCTCTCCACCTCTTATCCAGTCTCCAGAGTGGGGCCAACAGCAGGAAGAAGAGATCTTCAGGTCAGTGTGAAGTGATACATAATAGTATAAGGCCGCTTTCACACTGATGTTTTCAGGGCTGGGCTCAGCCCTTCTTTCTCTGAGCTGGCCGCTCAGCTGTCGGCTAATTGCCAGCTGCCATCTCTCTCCACAGTTATTCAGCTGTTGTTGATTCTGCTTGTCAGTCCTGCCTACCTAAAGTCGTCCAGCTCACTTGATCTCTGCCTTCGCCTTTGTCAACATTACAGAGACTTTCTCCTGCGTTCCTGTTGAAGACTTGCTCGGCTGACGTTTCTTCTGGCTCCTGATCCTGCTTGCTGTACTACTATGTTTATCTCTGGCTCTCTGACATTTGCTTAGCTGACTACCCTATCTGGTTACTGAACTCTGGCTTGTTTTGACTACACTTACTTTGTTTACCTTATGATTATTATTATTAAACAAGTGTGATTTAACTATACTTCTGTCTCTGCCTGATTCATGGTTCCTGATAGTTGTGCTGCGGTTTACCCACACCGCGGGTGCAGTGCAATGTACCTGCAGCTTTCCTGCCGGTTTGCTGCACTTAGCCATAGACTTTAATTATATCCTGCGGGTTTGGTGCACTTTCTGAATGCAGGAGTTTTCCTGTGCTTTCAAAAAGTGCACCTCACCTACAGAGTATAATAGAAGTCTATGGAAAAGCACAGAAAACCCAGGAAAATTGCAGATCCACTGCGCTGCACCAGTGGAGCCGTGCAATGCACGTGATTGCGATACAGTAGTACAGCAATTAGAAGTTTTAGGCCCCTTTTAAAAAGTCGGACCGTTCAGGTCCGCCTGTCAGTTTTAACGGCGGACCTAAACGGGCGCTCCATGTTAGCCTATGGTGCGACGGATGTCAGCGGAGACATGTCTGCTGACATCCGACTCGGTCCGATCCGCTAAAAGCAGACGGATGGCACTATGTTCAGATCCGTCACTGGCGGATCGGTTTGGGTGAGATCTGATGAACACGGACATGCTGTCCGTTTTTGTCTGATCTCTCCATAGGCAGCAGCGGCGCTCGACAAGCCCCTCCCCGCTCAGTGAGCAGAGAGGGACCTGTCATCCACCGGCTCAGTGCAGATCAACAGATAGATCTCGCGCTGAGCTGGCGGACCGAGGCGGACTCCGTGGAAGTGGAGTCTGCCTCGTGTGAAAGGGGCCTAAATGAGGTGTGAGGAAGCAACACTGTACCCGGTGATCTTTGACTTTTTCCATGTTGTTCAGGTAGATTTCCACCTCTTTAAGGTTGCCTACCCCTGCTCTATAATTACTATACTCTCATATACATCATATTTTACATATTTCATACTTCCCTTAATATACATTTTAATGTAAGTCTTATATCTCAAACTGTTCCAATATACCTTTAACTGTACATTATATAATCCATAATATACACTATATTGCCAAAAAATATTGGGACACTACTCCAAATCATTGGATTCAGGTGTTCCAATCACCTCCATGGTCACAGGTGTATACAATCAAGCCCCTAGGCATGCAGACGGCTTCTACAAAGATTTGTGAAAGAATGGGTTGCTCTCAGCCATGAATTGGTAGGCAGGCCATGTAAAATTAGAGAGTGGAGTCAGCACATGCTGAAGCACACAGTGCACAGAAGTTGGCAACTGTCTGCAGGGTCAATAGCTACAGACCTCCAAACTTCATGTGGTCTTCAGATTAGCACATCGACAGTGCATAGAGAGCTTCATGGAATTGGTTTCCATGGCTAAGCAGCTGCATCCAAGCCTTACATCACCAAGTGCAATGCAAAGTGTCGGATGCAGCATTGTAAAGCACGCCACTACTGGACTCTAGAGCAGCGGAAACATGTTCTCTGGAGTGATGGATCACGCTGCTCTGTCTGGCAAACCGATGGACATGTCTGGGTTTGGCAGTTGCCAGGAGAACGGTACTTGTCTGACTGCATTCTTCCAAACGCAGGGGCGGATCCGGGGGGGGGGGGCAATTGCTCCCCCCCAGAAAATATTGCTGACTATGAGGCTGAGCGCGCCTTGAGAATTCAGAGCCACAGTCGGGACAACTCACAGCCATCAGCATTAGGAATTGCTGCCCACACACTCGGGACTGCACTCTCTGCCCCCTGTACCTCCCCCAGCAGTTTTCCAGCCTCTCTCCTGCAGGCTTCTGCTTCAGTGTGAGGGAAGGGGATGTGCCTGACCCCCGAGACTGCCTGGAAGAGGGAGGTGTGAGCAGCTGAGCAGAGGGAGCCGAGTGACTGAACTTCCTGGAGGTAAGCTCAGCTAGCAGGACATCGTGGGTTAGTTTACAGGCGCCTCTATGCTGAGTCTGTTGAGTTACTGCAGCTTAGCATATAGGAGCTGTTAGCTGACAAATCGGATTGCATCTTTTCATGTGGCACAGTGAAAAATTGGCTCATTAAAGCATTGTGACTGCCCCCCCTGTGTGCCCTCCTGATCCCCCCCAGTGTGTGCTCTCCTGATCCCCCCAGTGTGTGCCCTCCTGACTCCCCCAATGTGTGCCCTCCTGACCCCCTACTGTGCCCTTCTGACCCCCCCAGTGTGTGCCCTCCTAACCCCGTATTGTACTCTCCTGACCTCCCTGGTGTGTGCCCTCCTGACCCCATCCTGTGCTCTCCTGACCCCCCCGGCATGTGCCCTCTTGACCCAAACCTATGCTCTCCTGACCCCCCCGGTGTGCGCCCTTCTGACCCCGTACTGTGCTCTCCTGACCTCCCTGGTGTGTGCCCTCCAGACCCCGTACTGTGTTCTCTTGACCTCCCTGGTGTGTGCCCTCCTGACCTCATACTGTGCTCTCCTGACCTCCCTGGTGTGTGCCCTCCTGACCTCATACTGTGCTCTCCTGACCTCCCTGGTGTGTGCCCTCCTGACCCCATCCTGTGATCTCCTGACCCCCCGGTGTGTGCTCTCCTGACCCCGTACTGTGCTCTTCTGACTTCCCTGGTGTGTGCCCTCCTGACCCCGTACTGTGGTCTCTTGACCTCCCTGGTGTGTGCCCTCCTGACCCCATCTGGTGCTCTCCTGACCCCCCGGTGTGTGCCCTCCTGACCCCATCCTATGCTCTCCTGACCCCCTGGTGTGTGCCCTCCTGATCCCGAACTGTGCTCTCCTGTCCTCCCTGGTGTGTGCCCAAATGACCCCGTACTGTGCTCTCCTGACTTCCTTGGTGTGTGCCCTCCTGACCCCGTACTGTGCCCTCCTGACCTCCCGTGTGTGAGCCTTCCTGGCCTCCCTGTTGTATGCTCTCCTAACCTCCCTGGTGTGTGCTCTCCTGACCCCCCCCCCAGTTCTGTAAGCAACACCTTATTTTCTGGCAGTGCCCCTCCCAAGACTAGACTCTGGATCCGCCCATGGCCAAGCGTAAAGATTGGTGAACGGGGATTATGGTGTGGGATTGTTTTTTAGGGGTTGGGCTTGGCCCCTTAGTTCCAGTGAAGGGAACTCTTAAGCTTCAGCATACCAAGACATTTTGGACAATTTCATGCTCCCAACTTTGTGGGAACAGTTTGGGGATGGCCTCTTCCTGTTCCAATATGACTGAGCACCAGTGCACAAAGCAAGGTTCATAAAGCCATGGATGAGCAAGTTTGGGGTGGAGGAACTTGACTGGCCTGCACAGAGTACTGATCTCAGCCCGATAGAACACCTTTGGGATGAATTCGAGTGGAAATTGCGAGCCAGACCTTCTCATCCAACATCAGTGCCTGATCTCACAAATGCGCTTCTGGAAGAATGGTCAAACATTGCCATAGACCAGTGTTTCTCAACTCCAGTCCTCAAGGCGCCCCAACAGGTCATGTTTTCAGGATTTCCCTCAGATAAAACAGCTGTGGTAATTACTAAGGCAGTGAAACTGATCAAATCACCTGTGCAAAATAATGGACAGCCTGAAAACATGACCTGTTGGGGGCGCCTTGAGGACCGGAGTTGAGAAACACTGCCACAGACACACTCCTAAACCTTGTGGACAGCCTTCCCAGAAGAGTTGAAGCTGTTATAAATGCAAAGAGTGGGCCAACTCAATACTGAACACTACAGACTAAGACTGGGATGCCATTATAGTTCATGTGCATGTAAAGGCAGGCATCCCAATACTTTTGGCAATATAGTGTATTATATCTATGATATATATAAAATAAAGGTTTGTTGTCACTCCAACCTCCCCTCCATCCCCAGTACAATACATATATACAAAGGATTCACACTGGGACTTTAAATGAGGTGAGTATGATTAGCCAAGAAACATATTATGAGCATATAAAAAATAGATTTATTACAAATTGTCGTGCATATGCAATGCAACAGCAGTAAATGCAGGTCGATACGGTATACAAACAGTATAAAAAGAAAACAATCCACATACATTGATAAATAGATTGTATATAAAAGGACAGTATACAGGTATTAAAATTATATGCAGGCATCAGTAGTACCCAACATGTTTCGCGAGACCACGCTCGTTCTTCAGGGGTAGATGCTTTAATATATCTGTAATACAAGTAGTAAACTAAATAAATGTATGTTGCACAAAATTTGCAGAGAGGTGAGTGATCATTTTTGGCTAACCATACTCACCTCATTTAACGTTCCAGCAGGGGGAATCCTTTGTGTATATATATATATATATATATATATATATATACACATATATGATATATACTGTGCTGTAGGTTATATAATCCACCCATCTACAATATACCTGTACACTGTGCTTTATGTTCTATAATCTACTGTTCTACAATGTGCACTGTGCTGTATGTTATATAATCCAACCAGCTACAATATACACTTCATTTTATGTTATATAATCTACCTGTCTACAATATAAATTATGCTTATAGCATAAAGCCAGATTTGAATGGCTGTATTTGGGTGGTACCACATTCATTTAAGACGATATATACAAAAGACCTGAAAAGTTGGACTTTACTGGTACCAGAAAGGAACAACTACATAGATTGTATAAAAAATATTTTTAATTTCAAACCATTAAAAAATGAATAAAAACATGTATGCACAATATCCTGTGCTATGGCCAGATTAATACAACAAGGAGTTGCACTGTTTACACATTATACTTTGCGGGTCCAATGTAGAAGGTTAACGCATTTTGCCTAATGGCTTCCTCAGGGCTTTATCATCTTGGTTGCAAAAGTAGCAGAATGGCCTAGCCAAAAGAAAGTGCACAGTGAACAACAAGAATTACCGTATATACAGTATCATATAGGTCTGCTACTTTTGCAACCAAGATGATAAGGTCCTGAAGAAGCCATTAGGAGAAACGTGTCGGCCTTCCACATTGGACATGCAAATTATAATGTGTAAACAGTGCGATTCCTTGTTGTATTAATCTGGCCATAGCACCGGATATTATGCATACATGTTTTTATTCATTTTTTAATGGTTTGAAATATAATATATATTTTTTATACAATCTTTGTAGTCATTCCCTTCTGGTACCAGTAAAGTCCAACTTTTCAGGTCTTTTGAATATAAATGATACTGTATGGTATATATACCCTTCTATAATATACACTGTGCTGTAAATTATATATTCAAACCAGTTACAATATACACTATGCTGTATGTTATATAGTTTAAAACCCTTCTACAAAATACACTGTGCTAAATGTTATATAATCCACACTGCTACAATGTACACTCACCATGCAGCTTTAAAACACATTTTAATGAATGTTATATAATCTACATTGCTCTGATATTCACACTGCTTTACATTATATAATCTGCACCACCCCAAAGCACACTGCTGAACATTATATAATGCCCAAAGTTTGTTAACCCCAGCTCTCCGGTGTACTGGTATACTGTATATATATATATATATATATATATATATATATATATATTATAAAAAAGAATACAGAATCAGAAAGTTAGACTATTTTAAGTGTATTCAGCGGGAGAATCTTTGTGACAATGAGTTTCTGTTTTGTCAGCTTTATAATCCGAACACATTATGTTATTCTGCCGTGCTCGCAGTGCTGAAGCTATGTATGTTCGCATATATATTTTATCTAGCTGCCGTCTGCCCTTACACTGGCTTGATCCTGAACATGTTTTTTTGCCAAGCCCTGTCAATTATTTTATTTTAATCTTTTCTCCCGGCTGATATAAAAAAAAAAAAACCTTACAGTATTCTTTTTTCCTCTCACAGCATTTTGTCATTGTCAATTTTTATATTTCCCAATGTCTGCTACTGTTCTCTCTAAGCTCTTCCAGACTCAGAATTTCAATATTCTTGACTGGTGTATGGCTGATGTGTTGTCTGTCACCACCCACTAGCCCCACCCCTCTTTACTAACCAATAACTACCTAGTAATGATATACACAACTCCTTCTGGATTAAATGGCCGTATGGCCCCTTTATTAAAAACCATAACAAAATGTTTTATATAAAATAAATTCCTTTATAGATACATACAGATAGATAGATAGATAGATAGATAGATAGATAGATAGATAGATAGATAGATAGATAGATAGATAGATAGATAGATAGATAACCCAACTTTTTGTACCTGCTTTAACTGCTATGTCTAAGGTTCCTGAAGGAAGGTTTTCTATTGCATCGGCTGTACCACCACCACCTAGGCATCCTGGCCCCTAGCCGCGATTCCACCAGCTCAGGGACAAACTATTACCAACTTTTTGCCCGATGCAGCCCGATCACCGATAGCCCATTATTTCCATGATAGGGAAGGTACCCATACCGAGATAGGCCCAACCAGGCTCCCTGTGCGTCGTCTCACCCTGGGGGTCACATCGGGGCTAAAGCGCGCAGGAGGCCGAAACCTCCTCGCACGTGGCGACACATGGGCAGGAGTAGCAGGTGCCTGCCTCGACCCCTGAGGCACAGCAGACAGCTGGGAATTCAGCCGCTGCGGATCATTAGCCAGGGCAGCTGAGCGCAGCTGCCCCAGGAGTCTGTCCAGATCCTCCATAATGTGAGCAGCACAGAAAGAAAGAAAAAACTTTCTATGCTGTTACCCAGGCCGCACCCCCTACCCTTCCATTGCTCCAGTGTAAGCCAACCCTTCCCCCCCTGACCTGTACATACACAGGAACTGGTCCGTGCAAGCTGCCCAGCGACCCCCAGTCATGTGGGCCCTACACCTAGGTTCCCTTTGTTCCAGGCCTTTTCTGTATGTTTGGTCAATTTCACATCAGGGCCTTCCAACGGTGCAAAATGTATTTCTGTTTTCATCCTTTCAAACTGAATAATGAAATGAAAAATGATGCTCTTCAGGGTAATTATAAGCATTACACTTTCTGCAAACATCAATGCTTACCAGCTTCTTTTCTGGAGATACTATGCTAAGCCATCACAGTGGCTTTCTCTAAATCTAAAGTTAGAGGCAACACCCAGCACCCCTGTAGATGAAAGGCTAAAATAGCAACACGAAGTTAAAGAGGAATTCCAGGTATAGATATTTTATACATAGCTACATTCTTCCAGGTTGGAGCAATGTAGCTATGTATATGCCATGCCAGGGGCATTGGCTAGGTATGGTATGTGCATTGTTACATAGTTAGTCTGGTTGAAAAAAGATAAAAGTTTTCAGGACCAGGATCTGAACTGTATTCTTGATGAGCCACCTGAGATGCAGGACAGCACTCTGATCCTTTGGAAAAATCCTGCCATGTGCTTTGTTTCTTGTGAACCTTGAACTCTTTGCTCCTCCTTTGAACTTCCTATTTAATCCATGCCTTTGCGCTTCCTGTTTGCCAGATTGTTGTGTTCTCTCCAGCCAATATGTCGCTCTAGTCCCTTCGGCTGCCATCCGTATCGTCGCTACTACTCGTTACCAATCTTGGCTTCGGCTTGTTCCTCGACTATGCTTCTGCTTGATACCAACTAAGGGTGGACTCAGGCATGTTCGCAACTCCACATGCCCGAGCCCGCCAGGAACCTGACACTGCGCAGTGCTAATCACAGGCAGTGTAACATTTCCCGATTCATGGCTGCACAGATCAGGAAATGTCTCACTGCCTGTGATTAGTGCTGTGCAGTGTAAGCTTCCTGCTTCCGGCTGCGGGCACATGGAGTTGCGAACGCGCCTGAGCCCATCTTTAATCCCAATCTACAATCACTTGTTACTGACCTTTGGCTTGTTTACTGACTACACTTCTGCTTGATTCCAACCTGCTATATCTGCTACTGGACCCCAGCTTGCTCACCTCCTTGTGTCGATCTAAATAAACCAAAAAAAAAAAAAAACACACGCACAAATAGAACACTTCCATATACACAATCCTTTAACCAACATTAATCCAGGGGAAGGCAAGAAACCCAATAAAGCATGATCCAATTTGCTCCAGAGGGAGGAAAAAATTCCTTCCCAATTTCCCAGGAGGCAGTCGGAAATTCCCTGGATCAACTACTTCTGGTGTTATTACCTATAAACTTGAGTATCCAGTTTTACAGTTGTAGTGCCTACTCCTGTAGGAGCTGTTGGAAATTTGACCAGGTTCTAATCCCACCTGGATTGCCTCGTAGCCAGGCACACAATCTCAGCCACACTTTTCCTCAATTGCAATTTAGGGGTGTTGTTTTTGTTGTTTTTATTTTTAAAGAACCTGGATAGGGTAGACGGAAATTAGTGGGATACTCCCAAAACAGAAAGTATGTACGGGCTGAGGACAGCAAACTCCTTTGTGAAAATCTGAATCAGAAGCATATAGCATATAGCAAGCTGTGGGCTTGGATTGTAGTAGTAGCAGTTAAATACACTCTTCTTTCTTTAGAGCATAGTCTCTTCACAAGGAATTAGATAAATTAAGCTCTTCAGGACACCAGCCAATGTCCCCTTTGACAAACACACAGCTGACTCTTTAGCACAAGAGGGGTGGCAGCAGCCCAAAAGTCTTTAAGATCTCTAAGCAAACTGTACTCACAAAATGTCCAGGGACAGTTAATCGCCTCCTTCCAACTTCAGTGATACCAGACTAGATCTTCAGCAGACAGCCTCTCAGTTAGCTTGAGCATCCAAGAAAACACATGGCAGAGTTTCCCTGGAGGGCACCAAGCCCTCTAGGCTGGACTGATCCTCTTCTGGAAAAGACCAGTGTGCTCAGATAATATATATAGTCTCCCAGCAGCCTTCAGGGCCCTGTTCCCTGGGATTGGCCAGGGCTGTATTCATGCTGCCATTTGGATAGCTCCACACCAATAGTCCAGAAAGTTTTACTGATTTTTGGAAAGAAGAGGGAGCTATCAGACTGGCAGCAGCTGAGAACACTGAACTAATCAATTGCAGCCACACTGAATACAGTGAGGCAAGCTAAATTTAGGTAACCAACACCCACACACATGTTGATCATATCCCCTTAATCTCCTCTTCTCAAGAGAGAATGAATTCAATTCTTCTAATCTTTCCTCATAGCTGAGCTCCTCCTTGCCTCTTATGAGTGTGGTTGCCCTTCTTTGCTCCTTGTCCAGTTCCGCAATATCCATTTTGTGAGTTGGTACCCAAAACATCGAACTGCATATTCCAGATGAGGTCTTACTAATGATTTGGACAGGGGCAAAATAATGTCTCTCTCGCTCTGCAATCCGTACCTCTTTTAATACAAGAAAGGATTTTGCTAACTTTAGAAACTGCAGCATGGCATTAGCTTATGATCACCCAGATTCTTCTCCGTCATTGACTCCCCCAAATGTACCCCCCCTAGTATGTATGATACATGCATATTCTTAGTCCCTAACAATGGCGTCCCTGGGGGGGGAGGGGGGCCCTCACCCCCCAACATTATGCTGTGCCCCACCATGTGTCCCCCCAATTAAAACCCCCCCTTTTTTTTTTTTTACAAAAAGGCAATGTCTAAGAGGGAGAGCGTCCCCAGTCAGCTCCTGCGGGTGATTCCTCCCCCCTCCCTCTGCTCGCTGACACTGCATAATGCGAGTGCTCACAAAACCACGGCTGCCCGATATGCTCCTTCCTCTGTATCCTCATTGGCAGGGAGAAGAGCGAGTTGCAGGAAGGACCCCACCAGGACTCTCAGTTACTGAAAAAACAGACTGATTTCTTCCATCCTTAGGACAGGAGAACCAGCCTGTAAATTCCAAGAGATGCCAGACCAGCGCTGTCAATAGCAGGGGCAGGACAGCAAGAGGAGGCTGGGGAACCCCACAGTGGCAGAACACCAGGGCCCGGTGGCAAGACAACCTTTGCAACCCTGATAGTTCTCCAACTGCTTTGGACCCTTATATTTTCTTGGTATGCTGGTGACATATATCTCTTGTTTTCTGCCACCCTGGGGGACCCCAATACAGTTGGAAGGGAGCTCACTGCAGAACATGTGAAAGGGCCGTTGTGGGATCATAGTAAATATATATATATATATATACATATATATATATATATATAAATTGCATTTTATAGTTGCCCCCTACTTTCGTCCCTGTCCCCCCATATGCCACCCCTAAATATGAAAGCTGGAGACGCCACTGGTCCCCAAGTGCATAACTTTACATTTATCAACATTAAACTTGTAAGTTGGAGACATCCTGTACGGACGTTATTCCATTGCATAGCTTGGTGTCATCTGCAAACACTGAAATGGTACTTTTAATCCCAGACCTTATATCATTAATAAATGTATTAAAAAGTAAGGGTCCCAACGCTGAACATTGGGGTACACCACTGATAACCTTACACCATTCAGAGTAATATTCATTAACCGCTTCCTGACCAGCCGCTGTAGTGACCCAGCTCCCCTAGGCGAGCCGTTGTAGCTGTACGTTGGCTCTTTAAGACACTGTAGCAGGCGTGCAGCATGTCCCCAGAGCCAATGCACGTGCTGGGCAGACGCGATGACCGTCGGGCACCCGCGATCGCTCGTGGCAGATTGAGAACCGGGATCTGTGTGTGAAAAAAAACACCACAAATCCCGGTTCTGTCAGGGGAGAGAAGACAGATCGTGTGTTACTACTAAGTATGAACAATGATCTCTCTCCTCCTCTAGTCAGCCACATCCCCCCGCCAGTGAAATTTATACAGTAATCAGTGGCTATTTTTAGCTTTGATCGCTGTATAAATGTCAATGGTCCCAAAAAAGTGTCAAAAGTGTCCAATGTGTCCGTCGCAATGTTAAAGTCCCAATAAAAATGGCAGATCACCGCCATTACTAGTAAAAAAAAAAATAATAATAAAAATGCCAAAAATGTATCCCCTATTTTGTAGACGCTATAACTTTTGCGCAAACCAATGAATATACGCTTATTGTAATTTTTTTACCAAAAATATGTAGAAGAATACATATCGGCCTAAACTGATGAATAAATTAGTTTTTTTATCTATTTTTTTTAATATTTATTATAGCAAAAAGTACAAAATATTTAAGTTTTTCAAAATTGTCACTGACCGCCGTTCTGCCAGAGGGGAGGATGGAGATCTTGTGTTTCTGCTAAGCAGAAGAAGATCTCTGTCTTCCCCCAGTCAAAGTACCCCCACACCCCATAGTTAGAAAGCACTCCCTAGGGACACACCCAACCCTTTGATCGCCCCTGATGTCAACCCCTTCCCTGCCAGTGTCATTAGTACAGTGAAAGTGCATTTTTTTTAGCACTGATCATTGTATTGGTGTCACTGGTCCTCAAAAAGTGTCAAAAGTGTCAGCTGTCCAATTTGTCCACCGCAATGTCACAGTCCTGCTAAAAATCACTGATGGCCGCCATTACTATTAAAAAAGAAATCCATAAATATATCCTATAGTTTGTAGACGCTATAACTTTTGCGTAAACCAATCAATATACGCTTATTGGGATTTTTTTACCAAAAATATGTAGAAGAATACATATTGACCTAAATTGATGAACAAATTAGATTTAAAAAAAAAATTTTATTGGGTATGTTTTATAGCCTAAAGTAAAAGATATTGTTTTTTTTTTCAAACGTGTGAGTCTTTTTTTGTTTATAGTGCAAAAAATAAAAACCGCAGAGGTGATCAAATACCACCAAAAAAAAGCTCTATTTGTGAGAAAAAAAGGACAACATCACACAACCACGCAATTGTCAGTTAAAGCGATGCAGTGCCGTATTGCAAAAAATGGCCTGGTCAGGAAGGGGGCGAATCCTTCCCGAGGCTGAAGTGGTTAACCAATACTCTCTGAACTCCGTTTTTTTAGCCAGTTTTCCATCCATTTACAAAATTAATTTTCTAAGCCTTTAGACTTTACCTTACACATTAGCCATGTGGGGGGAATTGTATCAAACCTTTTTGCAAAATCCAAGTATACTTCTGTATATCCACATCCACTTCGTTGTCTAAGTTTCTGCTTATCCCCTCATAAAAAGAAATCAAATTTGTTTGACAACGTCTGTCTTTCATGAATCCATGCTGATTATCGTTTGAAATATTATTTTCTAGCAAAAACTCTTCTATGTGGTCTTTTATTAAACTTCCTTTGTGACTATAGAAGTTAAACTAACCAATGTGCAGTTAACACTTTGATCTATTTTTAAATATAGGCACAACATTGGTCTCATGTCAATCCAGTGGTTCTATGGCAGTCATTGAAGAGACCCTTAAAAATTTAAATACCTTGTTGTTACCGACCCCGGCCTGACTCCTGACTACTCTTCTGCCTGCTGCCTTTGTCTGATCTGCCTGCTAGTTGCTGACCTGGACTGTCTGACCTTGTCTTCTTCCTGCACCTGATCCAGCCGTAGCCTTTCCTATCATCAGTTCCTGCTCTTATGCCAGCTGCTACCAGCTAGTTGCTCCTGCGTATCCTGACGCACATCAGCATTCTCCAACAGGAGTCTTATCGGGCACTTGTGCCACTCTGTGCTCCAACATTCCATATTACTCTACCAGGGCTCCTGAGCCAGGGCTGTAAGAGAGGCCTTCCTCTATACTTCAGGCTCCATCACCAGGCATGCTACAAAGATATTTAATACATTTGCCTTCTCTTTGTCCCCAGTCACCAACTCAAAATTATTTTCTAAAGGGTCTACATGCTTAGACCTGACCTTTTTACTATTAATATATTTGAAGATTTTTTTTGGTTTTGCCTACTATATTTTGGAACCTGTTGCTTGTTTAGAATATTTTGTGGCTTTGATTTCCTTCTCACATATTGTTATATTCTTTGCAACTTTTAAATTATGATAGTATTTCTTCTTTTTTTTTATATTTTGTAAATTCTCTATTCTTATTATTCAAAGATTTTTTTAACTTTTATTTCTGAAACGTATTGTCCATGGGAGTGTATTTTGCATTGTTTGCATACGGTTGATTTGAAGCATTCAAATTTGTGGTTTATGTTCTTCGATGACAATATTCCCTCCCAGTCTTATGCCCCGTACACACGGTCGGACTTTGTTCGGACATTCCGACAACAAAATCCTAGGATTTTTTCCGACGGATGTTGGCTCAAACTTGTCTTGCATACACACGGTCACACAAAGTTGTCGGAAAATCCGATCGTTCTAAACAGGGTGACGTAAAACACGTACGTCGGGACTATAAACAGGGCAGTGGCCAATAGCTTTCATCTCTTTATTTATTCTGAGCATGCGTGGCACTTTGTCGGTCGGATTTGTGTACACACGATCGGAATTTCCGACAACGGATTTTGTTGTCGGAAAATTTTATATCCTGCTCTCAAACTTTGTGTGTCGGAAAATCCGATGGAAAATGTGTAATGGAGCCTACACACGGTCGGAATTTCCGACAACAAGGTCCTATCACACATTTTCCGTCGGAAAATCCGACCGTGAGTACGGGGCATTAGTCTTGAAGAGTAGCCCTCAGCCTTGGAAAATTTTCTCTCCTAAAGTTAAGTGTTTTCATCTTTCCAGTATGTTCTTGTTGCTTTAAATGAAATCACGTTATGGTCACTGCTACCCAGATGTTCTCTTATATGAATGTTAGTAATAAGCTCTGCATGGTTTGAGATTACCAGGTCCAGCAGAGCATCATTACTAGTTGGGGCTTCTGTCAACTGTACCATAAAATTGTCTATATCATACATTTCTACCCTTTAACTATTCCAGCAGTGCCATTACTACAGACAATTTCAGGGTAGTTAGAATTGCCCATTATTATCACTGTCCACCAGCCCTTGCAGCCTTTTCTATCTGTCTCCACCACCTCTTTAACACTTGTGCCCTATAACTAAAGCTAATAATTAACTTTGAAGTATGCACACCCATATGCAGTTCCACCCATAATGCTACAGCACCATCACACTCTCCATCAACAAGGTCATCTTCCACGCTTGCGTTGAGATCACTTCTCGCATAGATTTACCCTGTCTCTCTGAATGAGAGTATAGCTAGGAATATTAATAGTCCAAATGTGTGAAGAATGAAGCCAAAATTCAGTATTACCAATTAAATCACAGTTCTCTTGGCAGACTTCTAGCATTGGTGACCAAACACTTTACCACTTTTGGACCGCCCCACGTATATATACTGCGGCAGGGTGGACCTCCTGTGTCAAATCACGTACCTGTACGTCATTTCATGCAAGGGGTCTGGGGCGCACACGAGCGCCACCGGCGACCCGCTCATGCTGTGATTGGGCACAGCGGGAGCCAATCAGCGGGCGAGGCAGACGCAATGTCTGCTGGGACCTGCTGATCATTCTGAGCAGAGGCAGAACGGTGATATGTAAACAAGGCAGACTGCCATTCTGCAGAGGGGAGGATGGAGATCTTGTGTTTCTGCTAAGCAGAAGAAGATCTCTGTCTCCTCCCAGTCAAAGCACTCCCTAGGGACACACTCAACCCTTTGACTCCCCCTGATGTTAACCCCTTCCCTGCCAGTGTCAATAGTACAGTGACAGTCCATTTTGTTTAGCACCCTATCATTGTATTAGTGTCACTGGTCCCCAAAAAGTGTCAAAAGTGTCAGTTAGGTGTCCATTTTGTCTGCTGCAACGTCGCAGTCCCTAAAAATCGCTGATTGCTGTCATTACTAGTAAACAAATTAAAAATCCATAAATATATCCCATAGTTTGTAGCCGCTATAACTTTTGCGCAAACCAATCAATATACCCTTATTGGGATTTTTTTTTTTACCAAACATATGTAGAAGAATACATATTGGCCTAAATTGATGAAAAAATTCGATTTTTTTACTTTTTTTTATTGGGTATGTTTTATAGCCTAAAGTAAAAGATATTGTTTTTTTTTTTCAAACTTGTCAGTCTTTTTTGTTTATAGCGCAAACAATAAAAACCGCAGAGGTGATCAAATACCACCAAAAGAAAGCTCTATTTGGGGGAACAAGATTACATTAAATTTATTTGGGTATAGCGGCGCACGACCTTACAATTGTCAGTTAACCACATCAATACTGGGCACTTTCGCCCCCCTCCTTCCCAGACCAATTTTCAGCTTTTAGCGCTCTCACACTTTCAATGACAATTGCGCGGTCATGCTACGCTGTACCCAAATTAAATTTTTATAATTTTGTTCACACAAATAGAGCTTTCTTTTGGTGGTATTTATTCACGACTCCGTTTTTTATTTTTTGCGATATAAGCGAAAAAAGAGTGGAAATTTGGAAAAAAAAACAATACTTTCTTCTTTCTATTTTAAAACAAATCCAATAAAATCAAATTTTGTCATAAATTTAAGCCAAAATGTATTCTGCTACATGTTTTTGGTAAAAAAAAATCCCATTAAGTGTATAATAATTGGTTTGCAGGTGACATATGTGTGCAGATAATCATTGGGACATGTGATTTTACTGGGACATATGTGGGGGACATGTGTTTTTACTATGTGGGGACATGTGTTTTGGGGACATGTGTTTTGGGGACGTGTTTTGGGGACATTGTGTGTTTACTTAGTGTTTGTTTTGTGTTTTTACATTGTGTGGGGTCACTAGACTGGTGATCAGTGAGTAAAAAGCTGTAAAAAACAGCTCATACTCACTGATCACCAGCCGGCTGCAGCGATCCGCTCTCCTCTCCTCACTGACAACTTCCGTGTGAGGAGAGGAGAGCCGATTGCCTAGCAACCGGCTCTGTGTTTACATCACATGACGGCTATGATTCGACACGGCCATCATGTGATCAGGAGGGCCAATCGCAGAGCCCTCCTGCCGATCGGAGATGCGCCGTGTCCGGGTGACACGAGCGCATCAGGATCACGACGCTGAGCGGGCACGCGCACGCGCGATCCCACTCCTTCTGAGGGACGTTCCTGAACGTCCACTCAGAAGGAGAGAGCGCCCACCCGGCCGTTTATGTGCAGTGGCCGGGTGGGAAGTGGTTAAAGTAACGCAGTGCCATATTGTAAAAAATATACACACAGGGTAGCACCGCTCTAACTGTGAAAACCTCCAAATATGCGTGTTGGTTACTGGTGTCTTCACTCCAGGTGCCAGGTTCAGACGACCTCCCACTTGTCACAAACTCGGAATATGGATATATGGAAAGAACCCGCACCCTGGAATCCGTCCGGATGGATTCCAGAGTGCAGGTTCTTTCCATATATCCGTATTGCAAAAAATGGCCTGGTCATGAAGGGGGTAAATGGTTGATTAATTTATTGGTACACAGCTGGTCCAATGGTCCAGGGATTTGAAGTCCATGCTCCTCTACCTCCTCTCTGTGCAGTGCTGGACAGTCTGGACAGTGATTTACTGTGCAGGTGCTGGCCAATAAGAATCACTCTGGTCTACCTGGGAAGCACGACACAGAAAAAGAGCAGGGATTTCAAATCACTGGACTGTTGAACTGCATGAGCACTGACAACTCAGCATCCCTGAAGATAAGTATAGCGGTTCTGAGGGTGGGGTGAGGAAAGTTGGTTCTATAAAGGCGAACTAACACTTAAATGCAATTACACACCAGAAAGGTGTGTATAGCAATTACTTTATACACTTTAGCAGTTTTTCTTTAGCCATTTAAGTTCCCACATCTGTTTACACACCAGTTTGTATTTTTATAAATATTTACAATATTTTTTTATTCTTTAGTACATTTTTTTAGGAGCCCTGTTGGGGGGCTTTGGTGAAAGGGGAGCACGCGGTGGGGCTGGGCAGCAGAAAAGAGAGGAACAAAGACAGGAGGGGCAGCAGGGGAGGCATTTACTGAAAGCAATCCTCTGGATTTTCCTCCTGCAGTAGCTGAATGCTGGTGGGAGGGAGGGGAGGAGAAGCTGCTGCAGGAGGAAAATACAGGGGATCGTCAAAAGGCAAGTATTTAAAAAATCTGAATTCCCAGCAAGTGGCTGGGGATTCTGATTTTACCACCCCCACCTTGGCGCCCTAAGCAGCCCTGCCCATAGAAGGGTCCTCTGCCCTCTTCATATCACCCCCCCCCCCCCCCGACAGTGGTGTCCTCTGACCTCCCTTCCCCACAGCAGTGTCCTCTGCTCCCCCCCTCCATACCAGTGTTCTCTACCACCACCCCCCCCATAGCAGTGTCTTCTGCCCCCCCCCCCCTTCCATAGCAGTGTCCTCTTCCACCCGCCTCCTTTCCCCCCCATAGCAAGATCTTCTGCTTCTCTCACAGCACCTCTCAAACAAGCATAAGCAGTCTCCTACCTTTTTGTATACACAGAGGATGGAGTGAATGGCAGCACAGCTTAGGGTGGAGGGCGAGAGCTGCCGAAGTTACCTCTTCATATTAATAAGCAAGTGCTTGGTTGCTAGGACTGCCCCATGTCCTACCAACCAATCACCTACCCTCAGTCCTGACTGTGCTGCCTCCCACTCTCTGTAATGCCATGAGGAAGAGACCAGTGGTGGCAGCGGAGGAGGGCGGGGCGAGGGGAGGACAGGCAGCTAATTGGCAGGGGTCAGCAAAGCAGGGACCTGTTCGTGATTTACCTGTCATCTTCCCAGGGCCGACAGGTAGATCATAATGGACAGGTTTCTGGCCCCCGAAATACACTGTATTAACAATATTGTTACAATTTATGTATAGAGGTCCTTGCCAATGGATCCTGAGAAAACTAAGGATCCCAAATCTTGTGAAAAGACACTCCAATATAGTACATCAGTGCATTTTCATTGGATTTGCTATCCTCGGCTTTCTCAGCTTTCTCTATTTCTTTATGTGGATGATTTTAATTCAAAAATAAATCATCTAAGTACCTTTTTCCTAATTGATATACAGCTGTCATATGACCCAGCTCTCTCCCAGCCTGTCTGCAGGGAAACATAAGCAGGAGGAGCTTCCAGTCCTCTGCTGCTGGTCACATGTTAAAAAAAAAAAAACAGCCTTTAGAATACAGAGTAAAAATAAATAAATTGTATCAATAAACTGTTTTAAATTGGCATACAAAAAATATACTGTATATTTAAAATGAAATGATTTGAATTCAAATCTTTAGTATTTTTTGGCAATAACATGGTGTCGCGGATTTCTGCCAATCTCAGGCTGTAATCAAGCCCCTCCAGCTCATGTCTTCGAATAGGTGGGAGATGAAGCCTCCATAAATCTACATGCAATAGCCCGCCCCCATTGTGTTTAGCTGGTTAGTGGGCACGGAGGAGGAGAACTGTCATCTACCACTGTGTATATGCCCACGTGTGACTATAGTCACATGATGTGTTAGGGAGGAAATGCTCAGCATAGAAAGCATAGGAAAAAAAATACAGTAAAAATGTGGTTCTCCCTCACATTGGTAGTCATTGTAGATGGGATTTTTTTTTGCCATTGCTCACATCTCAAGGAACTTATTGCAACCTCAAGGAGGAACTAGGGGGGGGGGGGGGGGCTAGTTCAAGAAAGACTGGGATACAGGGGTGGATTTACCAAAACTGGAGAGCGCAAAATCTGGTGCAGCTCAACCAATCAGCTTGCAGGTTTTTTTTTTTAAGAGCTAGAAATTGTGCTACCATGTACAGCTGCACCAGATTTTGCACTCTCCAGTTTTAGTAAATCAACGCCACAGTGTAGATGTAAATCCAGTGGTGGCCCGTAATGCAGGGCGCTGCCCCCCTAATCCATGTGTCTGGCCGCCTAATCTACATGTTAGGCACCGGACACATGGATTCCAATGTTTCTTCTTTTGTTTTTTTTGTTTTTTTTAGAAGCATGTTTTAAAAAAGGGTGGGCTTGGGGCGAAGATTGTTCGCTATTGTCTTCCTGAATCTCCTCCCGGCCAATCAGGAAGCGTGTCCCGTCTCCCAATTGGCCGAGAGGAGAAGTGATCGCATTGGCCGCCAAGGAGGAGGAGGAGACGCAGGGGAAGTCGCGGTGAACCACCAGGAGAAGGAGATGCCGCCCGCTGGCTGCAACCTACATGGGGTAAGTTTGGGGCTGGTGACTGACATATGGGGGGGGGGTGCCTGTGACCCAACCAGGGGGAGCTGGGTGGATTGTTTGCCCCCCCCCCAAAAAAAATATACCACCAGCACTGTGTAAATCCCTTTTTTTCTTATCCGTCTTCTATCACGTTAGAGGCATCTGGTGTGCTAATGATGAGGATTTAATATAAAGAAGCATTACAGGTGATTGTCCTCAGAACACACTGATTCTAAGAAAATGCATTTGGAATAAACTTTGTTTATCCTACATTTGCTTACTTAACATAACACCAAAACATTACATTAAGGTAATTTGCAATTTAAAAATAAGATTTAAATGAGATAAAAAGCAAACTCATACATTTCAAAGAGATTCAAATACTTTTTTTATTGCACATGGCGGCCATTAAAGTGCAAAGCAGAAACATCATAGCGAAATATCTTTTTGCATTAAGAGAGAGGGAAAAAAAAGGTGTTATTCTGCCAACATACTGCATGTGCTGGCCATCAGTGGAAGGAGATTTCAATTATATGAAAATTATAGCCTTAGGGAAAAGAATTTCATTTACTGAACGGCTGCCTGAGTAGAAGCCCTCTTTAAAGAAAGACAGCCAGATTAATACTTTGTATCTGATTGAGTGGAGACAATTATGGTCTGCACAACTGACATACATATCCAGAAGAACACACATCCATCATGTTAATAATTACTTCATTGCCTAAGCAAGGCAGGAGAACTAGAGGACTGTATTTCAAAGACTGCACTGCCCTGTGTTATTTGCTTTATGGAAAAAAATGGTAATACATCCTTAAAGTGATACTAAACACACACTTTAATT
This sequence comes from Lithobates clamitans, assembly GCA_037952925.1. Classification (NCBI taxonomy): domain Eukaryota; kingdom Metazoa; phylum Chordata; class Amphibia; order Anura; family Ranidae; genus Lithobates; species Lithobates clamitans. The sequence goes on from JBBGZY010000303.1 coordinate 1,076,012, forward strand.
CACACTGTCCCTTCTATTTCTGTATATGGATGACTGTAATTATTTTAACCACTTCACTTCCAGAAGAATTAACCCCCCCCCTTTCCTGATCAGGCCATTTTTTGTGCATTGTTTTAACTGACAATTGTGCAGTCGTGCGGCGCTGTACCCAAAGGTAAAAAAAAAATTATGTCCATTTTTTTCCCATAAATAGAGCTTTCTTTTGCTGGTATTTGATCACATCTGCGGTTTTTATTTTTTGCGCTATAAACAAAAAAAGACCGACAATTTTGAAAAAAAAAAAACAAAAAACAATATTTTTTACTTTCTGCTCTAAAACACATCCAATTAAAATCTAATTTCTTCATCAATTTAGACCAATATGTATTCTGCTACATATTTTTGGTAAAAAATTCCCAATAAGCGTATATTGATTGGTTTGCACAAAAGTTATAGCGTCTACATGGGATATATTAACCACTTGACAACTGGGCACTTAAAGTGGAGTTCCACACAAAAATGGAACTTCCACTTTTTGGAACCCTTCCCCCCTCCGGTGTCACATTTGGCACCTTTCAGGGGGGAGGGGGGTGCAGATACCTGTCTAAGACAGGTATTTGCACCCACTTCCGGCATAGACTCACATGGGAGTCTATGCCTCTTCCCGTCCCCACCGCGCTGTCTGCTGGGAACACACAGCTCCCAGAAGAGAGCGGGGACCACTTGGGACGCGCAGCGCGACTCGCGCATGCGCAGTAGGGAACCGGGAAGTGAAGCCGCAACGCTTCACTTCCTGATTCCCTCACCTAGGATGGCGGCGGCAGCTGCCGAGAACCGAGCGGGTTCTCGGCATCCCCTGCCAACATCGCTGGACCCCGGGACAGGTAAGTGGCCATGTATTAAAAGTCAGCAGCTGCAGTATTTGTAGCTGCTGGCTTTTAATATTTTTTTTTGTTTGGCGGTGTGGGTGAACCCCCCCGCTTTAAACCCCCTTCCTAACCAGACCAATTTTCAGCTTTTGGTGCTCTCACATTTTGAATGACAATTACACAGTCATGCAATACTGTATCTATATGAAATTTTTGTCCTTTTTTTCACACAAATAGAGCTTTCTTTTGGTGGTATTTAATCACTGCTGGGTTCTTTATTTTTTGCGCCGTAAAAGAAAAAAGACCGAAAAATCTGTAAAAAAATAAATTTTTCTTCATTTCTGTTATAATATTTTGCAAATTAGTAGTTTTTCTTCATATATTTTGGCCAAAATTTATACCGCTACATATCTTTGGTAAAAATAACCCAAATCGGTGGATATTATTTAGTCTTTGTGAAAGTTATAGAGTCCACAAGCTATGGTGCCAATATCTGAAAATTGATCACACCTGAAGTACTGACGGCCTATCTAATTTCTTGAGACCCTAACATGCCAGAAAAGTACAAATACCCCCCAAATGACCCCTTTTTGGAAAGAAGACATTCCAAGGTATTTAGAAAGATGCATGGTGAGTTTTTTGAAGTTGTCATTTTTTCCCAAAATTCTTTGCAAAATCAAGGTTTTTTTTTTCCTTTTTTTTTTTTTTCCACAAAATTGTCATATTAGCAGGTTATTTCTCACACACCGCATATGCATACCACAAATTACACCCCAAAACACATTCTGCTATTACTCCCGAGTACGGCGATACCACATGTGTGAGACTTTTACACAGCGTGGCCACATACAGAGGCCCAACATGCAGGGGAGCACCTTCAGGCATTCTGTAGCTTCCAGGCCAATTCTGACATTTCTCTCCTACATGTAAAAATCATCATTTATTAGCTAGAAAATTACATAGAACCCCAAAACATTATATATGTTTTTTTAGCAAAGACCCTAGAGAATACAATGGCGGTTGTTGCAACTTTTTATCTCGCACGGTATTTGCGCAGCAATTTTTTTAACGCGTTTTTTTTGAAAAAAAAACTGTTTTGTGCTTTACAAAAACCAAAACAGTAAAGTTTTTGCATAAAGTGAAAGATGAAGTTACGCCGAGTAAATAGATACCCAACATGTCACCTTTCAAAATTGCACGCGCTTGTGGAATGGCGCCAAACTTTGCTACTCAAAAATCCCCATACAGTAGGCGACGCTTTAAAAAATTTTTCTGGTTACATGTTTTGAGTTACAGAGGAGGTCTAGGGCCAAAATTATTGCTCTCGCTCTACCGATCGCAGCGATACCTCACATGTGTGGTTTGAACACCGTTTTCATATGTGGGCGGAACTTACGTATGCGTTTGCTTCTGCATGCGAGCACGCGGACAGGGGCACTTTAAAAAATTTTTTTTTTTTTTAATTGTTCATTTTACTTTATTTATTTTAGTTTGATGCTTTTTTCCCAAAAAAAAAATTTTTGACCACTTTTATTCCTATTACAAGGAATGTAAACATCCTTGTAATAGGAATATGGCATGACAGGTCCTCTTTACAGTGAGATATAGGGTCAATAAGACCCCACATCTCACCTCTAGGCTGGGAAGCCTGAAATTAAAAAAAAAAAAAAATGATCCTGGCTTCGATCGTAGCGGTGAGTCGGTAGAAGCGCGGGAGGGGGGACATCCCCTCTCTCCTCCCGTAAGAACGAGCAAGCAGTGGAACAGCCGCTATTATCATTCTCATGGTGTAGGGAATTGCCGGCTGAAAAAGCTGATATCTGAATGATGCCTGTAGCTGTACCCATCATTCAGATATCTCCGCACAAAGTCAAGGACGTTGTATGACGGCCGGCGGGCGGGAAGTGGTTAAAACGCATTTTTTTTTTAACACAAAGTTGTCCATTTATACAATATTTCTACCACATAACATGTACATACCAAAAATGACACCCCAAAATAGATTCCCCTGCTCCTCCTGAGTACGGCAATACCACATGTGTGAGACTTCCACAGCCTGGCCACATACAGAGGCCGAGTACAGCCGAGCATGGCTGGGTATGGCGGGGTATTGCGGAGTATGGCGGGGTATTGCGGGGTATGGCGGGGTATTGCGGGGTATTGCGGAGTATGGCGGGGTATGTCGGAGTATAGCGGGGTATGGCGGGGTATGTCGGAGTATGGCGGGGTATGTCGGAGTATGGCGGGGTATGTCGGAGTATGGCGGGGTATGTCGGAGTATGGCGGGGTATGTCGGAGTATGGCGGGGTATGGCGGGGTATGTTGGGGTATGTCGGGGTATGGCGGGGTATGGGAGTATGTTGGGGCTTTGCAGAGTATTGTGGGGGTATTCCAGGGTAATGTGGGGCTTTGCAGAGTATTGTGGGGGTATTCCAGGGTAATGTGGGGCTTTGCAGAGTATTGTGGGGGTATTCCAGGGTAATGTGGGGCTTTGCAGAGTATTGCACAGCATTGCAGAGTAGTGGGGATGGCTGAGCATGGATGGATGGATGGCTGGATGTCTCTGTGCAGCGCTGTGGGCACTACACATCCAGCCCACAGCGCTGCAGCCATCCATCCATCCCCCTCTCCGCTCACAGTGTACCGATCGGTACACAGGAGGGGAGGAGGGGAACCGGCGTCATCAGATGACGCCGGTCTGTTTAACTGTGATTGCGCCATCATTTGACGGCGCGATCACATGGTAAACGGCCGCGATCAGCGGCCATTTACCGGGATCCGTAATGCGCCGGGTCCTCTGGACCCGGCGGTCATGGATGTGTTCGGGTGCGCGCCCCAGGGGGCGCGCGAGACGGGAATTCTGGGAGGACGTCATAGTACGCCCTCCCAGAGTTATCCAATCGCCCTGCAGCCGTCATTCGGCTATGGGCCGGTTGGTAAGTGGTTAAGACCCCTTTCACACTGGGGCGGTTTTCAGGTACTTTAGCGCTGGAATTTGCCTCTGCTAAGCGCCTGAAAACCGCCTCCCATTCATTCAAGTGTGACTTTTCACACTGGGGCGGTGCGCTTGCGGGATGTTTCCGAAAAGTCTTGCAAGCAGCATCTTTGGGGCGGGTTGGAAGCGCTGTATTTAGCGCTCCCAAAACACCCTGCCCACTGGAGTGAATGGGCAGCACTTCTGAAGCGCATGAAAAGCTCTACGGAAGTGCTACAACACGGGAGTTTTTAACCCCTTTTTTAACCCCTTCTTTTGGGGTTAAAAGCGCCCTGCTAGCGTCTGAAAATCGCCGCTTAAAGGGGAGTTCCACCCAAAAATTGAACTTCCGCTTTAAGGGAAGGTGACCCCCTGACATGCCAAATTTGGCATGTCATTTTTTTTGGGGCAGGGGGCAGAAACCCTCTTTTTAGAGGGTTCCAGCTCCCACTTCCTCTCGGGGCTCCGTGGTGCCGGAAGTCATTTCACCTCTCCCCTCTCCCTCTCGGCAATCATTTGGGACACGACATTGATTTGCACACGTCATGCGACATGAGCTCCCAATGTCGGAGCGTTTGTCGTACAAGTGTGAACCAGGCCTAAAGGAATGCAGACCCTGCAACTTTCCTCATTAGAGCCCTGCAGGTGTAGCAGCTGATTGATAATTATAAAACCACTCTCATACAGATTCACAGATGCACATGGGCACAGACAAACAGAATAACGAAAAGTAGGAAACTGCAACCATATGAAAAAAGTGGGGAGGGGGTTGGGGGGGGGGGGGGACTTTGTGGGACTTTATATGAAACGTATGTGAATATGTCTCCATCCCTGATTCAGTAGACACGAAGAAGAAATTAATGGGACTTTATATGAGGTATGTGTGGCAACAGAAAAGCAGTTAATGTAAAAACCAGGGGCGGAACTATCACCATAGCGACCCATGCGGGCGCTATGGGACCCGCAGCCGAGTGGGGCCCGGTACGGATGAGAGCACCGCCGGCACAGTCTCCCAGCCAGGGGAAGAGAGAGGAAAGGAAGAGGCGAGCTGTCCGTATCAGCAGAGAGCTGAATTGCCCGATGTAAGAGCTTTCATTAGAACTTCCAGTGTTTCCCGGTGCTGACATCACATAGCTCCACCTCTTGGCCCGGCGCCTTTGATAGACAGAACGCCAATCCAATGCGGGACATGTGACGTCATCAAAGGCATCAGGCCAAGAGGTGGGGCTATGTGACGATGAGCCCCGGGAAGACGGGAAATTCAAATGAAAGCTATTACAGCGGGCAATCCCGCTCTCTGCTGATCCGGGTGGCTTGCCTCTTCCTCTGCACAGGTGAGGCTGTATGGGGCACAGACAGACCAGGCTGTATTGGGCACAGGCAACATTGTATTGGGCACAGGTCACGCTGCATTGGGCACAGGTCACGCTGTATAGGGCACAGGTCATGCTGTATGGGGCACAGGTCACGCTATATGTGGGACAGGTCGCGCTGCATTGACACTAGGGCAGCTGTGGGGGGGGGGGGGGCTGTTTGCACGGGGGCCCCATACAACATATTTCTATGGGGCCCTTCTATTTCTAGTTACGCCCCTGGTAAAAACACAAAGTTTATTGCTCAGTAATGATTACATACCATGTTAAAAACATCTGGCATCATACACTGTACACACTACACACATATCTAGATCATGGCTTCTTGTTCAAGTTTTGGAGCCTACACCCATCACCTGGGCACTCCTTTCTTGTGGAGGTTCGATTTATGCTGCTGTTCCACTCCTTGGGTCCCAGTACCTCCTCTCCCGTGACAGACGCCTTGACAGTCACTTTTGATGCAATCTCACGACTTTAGATTTAGCTCATATACAGTATCTCACAAAAGTGAGTACACCCCTCACATTTCTGTAAATATTTTATTCTATCTTTTCATGTGACAACACTGAAGAAACAACACTTTGCTACAATGTAATGTAGTGAGTGTACAGCTTGTATAACAGTGTAAATTTGCTGTCCCCTTAAAATAACGCAACACACAGCCATTAATGTCTAAACCGCTGGCAACAAAAGTGAGTACACAACTGTGTGAAAATGTCCAAATTGGGCTCAATCTGTCAATATTTTGTGTGGCCACCATTATTTTCCAGCACTGCCTTAACACAATCATTTTGACCTATATACACTGTGCTGTCCACTCCACAAACGTTTAAGATCTCAGTAAAGCCTGGTACACACTATAAGTTTTTTTTCATTCAACCCAGCAGGCTTAATGAAAAAAAACTGAAGAGCTTGGGAGGAGCTCACTCTAATAACAGTCCAATGTTACTACAGCGATCTCCCCGCTGAACTATTGTGTTCAGACAGACGGACAGAGCCCCCCCCCCCCCCCCGCCAGAACGCACAACATTGTCTGAGAGTGCTGATTGGATGCCAATCTTTTTTAGTCTTGCTCCTTCAACAGAAGCCGGACGGTCTATTGAACGGGCTGAGACCACCTGATATTCAGCCCACGTGTTTGGGGCTTAAGACTACTAAGCCTAAAAACTGACAAATTAGGGTGGTCATATGAAAAGAAGTTCAAGGAGAAGTACAGCCAAAGCACTCCTGTGACCTATCCTGCACTGCCGTGACCTGTTTTCAGCAGACAGCGGGCTGAGGTCATAGAGCCGGTCTATGCTCGGGAATAATCACAACCATATGGTCGGGATCTGCCCACATGCCTGGACCGGCACCTGGCTCAGGCTCTCAGCGAGCCTGAGCCAGCCCTGCTCCCTCCCCCTCCACAGACCAGCGCTCCAGTGAGCGCGGGGTGGGGGGGTTTGAGGGTAGGGGCAGAACAGAGAGCAGGTAAGTATGAATCTACAATAAAAAAATACCCATACTTCTCTTATAATATACAGTTCTGTCCCCATTAAGTTTATTAAAAGCATTATCTAAATTTGAGCCAAAATACACTATAATGCGTCAGTTTAGGATGTCACATAAATGCTTTCATACGTGTTTGGCCCCACTGGGCTTCATCTGGGGTAGCGGATTTAAAATGGCCAATGCACATAAAGATGACAAGCCTTATGCCGCGTACACACGGTCGGACTTTTCGTCTACAAAAGTCCGACGGACGCCGACGGACTAAAGCCGGCTGACAATCCGATCGTGTGTGGGCTTCCCCGGACTTTCAGCTGACTTTTCCAGTCACAAATCTGACGGAATTTTGATTTGAAACAGGCTTCAAATCTTTACGTCGTAACTACGCCGGACCCAGAAATCCGCTCGTCCAAAAACCCACTCTAGGGCAGCTATTGGCTACTGGCTATCAACTTCCTTATTTTAGTCCGGTGTACGTCATCACGTACGAATCCGTCGGAATTTTGTGTGATTGTATGTAGGCAAGTCCGTTCGTTAGAAAGTCTGCCGCAAGTCCGCCAAAAGTCCGCCAAATGTCCGTCGAAAGTCTGTCGGACGGGCTGTCGGACTTTTGTAGCTGAAAAGTCTGACCGTGTGTACGCGGCATTACTTATAGCAGAGAATAAACAATGCAATGGGTTCCATGGTGTGCACTGTTTAGAGGTTCCTGCTCTGAACACTGTCAGAAAAAAAGGCAGCTGCTTTGCTTGTCATTTGTCTTAAAACAAAATAAGTTCAACTAGGTTAATACGACATAATAATAATAATAATAATTCCTAGACTTAGCCCCCATAATTAGAGACGCTGCGGATGAGCATTCAACCCCCACATTTGGAGTTGGGAACTACTAGCAAGAAGCTCTATAAATCAATTAGGTGGTAAGGCGTAGGAGTCAATTGAAATAAACAGAAAGTTTAACAAATGTGTAAGAATGTACATAGTAAATTGGCTCAGTGCACACTGTCAGACGTGACAGCTCGTTTGGCTGTACTTCTCCAAGGGATCACACGAGTGCAGTTCGTTTTGCACTCCTGTGACCCGTTTTCAGCAGTCAGCGGGCTGAAGACCGTTTTCGGCTGACATCACAGAGACGGTCCAGGCTCATGAAAGATCGCAACCATATTCTCGGGATCCGCCCACATGCCTGGACCGGCAACCCAGCTCAAGCCCCTCAATGAGCCGCTGAGAGTCTGAGCCGGCCGCCCCTTCCACAGCCCAGCACTCCAGTGAGCGGGGGGGAGCAGAGCAGACAGCAATGACTGACAGTCACCAGCTCTCTGTTCAGGGAGCTCTGAGAGCGGAGCTGTTGGAGGTGTTGCAGCTACTTAGGTAAAAATCCCATACTTCTCTTTTAATGTTAAAAAAACTTTTCAGTAGCTGTTCCGACCCCAATGACTAAATACTTACCAGCGCTGTGCTCATCTGAAGGTTTTCTTTCCCCACTCTGACAGGCTAGGCTGAGAGCCAATGGCTCCTGCTGCTGTCAGTCAAATCCAGTGAGTAGAGAGGGGGGGTAGGCAAGACTAAGCCATGCTGTGTGTCAATAAACTCACACAGCCCAGCTCGAGAGTGAGCCCATACTTGTGGCACCATAGGAATCAGCTGCCTATAGTGGCACACAGAGAAGAGGAGGAGGAGACAAGAGTGCTGATGGGGTACCCCAGAAGAGGAGGTTTGGGGTTGCTCTATGCAATACCGTTGCACAGAGCAGGTAATTATAACATCTTTTTGATTTTAGTAAAAAAATAAGAAAAAAGTTTAGCCTTACAACTGCTTTAAGTCGCTTGAAAGGGAATAGGTGAGAAGTGGTGGACGGCAGCAGGAGAGGCACTAGGTAAAAGTCATAAAAAGTTTAAAGTATAACTAAAGCCCAGATAGCAAGGATAAATTACCACAACTTTTTAAAATAGGTGATGGGGGGAGGGCCCAGAAGTAGAGATAGTCAGTGCGGAACATATTCCAGAGGGTAGTATTGGGGCATTAGTGGTAGGTTGACTAAAGCGCATAAACCCAAGGTAAGTATAGTAACAAGTCCTAGTTGTAATCTCGGAACAAACAATTAGAGGATAATATGCGACCGGTCTAAACTATGTGGGATGTTCACCAATGATAGGAGCCTGGAGGACAAGATGGGTGAACTAGAGATACTGTTGTACGAGGAGGATTTGGATTTTGAGGGAATTTCAGAGACCTGGTTCAACAGCTCTCATGATTGGCTGGCAACCATTCAAGGGTATACCCTTTATCGCAGGGATAGAGAGGGTAGAAAAAGGGGAGGGGGGGTATGCCTATATATCAAGAACAATGTACAAAGAAGGTGGAATCCTTATGGGTAGAGCTCCAAAGGGATGAAGCTAAGGGGAAAAAATACTGGGAGTATGCTATAGGCCCCCTAACCTGAGGGAGGAGGGGGAGACAGATCTCCTATCACAAGCTGGATCAGCAGCAAGGATGGGAAGTGTTATCATAATGGGGGATTTTAAATATCCATCGGTGGAGGGAACCACACATTCGTCTAAGGCTCACCAGTTCCTAAATGTCTTGCAGGACAATTTCATGGTTCAGATGGTAGACGCACCAACCAGAAATAAATCGTTACTGGATCTACTGATTACCAACAATACAGACCTGATCACAAATGTGGAAATGTCTAGACAATGCTGCAGCTGTTTGAGGGCGGATTGCAGGCGCTATTTTTAACGCTATAGCGCCTTGAAAACGCCCTCGGTGTGAAAGGGGTCTAAATGTAGAAAAATGTAAAATAATGCATTTGGGTGGCAAATATATGAATGCAATCTATACACTGGGGGGAGAACCTCTGAGGGAAACTAGGATGGAAAAGAATCTAGGATAGGCTCAGCAATGGCATGCAATGCCAAGCTGCTGCTCCAAAGCAAACAGATTATTGGCATGCATTAAAAAGGGGATTAACTCCAGAGATAAAACGATAATTCTCCCACTCTACAAGACTCTGGTCCGGCCGCACCTGGAGTATGCTGTCCAGTTCTGGGCACCAGTCCTCAGGAAGGATGTACTGGAAATGGAGCGAGTACAAAGAAGGGCAACAAAGCTAATAAAGGGTCTGGAGGATCTTGGTTATGAGGAAGGGTTGCGAGCACTGAACTTATTCTCTCTGGAGAAGAGACGCTTGAGAGGGGATATGATTTCAATATACAAATACCGGACTGGTGACCCCACAATAGGGATAAAACTTTTTCACAGAAGAGAGTTTAATAAGACTCGTGGCCACTCATTAAAATTAGAAGAAAAGAGGTTTAACATTAACCACTTCAATACCAGGCACTTAGACACCTTCCCGCCCAGGCCAATTTTCAGCTTTCAGCGCTGTCGCAATTTGAATGACAATTGCGCGGTCATGCTACACTGTACCCAAACAAATTTTTTATCATTTTGTTCCCACAAATCGAGCTTTCTTTTGGTGGTATTTGATCACCTCTGTGGTTTTTATTTTTTGCGCAACAAATAAAAAAAGACTGAAAATTTCGAAAAAAAAAAAGTTTTTCTTTGTTTCTGTTAAAATTTTTTGTAAATAAGTATGTTTTCTCCTTCAATGACGGGCACTGATATGGCTGCACTGACGGGCACTGATACGGCGGCACTGATGGGCACCGATGAGGTGGCACCAATGAGGTGGCACTAATGAGGTGGCACTGATGGGCACTGATGATGGGCACTGATAGGTGGCACTGATGGGCACTGATAGGTGGCACTGGTATGCGGTACTGATGGGCACTCATAGGTGGCACCGATGGGCACTCATAGGCGGCATTGATTGGTACATATGGGTGGCACTGATGGGTACTTATGGGTGGCACTGATGTGTGGCACTGATGAGCACTGATAGGTGGGCACTGATGGGCACAGATGGGCACTGAGAGGTGGCACCGATGGGCAATGACAGGTGGCACCGATGGGCAATGACAGGTGGCACTGATAAAACATATTGGGGGCATTGCTGGGCAGATCTGGAACCTAATGGTGCCAATCAGTGCCCATTTGTGGGCACTGATTGGCACAGATTGGGCACATGTGGATGGCTATGGGGTACATACCTGGCCATCCACATGTTGCCCCTTCCCTGGTGGTCCTAGTGGCGGTTCCTGGTGGTCCAGTGTGGTGATCTGAGGGGGGGCTGCCCTGATAAACAATCAGCGCAGACCCCCCCGTCAGGAGAGCAGTCGATCGGCTCTCCTCTACTCGCGTCTGTCAGACGCGAGTGAGGAAAAGCGGATCAACGGCTCTTCCCATTGACAGCGTGATCAGCCATGATTGGACACGGCTGATCATGTGGTAAAGAGCCTCCGCCGGAGGCTCTTTACCAAGATCGGTGGAGCGGTGTGTCAGACTGACACACCGCTCCACCGATCGCCGCGATGCGTGCCCCCGGGGGGCGCAGGGCGGCATGTTATCCTGCTGAACGTCATATGACACCCAGTCAGGATAACTGAACCACTTCCCGGACGTCAATCCGCTATAGGGCGGGTGGGAAGTGGTTAAACTACGTAGAGGGTTCTTTACTGTAAGAGCGGCAAGGATGTGGAATTCCCTTCCACAGGAGGTGGTCTCAGCGGGGGGCATCGATAGTTTCAAAAAACTATTAGATAAGCACCTGAATGACCGCAACATACAGGGATATACAATGTAATACTGACATATAATCACACATAGGTTGGATTTGATGGACTTGTGCCTTTTTTCAACCTCACCTACTATGTAACTATGTAACATTTGTGGCAGTGTTGAATTGTATGTCTGTTAACTTGCACATTTTCACTGGCAGGTTGTACACTTGCAGAGCATTCGAAGCACAAGTTCTAGGTAAAACTTTTACAATTTGTAGAAAATTTGCATGGCAAGTCTCTAAAAAGAGCAAAGTTGCAGTGGTGACTCTACAGAAAGAGCTCTGCAAGTCTACAGCATGAAAATTCAGCCACAGTGCCCCCTGTGGTGGGATGACTATCGCACAACATAACTGAACCAGAACTTGCAGCAGACTTGCAGAATGTTTGCAAAGAAAGTTGATCTGGAGTCATGCAATGCGGACTTGCTGCAATTGTGCAACAAACTTTTGAAGCCTGGCAAGTCTAGCAATAGCTTAGCAAGTCATTGTCAAACTTGTTGCTCAATTGCTTGCTCTCTGGGAGGCAAATGATTTTTTTTAGTTTTGGACAGAATGTAGATGGATTGGAACACCTGTCAGTTTTTATTGCTGTCTGTGCCCCTGTTATGGAGATTCACCCTCTCTGTTTGTCCTGGTTACCATTATCACTGAAAGTGAAAGTAAAAGAAAATCTCACATTTTGTGTTGTCCCAAGAAATGTAATAGAGGGGAAATCTTCCAATGGGGACACTAGTTCTGGTGACCTGCTACCCTGTTTACCATCCTATTTAGAAATTGTACATCATTTTAACAATAGTTTTTCAGCTGTTTGCCTTTGACCTCTTATGCCCCGTACACACGGTCGGACTTTGTACGGACATTCCGACAACAAAATCCTAGGATTTTTTCCGACGGATGTTGGCTCAAACTTGTCTTGCATACACACGGTCACACAAAGCTGACGGAAAATCCGATCGTTCTAAATGCGGTGACGTAAAACACGTACATCGGGACTATAAACGGGGCAGTGGCCAATAGCTTTCATCTCTTTATTTATTCTGAGCATGCGTGGCACTTTGTCCGTCGGATTTGTGTACACACGATCGGAAATTCCGACAACGGATTTTGTTGTCGGAAAATTTTATATCCTGCTCTCAAACTTTGTGTGTCGGAAAATCCGATGGAAAATGTGTGATGGAGCCCACACACGGTCGGAATTTCCGACAACACGCTCCGATCGGACATTTTCCATCAGAAAATCCGACCGTGTGTACGGGGCATTAGAGTAAACATGCCAAGTCCAAAGCCAGCACTGAGGGCTAGGTATTCACTGACAGTGACAGCTTGTAACTCAGTTGCTTACCAAACACCTAGAGCATTTCCAAGCGTTTAAAGAGGAACTGCAGTCTGCTCACATAATTTGTAATAAAAACATCTTTGCCATTCTGGAGCTTCCCTCCAACAACTTTGCATATCATTTTATATATACTGTGATTCTATACTTGCCAAATATGCTGCAGAAATCTCCCTCCACTGAGTCTGGCTGTAGCCATTTTAACTGTGGGCAGCTGAAGCTGCTGCCTGTTCACTTCCTGGATTTACACAGAGGCACACCTTCAGCTCTGCAGCTCTCATTGGCCCTCTTATGACTCCCCCCCCCCCCCCCCCCCTTAGCAAACTTTCACGAGAGAGAGAGCTGTGCATGATGTCATAAGCCTAGGCTTTTTTTACCAGACAAGAAACAGGAAGTGGGCTGTATCAGGTATTTACTGGCATAAAAAAACTGTTTTACGATATAAGTTAAAACAACAGAATATTTCAGAAGATTTAATAGATGAAAAGATGAAAAAATGACTGAAGGTCCGCTTTAATACATTTGTCTAAAGCAACAAAAAAACACTCTAATTGCTGACAAAAGTAACACTCAAAAAATAGAAAATAATAGTAAAAATAGAAAAAAAAAAAGAAAATAGTGATTGCTTTCTAACCTTTTATTTTTTAATGTGAACACTCAATGTAGAAAGTTATAAATGGATATAAGCATCTCAGTAGGGTTACTAGCTAATCCCTTTAAAACCTGATATATAGGAATTGTGCAGGTTCTGCTATTTTTCTATAATTTTATTGATTTTTTGAATCTAGATGTGACAGGATAATACCAGAAAAGCTAAACAGTTTTCCAATAACCACCTACAGGCCTGCATTTTTCACCCCTATTACCAGGCCATTTATCAGTTTGGAGTGCTATCAATGCGCACTATGAAGTAAGATGATGGGCAGTGTGGATGACAGGCCTCTCCCATACCGACAGGCCGGGCAACTCCGATGGCCACCCAAGCCCCCCTCCCCCCCCCCTCACTAGTCAGTGATTATCTGTTCTACTTTATTTCTCTTATAGGCAGTGCAGCGGTGCTCAGGGATAGGCACAGACATTGCAAAATGACAAAATTCCAAAGTGCAGACCTTAGTGAAGGACACCAGGGTACATTTCAAATTAAAACCATCAAAAAAACATCTGTGTACTCTCTGGCCTAGTTCTAGAAGTACAAATAAGTTTAAAAAAAACATTTATGTAAAGACTGCTTGTGGTATATACAGTATCTCACAAAAGTGAGTACACCCATCAGATTTTTGTTATTTTATTCTAATATTTTATTCTATCTTTTCATGTGACAACACTGAAGAAATGACACTGTGCTACAATGTAAAGTAGTGAGTGTACAGCTTGTATAACAGTGTAAATTTGCTGTCCCCTCAAAATAACTCAACACACAGTCATTAATGTCTAAACCGCTGGCAACAAAAGTGAGTACACCCCTAAGTGAAAATGTCCAAATTGGGCCCAATTAGCCATTTTCCTTCCCGGTGTCATGTGACTCATTAGTGTTACAAGGTCTCAGGTGTGAATGGGGAGCAGGTGTGTTAAATTTAGTGTTATCGCTCTCATACTGGTCACTGGAAGTTCAACATGGCACCTCATGGCAAATAACTCTCTAAAGGATTTGAAAAAAAGAATTGTTGCTCTACATAAAGAAGACCCAGACTATAAGAAGATTGCCAAGACCCTGAGCTGCAACAGAGTGGCCAAGACCATACAGCGGTTTAACAGAACAGGTTCCACCCAGAACAGGCCTCACCATGGTTGACCAAAGAGTGCACGTGCTCAGCGTCATATCCAGAGGTTGTCTTTGGGAAATAGATGTATGAGTGCTGCCAGCATTGCTGCAGAGGTTGAAGGGGGTGGGGGGGTCAGCCTGTCAGTGCTCAGACCATATGCCGCACACTGCATCAAATTGGAAAGGAAGGAAGCCTCTTCCAAAGATGATGCACAAGAAAGCCCGCAAACAGTTTGCTGAAGACAAGCAGACTAAGGACATGGATTAATGGAACCAAGTCCTGTGGTCTGAAGAGACCAATATAAATTTATTTGGTTCAGATGATGTCATGCGTGTGGTGGCAACCAGGTGAGGTGGGAGTGTCATGGTCTGGGGCTGCATGAGTGCTGCCAGCACTGGGGAGCTACAGATCATTGAGGGAACCATAAATGCCAACATGTACTGTGACATACTGAAGCAGAGCATGATCCCCTCCATTCTGAGACTGGGCCGCAGGGCAGTATTCCTACATGATAACGACCCCAAACACACCTCCAAGATGACCACTGCCTTGCTAAAGAAGCTGAGGGTAAAAGTAATCCAGACCTAAACCCTATTGAGCATTTGTGGGGCATCCTCAAATGGAAGGTGGAGGAGCGCAAGGTCTCTAACATCCACCAGCTCTGTGATGTCATCATGGAGGAGTGGAACAGGAATCCAGAGGCAACCTGTGAAGCTCTGAAGGCAGTGTTGGAAAATAATGGTGGCCACACTAAATATTGACACTTTGGGCCCACTTTGGACATTTTCACTTAGGGGTGTACTCACTTTTGCTGCCAGCGGTTTAGATATTAATGGCTGTGTGTTGAGTTATTTTGAGGGGACAGCAAATTTACACTGTTATACAAGCTGTACACTCACTAATTTACATTGTAGTGTCATTTCTTTAGTGTTGTCACATGAAAAGATATAATAAAATATTTACAAAAATGTGAGGGGTGTACTCACTTTTGTCAGATCCTGTGTGTATTTAGTTTTACTTTCGCTGGCTTCCTTGCTTTTCATTTAACAGTTTCTCTTTCTGAGTTCCAGACTTGATAAAGTATTTCTCCATCACTAAACAATGAACAAACTTTATTTATAAGCATCAAAGTTCGAATGGAACAGTCTCTATTATTATGACACAATTAGAGCGATCGAGTTCTCTCGAGATCTCACACAAGTCTCACGCTACGAAAGGAACCAATGAATGGCAGACTGATAGAGATTGCGTTTTTATATATGTTACTTATTAAACTTTTGATTACCATTGATATACCATTTAATTTTTCGATATGTTCAAGGTTTCAAAACGCTAACAATTTTAAATATTTTTTCAAAACTCTCACGGCACACCTGCAAATCTCACGCGGCACACTAGTGTGCCACAGCATACAGTTTGAGAATCACTGACAGACAGTCCAGCTGAGCTCTCTTCAGATACATTTCACTCTTGCAGTTATTATTCTTTAGAAAGCCAGCCTCCCTGCATGCATGCTGTAAAGTAGGACCCTTATTTTCTGTGTGGAAGCAGTAGTCTCTCTGCAGAGGTGCAACAAACCCCTTGCCAAGCCTGAGAGCTGAAGCTATCAGGATCAACAAGGAGTATGCCTTTTGCTGATTGGAGTGCATTTGTTTAAATCAGAAGGGGGCACGACTTCCAGAACAAGGGGTGGGCAGGAGGGACAGCTGCCCTAGGCACAGTTGAGAAAGTAGGGCAGAGAATAGACAGAGGGCAGTAAACCCATTCTAAGGCATGCATTACCAGTGGAGGAGGGGGCACAGTTCCACATCCTTTGCCCTGGGTGCTAGAGGAACTTAGAACCTGCGGCAGAGACCGGATTTTCTACACACGCTGTGGCTGCTTTCTAAAGAAAACCAACTGCAACTTTTGTTTTTATGCGCCTTGAATGCACTTAGACAATAAAAAACTGAAAGTTCAATAGGGCTGCACATTTCTACGACGATAAAGAGAATTTGTATTCCATCGATGTCACACTAGTTTGGTAGCTTATATTTTTCATATAAACACATCAATATACACTGTGCCTCCCTTCCAAGTCACTGGCCTCCATCCCCTTGACATGCTTGGATGGTCTTATTCTCCATAAGAAAACTGATTGAAACTATCTGCTGTCACAAGGATTATTGATCTGTATGATGTTCACTAATGTATCAGTATGTATGACTTGGTGGTGTGCTGAGAACACCGCCTGCAGCTTCTCCCGAAAATTCCACTTCAAGGGAATATCAATATCTTCTAAGACCGTCTGTCTGGTAAAGTTTTGCTTTGCACAATCCTAAAAAAAAAAAACAATACTGTAATGATATGACTCAAAAATGAAATGTGCAAGAAATTAAGTCAGCCTGATTCACTAAGCACCACATGTAAAGGAACTGAGGTACACCTGAACAAAGGTTCAAATATCCTATTATGTGCTGGAGCATTTAAAGTGTAACTCCACTTTCGTGAGAAAAAAAATATAGCAAATAATAAAAAAAATACATAGTCAAAGTCATATTCATTGGCAGCTGGTGCTCAAAAAATTTTTTTTTTGGGGGGGACACAAACAAAAACATCAATTGCAGTCACTGTCCCATTAAATGCAGCCACTGTGCCTTCAAAGGCAGCCACTGTGCTAATTAAATGCTGCCAGTGTGCACATCAAATGCTGCCAGTGTGCCCATTAAATGCTGTCATTGTGCCCATCAATTACAGCCAGTGTGCCCATCAAATGCTGCCAATGTGCCATCAAACGCAGCCACTGTGCCAATTAAATGCTGCCAGTGTGCCCATCAAATGCTGCCAGTGTGCCCATTAAATGCTGCCATTGTGCTCATCAATTACAGCCAGTGTGCCCATCAAATGCTGCCAATGTGCCATCAAACGCAGCCACTGTGCCAATTAAATGCTGCCAGTGTGCCCATCAAATGCTGCCAGTGTGCTCATCAATTGCTGCCAGTGTGCCCATCAATTGCAAACAGTGTGCCCATCAAATGCTGCCAGTGTGCCCATTAAATGCTGCCACTGTGCCTTCGAATGCTGCCAGTGTGACCCCCTTCCACCCGCTCGCCATCTGCCTGGCACTTACCCTGTTTTGGTGGGGCAGCGGGTGACGGCGACGAGCGGGGTCCTTCAAGCCAGTGTCTCCTGCTGTCCTCATCATCCAAGTCCCCCCCTCTCCTCCTGATAGGCGTCCAATAGCGGTGCCTGTCATTTCAGCCAATCAGGTGACAGGCCACCACTGGTCATATTGTGATTGAATTTAATTAAAAATTACCTTTCCTTTTCTGCAGCACTGTCATTTTCTGCAAAATGCAATGCAACATGGCTACCTGGAGCTGTTCTGTATACAGATGGTGTACAGAGCGCCCCCCAGGCATGTCAAATTATGTCAGATTTTGGGCATCATCTGCAACAAAAATAAAATTTTCTGTGAAATACTCCCAAAGGGAGATCACATCTAAAGGGGTGCAGACCCTGCCACTTTCCTCATCAGAGCCCTGCAAGTGCAGCAGATGACTGATAATTATCAAATCGCTGCCATATAGATTGATTTTGA
Source organism: Lithobates clamitans (assembly GCA_037952925.1). Lineage (NCBI taxonomy): Eukaryota > Metazoa > Chordata > Amphibia > Anura > Ranidae > Lithobates > Lithobates clamitans. The sequence continues at coordinate 1,094,052 of JBBGZY010000303.1, forward strand.
ACATGAACACAGACAAACAAACGGCTATTTCTTCAGAATAACAATAGGTTGGAATCTGCAACAAGGTTTGCTAAAATCCCTGCAATGTACGTACAGTGGGAGGAATACTTATTTGATCCCCTGCAGATTTTGTAAGTTTCCCACTTAAAAAAATGAAGGGTCTATTATTTTTATCATAGGTGTATTTTAAATGATATGGGGTAAAGGTGTAGCGCTATTAAAAAAAAGAAAAATGATAATAAACAAAAGTTCATATAATCAATACTGAAGAAAGTTCCAAATGTGTTTGATTCTGAGTCTGTCAATGAAGGATTTTTGATGAGATGAAAAGAAAAGGACCCATCACCAACACCCTAAAAAAATGACCCTTACCGTCAGCATATGGGTTATACAGCAATTGCATTAGTAGGTTGCATCCGTTTCCTCACAGTCAACAAAAACTCCCCTTGTTGCCCAGAGATCCTCACTCCACTGACCGACCCAGAAATGTATAAGCCTATTCCCAGGATGGCTTTGCCATAAAAGTCCACTAAAATAACGTTGGCCTTCAAGTAGCACCAGATATCTATTATTTTGGAGGCTGTGCGAGTTTGGCTGTGCACTGGAGAGATGGTTTGGTATATTAAGACGGTTTAACACACGGAAAATAATAGATATCTGGTGCTACTTGAGGGCCAACGTTATTTTAGTGGACTTTTATGGCAAAGCCATCCTGGAAATAGGCTTATGCCGCGTACACACGAGCGGACTTTACGGCGGACTTTGCCCGGCGGACTGGATTTCGTCGGACAATTCGATGTGTGTGGGCTCCAGCGGACTTTGTTTTCTCAAAAGTTGGACGGAATTAGATTTGAAACTTGTTTAAAATTTATCCGTTGAAATCGAGTCCGGTCGAAAAGTCCGCCGTCTGTATGCTAGTTCGACGGACAAAAAGCCACGCTAGGGCAGCTATTGGCTACTGGCTATGAACTTCCTTGTTTTAGTCCGGTCGTACGTCATCACGTACGAATTCGACGGACTTTGGTGGATTGTGTGTAGGCAAGTCCGTTCGTTCACAAAGTCTGTCGGAAAGTACGTCGAAAAGTCCGCCGGGCAAAGTCCGCCGTAAAGTCCGCTCGTGTGTACGCGGCATTATACATTTCTGGGTCGGTCAGTGGAGTGAGGATCTCTAGGCAACAAGGGGAGTTTCTGTTGACTGTGAGGAAACATGGATGCAACCTACTAATCCAATTGCTGTATAACCAGTATGCTGACTGTAAGGGTCAGTTTTTTAGGGTGTTGGTGATGGGCCCTTTTCCTTTCATCTCATCAAAAATCCTACATTGACAGACTCAGAATCAATCAAATTTGGAACTTTCTTCAGTATTGATTATATGAACTTTTGTTTATTATCATTTTCCTTTTTTTTTAATAGCGCTACACCTTTACCCCATATTTTTGTTATTGCACCCAACAATATTGTGTCAGCAGCTTTTATGTAGTATTTTTGAATAGCGCAACAAATTTGATCTGTATATTTTAAATGATAGAGACAGAATATCAACCAAAAATCCAGAAAAAAACCCACATAAAACAAATGTTATAAATTGAGTTGCAGTTCAGTGAGTAAAATAAGTGTCTGGGAAATGGCCAAAGAACTGGCAATCTTACCAACATCCATCACGGCCGCATCAGGCGTGCTCCCGTGCGTATTGGCATACGCAGATGCGCGGCTGTGCGAACAGGCGTACGCTGATGAGCAACAACACTAACGGACGTACGCATATGCGCTAGGGCGCTAATGGGCATACGCAGATACGCAATGGTGCCTCCTGGCCTATGTAAACCTACTGCTGAGACCCTTGCATTGCTGGATTATCGTCAGCTCCCCTGTGTGCTTGTGCTCCCGTGTTTCCTGATCTTTGACCTCCCGTTACCGACTCGCCTTGCTTAACCTGTTATCCTGATCTCCTGGTTTGACCTCTGGCTTGTACTACTGGCCCTGCTCTTGTCTGCTCCACTGTGTTTGATCTCGGCTTGGCTCACTGACTCTGCTGCAACCTGTCTCACCATGTATGACCCCGGCTTGTTCCAGTTCTGCTACTTGAATCTCACATTGACTGATTTACCATGCATGACCCCCGGCCTGGCTCCTGGTTCTGTTTCCGGATTGCCCATCTGCCAAGTTCACCTGGTATTTCGCAAGTACACCTGCCCTACAGTGCATCTTGCGTGTTCCAGCAACCTTCCGGTGATCAGCGCATCAAACCACAGAAACTGGCAAACCGTGCTTCTTTGGGCACTGCACTCCCTGTACCACTTCCAGGGGTGCACTGCACTTAGCCGCAAGGGGAGCCCTCTCACCCCCTCGGCCTCACACCTGGTACATGACAATAAGTATTTCATCCCCAAGCAAAACATGACTTGGTACTTGGTGGAGAAACCCTTGTTGACAAGCACAGAGGTAAGAGGTTTTTTGTAGTTGGTTACCAGGTTTGCACATATCTCAGGAGGGATTTTGGTCCACTCTTCTTTACAGATCTTCTCTAAATCCTTAAGGTTTCTTAGCTGTCGCCTGGCAACTCGAAGTTTCAGCTCCATCCATACAATTTCTATAGGATTAAGGTCTGAAGACTGGCTAGGCCATTCCATGACCTTGATGTGCTTCTTCTTAAGCCACTCCTTTGTTGCCTTGGTGGTATGTTTTGGGTCATTGTCATGCTGGAAGACTCATCCACGACCGATCTTCAGTGTTCTGGGGACGGAAAGAAGGCTCTCATCCAAGATTTTACAATACATGGCCCTGTCCATTGGCCCCTCAATGCAGCAAAGTTGGCCTGTACCTTTAGAAGAAAAACAGACCCAAAGCATAATATTTCCACCTCTGTGCTTGTCTGTAGGGATGGAGTTCTTAGGGTCATAGTCAGCATTTTTCTTTCCCCAAGCACGGCAAGTGGAGGTAATGCCAAAGAGCTCAATTTTGGTCTCATCTGACCACAGCACTTTGTCCCAATCCTTCTTTGAATCATTTATATGTTCATGGGCAAACTTCTTCAGATGAGCCTTCTTGTGGAGGGGGATCTTACGGGCGCTGAAGGATTTCAATCTTTTCGAGGCGTATTGTGTTACCAACGGTTGTTTGGTGACTGTGGTCCCAACTGACTTGAGCTCCTCCAGTGTAGTTCTGTGCTAATCCCTCACTTTTCTCATGGTCATCCTTATCCCACGAGGCGAAGTCTTGCATAGAGCTTCCATTTGCGAATAATCGCTCCAACAATTTTCCCACAAATAGTGCTTTTTTTTGGCGGTATTTGAGGATTTTTATTTTTTTTCAGCATAAACAAAAAAGGCCGACAATTTTGAAAAAAAAAAACAACAATCTTTTTGACTTTCTGCTATCAAGCATATCCAATAAAATAATTTAAAAAATAAAATTTCTTCATCAATTTAGGTCAATATGTATTCTGCTACATATTTTTGGTAAAAAAAATTCCCAATAAGCGTATATTGATTGGTTTGCGCAAAAGTTATCACGTCTAGAAACTATGCCATATTTTTATGGCATGTAGCGCTGGTAGATTTTTTCTACCGCTGATAGGTAAATCTAGTGGGTCACTTATTATAGGAAGTTAGATTTGCCTCTGTTCCAGCTTGGCTGACGTTGCGTGTAGTTCCACACTGTGCCGGTGGGTGTCGTTGTTGCCATGGGCCAGTGTTGGAAAAGCAACGTGTGTCCCGTTTTCAGCCACCTGCTGGCCCTCCTGGCCGACAGGTATGTGTTAAGAGTACCACCTCGTGGACCTCCGTTCCGGAGGCCCACGTCGCTGCGGCGTGTGGGTGGGCCCAGAAGCCTGTTTGGGGCCTAGCACAGCAGCAGAGGAACAGTCCTGAGCTGTCTATCCTGAGTGAAGAAGCAGGACAACCGAGAAGATCCCAGGGGAGGACCCATCATGGAAGGATCATGCAGAGTGCTGGTCTGGAGAGGGGCCTGGTGACTCGGTTGGAGGACGTATCCTGAAGTAGTCTTACTGCATAGTACTGCCGGGTTGGCTTAAAGGTTCAAGTACTGTGTCTGACATTCATTGCAAACCATTACATTATGTGGCAGAGGATCGTACGGGTTTTATTTCAAACAAGTCTGTGGCAGAGACTTTTGTTCGTGCTACGTACTGGCTACTAGACAAGTGAGAGAGGTCTATCCAGGCGCGCAAAGATTGAATCCCACAAGGGGAGCGCATTCAACTACAAGTGTTCAATTGCTAAGAATGTTCTGAAGAATACTAAGGAAAGGTATTTGAGCTTCCCTGCAGCTTTCCTTCTGCCTCTTTCCTGCTACTTCCTTTATTTGTTCATTAAAGCATTGGAAAACCTACTCAAGTGTTTGGTGCTTATATCGTCCAGAGGTAAACTCAACGGAACCCTAGACCCGGTGTCGGTGAAACAGAGGTATCGAGAGTGAAGGTAACAAGCCCGCTTTAAACCAGCAGCTCCACCGAGAGTTAGTGCTACAGGCATTTTTATTTATTTTAATTTTTTTTACCAGAAATGGCGGCGATCAGCGATTTTTAGGGGGACTGCGACATTGCAGAGGACAAATCTGACACTTAACTGACACTTTTGACACTTTTTTGTGGACCAGTGACACTAATACAGTGTTCAGTGCTATAAATGTACAGTTACTGTACTAATGACACTGGCAGCGAGGAGTCAGGGACGATCAAAAGGTTAAATATGTCCCTAGGGGTGCTTGCTAACTGTGTGTGGGATGGTCTCACTGGGTGTAGACAGAGACCCGTGTTCCTGATTAGCAGGAACACAAGCTCCTTATCTTCTCCCATGTCAGAACGGCAATCTGCCTTGTTTACATAGCTCTTCTGCATCTCTCGGGAACAATCGCGGGTCTGCTGGACCTGCTGATTGGCTCCCCCTCTATCTGATCAGCGTGCAATCGCGCCTCCAGCGGCGCGCGCGCCAACCAGTGGCTATTGCACGAAATGACGAACAGGTGCGTGCTTTCACACGATAGAGCTTACCTGCCGCAGTACATGTAACTTGGGCAGTTGGCAAGTGGTTCATCAAGACTGCATTGACACAAGGCATATCTTACCCCACAAAAAAGAAAAAAGGGGTGATCCGCCCGGCTAGATAGTGCTAATATACCTTGTGAAACCCCCCCATTGGTCCCTACAGTAATAACTCCCATGGACCCTGGGCTGAGTTTTTTACTTACTTGGGTTTCCCTGGTACGCTAACATAGTGAGGTTAGCCTCAATTTATATATAGGACAACTCCGGAAATACTTATACTTTATGGTATTAATAAGTTCAGTCTCTTCCTTTCTCCATTTTTCTTTGTATGTATTAAATTTTATTTTATTTTTTTTCTTGATTATTGATGGACTGTATAGGCCCTTGGCCACTGTGATTGGGCCATGTTGGCCCCAGATACGAGATAACGACTGTATTATCTTTCCTTGTTCTGTTATTGCAAAATTCTCAATAAACATATTGAAAGAGGAAAAAAAGAAAAGGGGGGAAAAAAAAAAGAAAAAAGGGAGGGAAAGAACGTCTCAGGTCAAAAACGAAATCATATGGACCTAAATGAAAATAAAGTCAGAAGGTGTTCCCAAAATCAAATCATCCAAACCTAACATGTTTCACTCTTCAGATAGAGCTTCGTTAGAGGTAAAGAAAATCAAAGAAATCAAAGAAAATGAGTAACCAGGAGTAGCTGACTGTCACATGGTGAAAAGAAAACAGTGTCTTTTGTTTGTAGTCCATCTATGACATAATAAATAAGAAAAGAAATTATATTCAATAACACTAAAAACTCCCCTTTAGGTAAACCTTTTCCTTTATGTATTCTATAAAAAATTTCCCTTTCTATGTTTTTGGGGTCAGTTTCCTTTTAAGATAATGGAATCATAGCACAGATGTATGAATTGTTGTCCCTACCAACAGAAATGACCCTTTAGGTGTGTTATAAAGCTCCAAAGCTTCAGATGTGGGGAAATGAAACAGGACTTAGTGGAAGGGATTTAGAAAATCATACAGCTCCGACCTGTCATGTCTATGACACCAACGTTTCAGAAACATCAAACAGAGCTGATGGAGTGCAGCAGACATGTGATGTTATGGTACCAGGCGTACTGGTAATAAACGTCGCAGAGTTCATGCATGGATGTATGTTTGAAAGAACAAAGTAGTCTGAAAGTAGGGAGATGTCTAATGCACCAATTTCTATCATGATAGCTGTATTAACAATCTCTACCTCGAACCACTTCATTCGCGGTAGAGTGACAGTGACTTCTTTAATGCTGTCCATACACGGTTCGAATTTCGAAAGAATTTTCTTTCGAAAATCGTATCTAAGAATTTTCGTACGAATTTCGCAACATTAGTGGGCTGCAGCAATGGCCGATTTTCATGCAACAATCAAATTTGAGGGCACTGATTATCAGTGCAGTCCCAACAGTGCCCACCAGTGCTGCCAATCAGCGCCCACCAGTGCTGCCAATCATTGCTCATCAGTGCTGCCAATCAGTGACCATCAGTGCTACCAATCAGCACCCACCAGTGCTGCCAATCATTGCTCATCAGTGTTGCCAATCAGTGCCCATCAGTGCTGCCAATCAGTGCCCATGAGGGCCTTCTCATCAGTGTCACCTATCAATGCTGCCTGTCAGTGCCTATCAGTGCCACCTATCAGTGCCCTTCAGTGCCGCCTATCAGTGCCCATCAGTGCAGTCTATCAATGCAGCCTCATCAGTGCCCACCAGCGCCACCTCATCAGTGCAGCCCATCAGTGCCCATCAGTGCAGCCTCATCAGTGCACATCAGTGAAGGAGAAAAATTACCTGGTTGCAAAATTGTATGATGAAAAACGTTTTTTTTTTTTTAACTTTTGGTCTTATTTCATTTCTTGAGCAAAAAAATAAAAAACCCAGTGGTGATGAAATACCACCAAAAGAAAGCTCTATTTGTGTTTCATATGGGTGCAGTGTAGCATGACCGCGCAATTGTCAATTAAAGTGTGACAGCGCTGAAAGCTGAAAATTGCCCTGGGCAGGAAGAGGGTGAAAGTGCCCAGTAGGCAAGTGGTTAAAATGTTGATTGGGATTTGATGTTATAAGTTTCACCCCCCTTCCCCCCTGCTTACCAATTGGTCTGTTGTGCACATTCCACCCAGAGGAGCTATCGTTGTCCCGCTGAGATCCTCTTGTAATCTGCCACCTCTTGGTCCCCCACCACCATGTTGATTGTGACATCAAGAGGCCAACCAACTCTTTCTGGTTTAATCAGCACGTCTTCTGATGATGTGGAGCTAGGCACGCCTCCCTCCTTTCCGAATGTAGAACTATACCTCCTGGGATATGTGACGTTTGTATCCCAGGAGGAAAAGGGAAGACAGTGCATGTCACTCACCTAGGCGAATGATGTGCAAAGAGGGGCAAGGCCACAATTTAACAAAAACAAACAAACAAAAAAAGTCAGTCCTATACTGGTAGCGGAAGGGAAGAAGAAAGTCTGTCCTGGGGGTGAAGATCTGCTTTAAGTAAGATACCCAATACTTGTGACAGACTTGTGTGTGGATGAGATAAAAAGTAACCTAACAAGACCTCCTTTGAAGAAAACACTGTATTTATCGGTGTATAACACAGTTTTCCCCCTGAAAATAGAGGGCAAATCAAATGCGTGTGTGTTATACGCCGATATTTTACCTGGGCTGCTTCGGAGGGGGGGGGGGGGTGACCACCTCCGGATTACACAGAGCAGGGATCTGCTATTTACTCGTCGGCCACTGTAATGTAAAGTCCTGCCTCCTGGACCAGCTTCTATGATAGACGTCACATGTCCTGGCATTGGACCAGTGTTCAGTCTATCATAGGAGCTGGTCCAGGAGGCTGGACTTCATATTATAGGAGCCGTTAAGTAAACAGGAGATCCCTGTTCTCAGGCTGCATTGATGGGCAATGCTGAGGCTGCAAATGGGCACTGATTAGGCTGCAGATGGGCACTGGTGAAGCTGCAGATGGGCACTGAACAGGCTTAATTGATGGACACTGGTGAGGCTGCAGATGGGCACTGATCAGACTGCCTTGATGGAAAATGGCGAAGCTGCAGATGGGCACTGATCAGGCTGCATTCATGGGCACTGGTGAGGCTGCAGATAGGCACAGATCAGGTTGCACTGATGGGAACTGGTGAGGCTGCAGATGGGCACTGATCAGGCTGCATTGATGGAAAATGGCAAAGCTGCAGATAGGCACTTATCAGGTTGCACTGATGGGCACTGGTGAGGCTGCAGATGGGCACTGATCAGGTTGCACTGATGGGCACTGGTGAGGTTGCAGATGGGCACTGATCAGGCTGCATTGATGGAAAATGGCGAGGCTGCAGATGGGCACTGATCAGGCTGCATTGATGGAAAATGGCGAGGCTGCAGATGGGCACTGATCGGGCTGCATTGATGGGCTCTGGTGAGGCTGTAGATGGGCACTGATAAGGCTGCATTGATGGGCAATGGTGAGGCTGCATTGATGGGCAATGACCCTTATTTTGCTGCAAAGTTCTTTATTTAAAATGTAATTGTTTTCCAGAAACTTTCCAAGGTTAATTTCAGATAACCTGCATATGAACATAACTGAATGAAAATGTTAAAATTTTGGCCAAATCAGGGTTTTTCATTATCAATTGTTAGTTTGAAAAAGGAATTTTGGATACATTTAAGATCTACTTTACAATCTTTACTTTTTCTTCAGTTTTTTTAAATTGTTTTGTTTTTAGCATTACTTTATTGGGGTGATGGAGGGCTATGAAGGTTAGAAGAGAGTTTTAAGTATCCCGCTAGAATTATAACTGCTAGGAAGAAAACTGGATATACTGTAAGCAGCTGGATCATTAAATAACCTCAGATTTCTTAGGTACAATTCCAGATTTTATAAAAAATGTTTGATCCGTACCTGAAAAATGCATGGAATAATTATTTGCTGGTGATTTTTCTTTCAAAGATAGAAAATGAAAAAAATAAGTCGGCATTTAAATGTATGACAAATATATTCTGTTATTTTTGTATGCTGCTGATTTCTAAGTGTGCCTGATCAAAAAGTGCCTTTTATACATGCAGGCTTTAATGTATAATATATTTAATTTGTTACAAAAATGCTTATTCGGATACTCTGGCATAGAAATGTGCCTTTTATTAAGCTCCATTTCTACTACTTGCAGCACAGAAAAAAATAAAAACCCGAATTAATGAATGCATAACAAATGCAAAGAAAAAATGAAAGTAAAACTTCAATGCTTTTAGGTCAGTTTTATGTCTTTTATATTTAGGTTTATACATTTTTAAACTGTTTAATACATATATTTTTTTCTATTGATGTAAACTTTTCATTTTGCAAATAGATATTTAACCACTTCAGCCATGGAAGGATTTACCCCCTTAATGACCAAACCATTTTTTGCGATACGGCATTGCACCGCGCTTTTTTTAACTGATAATTGCCACGCTATACCCAAATAAAATGAATGTCCTTTTTTTCCCCCACAAATAGAGCTTTCTTTTGGTGGTATTTGATCTCCTCTGCGGTTTTTATTTTTTGCGCTATAAACAAGAGAGGGCCGGCAATTTTTGCTAACTTTCTGCTATAATTCATATCCAAGAAAAAATGAAAAAACCAAAAACAAATCTCTTAATCAATTTAGGCCAATATGTATTCTGCTACATATTTTTGGTAAAATAAGCGTGCATTGATTGGCTTATAGCATTTAGTTATAGCATTTACAAACTACGGGATAGATTTATGGACTTTTTACATTTTTTTTACTAACAATGGCGATTTTTAGCGGGACAGCGCCATTGCGGCGGACAAATTGGACACTTTTTGGGGACCAGTGACACCAGTACAGTGATCAGTGCTAAAGAAAACGCACTGATTACTGTATAAATGACACTAGCAGGGAAGTGGTAAACATCAGCGGCGATCAAAGGGTTAAAGTGAAGGTCCACCACAAAAAAAAAAAATTGCACCAAAAAATCCCTATAAAAAAAAATAAATGTTTAATTCACCTGAAATGGCTGTTGCTAGGCAGTCTTCCTAATCTGCCTCTTCCTACGCCGCGTGATGTTCTGTCTTCTCCTCCCCGCATTGTCTTCTGGGGAATAGGGCGCGGTGTGTTTTTGGGAACTGTGTGTGTCCCACAACACATCGCGTCCCATTCACAAAGTGCTGTGCGACTCGGGCATGCGCAGTAGGAAACGGGCAGTGAAGCCCTAAGGCTTCACTGCCTGTTTCCCTTAGTGAGGATGGCGGTGCCGGGACTCGAGAGCCGAGGGACGGGTCGGCCTTGGGCGGCCGACATCGCAGGGACCCAGGACAGGTAAGTGTCCTTATTTAAAGTCAGCAGCTACAGTGTTTATAGCTGCTGACTTTTACATTTTTTTTGTTTCTCGCAATAGAGCCGCCCTGCCGCAGTATATGTGATGTGGGCGGTCTTTACGTAGTTAAGGCTGGGATCACGGCTCGCAGCAGGGGGTCCGGTGCGTTACTGTTCACTGTTTCAAGTTCGAGTTCGGTCCAAATTTTTGGCTGAATTCGGATCTGAAACGGACTCTTCTGCAAACGGTCCCAGAGCTGTGTGAATCGGCTCCATTGAGAGCCGGTCACACTCTCCTGAAATGCGAACTGGGTGCGGGGAAACCCACATCCAATGTACACTAGTGTGAACCCAGCCTAAAGCGGTAGTAAAATCTGCCTTTTTTTTAAGCCTCACCGGCAGGTACAGTAAATATCCCCATAATGGTGCACACATTTACTTTAGTAGCAGTTGGTGACGTCATGTGCACTGTGCTGCTAGCATGCGGTGCATACTAGCACATTATGACATTATCCAGCAGGGGCACAATTTTTTATTTTTATTTTTATTTGTGGTTTACTACCACTTTAACATGGTTTGCACCTGTGCCACTGCTATCAGAGAGCACTGTGTTTTTTTTTTAAATGAAAGCAAAAGCTTTGCTTTGTCTAACAAACTACACACAGCTATCTGAAAAGAGCAGACAGAGAGTTGGACGGAGTCATTGCTCATTAAAGTGTTATTAAACCCACAACAGTAAAATCAGTCTGTATATGCAGTAAAGCATGCTTGTTATACTCACTGTGGAACCTAAGGGGTTAATCCTCTGCATTGTGTAAAAAGGCTGTTTGACCCTGTCTTCTCTGATCCCCCCCTTCTTCCACAGTCCCCAAACAATCTTCTGATAGAACACAGCCACTCTGAACATGCTCAGTTTGGTGTGTATGGCTAGAGAGTTTTTTTTAATTTTTTGGGAGAGTGCATGTGATCAGTACAGGACCAATCAGCACTGTCCAGTAGAGGGTCAGGGGTCCTGCAGCCTCATAAGACAATCAGGGGAGAATGAAAACTCCTCCTACAAGCTTTAACCAGATACTGATAGAAGTCACAAGACTGCTTGTGTACTGTGGGAGACCAGTCATAGTGAATCAGGGTGCTAGTTTTAGTAATACTTTAAGTAGTTTAAGTTGTGTGTAATACACTGGGCTCTAGCAAACAAAAGCTGTCAGACTGGCAAATGTGTGTGTGTGTGTGTGTGTGTGTGTGTGTGTATATATATATATATATTATATATATATATATATATATATATATATATATATATATACACACACACACACACACACACACACACACACATATACTCACCAACAGGGTACACCTGTTCAATTGCTTAGTAACACAAATTGCTAATCAGCCAATCACATGGCAGCAACTCAATGCATTGGCGTCTAGATGTGATGAAAACAACTTGCTGAAGTTCAAACCGTGCATCAGAATGGGGAAGAAAATGGATTTAATGGACTTTGAAGGTGGCATGGTTGTTGGTGCCAAACGGGCTGGTCTGAGTATTTCCAAAACTGCTGATCTACTGGGATTTTCACATACAACCATCTCTCTGGTTTACAGATGTCAGAGGTCAGAGGAGAATGGGCAGACTGGTTCGAGATGCTAGAAAGGCAACAGTAACTCAAATAACCACTCGTTACAACCAGGGTATGCCGAATGCCATCTCTGAACACATAACACATTAAAACTTGAAGCAGATGAGCTACAGCAGCAGAAGACCACACCGGGTGCCACTCCTGTCAGCTAAGAACAGGAAACTGAGGCTACAATTCGCATAGACTCACCAAAATTTCACAATAGAAGATTGGAAAAATGTTGCCTCGTCTGATGAGTCTTGATTTCAGCTGTGACATTCAGATTGTGGGGTCAGAATTTGGTGTAAACAACATGAAAGCATGGATCCATCCTGCCTTGTATTATTGGTTCAGGCTGGTGGTGCTGTAATGGTTTGGGGGTTATTTTCTTGGCACACTTTGGGCCCCTTAGTACCAATTGAGCATCATTTAAACACCACGGCCTACCTGAGTATTGTTGCTGACCATGTCCATCCCTTTATGACTACAGTGTCCCCATCTTCTGATGGCTCCTTCCAGCAGGATAATGCACCATGTCACAAAGATCCAATCATCTCACCACTGGACAATGAGGTCCCTGTACTCCAATGGCCTCCACAGTCACCAGATCTCAATCCAATAGAGCACCTTTGAGATGTGGTGGAAAGGGAGAATCGCATCATGGATGTGCAGCTGACAAATCTGCAGCAACTGTGTGATGTTATCATGTCTATATGGAGCAAATTCTCCGAAGAATGTTTCCAACACCTTGTTGAATCTATGCCATGAAGAATTAAGGAAGTTCTGGCAAAAGGGATCTAACCCGGAACTAGTAAAGTGTACCTAATAAAGTGGCCGGTGAGTGTATATATATATATATATATGTGTGTGTGTTATTGATAATTTAAAGGCGACTGCTCTGTATATTTCCTGCATTTGAAATAATTAATAGAAAATATTAACAGCAGCTGGAAAGACATAACATTTTCTTCCTGAAATAAAAGCCTTTTTAATTCTGGAGGCAGTGGTGAACATATTAAATATAAATTGTGTTGTTTAATTATTATTTGTGTGTATAGCACTGTAATAAAGTATTAGGGGTTTATGGAATATCTAGCATGTGTAGCAGTATATACAGTATAGATAGAGCTTCACAATATCATGCTGGCCGGAAAGTTCCTCTGGCTGAATTGGCTATGCTGCTCCAGAGATGACAGTCCCTCGCTAATCCTCCTTAGATTTGTCCTGTCCATCATTGGTAATTGATGGTATGGAATGGATTGAGGAACGAATAGAGGCGGGACTCCATGCCAATCACTCTGAGAGAGAATTATAAGGCTCAGATCACAGAAAGCAGCTGTGTGAGCAGTTGTTTTTAGATCCATAATAAGGAATGATGCTGAGAAAGAGAAAAAGTGGGCATTATGGGATCATCCATAGTCTTTATTCAAGTTGGGTGGGTTAAATAATATGGAAACCCAACATAATAAGGGGAAAGTTCCCCCAGAAGGGTTTTTTAGCAGCCAAGTAAGTAAGTAATAGATACATTTATTAAAATACATTCTTTATTAAAAGTTATTAGCATACAATGTTTCCATAACAGTTAAAATATGAGCTCTGATGGAGGCATGCCCAAAAGTGTAAAGGATGCAAACACAGAATTGTACATAACATTACATGACAAAATGTCAAATGTATGACAAAGCCTGACACGTTTCGACCCATTCGATAGGGGTCTTCTTCAGACGATAGGTTTGCGACAAAGAGACTGCATTTGGATTGAAAAATACATAAATGATTGTGTATACACAAAGTTGACATCTCACATAGTTACCAATATATGTGGCAGGGACCTCCCAACCAGAATTTCCCTAAAAGCTGTCAGATAATCCCGCGTGATTCAAGGTCAGATAGAACCCCAGGAGGGGACGGCACCTCACTGAGTGCGGCTTACAAGGAGTCACACGTTTATGTACCCCCCCCCCCCAGGAGTTCTATCTGACCTTGAATCACACGGGTTATCTGACAGCTTTTAAGGAAATAAATAAGTATTGAACACATCACCATTTTTCTAGGGAAATATATTAACATGAAATTGTCACCAAATGTCGGTAACAACTCATGCAATCCATACATACAAAGAAACCAAAACAAATAAGTTTAGAAATTAAGTAATGTGTAATAAAATGGAATAACAGGGAACACATGAAAAAAGGGAGGAGCAAAATGGAAATACACCAGCTGAAATCTGTTAGTAATTAGAAAGCAATCCTGCCCCTTGTCAGTGCAAATTAATATCAGCTGGTTCAGTCTCAAGTGATGGCCTATAAAAAGGTCTCATTACCAAGGTGTCACACAAGAAATATCTCATGATGGGTAAAAGCAAATACCTCTCTCAAGACCTCTGCAACCTTATTACTGCAAAACATACTGATGGCATTGGTTACAGGAAGATTTCTAAACTTCTGAATGTTCCAGTGAGCACTGTTGGGGCCAAAATCCAGAAATGGAAAGAACATCTTTTCACCATAAACCGGCCACGACAAGGTGCTCCTCGCAAGATTTCTTTTTTTTAAATCAGAAAAAAGTTTATTGAACAAATCAGTGAATATACATACAGTTAAAGATCGTACATATTAAGAATTACAGGTCCAGGTACAGACATACTCGGTGACGAGTTACTTTAGCAGAAGAAAGACAGCATATACCTTTATGAGTATGTAGGTAGTTATTTTATAACATTCACTTAATGAACTCTACAATATGGATCCTATCATATCCGAACACCGGAACTGTAGATTAACATATCAAGACCATTAGGAGAGTGAAGAACTGTACCCCATGGGGGAATAACCTTATTTTAACAAATTGTAATTTTAATGAGTATGGTATCTCTCCACCTCAGCGCTACACCCAGAACCCTTCCTGTTTATGTATTTTACCCATCTATATTCTATACAAGCTTCCTTATTTCTAGACTTACATTTGCAAAAGTCTGTCCATCACCAACTGGTTTGGGCCTAAACAGGCTTGAATGGAGGAGAAGATTTGGATGCCGCACACCGGATGTAGTCAAAAAACTTCACTTTATTGAAAAAATGGGATCATCAAAATAACAAGACTGTCATGCAGAAAGTACAGA
Source organism: Lithobates clamitans (assembly GCA_037952925.1). Classification (NCBI taxonomy): domain Eukaryota; kingdom Metazoa; phylum Chordata; class Amphibia; order Anura; family Ranidae; genus Lithobates; species Lithobates clamitans. The sequence continues at coordinate 1,109,153 of JBBGZY010000303.1, forward strand.
TAAGCTGACGCGTTTCGCACTCAGGACTGAGTGCTTACTCACAGCCTGAGCGGTGGAAACACTTTCTTTGCTTGTCTGCATCTAAGGATACATGGTTTGGGCCTAAACCTGGAGTATCCATCCATGGTTGCCACATTGTATAAAATTTTTTCAGAACATTGCGATGTTGATAAGTTTCTCACGTATAAGCAATCTATTCACCTGTTCCACCCATTGCCTGCTCCTCGCAAGATTTCTGACAGAGGAGTGAGAAGAATCATCAGAAGAGTTGTCCAAGAGTCAAGGACCGATGTGGAGAGCTTCAGAAATACCTGGAATTAGCAGGTACAATTGTTTCAATGAAAACAATAAGTAATTCACTCTACTGCCATGGCCTGTATACACGCTCATCACGCAAGACTCCATTGCTGAAGAAAAAGCATGTTGAAGTTCGTTGAAAGTTTGCTGCACAACAGTTAGACAAGCCTGTGAAATACTGGGAGAATATAGTCTGGTCAGATGAGACTAGTTGAATAGTTGAACTTTTTGAATATCATAATACACACCATGTTTGGAGGTCAAATGGCACTGCACATCACCCCAAAAACACCCCCATACCCATAGTGAAGTTTGGAGGTGGGAACATCATGGTGTGGGGCTGTTTTTCAGCATACGGTACTGGCAAACTTCAAATCATTGAAGGAAGGATGAATGGAAAAATGTACCAAGAAATTTTTGATAAAAATCTGCTGCCATCTACCAGGATGATGAAGATGAAACGAGAGTGGACATTTCAGTAAGACAATAATCCCAAACACAAAGCCAAGGAAACTCTCAGTTGGTGTTAAAGAAAGAAAATAAAGCTACTAGAATGGCCCAGCCAATCACCTGACTTGAATCCAATAGAAAATCTATGGAAAGAACTAAAGTTTAGAGTTCATAGAAGAGGCCCACGGAACCTTCAAGATTTGAAGACTATTTGTGTGGAAGAATGGGCTATAATCACACCTGATGCATGTGACTAGTTTCTCCATACAGGAGGCACCTTGAAGCTGTCATTACCAACAAATGATTTTGTACAAAGTATTAAATACATTTCAGTTAGCGTGTATAATATTTTTCCATATGTTATTCCATTTTATTACACATAACCTACAGTACCTGACCGCGAGATTGTGTTTCCAGCGCGATACCATCGCGCTGGTTCTCGGCGACAGGGTACTGTGCATGTCGCGCTGGCTCACTCATCGGGAGAGGAAAACTTTGTTTTCCTTCCGCGATGAGTGACAGGCAGTGCTGACAGCTGTCTGGTATGAATCCTGAGGCGGGAACACCGCGCCAAATTTTAAATGAAAAAAACGGCGTGGGTCCCCCCCAGGATCATACCAGGCCCTTAGGTCTGGCATGGATTGTAAGGGGAACCCCCTACGCCGGGGTCATGCCCCCTTATGATGCCAGAGTCCCTGCGCATGCTGGGACCATGACGTCGTAAGGGGGCGGGGTCACCGCCTATATAAATGGCTCCGCAGCTCGCACACAGCATTCGAGCCGGAGAGAGCGTCGTGTCAACATCGGGGAAGAAGAGAAGAAGCGGCGAGACAGCGGTGACACGACAGCGGCGGCGAGATAGCGGCGACAAGACAGCGGCGGCGAGACAGCGGCAGCAGACCGGGCCCCTCGCTGGCCATAGAGCTGGAAGAAGATAGCGGCGGGGTCCGGGAGAAGAGGCCGAACACCGGGAGAAGTCGGAAGGAGACCCCCCGAAGTCGGAAGAAGATCCCGGAGCTGACTAATAAATTACTCTTAAAACCTGTGTACTGTGTTTTTTTTATATTGACACTTTTCACTAGGTGAATGGGTAGGGGTACCATGTAAGGGCCTGGTATGATCCTGGGGGGGGGAACCCACGCCGTTTTTTTCATTTAAAAATTGGCGCGGTGTTCCCGCCTCAGTATTCATACCAGACAGCTGTAAGCACTGCCTGTCACTCATCGCGGAATGAAAACAAAGTTTTCCTCTCCCGATGAGTGAGCCATCTCGGCGCTGGCTCCTGCGACAGGGCTCGCAGGTGTCAAATCTCGCCGAGAAATGCGGTGAGATTGACACAATATCGCGGTCACCTACTGTAATATTTAAACTTATTTGTTTTGATGTCTTTGATTGTATGGATTGCATGGGTTGTTACCGAAATGTGATGAAAATGTAATGTCATTAGCACCTTTCAGAAATATATTTATCTAGAAAAATTATGACGTGTTCAATACTTATTTTACCCGCTGTATGTTTTACACATCTCAATACGAATGTTCATTTTTTTTCTGACATGAAGCCAATTTACTATTAAAAACATATGACCCTACTTTCTCAAACTCTGACATAAACATTGTCTCCCAAAGTGTGGGATGTGTACCATTGGTGGGTGATGTAACAGAATACCTAAACAAACATAATCGTGCATATATCCTTTAAATCTGATTAATATGTATTGAAATTACCTAAATTAAAATGCCCCAATAACACCCACAAACAAACAACAAAAGTGCACATGTCCTCTAAAGATGATATACATATAATTATATTAATTAAAATAAAAGTGCACTTGTCCCTTTAAGGAATATACTGATAGTTCTAATTATTCAAACAAGTTTGTGGCGTCCTGTATATAACCATATAAAACAATACGTATAACACAAAGTTCATTTGTATGTTGAAAATAGTCCAAGTCAACAAAAATTATTTTCCAAGCGGCCAAACATGCAAAGTGCTGGACACAGCCAAATTGGTGCTGACGTGCTCAAAGGTGATCTCCCCACAGACATTCAAGCCTCTTACCAGACAGGTGATCCAAAGTTGATCTCAAGCTAAAGAGATCATACACGCTCTTGTACAAGGAGATAGCCAATGCTCTCACCATTGGAGAATATGTGACCCTGCTAGCAGATTGCAGCACTGATATCCCCCACAAACGGATCATAAGAACAGTTTACTCTTTTTGGCCAATTCTATCCATCTTAGACCTCATATAAAGGCAGAGAGTAGAAGAAGCGCAGTAGATTAATAAAAGACATATTAAAAGTATTGCACTCACACTGTTTAAAATCCACACAAGCGCTATATAACACAATGGCAGTGGGACTCGAGCGTGAAGATGTCACAGATGAGGCTCCACCCGATGCGTTTCCCCAAAACAGACGTCCTCTGAGAATGGAGACTCAACAGGGACAAAATTGCTTGGCATTCAAAAGTTGCACCAAATGTGGTATTTAACATCTGGCTGGCTGGCAAAGTTGCTAGCAAGCTGTTTGCAGGTGGGCACCTTAATCCATATTCTCTGCCATTTCTGGGCTATTGGAGGAGTGTGTTCACTCTCCGATTTCACTGGCTGTTTCACAAAACCAAATGCTGCACTGGTCCTCCTCAGCATAGGCATAGATACTGTAAATTCCCACCAGACCTTTGATATCTAGTAATGCATATTTTATTTGCTGCGAGATTAATGATCTTTAGGAAATGGAGAGGTTCTCTATCGCCCAATCTATTAGATGTGAAGCTTCAATTGAATTTCACTATTCATGATGAATAGTATCTGGCACTTCAGAAGGGTAGCTATCACCAATTTTTTACAACTTGATGCCCTTGGATCTCTCTGCAGAAATCTGACTTACCGTATATACTCGAGTATAAGTCGAATTTTTCAGCCCATTTTTTTGTGCTGAAAGTGCCCCCCTCGACTTATACTCGAGTCAAGCACTTTTCTGCAGCAAAAAATTTCATTTTCCGACCCGACTTTGGGGCCCCGTATCTCAGGGCCACTTAGAGCTAGGAACCCCAAATTTGGTGTGCAAACCCAGTGGACCTGGTACCACAACATATCCAAAGCTGAAGTTCCTAGCACTAAGTGGCCCCGAGATACGGGGCCCCAAAATCGGTTCGGAAAATGTCATTTTCTGCTGCAGAAAAGTGCTTGACATTTTCTGAACCGAATTTGGGGCCCCATATCTCAGGGCCACTTAGTGCTAGGAACCCCAAATTTGGTATGCAAACCCAGTGGAACTGGTACCACAACATATCCAAAGCTGAAGTTCCTAGCACTAAGTGGCTCTGAGATACGGGGCCCCAAAACCGGTTCAGAAAATGTCATTCTCTGCTGCAGAAAAGTGCTTGACATTTTCTGAACTGATTTTTGGGGCCCTGTATCTCGGGGCCACTTGGTGCTAGAAACCCCAGCTTTGGAAATTTTATGATGCTAGTTCCACTGAGTTTGCACATCAAAGTTGGGGTTCTTAGCACTAAGTGGCCCCGAGATACAGGGCCCCAAATTTGGTCAACTGTGTCCATCTGCAGCAATGTCATTTCGGGACCCTTTGGGTTCAGAGACCCCAAATTTTGGCTGCAGCTAGGGGGCATCTAGGAACCCTTAACTACCGAGTTTGAAGTTCAGGGGACCTATGGCTGCAAATGGGCACAGTGATGCTGCAAATGGGCACAGTGAGGCTGCAAATGGGCATTGTTGACCCTCTTTTCCACTTACAGTAGCTGTGCATTTCTCACCCTCGTCTTATACTCGGGTCAATAAGTTTTTCCCATTTTTTTTGTGGTAAATTAGGGCCTCGACTTATACTCGGAACGACTTATACTCGAGTATATACGGTACTTCAGACTCTACTAAATTGAACCTGTCATGTCAATTTTACTACTGTATATTTGGTAATAATTTTTCTATTATATTTGCTCTCTGGTAATGTATCTGATCTTACCTGCAACTTCTGAACTATGTATTCTTATTATATCTAGGTAAGCATACTTTGTTCAGCTTAACTTTAAAACTATTAAAAACTAAGTTTTAAAAAAAAAGTTACACCAAATGAAAGAATTTGCTTAAAGTGGTTGTAAACTTCAGACATGAAATATGAACAAAGCATATGCCACTATAGTATGTTCTTGTCTCAATTAACAGCACTAAGTGTCATTTCTGTCTGCTGCTTCATTCCTCTGCTATCAGTATGAATCACTTTTGACAAGTTTTCCTGACACCAAGAGAAAAATGGTGACAGGGGAGGGACCTTCAGCAGATTGACAGCCTCAGCTCTGTTCCTGAGAGCTGTGTGGAGGGGGGTTGCGTCTCTTCCATCCAATCAGCTCTTATGCCCCGTACACACGGTCGGACATTGATCGGACATTCTGACAACAAAATCCTAGGATTTTTTCCGACGGATGTTGGCTCAAACTTGTCTTGCATACACACGGTCACACAAAGTTGTCAGAAAATCCAATCGTTCTGAACGCAGTGACGTAAAACACGTATGTTGGGACTATAAACGGGGCAGTAGCCAATAGCTTTCATCTCTTTATTTATTATGAGCATGCGTGGCACTTTGTGCGTCGGATTTGTGTACCCATGATCGGAAATTCCGACAACGGATTTTGTTGTCGGAAAATTTTATAGCCTGTTCTCAAACTTTGTGTGTCGGAAAATCCGATGGAAAATGTGTGATGGAGCCTACACACGGCCGGAATTTCCGACAACAAGGTCCTATCACACATTTTCTGAAAATCCGACTGTGTGTACGGGGCATTAGAGCTCTCCTCACTGAGCTCTGAAGAGCGTAACTTCAGCTCTCCACCCCCATTTTTTCTAAACTCTCAATCTTTATAAATTCAGCACTGTGAATGGATGTAGAGACGAGAAGACTTCAGATGAACGGGTACAAATTAGATAGGAGGATTTATTTCATCTCAACCACTTTAAGCCGTTGGGCTTCATTACTAGACCATGTGCCCCGTAGCTGAATATTCTCATGCTAGTGAAAGCTTCCATTTCCATGATCTAAACAACAAATCAGAAAGGTTTACTGAGAGCCAGCAGCCTCTTTTGAAATGTAGGTACTCTGGCTTAGATACTGTAGATAATTTGGAGGGTGGAAGTGCACACAAAGAAAGAGTTCAAGTTCAAAATATCAGAAGGACAGAAGAAAAGACGACCCAGAGAATCAAAAGTTGGTGTTAACTGATATGCCCTGGACACACGATCGGACATTGATCGGACATTCCGACAACAAAATCCATGGATTTTTTCCGACGGATGTTGGCTCAAACTTGTCTTGCATACACACGGTCACACAAAGTTGACGGAAAATCCGATCGTTCTGAACGCGGTGACGTAAAACACGTACGTCGGGACTATAAACGGGGCAGTAGCCAATAGCTTTAGTCTCTTAATTTATTCTGAGCATGCGTGCCACTTTGTCCGTCGGATTTGTGTACACACGATCGGAATTTCCGATAACGGATTTTGTTGTCGGAAAATTTTATAGCAAGCTCTCAAACTTTGTCTGTTCCTATGGAAAATGTGTAATGGAGCCCACACACGGTCGGAATTTCCGACAACAAGGTCCTATCACACATTTTCCATCGGAAAATCCGACCGTGTGTACAGGGCATTAAAGGTAAAAGAGACAGAACTACAGAAAGTATACTCAACTCCAAATTATAAATGGCCACATTGCAATTACCATGACAACTCAAAATGATGCTAGCTAGTCAAGGTTTTGAAAAAAAAATGAAAAAAACATAATTATAGTAGACAGATGCTAATGTCACATTACGGTTATTCCTATGTTTTAACATTTCTTTTAGAAGATGCTGGCATTATTCTCCCAACTATCTTCTATTTTTTCAATCTCCTTTTCAAGCTTTTGCTAAAACATAACATTATAGACAATAAAAGCACACAGTGGCACTGAATCAGTTTTCAATACAACAGAATGCAGTTTTGTGATTCATGGACTAAACCGATTAGTCATGGTTTATTTAATTTATATGCGGTAGCTATAACAAAATCTTCAGTGTCTAATAGAGTATAAAGATCATTCGCTATGACATTCATTAGTCCCTGTTAAAAAAATATTTAATAAGGAGGCTGATAAGAGTCTGTTTTTTTCTCATGAGAACAGACCCAGGATAGTTTTAAATGAGCCTCTATATACCATAGAAGCCATTTGAATCCAATTGTATCCTTAAAAAACTATTTTACCTTTCCTATTAACTCCAAAATGGCAAACTTTTTCCAAAATCTCCCAAATTTTGCAGAGATTTCAGGAAAATGAAACTCCCTGCCAAAGATATCAGCGGATATATTTTTTTCCAAACAATTTTTATTCGAGGTGTTGTCAGTTGGAAATACAACATCATAACATACCAAATACACATATCCGTCAGAATTCGAATCATATGAAAAATCAACCAAAACCAGGATCCTGAATCAGTGATCTAGTAATACAAAAACAATAATGCCGCGTACACACGAGCGGACTTTACGTCAGACTTTGCCCGGCTGACTTTTCGACGGACTTTATGACGGACTTTCCGAATGAACGGACTTGCCTACACACAATCCACCAAAGTCCGTCGAATTCGTACGTGATGACGTACGACTGGACTAAAACAAGGAAGTTCATAGCCAGTAGCCAATAGCTGCCCTAGCGTGGCTTTTTGTCCATCGAACTAGCATACAGACGAGCGGACTTTTCGACCGGACTCGAGTTCAACGGATAGATTTAAAACATGTTTCAAACCTAAGTCCGTCCAACTTTTGAGAAAACAAAGTCTGCTGGAGTCCACACACTATCGAATTGTCCGACGAAATCCTGTCGGCTGGGCAAAGTCTGCCGTAAAGTCCGCTCGTGTGTACGCGGCATTAGTGTATCGAGAAAGGGATTGAACATGTAAAGCTCATGTCAAAGCTACGTTAAGTACTATTATGATCAGGTTTCCTGATAGGGACACATGTATCAAAAAGAAACAAAAAACACAAAAACGTATAGATCATTAGAACACTAATTATGAGCAATCTCTTAAGCGGGGAAGTAATACAGGGTAAAGAGAGAATAGACCGGGAAGGGCATGATATCTATAGAGCGGTAAATTTTAAAAAGTTACACTAAGGCCAAAGGGATCCTCCTAATTGAGTGAGCTGTTCTTAGAATCTGGCTCTGTCGTCTCAAAAACATAAAAAAAAAACATAAAAAAGGAGGGGGGGGGGGGAGAAAGGGGGGGGGCTTTCAATCAACAGATATTTTATTTCTTGCCAGACCTAATAATCTTAAAATCAAATAATTAAAGAGCTTCTAGTGTGTTGTATAAGAAACTGGCCCATACCATCTCTTAGGGACTTGGGGACCTAAATTCTCGAATTTGCTGTTGTCCTGCAATTATTAAGAAAAGTATTCTCAACGTTGGATTATTCAGCAGTAGAACTACATTCTATTGTCCAGTGGCAGAGCAAGGACGTCTGGTTGGAGATCTCAAAGTGTCTCCAAATGATAAAAGAAGCCAGAAGGTTTTTCATTTGATCATCATCTGCAATCTACAGCTGATTCCTGCTCTTTTCTTACCTTCAGGACTACTTGGTGTTTGCTCAGTTCCATCTTGGTACCACTTACCTCTGAACAAATGGATGTGACATATCACTCTCTAAAATCTTTTTGGACAGTGTAATTTAGTTCCCAAGATCTCATAATGTAATTGGTTCACTTAAATCAACCTTCTTGTGCCTTCCAGCTTGTAGCCTAGTGGTTGAATGAGGTAGCTGCCATCTTGGTTCCTCAGGGTTCTTCTTTGTGCCTCATTCACAACCACCATTGCACAGCGTTGGACTGCTGGCTGAGCTTTGTTGGGTGAAGGAAGTGACTGCATCTCAGGGCGTTTAGTGTCTTCTGTTTAACCGGCAGAAACTCTGCTCTGTGATGACATAGAACAGAGTGGTAGCCGATTAGACAGCAAACACATATGATGTGGCAGCTGAGGGAGAAGTTTCAGAGTCGATCAATGTTAGCAACAACACACATTCAATATATTCAACATACGTCAGGACTAAACTGCTAGCTAGAGTTTTGCTTACAGGTATCCCATAATCCACGCATTATATATACTGAGCAGACTATTAAGACTAAAGCCAACATAAAACATTCTCAAATATGTAGAATGACCAATGTGATTATGGTGAGTTGGGCCAAAAGAAACAGGATGGTATGGAAAGAGACAAAAAATTAAATGGATGGCGATATTTGAATGGTAATGCGATCCATGATTTTGATTTCAAATTTTCTAGATCCAAAACTGGATAACACCAGGGACGAATAAACTACTGTATGCTTATACACATCAGTAACTCTATGTGTTTTATTTTTTAAAAAATATTTTTCTTATTTTGGAGAGATGCAGTAATGTATTTTGTTTTTTTCTTAACATATATTTTTGCTGTTAACGTTACCTTAATGGCAGCTGCACAAGAAACCAAATCTTAAGCCTCGTACACATGATTGGATTTTCCGCAGACAAAACCTCGGACTTTTGTCCGAGGGGCGTTGACTCCAAACTTGTCTTGCGTACAAACGACACACAATTGTCGGCCAACACAAAGGTAGTGACATACTATGTGGTTTTTCAGCTTTCTAGCAGCACTCTTTGAGCTCCTTCTGCTAATTTCGTGTTAGCAGAAGTTTGGTGAGTGTTGATTCATGCTTTTCATTTCGCGCTTTTCATTTCCCACTTTTCAGTTTGTTCGTCAACCAGACATGTTGTGGAATCGGAGGAGATAACGTGTTATTTATTATTAGCCTTAGAATTATTGCTTTGACTCAAGTCCAGTCCAGGAACAGGAGGAGGAGGATTTCTTGGACCAAAAATTGGTTGCTTTATTAATCGTGACCAATTATGTCATATGCATTTGCTGCGGGAGCTCCAGAAGAATATTCCAAATTATTTTCAGAATTATCTCCGGATGAGGGACCTCTACTTTCACCAACTCTTGGCATTGTTGACCCCCTATATTAAGAAGCAGGACACATGCATGAGGCTTTTATTTTATTTTTTTGGTTGAATAATGATTTGATTTGGTATATTCTCTATATTTTTGGATGCATAGAATGCACTTTTTGGTTAAGTTCTATTGGCAGATAGCATGTCTAATTTTATTTGTTTTCTTTTTTTAATGCACAATAAAAAAATTGTGGAGAATAATACTTGGCTATGTGTTTTACTTCAAATGACAGTTTGGGAGTAGCCAGTTACGTTTAAAAAAATACAATGTAAAATTAACAAGGGACACCAACATAGTTGTATCTTTGATCTTAAAAACTACGGGATAATGGTGTTGTGGTAACTTGCACCAAAAAAAAAAAAAAATCCGACAGCAATTGTCCGACGAAGCATACAAACGGTTGGATTTTCCACCAACAGCCTGTCATCACACAATTCCCATCGGAAAATCCGATCGTGCGTACGAGGCTTTACTGTATAATTATGAATGTACAGTAAATACAAAAGATTTTGGCATAGTATTTTCCTTATATAAAATTGTATAGGATGTCTGCTCAGCAGTTGATCTCCTTTTACTGTGTGTATCCTTTAGTTCAAAGATAGTAAAAGTCAGAAGAGTTTAAGGACTTTAAATATGCCTTTATGAACCAAATTCAGACCGGTTTATATTTTAAAAAAAATACCAAAATCTGAAAAAATCTACATTTTCTGAATTTGGTTCTCAAAGGCATATTTAAAGTCCCTAAACTGTTTTGACTTTTAGTAGTTTGGATATATTTGGATATATATATATATATATATATATATATATATATTTGGGATGATGCCAATTGGATCATTATAGAATACCGTATATACTCGAGTATAAGTCGTTCCGAGTATAAGTCGAGGCCCTAATTTACCACAAAAAAATGGGAAAAACTTATTGACCCGAGTATAAGACGAGGGTGAGAAATGCACAGCTACTGTAAGTGGAAAAGAGGGTCAACAATGCCCATTTGCATGCCTCACTGTGCCCATTTGCAGCCATAGGTCCCCTGAACTTCAAACTCGGTAGTTAAGGGTTCCTAGATGCCCCCTAGCTGCAGCCAAAATTTGGGGTCTCTGAACCCAAAGGGTCCCAAAATGACATTGCTGCAGATGGACACAGTTGACCGAATTTGGGGCCCCGTATCTTGGGGCCACTTAGTGCTAAGAACCCCAAATTTGGTGTGCAAACCCAGTGGAACTAGCACCATAAAATATCCAAAGCTGGGGTTTCTAGCACCAAGTGGCCCCGAGATACAGGGCCCCAAAGTCGGTTCAGAAAATGTCAAGCACTTTTCAGCAGCAGAGAATGACATTTTCCGAACCGATTTTGGGGCCCCGTATCTCGGGGCCACTTAGTGCTAGGAACTCCATCTTTGGATATGTTGTGGTACCAGTTCCATTGGGTTTGTAAACCAAATTTAGTGTTCCTAGCTCCAAGTAGCCCTGAGATACAGGGCCCCAAAGTCGGTTCGGAAAATGAAATTTTTTCCTGCAGAAAAGTGCTTGACTCGAGTATAAGTCGAGGGGGGCACTTTCAGCACAAAAAAATGTGCTGAAAAATTCGACTTATACTCGAGTATATACGGTAGTTATAAATGGCATTCCACCCCCTATTTGCAAAAATAGATATCCTTTAGTCCCCTTCTTACAGTAGCCCACCCCCTTTATTTGCATTAGCTTGTGTTGCTTCCTTATCTCCTTATAAAAGGAGGTGGGTATTTCTAAAGAAGTATGAGGAAATCACTCTTAATTGGAGGAAGTGCCCCCTTGACAGTTGTCACCAAAGCAGTTGTCCCTATTGGAAGATTTGCCCTCTATTGCTGTTCTAGTAAAAACTTAAAATTTTGAATTTTCCCTTACTTTTAGATCTAGTGACAGTGATCCTGCAGATCTAACAGGAAGTGAGAGGAAACCTCTTCAAGGTAAGTGGAGATCTGCTCTTTGACAGCTGTCACCAGCATAAGTTTCTCCACTAGAAGCTTTCCTTCTCATTTTTCATTACAGTGACAATAGTAAATGTTTGCATTTGCCATCAACTTTTATTATAGCCAATGATCACCAAGACAAATAGAGAGGAATTGGTTGGGGCACAGACTGTAATACAAATTGCTGACAAACAGTAGGTCTACACCGCTCCCAAGCACTGGGTTAATTCACTTGTAAACTGGGCACCAATAGAAGGGCTTGTCCTATGCCCCAAACTGTAGATAAGTACAAAAAAATTGCTGGTAGCACTTTTAAAAGCCAACCTTAATAGCTTTATTAGTCCAGACCATCAAACTTGAGGTCTCACTCGAGGGTCACCTCTTCGTACAAGTTTCACCCAAGAACTGGGCTTAATCCTATAAGATATTGGGAAGCAAAATGGGACAGGCAGTTATATAGTCTTATGGACAAATAAATATATCTTATTCCCTGCTGCTGCTCCTCATCTCTAGGATTACTCCCTGCTATGAAAGGGAAGTTTGGTTTTTACCAATTTAGCTAACCTCATCTATAGGCGCCTTCTCCATACAGTAATAGGTACTGCTATTTTAAAAGTATCTGTGGAAATATATGTTGTGTAGGTGCAGCATGGTGCGGTAGGCAGTAAACTCTCAGAGTCCTGATTTCTAAATAAACATTGTATTGAAACAGTAGGTCAACAGCACAAACAGGCCCAGGAGGCATCCATCGTCCGCTGCCGCCTACAACCGTGCAATGAATTGACAGCATTGAGAAGACTCAAAGATGCCAACAGCATTTGCCACGAGGAGCGAAGTGTGGCCTGGCTGGTCCAAACCAAATAGGAACCTGTCCCTATCCTGTTCACTCGCATAGTGAAGTGGAACTTGCTTTGCCTGATCTAAGATGGCTGCCAGGGTCACAGGGGCATGTGCATCCAACCAGATCACTGTCCAAGTAACACAGTTCTCTTATCTTCCTCTCCCATCTGCATTGCTGCTGTGGATGAGCGCCACATGCAGTGGAGAATATAGACTGCACCTGCCTACATATACATCCAGTGTATGTCCTTTTTGAACATATTAACTCTCCCAATCAACCTATCTGGCTTACCCCTATGCGTCCACATTTTCTTGAGCTTCCAGATGGTCTGTGGTGGGCACAACAGGGCCTAAAATATATCCACCAACTTTATTCTCTGAATTCTTTTAAAAACTTTTTTAGGACTGCAACAAGAGCTAGGTATTACAGTGAATTGGCCTTTTAGATACTTGCAGCTCAGGCATGCAGCTGAAACCCTATTCGGACTCCGAGATGTACACTTTTTACAATTTTTCACTAAATTAGAGAAAGTCCTACTTCAATCAGTTCATTCATGTTTCACCTCTCCTTTTTATCTTATTCTTCTTGGTGGGAAATGCCCCCCTCTTCTCAAAGCACAAACACAAAGGAAACAACATTCCTGACATCTCTGAAGAAAACTGTCAAGAATTCTTTCATTCTTATTTTGATACGGGTATTTCTGCCAGAGATAAATGTATCCAACCAAAATATTTGCAGAGGACATAGCAGAGGCGTATCTAGTGAAAATGGCGCCTATGGCAAGCACTGAAACTGCGCCCCTGTCAAAACATTTGAAACTCATCTTTCAGATAACCTAAAGGGGGTGTCGTTAGAGTCTCAGATGAAACAAGGAGAAGGGAAAGAAAGAAGGATAGAAGGACAGCAGGCCCAGATCCTAGACCACAATAGCAATACAGTATGTGTATTCCAGAAAGTTTAATAATCAGCAGATAAAGATACTCCAAACACCATCCCCCTAGGCATATCCCATCAGATACAAGAGATGGTTAGAGAATGTGCAGACATTAAACAGGAGATCAGAGACTGCAGTTTCTGTCTTACTAACAGTCCATTTGCCAAGCACAGGTGTCACATAAACAATGGAAGCCCCTCCTTGTATCAGCTCTATAATGAGCTCCTACCTTCTCCAGCCATCACATTATCTAGCAGAGCTGCATCCCTGTCCTCACCTCTATGATCTTCCTCTCTCTTCCTCCTTCAGCCTGTATTGCTCCCCCTTTCTTCTGCTTGATGGTGTCCTTCAGTGCAGCCCAGGATACAGCGTCCCCCCTCCTCCTGGGCACAGTGCTGATGCCCCCGGAGAGCGTTCTCCGGATAATAGACACATCAGGGCTGAGGGAACCAGTAGCATGCAGCAGGTGGCGGCCATCTTTCTTGTCATGTGATGGCAGTCAGCTGACACCTGTGAGGGCGGAGCCTTCTGTATCCCGGGCACTGATTGACTATCTTTTTTAGCTAGTAGCTGGCTGCTAGCATACTGTGTGGGCGGCGCCAGGTGATGACGAGCCGGAGCAGTTCATCTTTTTTAGGGGGGTGGGGGGGGAATCAGACAACTTGACCCAGTCCATCCTTGCCTGGGACAAAAACAATTTTTAGGGAAACTACCCGGGATGGCCACAGCCCAGAAATGTCCTAGCAAAATTTTGACTGTTGGCAGGTATGCCCTGGAAAGTGCCTTGCTGCCCAGCCACTCACCAGCGCCCCCTCCAGGTGGCACTTGCCATATCTGCCATACCCTAGATACGCCACTGGGACATAGTATACGCTAAAACAACTATTTAAAATCTAAAAGAGGGACACACCTACCTGTCAAAAATGCCTTAAAGAATCTGGTGGTTTCCTTTATATGTTCTGGAACTGCAACAACATTTGGTCCCTTTTGGCCTCAAATTAATGCCTTTATTTCTACTACCTTCAAATTGCCCAACAACTGTAACCCTAAATGGTGGTGCCTATTTGATATTTTTAAAGATGTGGACTTTAATACCACACAAAACCATTTCCTATGGATTCTACAGATTCTTCTGTATTATGCTGGGAAAATGGTGGCACTTCAGTGGATACACAAAGACCCTGTTAATAATAGTGTGTTGAAAAAGATGATTAACCAGACCTTATCTTTGTATAAATGGGCATATGAGGCCAGAGGGTGCATTTGGAAACTGAATAGGATCTGGGGTGCTTGGCTGGACAGTCAGGACAACTATGACACCCTTCTCTTGCTGCTTACTGATTCTACTCCTTAGGACTCATCTATTCCCTAGTATACTGCACCTCCCAATTTATAACAGAACCACATAACATGCTGATTTTCCATATTTTATTTTATTAGGAAACTGGTACAGCACATATTGTGAATTGGTTTTCTACACTGAGCAAAATTATAAAACGCAACACTTTTGTGTTTGCCCCTATTTATCATGAGCTAAACGCAAAGATCTATGACTTTTTCTATGTACACAAAAGGCCTATTTCTCTCAAATTTTGTTCACAAATCTGTCTAAATCTGTGTTAGTGAGCACTTCTCCTTTGCCGAGATAATCCATCCACCTCACAGGTGTGGCATATCAAGATGCTGATTAGACAGCATGATTATTGCACAGGTGTGCCTTAGACTGATGAGAATAAAGGCCACTCTAAAATGTGCAGTTTTACTGTATTGGAGGGGTGGGGGCTGAAAACCAGTTAGTATCTGGTGTGACCACCATTTTTCTCACGCAGTGCAGCACAGCCACAAGTATGCTGGCCATGCAAGAACTGGGATGTTTTCAGCTACCAGGAATTGTGTACAGATCCTTGCAACATGGGGCTATGCATTATCACGCTGCAACATGAGGTGATGGTCGTGGATGAATGGCACAACAATGGGCCTCAGGATCTCATCACGGTATCTCTGTGCATTCAAAATGCCATCAATAAAATGCACCTGTGTTCGTTGTCCATAGCATACGCATGTCCATACCATAATCCCACTGCCACCATGGGCAACTTGATCCACAACGTTGACATCAGCAAACCGCTCACCCACACAACGCCACAGGCTGTCTGTCATCTGCCCTGTACAGTGAAAACCGGGATTCATCCGTGAAGAGAACACCTCTCCAAAGTGCCAGACGCTATCGAATGTGAGCATTTGCCCACTCAAGTCGGTTATGACAACGAACTGGAGTCAGGTTGAGACCCCGATGAGGACGATGAGCATGCAGATGAGCTTCCCTGAGACGGTTTCTGACAGTTTGTGCAGAAATTCTTTGGTTATGCAAACTGTATTTTTCCCTGTGTCTTGTTTCTTAAAATGAAAAAATTGTACACTTGCAATGCATACAGCTGCTTGATTAATATTTGTCATGCAATCTGACCAAATGCCTGCACTCCATCCTCTGTTTTCCTGTACGACATTCTTGTTATAGGCTCAACGTATGGAAACTACTACTATGCATGTATACATGTCTTTTATATTTAATAAAACTAAGTTTAAAAAATTCCCCAACCACAGGAACTAAATACACTGGTATAGATATATTATTATAATCATGCGGTCAGCGTCACGCTTAGCCAATCATTGAGATGTACATGAATAAGTCATTTTTCATTTCTGTCAATGACATCATCCTTCCATTCAGCAGATCCGAAATATAATCTAGTGCACGTAAATGATAAATTATGCTATACATCAAATCAGCACAAGTGTATTGACAAAATATCTACATACATTGCAGGGCCAATGCTCATATGTGTACTTTTCCATGTTCAGTCACTTTAGCGCCAGATGAAAAGTGGATGTTAAATAACATTGTAGAATCAGTGACAGATACATGTGTTAGATCAGCTTTTTCCAAATGACTTTGTATGTTTGATTAAACTGTCAGTTATGCTGGAGATTAATGTGTGCCATTATTAATAAGTACACTATGTGGGACTTGTTTGAGAAAAAAACCCAAAAAAAAATAATCTTTGAATATTATTTTAAAGTCCAGTTGAACTTTTACACATACCATAGCTGCTCACTGTATACAGTACCACTATTCTTAAAGGCATAAATACATTTATTGCTCCAGCATTGTTGAGGGCACTCTACCCTGCATCTCTCTGATGCCGTGTGCCCTCTACTGGCCTAATTGTGACGACTCTATCATTAAACCCCAGCAGGGGGGTGAAATAGGGGCTGGGCGGAGTGTCCTCAACAGTGCTGGATCAATAAAGTTGTTGTTAAGTCTTACAGAAGAGCGGTATGCAGTTTCCGACTATGGGATGTGGATTTGTTTTGGAGTCCAGTTGCAGGAAATAGAACTCCTCCACCACTCCTGCCCATTGAAATGAATGGGCACTGCTGCCGAAGTGCCTGCAAAGCGCTTCAGCAGCAGCGATATGCGGGTGCATTTAACCCTTTATTTGGCCTCTAGCGGGGGTTAAAAGAGCCCTGCTAGCGGCCGAATAGACCCACTAAAACGACAGTAAAGCGCCGCTAAATCTAGCAGCGTTTTACCGTCAGCGCCCGCCCATCCCAGTGTGAAAGCAGCTTTAGAGCTGCACACTATAGAGCTATTTTGTTCAGACCTGCAAAAACATGATCTGGCAGAGGGAAGTCTTCCACCACCAATTTTCTATGTGGTTCTGAAATGTCATGTTATCAAATGTCAAGACCTGAGGGATAGGAAGCTGATGCTGGAAGATGCGAAAAAGGTGTTACAATTGTAATAAATGGAAAAAAAATGTCCATTAGGAACACGAAACATCCGCCAAGCCCCCCAGTCAGTCACCATGGCACATTTTGAATGAAATACTTTAATTAGCCCACATAAAATGTATTGTAGCCACAACATCTAAAGACTAGTAAACCACAGTGGGGTCAATTCACTAAGAGTTAAAAACGGGCAATAAAATGTGGTAAAATAGCACTTGTGGTAAATCAGTTTTAAAAGTGCAATTCGCTAAAAATTTTGTGCTAGATAACGAATGCAGTATTTGTTCGATTGAGTAGTAATTACCAAATCTTTCATGCGGTAATTTACTGCATTAAGCTGGTTGCTAAGGAGCAGGCTGGGAAGCTGCACGCCGTGCCCTTAACAGCAAATGGGTTCCACGCTGACAGCTGAAGGTAAAAAAAAATATGCAATTAAACATTTTGAAAAAAGCCCAGCATGCACCTTGCTTGTGATGTCACAAGAGGGGGGGGGGACACTGCCACCAGGTGACGTCGCTGGGTGGCCCCGCCCTGTAGCTATTTAAGAAATGTCAGATGGCAGGGCAGCCAGACCGCAGGAGTGTTTGTGGCGAAAGGACCTTTTTTCTTTATCAGTTCCGGCCGGCGGCGCGTGATTGATGATTGATCTACATAGGGGGACAGTTTTTTAAATTTTTAATAAAGGAACTGTCAAGAACCTTTGTACTGTCTTTATTCACTTTTACTATGTACCCCATACTCATTTGCATGGCGGGGGCGGGATCTGGGGGCCCCCTTGTTAAAAGGGGCTTACAAATCCCGATAAGCCCCCACCCGCAGACTCCCACAACCACAGCCCACAGTTGTGGGGAAGAGGCCCTTGTCCCCATCAACATGGGGACAAGGGGCTTTGGGGTGGGGGGGTGCAGAGCCCTGGTATGGTTTAGGGGGGGGTGCTTGTTTGCCCCCGTTTCCTGACCTGCCGCATTGAATGCTCAGATAAGGGTCTGGTATAGATTTTGGAGGGGAGCCCCATGCCATTTTTTTTTTTTTGTACATTTCTAATTTCCGGCAGGTTTTTTTTACATTCAGCTGTCAGCAGGGAACCCGCTGACAGCTGATGAGTCATCCATTGTTAAGGACTCGGTGGTCAGCTTCCCGGCCCGCTCCTAAGCAACCAGCTATTAGTGGGGGGACCCCCAGGCTGTTTCTGACATATACCGCATGTGATACCACTAGCAAAACTCTGGTGATAAATACTGCATGGTTTTTTTTTTTACTCTCTGTTCTGTTTGTGAATTGGACTTAAGAGCTTACTGTTTGGTTTTTCAAGATATTTACCAGCACATTTTTCATTTTGCAGTAAATACCGCATAATCATTTTTTTTTTTTTTTTTTGTGAATTGGACTTTATTTACCGCATGCAAAAAGTTATGCAAATTAGTCACGTGACCATGTTATCGCATGCGCTAAACGTTAGTGAATTGACCCCAATATGTTATACTTTTCTTCTTGGGTTTGAATACGGTTTAAATGACTTTAATATTAATCGAATTGTATGCTTTCATTTGTAGCTTTACTAGAGAAGGAAGTCAGATAATCTATGCAAGAATTATTTTCACACTACTATGGTGACATTTTGGGGCGATCAGATTCTCAGGACATTCTCCCAGGAGTGAAATTGCGCCGAAAGGTCCGTCAGATAACCTTTAGACATGTTTACATTAAACCGAGAGTGGTCCTTCCCCACTTGTTACACATAGAGGAGAATTGCACTTGGCATTGTACGATGCTTTACATTGTTACTTCCTGGGCGTCTGCTAAGTAGACAGACGGGAAAAATACATTTGTCAGTAGCTTGCTGTCATAACAATACACAAGTGTGCATGGTCTTGGGACACATTGCTCAGACAAGCATAGAGCTCTGTGTGTTGAATTCACGAAGGGGCATTCCTTTCCTGTATTACTTAGCTACTTTCTACCCTTTTTTTTTGACAATGCACGTTAGATTGAGTCCCAGTGTAGAATCTCCAAAATTCCCTTAAGGGTCACTATTTAGGTCACTCGAATCATTAGACTGGAGAATCTTTCTCTAGTCCTTTAAAGAACTGCCACCGGTCTGAACAAAAACTTTTCTATAGTTTGTAATGGCAGAGCTTTTGGGAAATTTAACTTTAACTTAACCAATTTAGTCCCAGCTTCCCAAGGTAGGAGGGCTTGTAAAAATCTAAACCAGACTTCAGGAGATCGTTACGGCCCTGTCTGCCCTATATGAAATCTATCCAAAGTCAAGACTAAATACAGTAGAGAATGGCTAAAAGACCTGCATTTGCGCGTAAGCACGGCGGGACGGGAGCACTTTACATTATTTATCCGCTTCCCGACCGCTGCAAGACGATATACGTCAGCAGAATGGCACGGGTGGGCAAAAGGGCGTACAGGTACGTCCCCTTTAAGAAGCCGCACTGCGCGTGACCGCGGACCCCGCGGACTCGATGTCCGCTGGGTGCCCGCGATCATGTCACGGAGAGGCAGAACAGGGAGATGCCTATGTAAACAAGGCATTTCTCCGGCCTGCCTAGTGTCATGACAAAGATCACTGCTCCTTGTCATCGAGAGCATTGATCGCTGTCATGTGTGTTGTAGCCCCTCCCCCCCACAGTCAGAATCACTCCCTAGGACACACTTAACCCCTCCCCGCCCCCCTAGTGGTTAACCCCCATTCACTGCCAGTGTCATTTACACAGTAATCAGTGCAATTTTATAGCACTAATCGCTGTATAAATGACAATGGTCCCAAAATAGTGTCAAAAGTGTTCAGATGTGTCCGCCATAATGTGGCAGTCATGATAAAAACCTCAGATCGCCTTCATTACTAATAAAAAAAATAATAAAACTATCCCCTATTTTGAAGACGCTATAAATTTTACGCAAACCAATCAATATACGCTTATTGCGATTTTTTTTTACCAAAAATATGTAGAAGAATACATATCAGTCTAAACTGAGGAAAAAAATAGTTTTTTTATATATTTTTGGGGGATATTTATTATAGCAAAAAGTAAAAAAAATGTATTTTTTTTCAAAATTGTCGCTCTTTTTTTGTTTATAGCGCAAAAAATAAAAACTGCAGAGGTGATCAAATACCACCAAAAGAAAGCTCTATTTGTGAAAAAAGGACGTCAATTTTGTTTGGGTACAACGTCACACGTCAGCGCAATTGTCAGTTAAAGCGTCGCAGTGCCGAATTGCAAAAAGTGCTCTGGTCAGGAAGGGGGTAAAACCTTCCGGGTCTGAAGTGGTTATTTAGTACAAGTGCTAGTAGGTGTCCCTCATTCCCATCTCAAAATGTTGGGAGGCATGCCCATGCTGACCCATGTCCACAGCCGTAAGCGCCTACAGTGGGCATGTGAGCTTCAGAACTGGACCATGGAGCAATGGAAGAAGGTGGCCTGGTCTGGTGAATTCGAATGTTTTGAGGAACACAACAACAAGTTCAAAGTGTTGATTAGGCCTCCAAATTCTCCACATCACAATCCAATCGAGCATCTGTGAGATGTGCTGGAAAAACAAGTCCAATCCATGGAGGCCCCACCTCACAACCTACAGGAATTAAAGGATCTGCTGCTGAGAGCTTGGTGCTAGATACCACAGCATACCTTCAGAGGTCTAGTGGCGTTCATGTACATTGCAATGATTAATTGTGTCCCTTTAAACTGAAGTAAGAGAAATCCTATGTGATTTTTTTTTCTCTTTACCTGCTACATTTAGCAGTCAGGTCTTATAAGTATGCAATGCAGCTCCACATCTAGTAATCCTCATGTAGAACCCAATTTACATTCTAGGTTAAAGGCCCTTTAAATGAAATGGTTGCTTTGCTGTAACAAGCGCTGTGTAAGTGCGGCCGTTCAGCTTAAGATGGTCTATTTAATCCAGGACGTTGTTGGGCAGAGTGTTACTAAGTTTGTTATGCACATACAGCTTCATCTTGTTCCCATCCAAGCTACATCTGCTTTATGAACGCACCACCTAGGGATTTTCCCATAAGCATCCTTTCACACTTTACTGAATCCATCCATGTGTGAAATTGGGATATTAAGGTTGAAGTGTTCATAGTTTCACATTTTTTTGCCTGCTAGGAATTCTTAAACCTGTTTTTTGCAGAGATGAATGTATGTTACAGCCATAAGTTATAAGAACGCAACGCAGAACATGACAGTTCCAGATGGTGAGCGTTTTGGGATTTTTCTTTTTGTGTGCTACAGAAACAACTGCGGTGACAGCATGTTCTGCACTCTGACCTTTACTAAACCCCAACACCCGCAGAATCCCCTTTCAATCTTATATTGTATCAAGTAATCTTTTTTTAATTGCAGCACCCTTTAAAAGTATGCAAAATCTCGAGGCACTCCAGTCCGAAATGTAAAAAATGTAGATGTTATTTACCAATGACCTGAGCCTGGGACAATGCACACAACCGCCTTGATGAAATTAGCTTCATATCAGAAGGACCCCTTTACATCAAGGGTCCTCTCATCACATCAGAGTCCCCTTTCATATCAGAGGTGCCCTCAAGGCATCAGAGTTCCCTTATCACATCAGAGCCCATCCTTCTTTTCAAAGTCACCCTTTCATGTCAGAGGTCCTTCATCACATGAAAAGCTCCTGATCACATCAGAGGTCCCCATCATGTCAGAGGTTCTCCATCACATCAGAAGTCCCCATCATGTCAGAGGTTCTCCATCACATCAGAGGTCCCCATCATGTCAGAGGTTCTCCATCACATCAGAGGTCCCCATCATGTCAGAGGTCCCCCATCACATCAGAGGTCCCCATCATGTCAGAGGTTCTCCATCACATCAGAGGTCCCCATTATTTCATAGGTCCCCATCAAGTCAAACACAGAGGTCCATTATGTCAGAGATCCCCCATCACATCAGAGGTCCCCACCATGTCAGAGGTCCCCCATCGCATCAGAGTTCGCCATTATGTCATAGGTCCCCCATCATATCAGAGGACCCATCATGTCAGAGATTGCATCATCACATCAGAGCCTCCTCTTCTTTTCAGAGATACCCTTTCAGAGGTGCCTCATCACATCAGAGGCCCCTTTGTCCCATCAGAGGTCACCATCATGTCAGAGGTCCCCCCCATCACATCAGAGCCCATCTATTCTTTTCAGAATCAAATTTTCATGTGAGAGGCCTCTCATCACATCAGAAGTCCCCATCATGTCAGAGGTTACCCCATCAAATCAGAGCCCCCCTTCTTTTCAGAGTGACATCAGAGGTCCCTTTTTTTTCAGAGTAATCATTTAATGTCAGAGGTCCCTCATCACATCAGAGGTCCCTCATTACATCAGTGGTTTTCATACACATGGAAGTCTTCCATCACATGAATGTCACCTCTATACATCAGAAGCCCCTTTTACATGATTCCCCCATAACTACAGAGTCCCACCATCACATCAGGATCCTACCATCACAGAGCCACAAGTCACACCCCCCCCCCCCAAATCCCACAGTTCCCTGTTTACATCAGAGCCCTACCTTTTGACTCCAGCAACGACAGTTAGCGGTAGGTGGAGGAGGTTTGAAAGCTGCAGACTTACTTCTTCTCCTAAATGCTTTGGGGTGGCCCTCCATGCCTTGGATCAAGGTCATGCATTACCATGGTGCTGGAGATCCAGATGCCATCACCAAAGCAATAAATTACACCATGCGCCCCAGCCCTAGTACATCATTGGTTGCTATGGTGCGGCCAGCCTGTCCACATCATGGCAACTTATGACGCTGATACAGGGCAAACTGGGCCATGTGCTTGTGACATTCCAGGGAAACACAGGCGGAACCCTGGTTGAGAAACAATCGTCTATATTTTGTGACAAATTAGTAATGTACTTGTAAAGTTACTGAAAGGTCCTCTTTAAAGGAGAAGTCCAGCCTGAGCTCGTTTGGCTGTACTTCTCCTATGAATCACAGGAGTGCTATTCGTTTTGCACTCCTGTGATATGTTTTCAGCAGAGAGCGGGCTGAAGTCCGCTCTCTGCTGATGTCACAGGAATCAGTGCAGGCACCGTGTCATTCCGACAATAAAGTCTGGATCCGCCAGGTGCCTGGAACGATGCCCGTCTCAGCCTCTCAGCGAGCCACTGAGAACCCGAGACAGCCGCTCCCTGCCCCTCCACAGCTCAGTGCTCCAGTGAGTGCGCAGGGGGGGTTGCAGAGCGGAGTGTCAAAAAAGTGGCAAAAGTGGCCAATCTGCCCGCCGCAATGTTGCAGTCCAGATAAAAATCGCAGATCACAGCCATTACTAGTAAAAAAAAAAAGTAATAATGCCATAAATCAATAACCTATTTTGTAGGCGCTATAACTTTTGCGCAAACCAATTAATATACGCTTATTGAGATTTTTTTTACCAGAAAAATGTAGAAGAATACATATCAGCCTAAACTGAGGAAAAAAATGTGTTTTTTAAAAAAAAAATGGGATATTAAATATGGCAAAAAGTAAAAAATATTGTTTTTTTCAAAACTGTTGCTCTTATTTCGTTTATAGCGCAAAAAATAAAAAACTGCAGAGGTGATCAAATACCACCAAAAGAAAGCTCTATTTTTGGGGAAAAAAAAGGACATCAATTTTGTTTGAATACATCGTTGCATGACCGCGTAATTGTCAGTTAAAGCGACGCAGTGCCGTATCTCAAAAAATGGTCCGGTCAGGAAGGGGGTAAATTCTTCCAGGGCTGAAGTGTTTAATGTGGATTGTATGTTCCTTGCTAAAGATTCAAACATAATTTTTTTTAAGTTGTAAGTTGACATTATATGTTGTTATGGGTAAAGTTCCTCTTTAACAATGATAAGGGTGCTTACAATGGTCAGCTTTTTTCATTCATGTAAAACCTTTGACTCAAAAGTAAAAAAAAAAATCTGTTGCTGGAGTTGCTAGTGTGAGCTAGAATGTGACTTTAATTTGTTAGTCAAGTCCATCTAAATCTGCTAGTGTATCTAACACTTCCCTCTACCCGGATGACAAGGCTCCTGTCCAAAGGTGGCTCCATTGTTGCTCCAGGGGAGCAGAGAGCAGAGAGGAAGTGCTAATCCCCCTAAAGATCTGCATTCTATCCCTGATGCTTTTCTAGACATTTGGAGGAGCGCCCCCTGGAGACATCCAAAGATATTTATGACATGTGGCTTTTGTATTTGCTATGTTTGGAATGTGCGGTAAGTTCTGCAAATGCTGCAAAAGATATCTATATGAATATATATTTAGATTTCTCAACCCTATTATGATTGATACTGATACATATGTGTGTTACAGAAATTTACCTAGAGAACAAATAGATGCTAACCCCCTGAGGAAGACGCACAAGTTGAAACACGTCAGTATTCCCTTTTCTTGCATCTGCTATTACTATAGACAAAAACGTTTGTGTTCTAAGTTTGTTCATATAGTACACAGTTCTAGCTTCCATGTTTTTGTAAAAAAACATTTTTTTCTATTGTGCGTAATATTCTCCCAGTTCTCTGCGGGTCTTTTAATTTTGTTTCAATAATAAAATGTTGTGCTTTTAACTTTATATATTTCATACTTTGTATATTTGCTCAGAAAGTCCAAGTCCCCCCCCCTTCTTTTTCCACTTTCAATTAGTATTATTGGAATTTGGTACCATTTAACCACTTCAGCTCCGGAAGGTTTACCCCCCCACCCACATGAGCAGGTCAATTTTTGTGATATGGCATTACGTTACTTTAACTGACAACTATATGGTCATTGTGTGGTCTTTGGACTCCAGGGGGTGGTGCCAATTGGCGATGCTTTTGCATATGGACCCCTTAGTGACGACTGTTGCTTGGATGAATTATCGTCCAATCACCTGTTCGCCTACAGTGTGTTACCTTTTGGCCCCACCCTTCTAAGGGCATTGTTTCCAGCTTGGCACTGGATTTCGCAGTCCAGCGCGAGATGTCACACGTCATTGACGTTTACACGTAATTTCCGGTGCGACATCTGATGTACGTCACATCCGGAGCGACCTAATGCATGCGCATCTGCCTCTATTTTGGCGTCTGTGCCTCCGCCAGTACCATTGGTCATTGGCGGAGATGGAGGGGGCATATAAGCACGCCCATTGTGACGAAGTTGTCATGGTCCAGGACAGGAGAGGGAGTGAAAGCTCAAGGACTGACCTAACGAATACACATGCGTATATATCAGCAGAGCAGTGGACGGTGCCAGTAGAGCAAAGATTGGTGTCAGTAGGGCAGTGGACGGTGTCAGTAGTTTTTTCTCGTTCAAAGGCTTTTATTGAAAGTTTAACATATGGTAACAAGTATAATGTATCAATTAAACAGTATAATGGGGGATTGGGACTTTAAAGTCCCAATCCCCCATTATACTGCTTATGCATTAGGGATGGAGGTGGTTGACTTTGATTGGTAGTGTTCCCCTGCCATCTTTGTGTAGTTTCTTATCAGTGGAGAGACAGTATGCATTTATGTTGATGCACCTGATACTAGCCATCTACTTCAGCCAGCATTTCTGACAGTTATGCCATCATGTCGGTTCTGGGTCTGTGTCTTTGTCTGATCCCGGGAGCTGCGATGCGCTCTGGCGCTCGCCCTTGGCTCCCCTCCCCTCCTCCGGCCTTTCGGAGGGGTCTGGGGACGGTGGGCGGGAGTCCACAGCGCATCGGCGTCACGCACAACGGCTCCATGGGTGGCGCCATGTTCGGCGCCGCAGCGGGGCCGCCCCCTTTGGTCATCTGGCCGCCAGGTTGAGCCATGGGCGGCGCATGTTGTGTACGTCCAGGCTTTCTTCTTGGCGTGCGCGTGACGTTGGTGGTAGCCCCTCCCCCCTCGGGCGTATTTAAGGCCGCTCTTGGAGCGCAGTTCCCCTCTCCTCACAGACATGACAGCATGTCTACCGATTGGAAGCCTCCTACTATTTTTACCCCAGGTATACTCATACAATATTCTAGTTCAGTGCTTCCCCAACATGCTTCATTTTCTTCTCAGCTCTCTCATTTGCATTGCAATTTTTCTTTCTATTTAACACATATAGGTGGTTCATATCACCACTGCTGTCACACATTTCACATATCCAATACACCTTTCCATTTTTTATATTTTTCATTTTTTCATTTTTTTCATTCATATTTTTTCATACCACATTTTTCATAATGTTCATTTCATTTGTTGTTTTTTCTTTACAATTTTATTTTTCAACCACATCTACATTTCTTTCACTCCCTCACTGCACACACAACACTCCACCTGCCACTCAGTTCTACATTTCCACCTATCTTCATCAACTCATAGTTACTTCATTCATTCCTACAGATTACACAGTTACCATATTTTTTTTTACCATCTGGGTTACATTTTGGAGAATAAGGATCTGCGTTTCTCTGGGTGGCCGGACGGTGCACCCTTTTGGGTGTGGGGTAAATGACCGCCTCAGCTCCCGGGATAGACCATCTCTGCAGTCCGTTCTGTTCATGATGCTCGCTGTCTTTATTTGCTGGCATGTAAGTACATAGGGCTTATAGCCCTGGTTTGTCCTGTTGTACCTATTCTAACTTCGGGACTAACCTCCACGTCATGTGTATGTTTTTTACAGATCTTATACATTATCCGCCCCTGAAGAAGTGTTATATATACAGAAACGCGTCGGGCTCTAGGGACAAAGCTCTGTGCCCCACTAGGCTCCCAAGACCTAGCTATGTGCCCTACTAAGATACTCACCTACTCATGGATATGTTATATGCTATACCTTTTTACCTTTCAGAACTGCTAACTGTCATGCATACCTACTGTTTTATACAAATTTTATCAATCTATTGTTATGACGTGCTGACTATACAGAACTGCGAATACGACGGTACTATTTATATTAATATGTCATTAATTACTCAATGATTTGTTATGTATTACACCACTGTCATCAAATTAACTATTTATATTGTATTCCAACAATAAATTTGTTATATTTTTATCTACACGTGTCAACCACCTCATTTAAAGTCCCAAACTTCCTTTGTTTTTGCCCCAATGTATCAATTAAAGGTATTTTAGTAGTTACATGTAAAAAAAAGAAGCAGGTTACAGCATTGTATTAATATAACACACAGATGGTAAAATTAATGTTAGATAAGTTCCCTATTTATCAAAATGATAGAGTTTTCAGACTGTTTCAAAATCAGCTTACATTAATATTTAGAGGATCATTATCAGTTAATGAAAGAAAATTAGCTGTATTTGTGTCTGAGTTCTTATGTGTGTTAAACATTTGAAAAAAGTATATGTATCAAACTACTGAGTTTGATATTTTAAATATATTCAATATCACCTGTTGCTGTTAGGTACCTTATGAAATGATAATTAGAGAGAAATAAGGAAGAGAAAAAAAAAGAAAGAAAGAAAATAATTGTAAGGAAAGGTGGGGGGGCAGAGGGCATGGGGTGTTCTGGAGGCATAATCTATTCTTATAGTTTTATCATTGTTGCATATAAAAATGTTAGTTACCATGACTGGAGCACCTGGTGGTCAAAGTTTATAGGTCAACAATGTGTGATCCATGGTTTCCATAGACCTTCAAAGCCTTTCAGATTTTCTTTATTTAGGGCTTCCATTTTTGCATGCAACAATGACCGATTCATTCTGTCCTTGGTTTCTGCTATGTTTAGTAAGGGAGTTTTCCATGCTTTACTTATTGTCTGTTTCGCGGCCATCATAAGTTGTATGAATAGCTTGAATTGTTTACGAGTCATGTAATCAGGTTTTATATTTAAAAGGGAAATTTCTGGATCTGGTATTATTGTTATTTCAAACATTTCTGAAGCAAGTAAAAAAACCTTTTTCCAGAATTTTTTTTATAATAGAACAATTCCACCACATGTGTATATATGTTCCTTGTTCTGAACAGCCATGAAAGCAGAGACCTGAGTAATCAGGTGTGAATTTAGCTATTGTAGCAGGAACCAAATACCAGCATGGGAGTACCTTGTAGGTGGTTTCAATATCTATCACATTAGGAGAAAAAGATTTGATATTGGACCAGATTGCAGACCATTCTGTTTTATCTATAGTTCGATCAAGATCTTTTTCCCATTTCACCACGTAAGATGGTAATTTAACATCTGATTTAAGCAATGTGGAGTATATTGTTGTTATGAGACCTCTGGCATGAGGGTCTTTCATGCATATATTTTCAAACTTAGTAAAATCATTTACAGAGTTGTCAATGCTTAGGAAAGGACTACAAAAGTTGTTAATTTGAAGGTAATGAAATATTTCTGACTGGGGGTGCCCAAAAGACATGCATAAGTCTGGGAAGGGATTGTTGTATTTAGGATCATGTGATGTAAACATGTTATACCTGCTTTGGACTAAGCCGAAAAGATCTGGGATAAGTCCATGCTGGATAGAAAGCTGGGTTTTTGAGAGAAGATAGAAGTGGATTATGTTTGGATTGCAAACCATGAGAGTTTTTGAGTCTATCCCAGATAGCTAGAGAATGTTTAGTGATTAGGTTTTTAAAAGTTTTACGATCTATGGGACGTAACCATAAAATATTGTGTATGGAGAGAGGGTCACAATCTATTGCTTCAATGGTAACCCATGGGGAATCTCAGTTTTGGAGTGATGTTTTATGGATTGTGCTAGTTGAGCGGCTTTATAATATAATGAAATGTTCGGAAATCCTAGGCCACCATGGATTTTTGGAAGGAATAAGGTTTCTCTAGATATTGGTGGTTTGATTTTCCCCCCAAGTAAATGTTATACATTTTTGTTGTATTATTCTAAGGAAATAGGCCGGGATGTGATTTTCAAGAACTCTGAAAAGGTACAGGAATTTAGGAAGTATAGTCATCTTTATTATATTTATTTTGCCAACTCATGTAGTCGGTATAGATGACCATTTTAAAAGCAAGTTTGTAGTTAATTTTAGTAAAGAAGGATAGTTGTCGGAAAATAAATCCAAGTGGCTGGCAGTGAGCTTGATACCCAGATAAAAAATGCTATGTGTAGCCCATTTAAAGGGTAATGATTCTTGTACAATGAATTTTTCTGCAGTGGTTAACAAGATGTTCAGTGCTCTAGATTTTTGAGTATCAACTGTAAGGCCTGAAATGATTGAATAGTTTTTTAGTATATCCATAAGGTTAGGAGCTTAAATTTGAGGTGAAGATAAAAATAGAAAGATGTCATCCGCAAATAAACATATCTTGTGGTGACAACTTCCCATTTGTTTGCCTGTTATAGAAGGTTCCATTCGTATTCTTTGTGCTAAAGGCTCAATAAGCAAAGCGAATAATAAAGGTGAGAGCGGGCATCCTTGACGTGTGCCCCTTTCTATGTTGAATGTTTCAGATTTGTAACCTGCGTATTTAATGTACGCTTTAGGTTTGCAGTAGAGTGCTGAGATCCATTGTGAGAAATGGGGGCCGAATCCCCATTTACTAAGAGTATAGTGCATATAGGACCATGAAATGGAATCAAATGCCTTTTTTTATGTCTAATGAGAGGAAACAGGCTGGGATGCGTCGTAATTTCGCAGCATGTGATAGAAGGGTGGCATGTCTAATATTATCACTTGCTTGTCGGATAGGGATAAATCCTGTTTGGTCTTTATGTATAATTTTACCAATGAATGTATTAAGTCTGGTAGCAAAGATTTTGGCTATTATTTTAATATCTACATTTAGTAAAGAGATAGGATGATAGTTCGAAGAGATGCTACTGTCTGAGTTTGGTTTGGGAAGCCTACAAATAATTGCTGTTAATGTTTCCTGTCTAAATGAGTGACCTGATAGTATAGAGTTGAAGGCATTAGTTAAGGTGGGTGATAAAGTTTCAAAATATGTACGATAATATAGTGCGGAAAATCCATCAGGGCCAGGTCTTTTGTTTATTTTCAGTGTTTTGATAGCACTGCACACCTCTTCAACCGATATAGGTTTCTCTAGTAGCTCTAACTATGTTGAGGATAATGGGAGGAGGGAAATGTGGGAAAAAAACTCATCTGCTTTGGATGTATCCAGCTCAGTGTCAGACGAATATAAAGTGTTTAAATATGTTTTTTTATATTTTTGAAGTATATTCTTTGGGTTATTGTAGTATATATCTTTAGATATTTTGAGGTGAATAGGTTTAGTGGGAGAGTTGTGAGATTTGAGCGTGCGGGCTAATAGAGTTTCTGGTTTATTAGCTTTCATGTAAAAATTGTGGTGTGATCGACTGATAGTTTTATCTGCTGATTCTGTAAAAAACACGTCAAATTCAAGTTTAGGCATATCCAATTGCAATTGTAACAAAGGGGAAGGATTAGATTGAACTGCCATGTAGCAAGTGTTAAAGTTTATTTCTAATTTGTTATATAAAGCTCTATGTTCTCGATTAAATAGAGCCGCTTGTCTCATACATATACCACGTAAAACTATATCTCAGGGGTATAGTTGTCTACAATGTATTCTTTCGGTGCAAGTTCAATATTAAGTTTATGTGTTGGGTTTTTAAGTAAGTAATCTCTAGGAAGCCAAGTCGGATCATGTGCTTTTGGAATGGTAGAGGCTATAGTGGTAAGTATTGCACTATGATCCGACTATGGTTTTGGTAAAATTTTGGTTGTTAGGATTTCAGGTACCATACCTGTAGTTAGGAATATGTGGTCTTTTGGTGAGAATGAGCGATGGGGATGTGAATAATGGGTAAATTGTCTTCTAGTTGGATTCAGTTCACGCCAGGACTCTACTAAATTATGTTTTGTAATACGTTGTGAAAAAGAGTGTCTATTAGGGACATTTGATTGAGAATTAAGTGATTTGTCTAGAAAGGGAAAGAGAGTTAGATTGGAATCTCCACATAAAAGTAACATTCCTATTTTATGTAATTCGATTACCTGTAAAAGGTACATACGAAGTAGGACATTTGTTGGGGGCATAATATGAAATTACTTTTATGGCAGTATCATGCACATATCCTGATAGAATCAGATATCGCCCTTCCGGGTCTTTAATCTCCTTAAATAATGTAAATGGGTTATTGCGGTGAAATGCAATAAGTACGCCTCGCTGTTTAGTTGAAGCTGAGACTGTGTAGACCTGTGAGCAGAGGCGGCTCTAGACTTTGTGAGGCCTTAGGCAAAACTTAGACATGAGGCCCCACTGTATTATGAACTGTATTAGGAGGGTACAGTATAGGGGAGTGGACAGTACAGGGGGTAGGTAAGTGGGCATAATAAAGATATATTTTCCTCAAGCAGAGCTGCACAGGGAAGCTGCTCTCACAGATCCTACCTATTCTGGTAGGCTGTCACAAAGAGAGAAATAAAGGGGGATGGGTGGAGGGAGAAAGAAAGAGAGATGGAAAGAGAGAGAGATGGAAAGAGAGATGGAAGGAAAGAAAGAAAGATGGAAGGAAAGAAAGATGGAAAGAAAGATAGAAAGGTAAGAAAGATGAAAGGAAAGAAAGATGGAAGGAAAGAAAGAAAGATGGAAAGGAAAGAAAGAGAAAGATGGAAGGAAAGAAAGATGGAAAGAAAGAGAAAGAAAGATGTAAACGAAAGAAAAGAAAGAAAGATGGAAAGGAAAGAAAGATGGAAAGAAAGAGAAAGAAAGTTGTAAAGGAAAGAAAAGAAAGAAAGATGTAAAGGAAAGAAAGATGGAAAGAAAGAGAAAGAAAGATGTAAAGGACAGAAAGAAAGATGGAAAGAAAGATGGAAGGAAAGAAAGATGCAAAGGAAAGAAAGAGAAAGAAAGATGGAAAGAAAGATGGAAGGAAAGAAAGATGGAAGCAAAGAAAGATGGAAGGAAAGAAAGATGGAAAGGAAAGAAAGAAAAGAAAGATGGAAAGAAAGATGGAACGAAAGAAAGATGGAAAGAAAGATGGAAGGAAAGAAAGATGGAAAGGAAAGAAAGAGAAAGAAAGATGTAAAGGAAAGAAAGAGAAAGATGTAAAGGAAAGAAAGAAAGAGAGAAAGAAGGAAAGAAAGAAAGAGAAAGAAAGATGGACAGGAAAGAAAGATGGACAGGAAAGAAAGATGGACAGGAAAGAAAGAGAAAGAAAGATGGACAGGAAAGAAAGAAAGATGGACAGGAAAGAAAGAGAAAGAAAGATGGACAGGAAAGAAAGAGAAAGAAAGATGGACAGGAAAGAAAGAAAGATGGACAGGAAAGAAAGAGAAAGAAAGATGGACAGGAAAGAAAGAAAGATGGACAGGAAAGAAAGAGAAAGAAAGATGGACAGGAAAGAAAGAGAAAGAAAGATGGACAGGAAAGAAAGAGAAAGAAAGATGGACAGGAAAGAAAGAGAAAGAAAGATGGACAGGAAAGAAAGAAAGATGGACAGGAAAGAAAGAGAAAGAAAGATGGACAGGAAAGAAAGAGAAAGAAAGATGGACAGGAAAGAAAGAAAGATGGACAGGAAAGAAAGAAAGAAAGATGGACAGGAAAGAAAGAGAAAGAAAGATGGACAGGAAAGAAAGAGAAAAAAAGATGGATAGGAAAGAAAGAAAGAAAGATGGACAGGAAAGAAAGAGAAAGAAAGATGGACAGGAAAGAAAGAGAAAGAAAGATGGACAGGAAAGAAAGAAAGATGGACAGGAAAGAAAGAGAAAGAAAGATGGACAGGAAAGAAAGAAAGATGGACAGGAAAGAAAGAGAAAGAAAGATGGACAGGAAAGAACGAGAAAGAAAGATGGACAGGAAAGAAAGAAAGATGGACAGGAAAGAAAGAAAGAAAGATGGACAGGAAAGAAAGAGAAAGAAAGATGGACAGGAAAGAAAGAGAAAAAAAGATGGATAGGAAAGAAAGAAAGAAAGATGGACAGGAAAGAAAGAGAAAGAAAGATGGACAGGAAAGAAAGAGAAAGAAAGATGGACAGGAAAGAAAGAGAAAGAAAGATGGACAGGAAAGAAAGAAAGATGGACAGGAAAGAAAGAGAAAGAAAGATGGACAGGAAAGAAAGAGAAAGAAAGATGGACAGGAAAGAAAGAAAGATGGACAGGAAAGAAAGAGAAAGAAAGATGGAAGGAAAGAAAGATGGAAAGAAAGATGGAAGGAAAGAAAGATGGAAAGGAAAGAAAGATGGAAGGAAAGAAAGATGGAAGAAAAGAAAGAAAGAAAGAAAGAAAGAAAGAAAGAAAGAAAGAAAGAAAGAAAGAAAGAAAGAAAGAAAGAAAGAAAGAAAGAAAGAAAGAAAGAAAGAAAGAAAGAAAGATGGACAGGAAAGAAAGAAAGAGAAAAAAAGATGGATAGGAAAGAAAGAAAGAAAGAAAGATGGACAGGAAAGAAAGAAAAGAAAGATGGAAGGAAAGAAAGATGTAAGGAAAGAAAGACGGAAGGAAAGAAAGATGGAAAGGAAAGAAAGATGGAAAGAAAGATGGAAGGAAAGAAAGATGGAAGGAAAGAAAGATGGAAAGGAAAGAAAGATGGAAGGAAAGAAAGATGGAAAGGAAAGAAAGATGGAAGGAAAGAAAGATGGAAAGGAAAGAAAGATGGAAGGAAAGAAAGATGGACAGGAAAGAAAGATGGAAAGGAAAGAAAGAGAAAGAAAGATGTAAAGGAAAGAAAGAAAGAAAGATGGAGAGAAGGAAGGAAAGAAAGAAAGAGAAAGAAAGAAAAAGAAAGAAAGAAAGAGAAAGAAAGATGGACAGGAAAGAAAGAGAAAGAAAGATGTAAAGGAAAGAAAGAGAAAAAAAGATGTAAAGGAAAGAAAGAAAGAAAGAGAAAAAAAGATGGATAGGAAAGAAAGAAAGAAAGAAAGATGGACAGGAAAGAAAGAGAAAGAAAGATGGACAGGAAAGAAAGATGGACAGGAAAGAAAGAAAGAAAGAAAGATGGACAGGAAGGGGATGGACATCCCCTTCTCTGAGGCAGAACAGAGAACACTGCCGAGGAGAGTGGGCGGGGCAGACACAGGAGGAGAGGGCGGGAGGAGGAGGAGCAGAAGCTCTCTCTCGTCTTCTGTCTGGCTGTGCGGGCAGCAGGGGGAGGGGGGAGATCTGTCAGAGCTCTACTGAGCGGCTCTCCCTCCCTGTCTGTGATCCGGAGATGTATGTGAGCTCTGATCACACACGTCTCACTCGCAGCCTGTTATCTCTCCCTGTAGCAGGGCGAGGGGACTCGGGACGGAGATCTCTGCTGCTGAACGAGGCGGCTCTCTAATTAGGTAAACTAGACAGCTGTGCGAGGCCCCTATGACTGCGAGGCCTGAGGCCACCGCCTATTTCGCCTAATTAGAGAGCCGCCTCTGCCTGTGAGTACATTTTGCTGAATTTAGGAGTGGATTGTGGTGTGAAGTGGGTTTCTTGAAGGCACAAGATACAGTTAGGTCCATAAATATTGGGACATTGACACAATTCTAATCTTTTTGGCTCTATACACCACCACAATGTATTTGAAATGAAACTAACAATATGCACTTTAACTGCAGACTTTCAGCTTTAATTTGATGGTATTTACATCCAAATCAGGTGAACGGTGTAGGAATTACAATAGTTTGTATATGTGCCTCCCACTTTTTAAGGGACCAAAAGTAATGGGACAGATTAACAATCATCCATAAAACTTTCACTTTTTATTACTTGGTTGCAAATCCTTTGCAATCAATTACACCCTGAAGTCTGGAATGCATAGACATCACCAGACGCTGGGTTTCATCCCTGGTGAGGCTCTGCCAGGCCTCTACTGCAACTGTCTTCAGTTCCTGCTTTTTCTTGGGGCATTTTCCCTTCAGTTTTGTCTTCAGCAAGTGAAACGCATGCTCAATCGAATTCAGGTAGGGTGATTGACTTGGCCATTGCATAACATTCCATTTCTTTCCCTTAAAAAACTCTGGTTGCTTTTGCAGTATGCTTCAGGTCATTGTCCGTCTGCACTGTGAAGTGCCGTCCAATTAGTTCTGAAGCATTTTGCTGAATATGAGCAGATAATATTGACCGAAAAACTTCAGAATTCATCCTGCTGCTTTTGTCAGCAGTCACATCATCAATAAATACAAGAGAGCCAGTTCCATTGGCAGCCATACATGCCCACACCATGACACTACCACCACCATGCTTCACTGATGAGGTGGTATGCTTTGGATCATGAACAGTTCCTTTCCTTCTCCATACTCTTCTCGTCCTATCACTCTGGTACAAGTTAATCTTGGTCTCATCTGTCCATAGGATGTTGTTCCAGAACTGTGAAGACTTTTTTAGATGTTGTTTGGCAAACTCTAATCTGGCCTTCCTGTTTTTGAGGCTCATCAATGGTTTACATCTTGTGGTGAATCCTCTGTATACACTTTGGTGAAGTCTTCTCTTGATTGTTGACTTTGACACACATACACCTACCTCCTGGAGAGTGTTCTTGATCTGGCCAACTGTTGTGAAAGGTGTTCTTTCTTTTTAAGGATGTTCCAAACAGTTGATTTGGCCACATCTAATATTTTTGCTATCTCTCTGATGTTTTTTTTTTGTTTTTTCAGCCTAATGATGGCTTGCTTCACTGATAGTGACAGCTCTTTGGATCTCATATTGAGAGTTGACAGCAAAAGATTCTAAATGCAAATAGCACACTTGAAATGAACTCTGGGCCTTTTAACTGCTCCTTATGAATGGGATAATAAGGGAATAGCACACACCTGGCCATGAAACAGCTGAGCAGCCAATTGTCCTATTACTTTTGGTTCCTTAAAAAGTGGGAGGCACATATACAAACTGTTGTAATTCCTACACCATTCACCTGATTTGGATGTAAATACACTCAAATTAAAGCTGAAAGTCTGCAGTTAAAGCACATCTTGTTTGTTTCATTTCAAATCCATTGTGGTGGTGTATAGAGCCAAAAGGATTAGAATTGTGTCAATGTCCCAATATTTATAGACCTGACTGTAGGATGATTTATTTACCCACCTAAAGACTCCTTAAAATTGAATTGTATTCCATTTAAATTCAATATATTCCTCTTAGCCCTTATTGGAAGAATTTATTCTCCTGAGGCAAGAATCAATTTAGGATTGCTAAAATGATATTAGAAACAGGAGAGGGGAAATGGGATCAGGTGACCACACGGATGGCCAGGGCGTCATCATTGTGTGATGCCTATGGACCCCCTTAGTGACGACTGTTGCTTGGATGAATTATCGTCCAATCACCTGTTCGCCTACGGCGTGTTGCCTTTTGGCCCCACCCTTCTAGGGGCATTGTTTCCAGATTGGCACTGATTTCACGGTCCGGCGCAAGACGTCACACGTCGTTGACATTTACACGTCACTTCCGGCGCGACATCTGAAACGTTGTTGGCATCGTATGTCACATCCGGTGTGACCTAATGCATGCGCACCTGCCTCTATTTTGGCGTCCGCGCCTCCGCTGCTGACATTGGTCATTGGGGTAGATGGAGGGGGCTTATAAGCAGAACAGGAGAGGGAGTGCAAGCTCAAGGACTGACCTATGTAAGTACAATCCGATTTAGCTGACTTTTGATGTACAACTGCATATCCATGGCCAATATAGCTATAAGACTTATTCCTTTTTTTTGGCCCATTTAGGCCCCTAGTTTTTGGGCGGATGTAAATTTTTGGAAGCCATTTGGAAACTTTTGGTGGAATCCCTACTCTACCCTTGGTTTCTCTAAAGGGAGACCCTCCAATGGATATAACATTTTTGTAGCCCTACAAGATTTTCCTGCCGCTTGCCACCTAGGGGTACGCAGCTATTGAAATCATCTTGGTTATAAACTATAGGTCCTTTTGATCCGTTGTTCATTAGCATGTACTTCATCTTCCATATAAATGGACCTATAGGAGGCGACTCTAGCCTCCTCTGTGGTTTCACCAAATAATCCCTTGCTTGCCCTCTCCCAAATGATTGGAGCCTTATAGTCAGATCATCAAATTTACAGTCAATTTGGAACTGGGATTCGGTCCCCTCCTCTTTCCACTGATCCAGGACAATTACATTTGAGTTTGTAATATGTCTATGCTTGGATTTATGTATTGAGTACTATTTGAGTCTATTAACTATGTTATTCTTTATAGCAATCATATATACAGTTGACTGATACTGAGTCTCCTGAAGAAGCCATCGTTATCGCGAAACATGTAGAGATGTATTCAGTCATATCTTCCTATGTACTGTATGATCTGTTTTCGACAGTAGTATGTTGAATTTTAAGATGTCAGTCTTAATAAAATGTTGATATTTATATATATATATATATATATATATATATATATATATATATATATATATATATATATCTTTTGTTTGGCTGTGTTATACGCACCTTAAAAATCCCATTCCTTCTGATCTGTGCCTTTATATCTATCTATCTTTATATCTGCTACATATTTTTGGTAAAGAAGATCCCAATAAGCGTATATTGATTGGTTTGCACAAAAGTTATAGCATCTACAAACTATGGAATTGTTATTTTCTTTTACTAGTAATGGCGGCGATTAGCGACTTATAGTGGGGCGGCAATATTGCAGTGGACAAATCGGACACCTAACTGACACTTTAGAAATTTTTTGGGGATCTCTGACACTAATACAGTGATCATGTACTAATAACACTGGCAGGGAAGAGGTTAACATCAGGGGCGATCTTGTTCCTAGGGAGTGCTTGATAACTGTGTGGGGGATGGTTGTACTCTGGCAAGGCAGAGATCTGTGTTGCTGCTTAGCAGAAACACAAGATCACTGCTTTCCCTTGTCACAGAATGGTGGTCTGCCTTGTTTACATAGACAGACTGTCATTCTGCTTGTCCACCGAACCCGCTGATTGGTTCCCGCTGTCTTCAATCACAAAGGAAGCGGGTCGGCGGCGGCGCGCGTGCGCGCCCCAGACCCGGAAGTGCCAGATCACGTACCCAGTATGTGATCTGGCACAGAGCGGCCGCCCTGCCACAATATATCTGCGTGAGGTGGTCGGGAAGAGGTTAATATCAATTTGGGGATAGGAGCACGTTATATTATTTGTTAAGACAGGAAGTGTTTTACTGGCTGGATCACCAGGTGAAAATAAAGTTTAAAAAAAAGCCTAAAAATAAGAATGCAGCCACCACATCTATGGACTGATAAACAATATATTACATGTTTAATTTTGTGTTTACATGCACTTTAAGTATGTGCAGCTATTAAGAAGGGGGATCATCATTGGTGTGTGCAGCCTATTGCATTAGGGTGCGCACCCCAGAGCAACAAATACACATGCGTGTATATTAGCAGAGAGAGCCAGTAGAGCAAAGATTGGTGTCAGTAGGGCAATGGACGGTGTCAGTAGTTTTTTCTCGTTCAAAGGTTTTTTCATTGAAAGATCAACATATGGTAACAAGTATAATGTATCAATTAAAGGTATTTTAGTAGTTACATATAAAATAAAGAAGCAGGTTACAGCATTGTATTAATATAACACACAGATGGTAAAATTAATGTTAGATAAGTTCCCTATTTATCAAAATGATAGAGTTTTCAGACTGTTTCAAAATCAGCTTACATTAATATTTAGAGGATCATTATCAGTTAATGAAAGAAAATTAGCTGTATTTGTGTCTGAGTTCTTATGTGTGTTAAACATTTTAAAAAAAGTATATGTATCAAACTACTGAGTGTGATATTTTAAATATATTCAATATCACCTGTTGCTGTTAGGTACCTTATGAAATGATAATTAGAGAGAAATAAGGACGAGAAAAAAAAAAGAAAGGAAGAAAATAAGGGTAAGGAAAGGTGGGGGGGGGGGGGGACAGAGGACATGGGGTGTTCCGGGGGCTTAATCTATTCTTATAGTTTTATCATTGTTGTATATAAAAATGTTAGTTACCATGACTGGAGCACCTGGTGGTCAAAGTTTATAGGTCAACAATGTGTGATCCATGGTTTCCATAGACCTTCAAAGCCTTTCAGATTTTCTTTATTTAGGGCTTCCATTTTTGCATGCAACAATGACCGATTCATTCTGTCCTTGGTTTCTGCTATGTTTCGTAAGGGGGTTTTCCATGCTTTAGTTATTGTCTGTTTCGTGGCCGTCATAAGTTGTATGAATAGCTTGAATTGTTTACGAGTCATGTAATCAGGTTTTATATTTAAAAGGGTATTTTCTGGATCTGGTATTATTGTTATTTCAAACATTTCTGAAGCGAGTAAAAAAACCTTTTTCCAGAATTTTCTGTATAATAGAACAATTCCACCACATGTGTATATATGTTCCTTGTTCTCAACAGCCATGAAAGCAGAGACCTGAGTAATCAGGTGTGAATTTAGCTATTGTAGCAGGAACCAAATACCAGCGTGAGAGTACTTTGTAGGTGGTTTCAATATCTGTCACATTAGGAGAAAAAGATTTGATATTGGACCAGATTGCCGACCATTCTGTTTTATCTATAGTTCGATCAAGATCTTTTTCCCATTTCGCCACGTAAGATGGTAATTTTTAACATCTGATTTAACAAGCAATGTAGAGTATATTGTTGATATGAGACCTCTGGCATGAGGGTCTTTCATGCATATATTTTCAAACTTAGTAAAATCATCTACAGAGTCGTCAATGCTTAGGAAAGGAATACAAAAGTTGTTAACTTGAAGGTAACAAAATATTTCTGACTGGGGGAGCCCAAAAGACATGCATAAGTCTGGGAAGGGACGGATTGTTGTATTTAGGATCATGTGATGTAAACATGTTATACCTGCTTTGGACCAAGCCGAAAAGATCTGGGATAAGTCCATGCTGGATAGAAAGCTGGGTTTTTTTAGAAAAGATAGAAGTGGATTATGTTTGGATTGCAAACCATGAGAGTTTCTGAGTCTATCCCAGATAGCTAGAGAATGTTTAGTGATTGGGTTTTTTAAAGTTTTACGATCTATGGGACGTAACCATAAAATATTGTGTATGGAGAGAGGGTCACAATCTATTGCTTCAATGGTAACCCATGGGGAATCTCAGTTTTGGAGTGATATTTTATGGATTGTGCTAGTTGAACGGCTTTATAATATAATGAAATGTTCGGAAATCCTAGGCCACCATCGATTTTTGGAAGGAATAAGGTTTCTCTAGATATTGGTAGTTTGAGTTTCCCCCCAGGTAAATTTTATACATTTTTGTTGTATTATTCTAAGGAAATAGGCCGGGATGTGAATTTGAAGAACTCTGAAAAGGTACAGGAATTTAGGAAGTATGGCCATCTTTATTATATTTATTTTCCCAACCCACGAAGTCGGTATAGATGACCATTTTAGAAAAAGAAGAAAATTTGAGGTGAAGATAAAAAAAGAAGGATGTCATCCGCAAATAAACATATCTTTTGGTGACAACCTCCCATTTCTATGCCTGTTATAGAAGGTTCCATTCTTATTCTTTGTGCTAAAGGCTCAATAAGCAAAGCAAATAATAAAGGTGAGAGCGGGCATCCTTGACATGTGCCCCTTTCTATGTTGAATGTTTCAGATTTGTAACCTGCATATTTAATGTACGCTTTAGGTTTGCAGTAAAGTGCTGAGATCCATTGTAAGAAATGGGGGCTGATTCCCCATTTACTAAGAGGATAGTGCATATAGGACCATGAAATGGAATCAAATGCCTTTTTTTTATATCTAATGAGAGGAAACAGGCTGGGATGCGGCATAATTTCGCAGCATGTGATAGAATGGTGGCACGTCTAATATTATCACTTGCTTGTCGGATAGGGATAAATCCTGCTTGGTCTTTATGTATATTTTTAACAATGAATTTATTAAGTCTGGTAGCAAAGATTTTGACTAATATTTTAATATCTCCATTTAGTAGAGATAGGGCGTTAGTTCGAACAGATGCTATTGTCTGAGTTTGGTTTGGGAAGCATACAAATAATTGCTGTTAATGTTTCCTGTCTAAACCTGATAGTATAGAGTTGAAGGCATCAGTTAAGGTGGGTGAGTTTCAATATATGTACAATAATATAGTGCGGAAAATCCATCAGGGCCAGGTCTTTTGTTTATTTTCAGTGTTTTGATAGCACTGGACACCTCTTCAACCAATACAGGTTTCTCTAGTAGCTCTAACTATGTTGTGGATAACGGGGGGAGGGGAAATGTGGGAAAAGAACTCATCTGCTTTGGATGTATCCAGCTCAGTGTCAGATGAATATAAAGTGTTTAAATTTGTCTTTTATATTTTTGAAGTATTTTCTTTGGGTTATTGGAGTATACAGTATCTCACCCCTCACATTTTTGTAAATATTTTATTATATCTTTTCATGTGACAACACTGAAGAAATGACACTTTGCTACATTGTAAAGTAGTGAGTGTACAGCTTGTATAACAGTGTAAATTTGCTGTCCCCTCAAAATAACTCAACACACAACCATTAATATCTAAACTGCTGGCAACAAAAGTGAGTACACCCCTAAGTGAAAATGTCCAGATTGGACCAAAATGTCAATATTTTGTGTGGCCACAATTATTTTCCAGCACTGCCTTAACCCTGTTGGGTATGGAATTCACCAGAGCTTCACAGGTTGCCACTGGAGTCCTCTTCCACTCCTCCATGACGACATCACAGAGCTGGTGGAAGTTAGAGACCCTGCACCCCTCCACCTTCTGTTTGAGGATGCCCCACAGATGCTTAATCGGGTTTAGGTCTGGAGATATGCTTGGCCAGTCCATCACCTTTACCCTCAGCTTCTTTAGCAAGGCAGTGGTCGTCTTGGAGGTGTTTTTGGGGTCGTTATCATGTTGTTGCCTTTGTACTCCTCACCTGGTTGCTGTCACACACGCTTGACACCATCTGAACCAAATAAGTTTATCTTGGTCTCATCAGACCACAACACATGGTTCCAGTAATCCATGTCCTTAGTCTGCTTGTCTTCAGCAAACTGTTTGCAGGCTTTCTTGTGCATCATCTTTAGAAGAGGCTTCCTTCTGGGATGACAGCCATGCAGACCAATTTGATGCAGTGTGCGGCGTATGGTCTGAGCACTGACAGACTGACCCCCCATCCCTTCAACCTCTGCAGCAATGCTGGCAGCACTCATACGTCTATTTCCCAAAGACAACCTCTTGAAATGACGCTGAGCATGTGCACTCAACTTCTTTTGTCGACCATGGCAAGGCCTGTTCTGAGTGGAACCTGTCCTGTTAAACTGCTGTATGGTCTTTTCCCACCGTGCTGCAGCTAATTTCCCGGGTCTTGGCAATCCTCTTATAGCCTAGGCCATCTTTATGTAGAGCAACAATTCTTTTTTTCAGATCCTCAGAGAGTTCTTTGCCATGAGGTGCCATGTTGAACTTCCAGTGACCAGTATGAGAGAGTAAGAGCGATAACACCAAATTTAACACACCTGCTCCCCATTCACACTTGAGACCTTGTAACACTAATGAGTCACATGACACCGGAGAGGGAAAATGGTTAATTGTGCCCAATTTGGACATTTTCACTTAGGGGTGTACTCACTTTTGTTGCCATGGCTGTGTGTTGAGTTATTTTGAGGGGACAGCAAATTTACACTGTTATACAAGCTGTACACTCACTACATTACATTGTAGCAAAGTGTCATTTCTTCAGTGTTGTCACATGAAAATATATAATAAAATATTTACAAAAATGTGAGGGGTGTACTCACTTTTGTGAGATACTGTATATCTCTAGATATTTTGAGGTGAATAGGTTTAGTGGGAGAGGTGTGAGATTTGAGCGTGCGGGCTAATAGAGTTTCTGGTTTATTAGCTTTCATGTAAAAATTGTGGCATGATGGATTGATAGTTTTATCTGCTGATTCTGTGAGAAACAAGTCAAATTCAAGTTTAGCCTTATCCAATTGCAATTGTAACAAAGGGGAAGGATCGGATTGAAATGCCAAGTAGCAAGTGTTAAAGTTTGTTTCTAATTTTGTTATTAAAAGCTCTACGTTCTCGATTAAATAGAGCCGCTTGTCTCATACATATACAGGCCCGGACTGGGACAAAAAATAGGCCCGGGGGGGAACGGGACGGTTGGTAGACATTTGCGGGGGTGGCTGGTGTCGGTCCTCCACACTGTAATGTGCAGGGACACAGTGATATAAAGGGAATTGTGCTGTGAAGGGGCACTGCAATGATTACAGTGCCCCTTTACAGTGCAGTCCCCTTTATATTACAGTGTCCCGGTCCTATTGTGGCCCTACTATGCTAGTACTGTCTGTCTCCTATTGTGCCCACACTGCCCAGTGACACTTACCTGCTCTCTTTTTGGTGGTGCGGGTACAGCGTGAATCTCTCTCTGGTGGTGCGGTACAGCGTGGCTCTCTCTGGTGGTGCGGGTACAGTGTGGCTCTCTCTGGTGGTGCGGGCACAGTGTGGCTCTCTCTCTGGTGGTGCGGTACAGCGTGGCTCTCTCTCTGGTGGTGCAGTATAGCGTGGCTCTCTCTGGTGGTGCGGGTACAGTGTGGCTCTCTCTTTGGTGGTGCGGTACAGCGTGGCTCTCTCTGGTGGTGCGGGTACAGTGTGGTGCGGTACATCGTGGCTTTCTCTCTGGTGGTGCAGTACAGCGTGGCTTTCACTCTCTGGTGGTGCAGGTACAGTGTGGCTCTCTCTCTGGTGGTGCGGTACAGCATGGCTTTCTCTGGTGGTGCGGGTACAGTGTGGTGCGGTACAGCGTGGCTTTCTCTCTGGTGGTGCGGGTACAGTGTGGCTCTCTCTCTGGTGGTGCGGTACAGCGTGGCTCTCTCTTGTGGTGCGGGTACAGTGTGGTGCGGTACAGCGT
Organism: Lithobates clamitans; assembly: GCA_037952925.1. Classification (NCBI taxonomy): domain Eukaryota; kingdom Metazoa; phylum Chordata; class Amphibia; order Anura; family Ranidae; genus Lithobates; species Lithobates clamitans. The sequence goes on from JBBGZY010000303.1 coordinate 1,153,156, forward strand.
GGCTCTCTCTCTGGTGGTGGGGTACAGCGTGGCTCTCTCTGGTGGTGCGGGTATAGTGTGGTGCGGTACAGCGTGGCTCTCTCTCTGGAGGTGCGGTAGTGCGTGGCTCTCTCTCTGGTGGTGCGGTACAGCGTTGCTCTCTCTGGTGGTGCGGGTACAGTGTGGTGCGGTACAGCGTGGCTCTCTCTCTGCAGAAGCGGTGGAGCGTGGCTCTCTCTCTGGTGGTGCGGTACAGCGTAGCTCTCTCTCTGGTGGTGCTGGGGCTATTAGTTCCCCCAGGACAGTCCTCTCTTTCATTTTTTTATGTCTCCTGTAGTAGCTGCTACAGGCACTTCTCAGCTTGTTTCCGGGTTTTCTCCCCCCCCCTAGCAGAGTGCATGCTGGGGAGTGTAGTCAGCTCCCTTCTGAAAACAATTGGGACACCTATCTCTGGGACTACATTTACCATGATGCCCCTCCAGTTCTCCAATTGGCCCTCTGTTGTGGCCAATGGTGAGGGAAGAACAATAGGCAGGAAGCTTTCTCCTCACATGTGCTGCCGACATGAGAAGGGGATGGGGGGAAACGTCCTGACAGCAGCCCTCCCCCTTGCCCCACCATGTGGACACCTTGGCTGGAGGAGGAGCCGTCCCTGGGAGAAGAGAGCAGAACTGTCAGCGCGGCTCTGAGGCTGAGCTGTGTGGGAGAGGGACACACAGCTCAGTCCATGCAGCCTAAAGTTCCGCCGGAGAAGACACAGGCACGGCTGCATAGCGGTAGCGGCGAGCGGCGGCCATGGCCTGTGTTAACCATGTTCAGGCCACGGTAGCTGCTTACCTCCCGCTGTCCACCCTAAACAGCAACATGCTACGGAGCGGGGGGTCCCGGCCCACCCTATGGCCAGTCCGGGCCTGTACATATAACACGTAAGCGGGGATATATCAGGGGTATAGTTGTCTACAATGAATTCTTTCAGTGCAAGTTCAATATTAAGTTTATGTGTTGGGTTTTTAAGTAAGTAATCTCTAAGAAGCCAAGTCGGATCATGTGCTTTTGGAATGGTAGAGGCTATAGTGGTAAGTGATGATCCGACTATGGGATTGGTAAAATTTTGGTTGTTAGGATTTCAGGCACCATACCTGTAGTTAAGAATATGTGGTCTATTGGTGAGAATGAGTGCTGGGGATGTGAATAATGGGTAACTTGTCTTCTAGTTGGATTCAGTTCATGCCAGGAGTCTACTAAATTATGTTTTGTAATACGTTGTGAAAAAGAGTATCTATTAGGGACATTTGATTGAGAATTAAGTGATTTGTGTAGAAAGGGAAAGAGAGTTAGATTGGAATCTCCACATAAAAGTTATGTTCCTATTTCATGTGATTCAATCACCTGTAAAAGGTACATACGAAGTAGAACATTTGTTGGGGGCATAATATGAAATTACTGTTATGGCAGTATCATGCAAATATCCTGCTAGAATCAGATATCGCCCTTCTGGGTCTTTAATCCCTTATAATAATGTAAATGGGTTATTGCGGTGAAATTCAATAAGTACGCTTCGCTGTTTAGTTGAAGCTGAGGCTGTGTAGACCTGTAAGTACATTTTGCTGAAAAATTTAGGAGTGGATTGTGATGTGAAGTGGGTTTCTTGAAGGCACAAGATATGTCCTTTTCTAGTGGCAAAGGAGCGAAAGGCTTTGGTGCGTTTTTGTGGGATGTTCAAGCCCTGAACATTCAGGGATAGTATATTTAACAGGGCCATAGGGTTATGAATGCATGAGGTAAGATATCATGTTTTCCCAAAACATTGTGTAGATCCGGAAGGGGGGGAGGGGGATAGGGAAAGAGAGAAAAGGAAAGGGTAGAAGATTTAATAATAAAACATAAATATTCTTCATTTTGAATAGTAAATAAAACATATATAATCTCATAACACTTCCGTTGGGGAGTAAAAAAACTCCCCCCAAGTGTACATTGGCCACTGTCGATTGTCCACTATATCAATGAACTAACCGAGAGTACCAAAAAGGGAGCGCAAGAAACATTCCTAAAAGAACAACAAAGCTTGCTAGCAAGTTTCCATAAGTATATAAGTAACGAGAATATTTTAGCACTAGCAGGAACTGGGGGACAAATAATGGAAAAAAAAACATGGATATTGAAAATGTATCCATTTTGACCATTAAGCCATTTATTTTGGATCTGGAGTAAAGCAGTTGTTACAATATGTTATGTTAAGAACTTGTTAAAACAATTACAGTATCTCCTTGAAGCGATAAATGACAAAAAAAAGAAAAGATAATAGGACTGTTTAGCTGCCTTATTATTCAAGAGATAGATGAAGAATGGATCCTAGAAGTATGAAGTTATGAAAAAAATATAATAAGAATTAATTGGATGCAAAATGTGAAATTGACAGTAAGGATTGGTGAACTTATCCATCAAGTAGAGAGAGAAATATGAGTATATAGTATTCTTCAGTCCATAGTCATCAGGGGCTTGATCAGGCGATCGATACAAGGCTCTACAAGACTCTGGTACGGCCGCACCTAGAGTATGCTGTCCAGATGGAGCGAGCACAGAGAAGGGCAACAAAGCTAATAAAGGGTCTGGAGGATATTAGTTATGAGGAAAGGTTGCGAGCACTGAACTTATTCTCTCTGGAGAAGAGACGCTTGAGAGGGGATATGATTTCAATTTATAAATACCGTACTGGTGACCCCACAATAGGGATAAACCTTTTTCGCGGAAGGGAGTATAACAAGACTCGTGGCCACTCATTAAAATTAGAAGAAAAGAGGTTTAACTTTAAACTACGTATAGGGTTCTTTACTGTAAGAGCGGCAAGGATATGGAATTCCCTTCCATGGGCGGTGGTCTCGGCGGGGAGCATCGATAGTTTCAAGAAACTATTAGATAAGCACCTGAACAACCACAACATACAGGGATATACAATGTAATACTAATGGGGCATACACACGGTCAGACTTTTCGTCTACAAAAGTCTGACAGCCTGTCCGACAGACTTCCGGCGGACTTTCGGCGGACTTGCGGCGGACTTGTGGCAGACTTTCTAATGAACGGACTTGCCTACACACGACCACACAAAAGTCCGACGGATTCGTACGTGATGACGTACACCAGACTAAAATAAGGAAGTTCATAGCCAGTAGCCAATAGCTGCCCTAACGTGGGTTTTTGTCCGTCGGACTAGCACACAGACGAGCGGATTTCGGGGTCCGTCGTAGTTATGACGTAAAGATTTGAAGCATGTTTCAAATCTAAAGTCCGTCGGATTTGAGGCTGAAAAAGTCAGCTGAAAGTCCGGGGAAGCCCACACACGATCGGATTACCAGCCAGCTTTAGTCCGTCGGCGTCCGTTGGACTTTTGTAGACGAAAAGTCTGACCGTGTGTATGCCCCATTACATATCACACACATAGGTTGGACTTGATGGACTTGTGTCTTTTTTCGACCTCACCTATTATGTAACTATGTAACTATGATATCGGCCCCTTTTATGTGATCTCTGGTGCCCATTTCTCCTTGGCAACGCAGAAGATTTATTTGGAGAAGATGATGTCGGTCTTCGTCGAGTGGTTTCTTGAATCTGGGTCGAGTTCAGCAGATGCATGTCTTGAAGGGTAGTTTGGAGTTCGTTAGCAGAACGACATGTAAATTTAGAGCCTCGAAATACGAAATGCACTGAAAAGGGGAATCCCCATTGATATGTAATTTGATTGCGTTGTAATACTTGTAGTAAGGGTTTTAAGGCCCTTCTTTTATTTATTGTAAATTGGGACAAGTCTGCAAAAAGCTGGTAATTATGTCCTTGGAAGTTAAGTTTCTTTATTCCTTGCTGCAGATAGTAGTTGTTCTTTTGTTCTGTAGAATTGAAACTTTGCAATGATATCGCGGGGTGGACCATCAGATTTTTTTAGGTCTTATGCAGCGTGCACACGACCGGACTTTATGGAAAACTAGGTCCGACTGTCTTCCCGACGGACTTCCGGCGGACTTCCGATGGACTTTCTGAACGGATGCACTTGCCTACACACAATCGGACTTTCCGGCAGACTAGGTCCGCCGGCCTTCCCGATGGAGTTACGGCAGACTTTCCGAATGAACGGACTTGCCCACACACGGACAAGTCCGTTCATTTTGAATGTGACTTGGGTACGACGGGACTAGAAAGGAAGTCAATCTTGCCGCTTTAATCGGCGAGATTGACACCTTGCAAGCCCTGTCGCGGGGCATACCAGGCCCTTAGGTCTGGTATGGACGCTGAAAAAACGGCGTGTGGTCCCCCCCATAATTCATACCAGACCCTTATCCGAGCACGCAGCCCGGCCGGTCAGGAAGCCCGAGCCGTACCAGGCTGCATACCCTCAACATGGGGGGGTGGGTGCTTTGGGGGAGGGAAGCGCCCTGGTGCCCCCCCTGCGCCCCGAAACACCCACCCCCCATGTTGATGAGGACAAGGGCCTCTTCCCGACAACCCTGGCCATTGGTTGTCGGGGTCTGCGGGAGGGGGGCTTATCAGAATCCGGGAGCCCCCTTTAATAAGGGTCCCCCAGATCCCGGCCCTCCACCCTATGTGAATGAGTATGGGGTACATGGAACCCCTACCCATTCACCTAGGGAAAAAGTGTCAATAAAAAAAACACACTAGACAGGTTTTTAAAGTAATTTATTAGACAGCTCCGGGGGTCTTCTTCCGACTTCGGGGGTCTCTCCGGCCTCTTCTCCCGGCGTCCAGTTCTTCTGCTGGCTCCTCCGCTATGACTTAAGACGTCAGTCCCTGCGCATGCTGGGACTATGAAGTTTTAAGGGGGCGTGGTCAACATCACTGGGTGACCACGCCCCCTTAAAACGTCATAGTCCCAGCATGCCCAGGGACTGTGACGTCTTAAGGGGGCAGGGTCACCGCCTATATAAGTCATAGCGGAGCTCTCAGAGAGCATTACAGCCGGAGAGAGCGTCGTGTCAACATCGGAAGAGAAGAGGGAAGAAGACAAGAAGGCAGAAGTCCGGGCCACCGCTAGTAAAAGAGCGGCAGAAGATAGCGGAGGAGCCGGCAGAAGAACCGGACGGAGGCCAAAGAGACCTCCGAAGTCGGAAGAAGACCCCCGAAGTCGGAAGAAGAACCCCGGAGCTGTCTAATAAATTACTTTAAAAACCTGTCTAGTGTGTTTTTTTATTGACACTTTTTCCCTAGGTGAATGGGTAGGGGTACCATGTACCCCATGCTCATTCACATAGGGTGGGGGGGCCAGGATCTGGGGGCCCCTTTATTAAAGGGGGCTTCCGGATTCCGATAAGCCCCCACCCGCAGACCCCGACAACCAACTGCCAGGGTTGTCGTGAAGAGGCCCTTGTCCTCATCAACATGGGGACAAGGTGCTTTGGGGCGGGGGGGCCGCAGGGCGCTCCCCTCCCCCAAAGCATCCACCCCCCATGTTGAGGGCATGCGGCCTGGTATGGCTCAGGAGGGGGGGCGCTCGCTCGTCCCCACCCCCTTTCCTGACTGGCCGGGCTGCATGCTCGGATAGGAGTCTGGTATGGATTTTGGGGGGGACCCCACGCTGTATTTTCAGCGTAGGGGGTTCCCCTTAAAATCCGAACCAGACCTAAGGGCCTGGTATGCCCCGCGCTCGCCGCAATAGGAAAATTAGTTTTTCCTATTGCAGCGAGCGCGAGATGCAGTACCCTGCCCTTGCGTCGTATCTGGTCCGTCGGACCAGCATACAGACTAATAGACTTGCCGTCAGAAAGTGAATCCGGCGGAGTTACGACGTAAAGATTTCAAGCAAGTTTCAAATCTAAGTCCGTCAGATTTCCTACCGAAACGGTCCGTCGGAAGTCCGATGCAGCCCACACACGGTCGGATTGTCCGCCGGATTCACTCCATCGGACCAGTCCGGTCGGAAAGTCCGCCAGTGTGTACGCGGCATAAGTGCCCTATGAACCCTGTCCATCGGGATGGCTGGTTGTAGTTCCTGAAAAAGTGCTGTCATTGTAGATTGTAAGTCAATTACAGTTTCAGAAATACCTCTAATACACAAATTAGAGCGTCTAGCACGATTTTCATAGTCTTCCAATCTTGTCTGTCATGTTGCATTCTCCTCTTTAAGGTTGTCAATTTCATTTTAGCATTCTACATTGTTAATTTCTAAGTCATCTGCTCTGGTTTCAAGTGTGGATAAGCGCTGACCCAGCTCTCTTCTTTCCTTGGTAAGGCTAGTAGTAATATGGTCAGAGGTGCTTTTCAATGCTTTGCAAAGCATTTTTTCTATTTGTTTCAGTGTAACTGGTGAGGTAATTTTGTTCTGAGGTGAATCTTCCAACTACTCACAGTGTACTTCAGAATCATATGGTGCAGTCTGTGTGACAGTATATGCCTTTAAGTTGATATCATCACCGCTGGAGGTACCTGAGGCAGACTGCTGCAGCGCCGTTTTGGCTGTGTTGTGAGGCGGCGCTGTTTTGTTGATTTTGGGACTCATAATTTGTCCAGCAACACCAGGACTGAGACCGCTGAATTCAGGAGTGCTGTGGGCACACATTAATATATTTTATGTGCGGGTGTTTGGTGAACACCCGCCGTTATTTGGCTTTATTGTTCTCTCAGAGAGCAGAACTTCAGGTAGGCATGTCTGCTCTGCTTGGCTCCGCCCCTCGGCTCCCTTTTGGTGTCAGTAGTTTTTACTTTTATTATTTCTTTATTATTTTTTACATTTTTTTTTTTTTTTTTACAATTTTTTAGGAGTCCCGTTGGGGGGCTTAGGTGAAATATCAAGGGTCTAAACAGAGAGAAAAGGACTGAGGATAGCGCTTCCCCAGGCCTTTCTCTGCAGTGTCAGCTGCACTGGACAGTGAACGAATGGAAAGTGCTCTTTGCTGAGTGGCTTCCTATTCATTCACAAACTGAAGCATAGTAAATAGTTTACTATGCTTCAGTTAAAGCGGACTTCCGCTTAAAGAAAAAATTAAAAGTCAGCAGCTACAACTACTAACAATCGGACACTTACCTGACCCAGGTTCCAGCGATGCGGGGGAACGAAGCCTCGCTTCTCACCCCCTCCTCTCTGCTGTGCTGGCATTGTCACTGTGGGCGCCCAGCTGTGGCTTCACAGCTGGGCACGCACTGCGCATGTGCGAGCCACGTGGCGCATTGTGACTGGCCAGTCAATCATCTGGGACCTGTGACCTGTCCCAGATGATTGCTGGGAGGGAGGGGGGAGAGGTTAACTTGCTTCCAGCGCAACGGTGTGCTGGGAGGAAGTGGGAGCTGGAACCCTCTAAAATAAGGGTTCCCCTCCCCCCCCCCAAAAAAAAATGACCTGCCAAATGTGGCATGTCAGGGGGTCACTTTGCCTTAAAGCAGAAGTTCCATTTTTGGGTGCAACTATGCTTTAAAAATAAACACAGGAGCAATTGGTACAGATCACTCACTGTGCTCATTTATTCATCCATCCTGAAACATCCCCACAGGAGCCGGTGGGAGAGGAGAGAAGGGAGGCTGGCAGCACAGCAGGTGAAAGACAGGGGACGCCAGGAAGCAGGGGAAATTGGCAGCGCACAGGGTGATTAGGGTGTGCCCAGGCACACCCAGCACACCCAGCACACGCCTATGGGGATCATAAAATTGCAGACAAACAAAGCAGCACTTAAAATCTTTGTGTAAAACGTGTGAATAAAACCTTTGCCAGGTCGAATTAAGCCAATACATTTTCCGAGACCGCTGTCCTTTTGAGAAGCACATAAGCTGGTTTTTTTTTTTAGCAGATCGTGTCCTGTTTTGAGATTCTGTTCAGTCTCACCTAAAATGTTCCCTTTTCTTCATATGTCAAAAGATATGTGCTTTTTATACATTCGGGGATAGTAAAAAGCTATTTTTTTCCCCTTTCCGTTTCTCCAGAACCACTTTTCAAAGGCTTCAGTCAATACAGGAGTAATTGCTTTGACAGTTCCCCCATTAGAAATATATTCTAGCTGTCTTTGCTGGTTAGGAGACACATTCTTCTTGGCCTGCCTGGCAGTTAGCTGGCTTTTTTTTGCACTGAGGAGAGGGCTCACAACAATGGCAGATCAAGCTTGTAATTAGGCCCCCCAATCCAGCTGACAGAGAAGGCATTACAACAAGAACATCTCAATTAAAATATCTTTTGCCGTCCCATATGGCATTAACCAGACCAATAAAATACACACGTAAACAGTGTACAGGAAGTGTATCTCAGATCCCTTATTAGTCCATTAATAAAAAGCCACGTAAATAATTGAAGCAAATATTTGAAGTAAATAGTCGATAACACAATTTAATTGTATTCTATAAAGATATTAAGAATTGCATTGATAAAATAGACATAGAAAAACAAGACTCATGTTGACCTGCTGCCACCAAGCCCAGATCTAGGCTGGTGCTGGAGTTTGGTGTGCACCCCCCAGATTTGAATTGTGCCCCCCCCCCCCAGGTCTCTGAGAGTACATTCAATGATCCATGAACCAATCTGATGGGGACAATTGATGTAAAGGGACACTTTAAGGGAGCAGTTAATGCAAGGGGGCACTCTGATGGGAACAGCTGACATAAGGGGGCACTCAGATAGGAACAGCTGACATAAGGGGGCACGCAGATGGGGAGAGTTTAAAAAATGTATTTAGGGGGTACTAATAGGGAATTGTTTGTAAGGAGACATTTTGAGGGGGGCAGTTGATTTAAGGGGGCACTAATGGGGACATTTTTTGTAAACAGGCACTTTAAGGAGGGCATTTGATGTAAAGGGGCATTCTGACTGGAACAGTTGACATAAGGGGGCACTCAGATGGGGACAGTTCATGTAAAGGGATACTTTGAGGGGAGAAATTGATGTAAGGGGGAACTGATGGGGACATTTTTTGTAAAGAGACACTTTAAGGGGGGCAGTTGATGTAAGGGGGCACTCTGACTGGAACAGTTGACATAAGGGGGCACTCAGATGGGGACAGTTCTATTAAAGGGGTACTTTGAGAGGAGAAATTGATGTGAGGAGGCACTGATAGGGACATTTTTTGTAAAGAGGCACTTTAAGGGTGGCTGTTGGTGTAAGGGGGCACACTGATGGAAACAGTTGACATAAGGGGGCACTCAGATGGGGCAGTTGATTTAAAGGGGTACTCTGAGGGGGGAATTGATGTAAAGGGGTACTGATGGGGACATTTGTTGTAAAGGGGGACTTTAATGGGGGTCAGTTGATGTAAGGGACCCTCTGATAGGTACAGTTGACATAAGGGGGCACTCAGATGGGGACGGGATGGGGACAGTTGATGTAAAGGGGTACTCTGAGGGGGAAATTGATTTAAGGGGGCACTGATGGAAGATATTTTGTAAAGAGGCACTTTAAGGGGGGGCAGTTGATGTAAGAGGGCACTCTGATGAGAATAGCTGCCATAAAGGGGCACTCTGATGGGGACAGTTCATGAGGAGGGAAATTGATGTAAAGGGGCACTGATGGGGATATTTGTTGTAAAGGGGCACTTTAAGGGGAACAGTTGACATAAGGAGGCATCTAATGACAGCCCAACACATACTAGTGTTTCACTCCTGCCCTACTTCTGCACAACCTGTCAGATGTTATTTCCAGGCTGTGTGTCGTGGCACATCGAGTGGACGTAGGAATACCAGTCTCTGGCATCTGTGACAGACTGTCAGTGACTCACACAATATGCCCACCTGACTTTCATACTGCACCCCTAGATCAGGTAGACAAGATTTGGCCCTGGCTTCCACCTATGTAATGCATATGGGTATTGGCTTTAAGGCCCACACACCGTTTATATGCAGCCATGGTAGATTGGGATTCCTGTGCTGAGAGTTGTCATAAACAGCTTCCAGGCTCTAGTAATGACCAGGAGCCGACCGGAACGACTTCAGATCATGTGACCACTATGGCAGCCAATCACAGTGATCATAACATTGGGCAGTTCTTCCCACCCATCGGGCATAAAGATCCTGTTAAAGGGACATCAGGACTAGGGGAAAAGGGTTAAAGAGATGGAAAATTGATTTTAACTACTGGCCTACCAGGCCATTTTTAATGTGGTGGTAAACCCTTACAGACCACTTTGACCTACAGGTAAGCCTAGATTAAGGCTTACCTGTAGGTCCAAGAAATATCTCCTAAACCTACACAGTTTAGGAGATATTTGCAGAAAGACAGGCACTGCTGTCTACGGCGCATGCGCTGTAGACAGCGGCGTGCAGGCGCACTGAGCATGCCACTGCTAATGGCGATATGCCGCTAGTGGCGGCTCCCATGCGGGAGTGACGTCATCGCGGCTCCGGCCAATCACAGCGCCGGAGCCATGATTCCCAGGAAGAAGATGGACGCTCCATAGCAGAGGGGACAGCTGTGACATCACAGGCTCCTGTGTAAGGTAAGTGACACATAATGGGCTACTATGCGATGTATAGTAGCCCATTATGCTTTACCTTTGCAGGGAAACAAAGAGGAAGTAAACCCATCAGGGTTTACTTCCTCTTTAAATGTTTTGTACTCATGGCAAAATCTGCATTTTTTGATAGACGCCCTAGAGAATAAAATGGTGGTAGTTCTAATTTCTTTAATCTCACCCAATATTTGTGCAGCTATTTATCATATTTTCAGGATAAAATATATTGAAGGAGTATTAAACCCAAAACCAAAAATATAATACAGTATATTGCAGCTTACCAATCATTAGATGTGGTGTCTGCATTAGTTTTCATTTGTTTAGCTTATTCTCTCTGTTTTCACCTGGTGATTGGGCCAGTACCACACCTCATGAATCACCCTTGGTTCACACCTATGCGTTTTTAAGTGCGTTTTGCAGAAATGCACTACAGTCCATTTAACATGGTTTCCTATGGATCTAGTTCACATCTGTGTGTTTTGAGCCAATGTGTTTTTTGGAAAGGCTCAGGGACTTTTTTTTTTTCCTGCAGCAGATTGCGTTTTGTGTGTAAAAGACTTCAATGGACCGGCACCAAAAACGTGTTGTGTTTTTGATGCATTTTTTTTTCTGGTTAATAGGAAAGTATGACAGTTCTGTTCATAGGGTATGACTTTGATGCGACTTTACTCTCTCTGGAACTCAAGTCACATCAAAGTCACATCAAAGTAGTGCAGGAACCTTTATGTGTCCAAAGTCACATGTTAGGAGTAGGGTTAAAGGCTGGGGTTAAATGTTAGGGTTAAGAGCTAGGGTTAGAGTTGTGGTTAGCAGTATTTATCAGGTTTAACGGTAATTGTTAGGGTTAGAATGCTAAAAAACTCTAATGCTAACTCTAACCCTAGCATTTAAACCTAACCCTTAACCCTAACCCTAGCCTTTAACCCTAACCCTAACATGCAACTTTGGACACATGAAGGTTCCTGCACTGCTTTGATGTGACTTTTATGCTACTTGTAAAGCTGCATCAAAGTCGCACTCCATGAACAGAATTGTCATACTTTCTTATTAGCCAAAATACAGATGCAAAGACATCAAAAAAGCATCTAAAACACATCAAAAACACATGTTCCAAAACGCAAAACGCACCAGAAAAACACATTAACCGCAACCTGCACAGATGTGAGCCTAGCCTGAGAGTGCCTCCACTCTGAATGAATTAGCACATTGTCAGTCATTTACTATATTTTCAAAATCTGTACTCAAGCAGGTGGCTTAACGGACAAATTACTGAAGTTTTTAAGTTATAACTTCCAACCAGTAATTTCACAGTAAATAGATAAATAATAAATTAGTATGTTATAACATATAGCATAATAATATATGATTTAGCTTGATTAAAACAATACCTTTTCAGCAACAGCAGATTATCATTCTCCCTCTTAACCGTGTGAGAAAAACATGGGATTGTGGGTAAATCTTATACACATAAACATATGTTTTTTCCTTCTAGTTAAGAGGGCTGGGCTGGAAGGCAGCATGTGTCTTTTAGACACATGCCCCTTCTATGACAATGCAGTGAGAGGCGTGCCTCCACTGCAACATTTTTATTGGACAGCTGGGGCTAATGGTATTTTACCATTGGTCCAAGGCTCCAAGCTGTCCATTGAGTTCAGTGCCTCTGACAAGAAGTGAGGAGAGGCACTGTGAGCTCAACCTCTCAGTCTGCTGCAAACAGAGGGTGCCAGCTTGTATTTAAACTGGCCACTCGTTATGTAGCTTCTGACAGGCTGCACAAGGAGCCCCGTATCTCCGGAACTATAGGTGGCAGAAGCCCCAAATTTTGACCAATGGCGGGGTGGGACTTCTCTGTGACCCCAAGTTGCTGATCGTTTTTTTTTTGGTATTATTTTATTTATTTTTTATGTTCGTGGCTTCACCTGCCTCCCCTAACTGCACGTCCCTGCCAGAAACCAGTGCAGGAAAGGTGAGTTACTTTGTTTTCTGTACCACGTTCAAAACACACTGCCTTTGCGATATTCCGCAGGTGCCAATATATTGTTAACGGCACCCCAAATGCAGATCAGGCACTAGATCGCATGGTACCGCAGTACCATGCAATTTTGTGCGGCACTTTTTTCAAAATTAGTGCATGCACTATGTTTTGTGTGATCCAGTGCAATTTAAACCCTTTCAAATGAATGAGCTGAAAATCGCACCGCAAGGGAGCGCACAGGAATAGTACTGCGTACCTGTGTGGTTCTGGTTTGAACCGGCCCTTTAAGTCAGTACCAGATTTGTAGCTACTGATGAATGGGAGGCTTGATAAGCAAAGTTCCTAGTATTAGTCATGCCATACTCTATCCAAAACTAAAAAAAAAAAAAAAAAAAAAAAACTAAAAAGAAAAAAGTTAATTCTTTATTATTTAGTATTCATTATAAAATATAACTTTATACTGTAGTAAGCAAAAAAAAAAAAAAATAGACCAGAATTTTACCTTTTTCCTAATGCTATTCTAGCAAAGTTTATCCAGGAGATAAAACAAATACCCCAATAAGGCTGGGGAAAATCTTAAATCAGTTATAAAAGAAAAAAAAAACATTCTTGGCACCTTCAACAACAGCTAAATTGATTCTCTGGATCAGTCACTTCTCTGAAAAATCCTACTTATTAAGCCATTTCTGGTAAGAAAGGCATAAAATCGCCATTGAAATTCACTCATTATGTAGGCTATTCCCGCTGGCGGAGAACTGCAAAGCTTGAGCAACCTCTCCGTGAAAAACTACTCTCCAAGTTAGATGTCAGCAAGCACAAATTTTTCGTTTTTGCTATAATGTTTAGCAGTAAGCATTTTTTTTTTTTTTTTAATGGCGCAAGGTTATACATATACAAGAATATGGTCCTTTATTTTATAAGATGACCAACATATATGTACCTTTATACCGCTTGAAAGCACAGCTACAATTAAATTAAACTCATCGCTGCAGTGTGTATCTAATCTATACTTATCATTAATTGAAACAGATATTTACTATGGCCTATACTTTTCTATCTAGATAATACCTTTTTGTGGCACCCTCAGCCTTTCCCTAGACCCAGTTGGGTTGATTGTAAGTACCCTATATTAACATCACCCATTGCTCACACTTTCCCAGATGTCACTTTTTTCACCTCACTGCCTATTGCTCCTCCCTCCCCCCACTCTCCCTTCCCCCTTTATCTATCCCTGGCGGGACTTATTTATCATAGCGTCGGACACATCATCCCACTCCCCTTTCCCCCTCTGTTTCCCCTCCTCTCCCCCCATTCCCCCCTTCCCTCTCCCCTTCCGTTTCCCCTCCCTCCCTTTCCCTACCCCTTTCTCTCCCCCCTTCACTCCCTCATCACTACAGTCACCCTTATATTTCTTTGGATCTCACACTGACATTTCTTTCTCCACTGGGCAGAGATTGGCCCCTCGGCCTTGTTCCCGGGGCTCTCTTCAGCCAGCTTCTCTATGTGCAGCTCAGTGTCCGTCTTTCTATTTTGGCTCAACATCAAGTCGCAGGTAAACATTTCCTATTGGGTGGCTGATGGGCTTTACTGTTTTGTACCGTTTTTCATTGTACTTTGTTTCATGCAGTGACACATCTACTTCTGTCTCTCAATAAACATCCCCTGAGGAAGCCCTTTCAGGGCGAAACATGTCGGGATACTATTGCTGAGTTACCTTTTCCATCACTTAACTAGATGTGTACTGATGTCTGTGTAATATATGTATAGCCAATACAATTTTTTTAAAAATTTTTTAAAAAATTTGCCTTATGTCTAATAAAATTTGATATATTTTTTATATTTTGGTGTATTACTAGTAATTCTATTTACCTGGCACCTTAAAAATCCCACTAAATCATCCTTCTGTTTATACATGTTATACATGTAGTGCTGGTAGATTTTTAATCTACCGCTGATAGGTAAATCTTGTTGGTTTCTCGTTAGGTGAAGTTAGATTTGCCTCTGTTCCAGCTTGGCTGAGTTGCGTGTGGTTCCACACTACGCCGGTGGGTGTCGTTGTCACCATGGGCTGGTGTTGGAAAGGCAACGTGTTGAAGCGTATGAGTGCTCCTCTGTCCCGGAGACAACTGGGTGGAGGTGGTCCTCCGAGTTGCATTCTGGGAGAGGGTATTTATAGGACAGACGCCATGTTTAGGGGTTCGTTTTCAACCACCTGCTGGCCCTCCTGGCCGACAGGTATGCGTTAGGAGTACCACCTCGTGGTCCTCCGTTCCTGGAGGCCCACATCGCTGCGGCATATGGGTGGGCACAGAAGCCTGTCTGGAGCCTACCACAGCAGCAGAGGAACGGTCCTGAGCTTTCTATCCTGAGTGAAGAAGCTGGACAACTGAGGAGATCCCAGGGGAGGACCCGTCATGGAAGGATCATGCAGAGTGCTGGTCTGGAGAGGGGCCTGGTGACTCGGTTGGAGGACGTATCCTGAAGTAGTCTTACTGCATAGTACTGCCGGGTTGGCTTAAAGGTTCAAGTACCGTGCCTGACATTCATCGTAAACCAAGACATCCTGTGGCAGAGGATCGTACGGGTTTTATTCCAAACAAGTCTGTGGCAGAGACTTTTGTTTGTGCTATGTACTGGCTGCTAGACCAGTGAGAGAGGTCTATCCAGGCGGGCAAAGATTGAATCCCACAAGGGGAGTACATTCAACTACAAGTGTTTAATTCCAAATAATGTTCTAAAGAATACTAAGAAAAGGTATTTGAACTTCCTTGCAGCTTTCCTTCTGCCTCTTCCTGCTACTTCCTTTATTACTTGTTCATTAATCACTTGCCGACCGCCTAACACAGATATACTGCGGCAGAATGGCACGGGCAGCCAAAATCACGTACCTGGTACGTGATTGCTTGCCGCGGGCGGGGGGTCCGATCGGACCCCCCCGGTGCCCGAGGCGGTCTGCTTCTGTCTGGGAGCATTCAGAAATAAGGGGGAGGCCATCCATTTGTGGCCCCCCCCTTGCGATCGCTCCCAGCCAATGAGAATCTTCCCCTGCCTCTGTAAAGTACACAGAGGCAGAGGAAATTATGTCATCTCTCCTCGGCTCGGTATTTTCCGTTCCAGCGCAGAGGAAAGAAGACATCTGAGTGAGTTACACCAACACACAGTAGAACATGCCAGGCATACTTTACACCCCCCATCACCCCCCGATTACCCCCCGATCACCCCCTAATCACCCCCCCTGTCACACTGACACCAAGCTGTTTTTTTTTTTTCTGATTACTGCATTGGTGTCAGTTTGTGACAGTTAGTGTGGTAGGGCAGTTAGTGTTAGCCCCCTTTAGGTCTAGGGTACCCCCCTAACCCCCCCCTAATAAAGTTTTAACCCCTTGATCACCCCCCATCGCCAGTGTCACTAAGCGATCATTTTTCTGATCGCTGTATTAGTGTCACTGGTGACGCTAGTTAGGGAGGTAAATATTTAGGTTTGCCGTCAGCGTTTTATAGTGTCAGAGACCCCCATATACTACTGAATAAAGGTTTTAACCCCTTGATTGACCCCTACTTAACCCTTTCACCAGTGATCACAGTGTAACTGTTACGGGTGACGCCGGTTAGTTAGTTTATTTTTATAGTGTCAGGGCACCAGCCGTTTATTACCCCAATAAAGGTTTAGCTCCCTGATCACCCGGCGGTGATATGCGTCGCCCCAGGCAGCGTCAGATTAGCGCCAGTACCGCTAACACCCACGCACGCAGCTGACGCCTCCCTTAGTGGTATAGTATCTGAACGGATCAATATCTGATCCGATCAGATCTATACTAGCGTCCCCAGCAGTTTAGGGTTCCCAAAAATGCAGTTTTAGCGGAATCAGCCCAGATACCTGCTAGCACCTGCGTTTTGCCCCTCTGCCCGGCCCAGCCCACCCAAGTGCAGTATCGATCGATCACTGTCACTTACAAAACACTAAACGCATAACTGCAGGATTCAGGGAGTCAGGCCTGATCCCTGCGATTGCTAACAGTTTTTTTGGCGTTTTGGTTAACTGGCAAGCAGCAGCGGCCTAGTACACCCCGGTCGTAGCCGCTGTAACAGAACCCTTTCGCACTCTGCTTGAGCGCTGTCTGAACATCAGATATCAGATATTACAGCTTATATGTTGTAACTAGGAACCAGGCGAGACTAGCTCAGTTACACAGCTTGAACATGGAATGATTTATTGGACAAGTATACAACCTTTTTATACACTTGAAAAGTATGTCAGTCCCTACATACACAATAACCCAAATATTTACCCAAAACATCACACAATAGTTTAGCTAACGAGGTAGGGCTTACCCATGGCTAATCCCATCCACCTGGATGACTCAGATGTCACATTGCAGACCAGCCTTGCCGACTTCAAGCTCACTGCAGACAATTCACATTATCATAGTCATAAACACAGCAAATCTTCAAACAATAGCAGAAGACATAATTGTCAAGCTCAGAATCAAACAAACCAGGAAAAGCCTATATATATATATATATATATATATATGTTCCATTTTAAGTAACCACCATCTTGTTGTCCATTAAACAGATGTCCATCATTTTTCTCAGTCACCCTGTGCCCCTAATAGACACAGGGTGACTTAGACAAAGGTGGTGCATGAGGAGCTGAAACAAGGCTTTCCCAACCTCTCCAAGGGATTCTGGGTTCCATGGGCCCCCCAACCAAAGAAAGTCCAGTCACAGCCACCGAGGAGGAGATGTAGGGGAAGCTGCCAAGGAGGAGGATCCAAAGCTGCCCGTGAACTAGATGGGTAAGTGTGGGGCTGGTGGGCAGACAGATGAGCAAGCGATGACGGGGCGGGGGTTGGGGGGATCAACCGACCCCCCCAAAATGATGGAGCACCTGCCGACACTGCAACTGGGACCAAAAAGTTAAACAAAGTTGTTGCAATAAATAGAGCTTGGTAATATTTCTCTGATGATTAAAAAAAAAAAACTTTGTTACCAAAACGAATTTTTCAATAAATTGTACAATAGTTAAATATTGTATATCTGCTTGCTGTTATTTTTCCCAGACTTCTACTTTTAGAGGTAGCAAGTTATTACTAAACCCAGTAATAATTGAATGCAGAGGCAATTATATAATATGATAAAGAGTAGATACATTTAAATGTCTTACAGATACAACCGGCCCTTAGAGGTCAACCACAATGTTGATGCGGCCTGCGATAAAATTGAGTTTGACACCCCTTCTCTACAGACAGCAATGCCAGTGTGAATGAGCCCTAAGGATGCCAATTTTTAGATATCACAAAACAACCAGCTGATGCTAAAATACTTTCCATTGGTACGTAACATTATCATGAATGAAAGCATGGGCTATAATTCCTTGCATTTAAATAGCACATGGTCTGCTTACCAGTTGCTCAAAGGTCAGGTCTTGGATAATCACAGTGAAGATAGATCTTACTGTCATTTCTAAAATGTTAAGATCGCATTAAGCTTCTGAGAACTCTTACTAAATTTAGAGAGTAACACTAAGGAGGGTCAGAGAAAGCATGCTGTGGTACAATTTTCGATCTGGATATCATCCAATAGTTACAGGAAATCCAAACTTGCATACAAAATGTATTAAAAGCATAGGTTTTGTCAAAACTTTTGTCTAAAAAAATCATCCCACAAGAAAGTACTTACATTCAATGAGAAGTGTCCCTTCTGCTGTTGGTTGCTGTTTTAGTTGAAATCTAAAGTCCTCTGCCCCTCCTGCAGCATTAATCTTTCGGTGCTGTGTGGGTTACCCAAGTGACCTGTCGGAGGCACTCATCAAGAATGCCATCTATGCCCATCCTTTGCACCCCTCTCCTCCATTCTTTGAAGCCGTACTATAGCTTCCATAAAAAAAAGCGTTCTATGAATGGAGAGCGGGCAGATGAATGAAAGGTCTACCTCCTCCATTCATTGAGAATTTTTCACTGATAGAAGCTGTAATATGGCTTCTATGAATGGAGGAGAAGGAAGGAAAGGGCAAGCATAGTCGGCATTCTTGCAGGTGACAGGTGCCCTGGCTATAAAAAACCCCTACAGCACTGGGAAATTATCGGGGGGGGGATGGCGCGGTCACTTTTAGATTTAACTAAAACAGTAGCACAGGGGACATCTCTCACTGAATGTAAGTGTTTCTTTCGGAGGCTTTAATACAGTCAGACCTGCCAATCCTCATGGCTAGACCTGGTTTTCTCATGGCTATTATTTATCTCATAAACTTCAAAGGAATGTATAGAGTGTCTTTAGGGTGGGATCATAGGTGTGTGCACAGGCCTGGGCACACTCTAATCACCCCATGTGGTGCAGATACCTCCTGCTGCCCCATGTCCCCCTCACAGTGCTGACAGCTTCCCTCCTCTCCTGCCAGTTGTTGCTGTGGGGGATGTTTGAAGATGGAGAGTGGGAGAAGGGGCCAGTAAATATGTCATTTACCGGCCCCTTCTTTTCCGGATGAATACAGTGCTTCAAAAATTAGACATCTGGGGTTTGTCCAATAGGGCTTCTAAAAAAAAAAAAAAAAAAAATCAAACAAACTGTAAAAAAATAATTAAAAAATAAAATAATAAAAACATTACTGACACCAATCTCTGCCCTACTGACACATCTACTTTAAATGTCTGTTTACATTTATTTATAAGAGTGTATGTGTGTGTGTGTGTGTATATATTATATATATATATATATATATATATATATATATATATATATATATATATATATATATATATATACACACATAGAAATGTTGGCTTACCGAAAAGTATGTCCATGTACAGTATAGTATGCACTCAATACTTGGTTGGGGCTCCTTTTGCATGAATTAAATTACTGCATCAATGTGGCGTGGCATGGAGGCGATCAGCCTGTGACACTGCTGAGGTGTTATGGAAGCCCAGTTTGCTTTGATAGCGGTCTTCAGGTCGTCAGCATTGGTGTTGGGTCTGGTGTCTCTCATCTTCATCTTGACAATACCCAACAGATTCTTTATGGGATTTAGGTCAGGTGAGTTTGCTGGCTAATCAAGCACAGTGATACCATGATCATTAAACCAAGTATTGGTACTTTTGGCAGTGTGGACAGGTGCCTGCTGGAAAATTAAATCAGCATCTCTATAAAGCTGATCTCACTTAAACTATTTTTGGTGAATTCCTTGTGCGTTTCCACAAGTTGCATATAGGGTAACTCATTCACTTGAATGGGCTGTCCTATGTGCCACAAATGCACTATAGAAGTTGCAGAACCTCTTCAGGCATGTATCGTCATGCGTTTTTTTCAACGCACGTTTTGGGGCATTTGTAGCACATTTGTTTGTCACAAAACGTGTGGCAAAATGCACGTCTGCTACCTGCGTTGTGGGTGCCATTAACAATTAATGGCACTGCAAAAGCGATGCGCATTTTCAGCACAATTCCAAAACATGTGTCAAAACCTTGTCTCTGTGAAGACAAGTAACGTCGCATACTTGCATACAGCAGCATCTTGTACTCACTGTCTATGGGCAGCTGTACTCAACAGTGGTCACTCAGCTGTGGGGTTGCTCATGCATGCTGTATGGTTCCCTTGCAGTTTTGTGCATGAGCCTTTAGTGTTGTCATCTGATTACCTGAAGAACCCAGGGCCTTGAGCATACCCATAGCTCCCAACTGTCCCTGATTTCGAGGGACTGTCCCTGATTTGGAGCAATGTCCCTCTGTCCCTCATTCCTCCTCATTTGTCCCTCATTTTGGTCTGATCTATATAGATGTATATAAAATGCACTTTTTATCTATCAAAAAGTGTTTTCCAGCGCTAAACCTTTCATCTGATTTCTAAATTGTTGAATTTGTAAATTCCAAAAGCCAATATAAAGGAATAGAAGTGGTAAAAAAGCACTTGTGGGTTTAACTAATTATTTTTTTTTGTACAATTCTCCTTTAAAGGGGGGCGTGACAGGGTTGTGTCCAATGCCTACATACTTTTGCTAATAGGTGTACCTTGTTCCCATCCCAGAAAGTTAGGAGGTATGCATACCACCCAACTTTCTGGGATGGGAACAAGGTACACCTATTAGCAAAAGTATGTAGGCATTGGACACAACCCTGTCATGCCCCCCTTTAAAGGAGAATTGTACAAAAAAAAATAATTAGTTAAACCCACAAGTGCTTTTTTACCACTTCTATTCCTTTATATTGGCTTTTGGAATTTACAAATGCAACAATTTAGAAATCAGATGAAAGGTTTAGCACTGGAAAACACTTTTTGATAGATAAAAAGTGCATTTTATATACAACTATATAGATCAGACCAAAATGAGGGACAAATGTGGAGGAATGAGGGACAGAGGAGCATTGCTCCAAATCAGGGACAGTCCCTCGAAATCAGGGACAGTTGGGAGCTTTGCCTTGAGTTTTAACTAGTTTTGACAGAAACCGGATCACTAAAAAAAGCACTGGCCAAACATTTTTGCAGTATACTGAAGATTTGCATACACTTTAAGTAACCTTTCGAATACTTTATACACAGTCTTTTTGACTGTCAATGAAAAAGGCCTACAGGAACTGGAAGAACAGCCTTCGTATGTCCTTCACCTCTCCTCTAACCTACATAAAAAACTGCGTGTTTGTAAAGTAAAGCTTCCTTCATTATGAAACACAGCATTAGAATGCGCCTGGAGACGATAGAAAGCACATTATACAAAGATTACATGAAAGGACTGCTTTAATTCCATATATTTGCATTAGGATAAAATATGGTGCTATGCTATGGGAATAATTAGATTATAACAAAAAGTCTGAGATATGGTAAATGTACATCTTTATTCGCATCTCTACAGAATAAGATGGAAAGAAGATTATGAATGATCCCTTTGAGAAGCAGTAAGTGTTCCAAGGTTATTTATTGTTTTATTTAGCTGCAAATTGCAGGTTTTTTTTTTTTTTTTTACTTTTCCATAGAACCGACTGCTTAAATTGAATGGTATTATCATATATGAATGTCATAACCTGGAAGTTAATAGGCTAAGTATGCTTGGCACTGAATGTGATGCACAGTTCACAGAATTCTCAAAGCTCTTTAAACCATAAATCCTTTAATTAAAAAAAAAACAAAACATAGACCTCATGCACACTGGATGTTTTTTAATGTGTCTGTTAGGGGTGTCTAGTGGTTTTCTTTTCTGTCTCTAAATGCCCCTTCATGTTAGCCTATGTGTCCATGCATACATAAGCCTTTAGAGGAGTTTAGAGGCAAGGGCATTAAGAGGCAGATCCCCCCAAAGCCAGTGCATCCAAGGGCAGTGGCATTTTGGCAGAAAAAATGCTCGACACCTGTAAAGGCATGTAAATGTATCTGAATGCACATTAATGCTAGGAATGTTTAGTGCATGAACATTAATTATTATTTTGGCCAATTAAATGAATTAACGCCAAAGCGCTTCATGTGCCTAAATACGTTACACATTTTTTTCTGCCAAAACGCTGCCGCCAGTAGGAAAGAAGCCTAGGAGAGTTAGCTGTAGACCTCACCACTTACTTTCTTCTTCTTTTAACACTGTGTCCGCTTTCAAATCCTCTGAAAATTCCCCCCTCTCTGATTCCGGTCTTCAGGAGGCTCCATCCACTTACAGGTGCCCGAGGAATCACCTGTGCTTGCAAGCTCCTGCCTAGCTACATGAATGACTCTCCTTACATCCATTGAAGCTGACAGCCCCAGCGGCAAACCATTCCCCTGCTCCACTGGTATAAAGAATAGCCAGCAACTCAAAACATGCACATATGAAGGTCTTTGTTGTTACATGTTGAGTACAACATAGTGAGGCTTACGTGTTTTGGCCCGCAGACTTAATCGTAGCCATAAATTCCCCCTGACCACAACTTCCATTTATACACCCTTCTCCTGCTCCTCCATCTGCTTAACAATCACTGGAGCCTTCACGAAAGGGGATGTCGTGGTGCCACCACTGTATTGGCGCAGGGGTGGCAGAGCAGGGAGTGAGGTACACATCCTCAGACCACTCATTTTCAAAACAGCGGCCAAAAGAATACACAGTGATCACATGGTCACTGCTTATGTTTGGCACTAGAAGAACTCTTCAGAGGACTGACTTTGACTCTGCACTGGGCTTTATGTGGTCAACTTTGTGAAACCAAAGTCTGATTGGACACTGAGCGGTCCCGAATTGGACAGCCATATTGAACCCAGACAGTGTAGATAGAGAGCAGTACATTCTGGCTAGGGAGAGTTGAGATTAGTGCAGGAAAAGGTTCCTTTGGAGGTGGGTCAGCTTTTAGTTTTGGTCCTGTTACCCCTGGAAGCTACCTAGTTTAGGGAAGGACCTTTGTGCCAGCCTGCACATGCAATAGTAAATCCCTCTACCCAGTGTCGCTGGAACAACACTCTATCGGGGAAGGCGCTGTTCAAGCCAGAGAGGACCTGTTGATGGAAGCAATCCTCATTTAAACTGCCACGTAAAGGTCTGCCTACTTGAACTAACGTGCATAATGATGCATGTACGTAAGTATGCCTACCAAAACTACGTTGTTACAGAACTGTAAAGAGGCCTTCTTGCCCTATGGATCCTTGGCTGTATTGTTGTACTGTTTATTGTTCATTACAAACAAGAAAACTCCCAAAAGTCGTTATTTTGCCTGGCCCTTTTAAACTTTTGCCACCCAGTTAGCCCCAGCAATATATGGTGTCCCTGTTGTACTGTGGAACAAAGGGGTCCACCACCCAGAAGTTTGGGGGAGGCAGCACTGGGGACCTTGAGCTAGCAGTGGTGAGCAGGAAGGGTACCAAATGTTTGGGCACGCATATTAAGGAAAAAAATGTACTGGGTAATGTTGCACTGTTTGACATTGCATTTAAAGTAAAACGCTGCCCTCCCATTAGAAAAATAATGTACCGCAGTCCGTCCACATTTAAAGTGATACTAAAGTCTTGATAAGAGTCGGAGCCAATGGCGCCACACTGCTGTCTCAGCCAATGAGGTAGGGAGTCCTGGACAGCTGAGACACTCCTGCAACATCTCTGGATCTAGATGGGTTTCAGGTAAGCATTAGGGGGGCTGATGGGAGCTTTTGCAGACAGAAGGTTTTTTATCTTAACACATAGAATACAAAAAGATAGAAAAACCTTCTGCCTTTACAACCACTTTAAAGTTTTCTCCTAGTCCCCCTGCAATGTCTTAATAAACTTGTTGAGCCTGCCAGTGAAGTCGACCTAATGCAGCTTCCTGTAATGGGGTGGCAACATGCAGCACAGCTCCTGAATTCAGAGTAGAGTTGCTCCTCTCATGTAGCCTGTGCCTGCTTGCATAACAGTGGAATGAAATTTTTTTTTATTAAGGGGCATGGCTATCAGCATTGTCACTGGTAATTTACAAGCCTGTAGGTTGTCAATCAGCACCAGGACACATCTAGCCTTGCCTGTTGCTTTCCTGATTGACAGCACTGTCTGTTGCTAAAACCCACCCACTGTGAGCTGCAATGTCTGGGTTATTTGAGACACAAATAAAGGAGGATTTGGATCAGTCAGAGAAGATAAAAGAAGTTTTTAGTTTTATGAAGCTTGTACATAAATTAACTAGCAACTAGATTTCATACTCGTTTAGACTGTTATAGAGGGGACTAGTTGGCACCTTGCGGTAAAGGAACATAGATTAACTTAGGGTGTAAAAACATAACTTATATAACTTATGAAATGTTTTACTTTCGCACCCCAGCATCAGCCCAAAGTTCAGAATCTTCAGCCATCTGCACGGATGGGAACCATTGCTGTTTGTGCAAGAGCAGTGGCCTAGCTTTTGCAGTCTGACACACCACCTGCACAGTCACGATTGTTCTCTAATCAGCAGGGAATATGCACTTTGCTGATTGAAGTTCAGTAAATGTGACTGTACAGGGGTGTGTATTGGTCCATTCAAGCTAGATTACTACTGTCGCACAGAGAGCAGTAATCTTATCTCTACAGCAAACTGAAAATTCTGAAATTTGGACTGGTGCTGGAGTGCAAAAACATTTTTTTTTAAATGTATAAACTTCCCCGTTGATGATGTCACAATGAACGAAACATGTAGGGAGTGATTAGGAACTGCGTCCTGATATTTTGCTATTTCTGTGAGCTGGGAAGGATTGGAGTGGCTACCGGCCGGTGGCCTCTCTGTATATCTTTGCCGACATATCTATATGCTTTATTTCAAGCTTGTTCTGAAACTTTTGTGAGTACCTTGTCACATAGATTTGTATGTTTACGATACTACACTAGGGAAGCCTGTTTTTTTGTTATTTTTAGGCCCCTTTCACTCTTGTATGACCTGAAAGTCGTGTGACTTCGACAGGACTTGAAGAAGTAATGCCTGTGTAATCTTGAGGTCTATGGAGCTCAAGTCAGATCAAAATCAGACCAAAGTAATGCAGGGACTATTTTGAAGTTGCTGCAACTTAAAGTCACACAGATATGACCGGTACTCATTGGAAATCATGGGGTACGACTTGTCATGTGACTTTGCAGTCCCAAGTCGCCTTATGGTGGCTATGAAATCCAACCACTGAATGGGGGGGGGACAGCAATGGAGATGAAGCCTTTAGGTGGACTGCACCTGTTTGGAAGATCTTTAGAATTATTAGCTGTGTTTGCAAAATTGTGTAGTGAGCTAAGCATGCCCTTCTGGTAAATGTGTTCTCCTGTATTCGTGGTGGTGGTCATCTTGGATGAAAGGTTTTTCTACACTTGGAAGAATAATACTGGCAATGGGAATTTTTTTGTCATAACCGTTGGATTGTTTCATTTGAACTTATTTTGTTTGAAAATAAACTTTGTTTGGAGGACTTTATTTGATCTTGATATTTATTGAATGATTTATTGTGCATACATTTTCACACTTATGAATATTGTTTATTATTGAATCAGTACTGTAATTATTATAACAATTTTATAAGTTGAGTCTTTATGTATTCTAGATTGGCTTGTGCTCTTTTACAGTGTGCACTTTAAGCCCTTATTCATAATTGAGACACGTTCTTTTTAATTGGTCCTATTCACATTTGTACACTTTCACCACAAAACTCTATGTTCTTTTCTCAAAAAAGAACATGAGTTTTTTTTCTAAACATATTGAAGCGATTTTGACTCCTCAGACTTTAAAGAGACAGCCTGTAAACCTGCAGTATGTGCATTTTTATACCAGAAGAACTCTTCTCCTATAAAACTACTTTTCTTCTCTTGCCCAGCCCAGGAGACAAATGCCTAAAGCGGTGGCGGCTGGTGCTCAATATTTTTTGAGGGGGGGGGACTCGGCAAACAACCCCCCTCCCTCACTCGCGCCACTGCCTCCACCATTGTCACCCCCCATAATCCTTGATTACTCTATCAACCATGGAATCATGGAACCCTATCCATTCCTTCCTCCTGAGGTTGCTAGGGGTGTCTTTAGGACTGAGCAATGGTGGATTGACCTTCCACCAAGCAATGGGGCAATTTTTCACTAACCACCAATGTAAAGGGTCACTTCCAACCTGACTAAAAGTAGAGGATACCACAATTTTTAATAGGTAATAAAAAATGTAGCACTGACCAGTAAACACAAATATGATAATATAAGTGAGGTGATAAAAAATAATGATAATTGATCAAAATACAAATATATAAGTAACATGTGAAATGTCCAAACTGTGAAAGATGATATATGGTAAGGTGGAACAAACCAAAAAACCAAACCGCTGGAAAAATGTGAGTCAAAGCAGTGGAAAAGTATATAAAGTGTTGTCCAACATAAACAATGACAAGATACTGGGCATCCAACACAGGATAATGGAGAATCAAAGAAAGCAAATGCTGAACCACTGTCCGGTGTAGAAAGCATCAAGAATGGTACATCATCAATGATAAAGAGAAGTGCATGTGCCCTTACCGGAATGGGTGGACTCCAATGTCAGCGACATGGAGTCATACAGACATAATGCCACAAATGGCCAATGTGTGGAACTCCAAAGGGTCCAGAACCTCCAAGATGGAATCCAGGGAAAGGATGGAAAACCTCCAAAAGGACCTCCAATCATAGGGACATCGGGGCTCGATTTGGATAAGCCTAGCCCTGCATGTTTCAACCAATGGGTCTTCAACAGGGGCATATATCATTGGTTGAAATGCGCAGGGCTAGGCTTATCGCTCTCCACGTTGCCCTGTATTTTTTATTTCGTGATCACATTTTTACTCTTGTATGCTGGTTTTTAGAAATAAATTACCATTTTTTGAACGACACTATGTGGAAGCATTTTCTTTCTCCACATATTATCCCAATGAGAGTGGCTCCGGTGTCCTGCTGATCTTACCATTCAGATATAGCCCTGATGTCCCTGTGATTGTGTATGCAGCTGCTTGTTTTTTAGTTATTTGGGGTTATTTGGGGTCAGCGTAGTAATACCCACTCTCCATTATCACAATTTTTACTGTCTGCCTTTCCATTCTACAGCTATTATTCCTTTCAAGAATATTAGAATATTAAAGCATTTTGAAGAAGAGTTTGTAACAAAATTAACCCCCCTTAGTGTTAAATATGCTAGGTACTCCATATTACCTATTTTATCTTTCTTCAACTTGATTACCGTATATAATCGAGTATAAGTCGTTCCGAGTATAAGTCGAGACCCTAATTTACCACAAAAAAATGGGAAAAACTTATTGACCCGAGTATAAGACGAGGGTGAGAAATGCACAGCTACTGTAAGTGGAAAAGAGGGTCAACAATGCCCATCTGCAGCTGTATACCTCCCTGTGTCCTGTGCATATGTGTCATGTGTCCTGTGCATATGTGTCATGTGTATATGTACCTGTGTCATGTACCTGTGTCCTGTGTATATGTGCATGTACCTGTGTCCTGTGTATCTGTCATGTGTATATGTACCTGTGTGCATGTGTCTGTGTGTCTGTGTGCATCCTACCTGTGTCCTGTGCATCCTCCGTGCGCCGCTCTGCACCGATCACCGTGTAGTATTCGGCGGCCATTCACTGTTCAAAAGCCGCGCCGCCTCCTCGTCCAAAAAACTCAATTTCCCAGCAGTCAGCGGTCAGCCAATCACGGACATTCTCTCATCCTCATACCATGGACGAGGATGAGAGAATGTCCGTGATAGGCTGTACACTGACTGCCTATCACAGACAAGGAGGCGCGGCTTTTGAACTGTGAGAGCCGCTGCCGAGTAGATTGTATCACACGCTGGCCGCTGTCTGCCTGCATGACTCGTGTATAAGTCGAAGGGGCCACTTTCAGCCCCAAAAAAGGGGCTGAAAAATTTGACTTATACACGAGTATATACGGTAGGTTAATGCACCATGCGCTGGTAGATTTTTTAGCAGGGATTTCATATGAACCTAAAAATTATTTCAATGGTTCCTCAGGGATGAGAAGGTTGAGAAAGCCTGCTCTATCCAAAGCTACAACAAATGTTGGCTTATGGTTAGTCTTTAAATGTAAAATAAGTGAAATTTGTAATTATTTGCAGTGTTTGCTGAGTGGCTTTAGCAGTTTACAGGTACTGGGGTACTCTAGGCATTCGTATCTCGTTCAGGTCTTATAGAACAAACATCATGGCTTCCTCAGTAGAACCTTCTATACTGAAGAAAAAATGTTGAGGGAAAGGCAGACACGCATCAGAGTGTAGAAAGGTATTAAAAATAGCAAATTCACAGGATCAGGCACTCTGTTGCTCATCTGTTCAGATGTAAATGTCATTATAACAACTCTTGTTCTCTTCAAGAAACTTAGTATGACATAATGGATGTAAGCTAGGGATAAGGCTGAAGTTTTTGGAAAACTATTATTCAAAAGCAGCAGAATCTTACAAATAAACTGATATATGGTTAAATTATGTTTTTTTTATAATAAAGGATATTATACTTATAAAGTACATGTACAGTTTCCATGGTCAATAGCAGAAATTACATAAGGTCATAGTAAAACTATCTGTCTAAACTTGTATACATTCTTTTCGAGACTGCAACTTTACTGTGACTGTGTGTTTTTTTTTTGTTTTTGTTTTACTGTAAGTCATCAAATTCAATTGTATCCTGTATGGATTTAATAATTGTATTATATATTGCAATATTAATTGTGCCTTTTTTCAATATACTTTTTTTTTATTGAAGGAAATATGCATAGAACAAAAATATAAAAGCATACCACATTGAAACAGAAGAAAA
Source organism: Lithobates clamitans (assembly GCA_037952925.1). Lineage (NCBI taxonomy): Eukaryota > Metazoa > Chordata > Amphibia > Anura > Ranidae > Lithobates > Lithobates clamitans. The sequence continues at coordinate 1,181,749 of JBBGZY010000303.1, forward strand.
TGTGCATGTGCACATCACTGGCAACAGTGGCCTTTGTAGCACAGAATTTTCAGGCTCCTTTATTTTATGCTTTTAAATGCAATCTTTGTTTGACAATAAACAGAGAATAAAACAATGGAATGCGATAGAATAGAGGAGTGGGGATGGTAAGTAACATCAATCTTGCATTTAAAGTTGGGAAGGAGGGATGACTCAACCAGGGCACTCTTAAAGCGTAACTTAACTCTCTAATCATCATGAACTATTTTTTTTAATGCTTATTAGATAGGAAGGTGCATCATATTTTCTTGTTTCAATATTTTTTTTACATTTCTTCAGTTGCTTCCTGATTTCTGGCCTAGGCCAAAATGGTGTTATACATTCTAGGAGTCTTCAGGGGATTTTTTTTTATTTCATCTGAAGGAGAGGAGTAGGAGCCTTTTCAGCTAAGTACATCCTCTTGGCTGCATGCCTGAGCTAAGGGCATATGGATTTCAGGAAGTAAATGTTACATCAATTATTTGCCCTTACTCAAAATGGCTGCAACTAGAAATGCTAGGGGAGTGCTTTTTCAACAAAATAACCCATGGAGATATAAAATGGTAAGTTTGCTTAGAATATTAAAAATTAATTAAGTAGCATTTTCAGTTTGTGGTGCTCAGATAGTGTAGTTACACATTAAGGGTTGGGTGGGTGTTGAATGTGATATTTGGCGGGGAGTGATATTTGTGATAGGTTGTGTGCTGCATCATCTAAGTCAGTGTTTCTCAACGCTCTCTATGCACAGCGGTGAGCGGCAGCGCGGCTGAACGGTTACTGTGACGTCTCCCCCCCCCCCCGCGTCTCCTGTCCTTTTTAACTTGGAACCCTTATCCTGATATCCAGGAAATCGCCAGGATAAACGCAGGATATATGTTGGACTGATTACTACTAGAGTCTGCATCCGGCTGCACCAGCTTATTTCCCATCTCTGGATCTTACATCCCCTGCAGGGACCGCTGCGACCTGTAGTTCTACTGCTCAGCCAACTGACCTGAATGCAACTTTTCCTACCCTCATGTGAGTGGATTTTGCTGTTTTTAATAAAATTTGTTTGTGATATATATTCAGAGGCGCTCATTTCCTTGTTATTGTTCTAGCTTACTGGATCCCGCTTTTGGCTCCATCGGTGGCTGCCCTGACTGACCTTCATTTATATACTCCTAACACATATGCATGAACATTTGCATGCATCTGTCCCGTTTATTTTAAGTTTCTGGACTAATCGTTTTTTTTTTAAGGTAATTGTTTTATCCTCTTTAGTGTTTCTCAAATGGGGTGCCATAGCTCAGTGGGGCGCCATCTAGGCTTTCAGATGTGCTGCAAGCATGGGACCCAGTTTGCACTGGATTAGTGTCATGACTTGCCATGGTGAGGGCAGGTTGGCCTCCAGCACTATAACAAAATTCTAGTTCCACAACATTAATGGCTGGCATGTCCAAATCATGGCAACAAATGACGCTGATCCAGGGCAGGTGGTACACAGGCCTGCTCTCAGTATTTAGGAGGGGACGTAAGTTCACCTCCTCCAGGCCTGCTCCAGCTCCTGCCCTTTGCAAAATGGCTGGAGGAAAAAGGTAGGGCTCTGATATGGGGAGACTATGTAACTGGGGGGGCTGTGTAATTGGGGCCCCTCTCATGTGATGAGCTGACTTAGACTTGGGTGAACTCTGATGTGATTGAGGGCTCTAATGTATACGGGGGGGGGGGGTCTGATGTAATGTGGACATTCATTTTTGATGAGTTGAAGAGATGCTGGCATGATGGGAGGACTCTGACTTGATGGAGGAACTATGACGTGGAGGGGGGTTTCTGATGCTGATTTTATCAAGGCAGTTCTATACAACATTGGACTGAAGTACCTCAAGATTTTGCATAATTTTAAAGGGAGCTGCAACTGAAAATAGGCCTAAGCTGATGACGGTGGAGTGTCAGAGAGTCAGGGACTACTCATCTTCAAGGTCAATGGTGTCCAGAATAATAATCTAGTGCCAATCTCATACCATACTGTGCATTCTATAATACAAAGTATAAATTACAGTCAGGTCCATAAATATTGAGACATCGACACAATTCTAATCTTTTTGTCTCTATACACCACCACAATGAATTTGAAATTAAATGAACAAGATGTGCTTTAACTGCAGACTTTCAGCTTTAATTTGAGGGTATTTACATCCAAATAAGGTGAACGGTGTAGGAATTACAACAGTTTGTATATGTGCCTCCCACTTTTTAAGGGACCAAAAGTAATGGGACAGATTAACAATAATCCATCAAACTTTCACTTTTTAATACTTGGTTGCAAATCCTTTGCAGTCAATTACAGCCTGAAGTCTGGAACGCATAGACATCACCAGACGCTGGGTTTCATCCCTGGTGATGCTCTGCCAGGCCTCTACTGCAACTGTCTTCAGTTCCTGCTTGTTCTTGGGGCATTTTCCCTTCAGTTTTGTCTTCAGCAAGTGAAATGCATGCTTATCGGATTCAGGTCAGGTGATTGACTTGGCCATTGCATAACATTCCACTTCTTTCCCTTAACAAAAAACTCTTTGGTTGCTTTCGCAGTATGCTTCAGGTCATTGTCCATCTGCACTGTGAAGCGCTGTCCAAGTTCTGAGTTCTGAAGCATTTTGCTGAATATAAGCAGATAATATTGCCCGAAACACTTCAGAATTCATCCTGCTGCTTTTATCAGCAGTCACATCATCAATAAATACAAGAGAACCAGTTCCATTGGCAGCCATACATGCCCACGCCATGACACTACCACCACCATGCTTCACTGATGAGGTGGTATGCTTTGGATCATGAGCAGTTCCTTTCCTTCTCCATACTCTTCTCTTCCCATTACTCTGGTACAAGTTGATCTTGGTCTCATCTGTCAATAGGATGTTGTTCCAGAACTGTGAAGGCTTTTTTAGATGTTGTTTGGCAAACTCTAATCTGGCCTTCCTGTTTTTGAGGCTCACCAATGGTTTACATCTTGTGGTGAACCCTCTGTATTCACTCTGGTGAAGTCTTCTCTTGATTGTTGACTTTGACACACATACACCTACCTCTTGGAGAGTGTTCATAATCTGGCCAACTGTTGTGAAGGGTGTTTTCTTCACCAGGGAAAGAATTCTTCGGTCATCCACCACAGTTGTTTTCCGTGGTCTTCGGGGTCTTTTGGTGTTGCTGAGCTCACCGGTGCGTTCTTTCTTTTTAAGGATGTTCCAAACAGTTGATTTGGCCACACCTAATGTTTTTGCTATCTCTCTGATGGCTTTGTTTTGTTTTTTTAGCCTAATGATGTCTTGCTTCACTGATAGTGACAGCTCTTTGGATCTCATATTGAGAGTTGACAGCAACAGATTCCAAATGCAAAGAGCACACTTGTAATGAACTCTGGACCTTTTATCTGTTTCTTGTAAATGGGATAATGAGGGAATAACACACACCTGGCCATGGAACAGCTGAGCAGCCAATTGTCCCATTACTTTTGGTCCCTTAAAAAGTGGGAGGCACATATACAAACTGTTGTAATTCCTACACCGTTCACCTGATTTGGATGTAAATACCCTCAAATTAAAGCTGAAAGTCTGTAGTTAAAGCACATCTTGTTTGTTTCATTTCAAATCCATTGTGGTGGTGTAATGAATGCAGAGCTAAAAAGATTAGAATTGTGTCGATGTCCCAATATTTATGGACCTGACTATATCTAGTTATATATCCTGTGTTTCTAAGTGTCTTCAGACCCTAGTTATAAGGTCCGAACTGCCCCCTTCCTGCCGATCCGACAACAGCTAGCAAGAGCTGCACATCTCTTCCAGACCTGTTTTAGTTGTGGTTGCTCAAAACCGGCTTCCAGATAACGACAACAGTGGGCCATACCTATGCAGTGTGTGCCAATATTGCAGCTTGTTGAGCAGGAGCTCATGTGACAGGAAAGTAATTGGGGACAATTGTCACCTTATAACAGGAAGTGCCAGAAAAAGTGCCTTCATGGATAGATCACCAGGTACTTTTATTGAAATCTCCATATATAAAGATTCAAAAACAACACTTGAAATTACAATAACAGGTACATCATAGGTGCTATACCTTGCAGGCTCATTTGCAAAGAAAAAAACCCAGAAATGCACATTTCTTTTCCTTCCAATATATTCATTTAAAGTGGAAGTAAACCCCTCAAAACATTTTTAATTAAGACTCATATCTGCTAATGCAGAGGATGTCATTTCATCTGTGCCCAGTCTTGCGATGAAGAGTTAATCCAGCTCTGAGCAATCCCCTTATCTTTCTTCAGTTAGGTGTCCATTTCTTCCCCCTTGCTGGGACTTACAGGTGATTTACTTATCTCATGCAGGGTTGTGAGAGAGGCATTATGTGTACTTCTTCACATTCCCCCTCCTTTCATTTCCAGCTCTCCCAGAATTGGCTGCTCCACACTTCAGCATGATTGGGCATGCTGAAGTCATGTGGTGACTTTCCTGGGTTTTGACTGGATGTTAGTGATCATGGGGCATAATCCACGAGACCAGCAGAAGTTCAGTGTAAGAAATATTGATGCCTGGCCAAGGGGAGTGTAGAGGTGGGTGGGGAGTCTACTGACATCACGACTCCACCCACCGAGGCCTGGACAACAGACCTGCCCACAGAATCTGGAGTATTGCAGGGCTCCAAACAGCTAAAGGAGAGATATTAGACAGGTAAGAATTCATGCAGGAGGCATGTATATCCTTATAGATAAGCACTATGGAAGTAATTTGGAAATGATGAGAGTGGGTGTTACGGTGGCACATATGCGGGGGTGCTTATGAGCTGGGCTTAGAACTATATAGAAAAATGAATAAAATAATCAGGTCACATGTTCGATGAGCCTAATGTTCGACTCAAATGTAAGTTCGACTCAAACGCAAGTTCAACTCGAACATCGGGTGTTCGCCTGTTTGCGGAACAGCGAACATTATGCAGTGTTCGCGGCAAATTCTAAAGCCGGGGAACACCGTTAAAGTCTATGGGACATTAACATGAAATATCAAAAGTGCTCATTTTAAAGGCTTATATGCAATTTATTGCCATAAAAAGTGTTCGGGGAGCTGGGTCCTGCCCGAGGGGACATGTATCAATGCAAAAAAAAGTTTTAAAAACGGCTGTTTTTTCAGGAGCAGTGATTTTAATAATGCTTAAAGTGAAACAATATAAATGAAATATTCCTTTAAATATCGTGTCTGGAGGGTGTCTATAGTATGCCTGTAAAGTGGCACAGTTTTCCCATGTTTAGAACAGTACCACAGCAAAATTAAATTTCTAAAGGAAAAAAAGTCATTTAAAACTGATCGCAGCTGTAATGAATTGTCGGGTCTCGGCAATATAGATACTTTTTGAAAAAAAAACGGCATGGGTTCCCACCCCGTCCATTACCAGGCCCTTTTGGTCTGGTATGAATATTAAGGGGAGCCTCGGACAAAAAGGTAAAAAAAAAAAAATTGTGTGGGGGTCCCCCCAAAATCTATACCAGGCCCTTCAGGTCTGGTATGGATATTAACCGCTTCCCGACTAACCGCCGCAGTTATACTGTGGCAGGTTGGCTCCCCTGCGCGAGCCGTCGTAGCTATATGTTGGCTCGCGGGGTCGTGATAGCAGTCGTAGTGAGTAGGAGACACAAAACAGGGATGAGCGTGTGTAAACACACACTTCCCTGTTCTGTTCTGACAGGAGTGACAGATCGTGTGTTCCTATTAGCTAGGAACCACGATCCGTCACTTCCTTTAGTCAGTCCCCTCCCCCTTCAGTTAGAATCACCTCCCAGGGAACACAGTTAACCCCTAGATCGCCCCTAGTGTTAACCCCTTCACTGCCAGTGACATTTTTACAGTAATGAATGCATTTTTATAGCACTGATCGCTGTATTAATGCCAATGGTCCCAAAAATGTTTCAAAATTGTCCGATGTGTCCGCCATAATGTTGCAGTCACAATAAAAATCGCAGATCACCGCCATTACTAGTAAAAAAAAAAAAATAATAATAAAAATGTTATAAATCTATCCCCTATTTTGTAGACGCTATAACTTTTGCGCAAACCAATCAATGTATGCTTATTGTGATTTTTTTTACCAAAAATATGTAGAAGAATACATAAAAATTAGCTTTTTTTTAAAAAAAAAAAATGGGGGTATTTATTATAGCAAAAAGTACAAAATAATGCATTTTTTTTTCTAAATTGTCGCTCTTTTTTTGTTTATAGCGCAAAAAGTAAAAACCGCAGAGGCGATCCCAAAGCACCTTGTCCCCATGTTGATGGGGACAAGGGCCTCACCCCCAAAACCCTTGCCGGTGGTTGTGGGGGTCTGCGGGTGGGAGGGCTTATCAGAATCTGGAAGCCCGCTTTAATAAGCGGACCCCCAGATCCTGGCCTCCCCCGGTGATCTGAATTGGTAACTGGTACATTATACCCCTACCATTTCACAAAAAAAGTGTAAAAAATAGTAAAAAAGACAGGAGACACTTTGGTACAAGTCCTTTTTTAAAAAATAAAAAAATTAAAATGCCCCATGATGTAAATCCATCTCACACCGCTGACGAGCCAAAAAAAGAAAAAAATAACAGCTCCGCCTCCATGGGAGGCTCCCGCCGAGTGACGCTTCTTCTCAGTGACAGCTGTTATATAGTTGAGGGCGGGGCTCATCCTTAGTCACAAGCACTGTCAGTGACCCAAAACATCCAGGATAGAAGAGCCAAGCTGAAACAATAGTTTCACTTAAGTAGCAGGAAAGATAGACGTCCAAAGCACAGTGTTTCACACTCTGGTCATGCAATGTACTCTTACATCCAATACACTTCAGAAGAAGACATTTGCTGCAGGAAACAGCGAAGAGCATAATACTTCATACACTACCCTGACTGTGATTTATTACAAAAGTAATCCAAATGCATCACCAGCTCACAGCAAGCTGTATATGCAATATCAGATCTTGATGTATCCTTTATCAAATACAGGCTTAACTTGTTTTCAGGTCCAAGGAGCAATAGACACCATGCCACATTGCCTTGTGCCTGGTTTTAAGATATGGTTTCTGCAGCACACCATCATTAATCACAAAAGTAGCAAACACGACTTATAAGTGCATTACTTTTTCCACTCTGAAGGGCACAATTACATGTTTATAGGTGAAGCTATTTTTTCCTTTGTAAATAAATAATGCAATTTAAAGATATATAAATTATATACATTATAAGTCACAGTAGAACTATAAAAGTGTCATGATATATTGCATAATGCCATGGCTTTTAGAACCATTGAGCAATAATTGTTTAGATATATTGCATGTACGGTAAACAGGAATACTGATGGGGGATCATATCATATGATGGAAGGAAGAGAGAAAGAAAAGGAGGGAATTGAAAGGGAAGGGAGAGAGAGAAGTGGAAGAGTTAGAGAAAGATAGAGAAGAAGAAGAGAGAGAGAGAGAGAGAGAGAGAGAGAGAGAGAGAGAGAGAGAGAGAGAGAGAGAGAGAAAGGAGAGAGAGGAGAGAGAAGGGGGAGAGAGAAAAGAGAGAGAGAAAGGGGAGAGAGGAGAGAGAAGGGGAGAGAGAGGAGAGAGAAGGGAAGAGAGAGAAGAGAGAGTGGAGAGAGGGAAAAGGGAAAGAGGAGAGAGGAGAGAGAAGGGGGAGAGAGAGAAGAGAGAGGAGAGAGGGAAAAGAAGAAGAAGAAGAAGAAGAAGAAGAAGAAGAAGAACCACACAATCGAACATCTCCAATCACTCGTTTTTCACAGCTCCGTGAGCAGAGAGCTGTAAACTGTCAGTCACAGCTCTCTGCTCTTCTCCCTTCTCACCTAGGTAAGTGTAAATGGGGAAAAATAAATACCCATACTTCTCTTTTAAAGCAGTATTAAATCAAAAATCCAAAGATTTATTTTATTGCAGATTAACAGTTCTTAGATGTGATGGCAGCATTAGTTTTCTTTTTTAGGCTTTCTTTCTTCTATTTTCATCTGGTGATCCAGCCTGTAAGTCAATTGTTTTTCAAAAGATCAAGCTCTCCTCCAGATTTATCAGTTACAGGAAAGAGACAAACCATTAACTACTGACAGGGGTGCTTATAATGATTAGCTTTCATTTATTTATATAAAACCTTTATTGCAAGAGGAAAAAAAAATGTTGCTGTAATTGCTAATAAAGTGTAAGCTAAAGTTTGGCTTCAATGTATTAGTGTATCTAAATCTGCCAGTTCCCCCTTCCCCAGATTAATAACGCAGCTGTCCAAAGGTGACCATGTGTTGCTTCATCCAGCTCATACATAGATGATTCAATTTTCTTTCCTTACACAGCAGAGGGAAGGAAAAAAAATCACTAGAATCCCCCAGCAACACAGTCAGTGTTAGTGGAGGAATGCCTCCCACAGCACTTTTGTGTTCTGCCGGCGGGGGGGGAGGTGCGGGGAGCAGCATACAATGATTACTTCTAGTGGCTATAGCCGCCAGCAATGATTGCATGTGAAAAATACGACAGGTTGGTTTGACCCAAGTCGATTGACGGGTCGACTTGGGTACATTCAGCCTGCCCATAGATGGATCGAAACTTGGCCGGTCCCAGAGAATGAAGATAGTAGAAGAAAGAGAAAAAGCAAAGAGAAGAAAAAAATAGTGAGCGCTATAGACAGAAGAAAAGAGTGAAAAGAGAGTAACAGAAGATGAAGAAAGGAAGGGGAGAGGAAGGAAGATAATCGGGAAAAATATATGGAAGGACAGAGAATAGGAGACAGAAAACCTAAAACAGGGTTGAAATAGCGAGAAAGAGAATAGAGAGGCATATGGAAGGCAGAAAAAGTAGAAAAAAAGAACAAAGGAAAATGAAGGATGGAGTTAAGATGGCCATATATGAATTGAAATTTGGCTGGTTCAGCAGGTTGTTCTACACAACTGCCCTGATGCATTTTCCCTGAATGATCAGCTCTGCAGGCTATAACCTGTAATGCTGATCAGTGCAGTGTATTCTGACAGTGGGAAGGTCTGTGCATACAATAGCTCAGAGAGCAAGATTCCCTCATCCACATCGAGTGTGTAGATGGGGAACCAAGTTAGTGTTTTTGGTTCAACATGTTGGTTAACCACTTGCCGACCAGTTGCCGTCGTTATACGGGGGGCAGGTTGGCTCGTTCCCGCGAATCGCCGTACTGGTACGTCGGCCTACTTTAAAAACCATAGCAGGTACGCGCTGCACGGTGGGGGACCCAATGAGCGTGGCCGACCGCTGCAATGTCCGCCAACCACCTGCGATCGCGGGCCCGAGAGCCAGAGCGGGGATTTGTGTGTATATAAACACACAAATCCCTGTTCTGACAGGATAGGAGAGACAGATCTGCTGTTCTTAGTAATTAGGAACAGCGATCTCTCTCCTCCTCCAGTCAGTCCCACGTGATGACGTACGACCGGACTAAAATAAGGAAGTTCATAGCCAGTAGCCAATAGCTGCCCTAGTGTGGGTTTTTGTCCGTCGAACTAGCATACAGACGAGCGGACTTTTCGACCAGACTCGATTTCGACGGATTGATTTAAAACATGTTTCAAATCTAAGTCCGTCCAACTTTTGAGAAAACAAAGTCCGCTGGAGCCCACACACGATCGAATTGTCCGACGAAATCCCGTCCGCCGGGCAAAGTCTGCCGTAAAGTCCGCTCGTGTGTACAGTACGCGGCATAAGACAACTGGTCTTCCTGAATGGAGTTATCTAAATATGTCTACATAATGTCAATTGAGACATAACACTTACTGACAGATTAAAGGATATTGGAACCCAAGAACAAAAATATAATATATTGCAGATTACCAGTCCTTAGATGAGGATCTAGATGTGGTGAAGACAACTTGCTGAAGTTCTAACCAAGCATCAGAATTGGGAAGAAAGGGAATTTAAGTGGCTTTGAACGTGGCATGGTTGTTGGTGCCAGGCGGGCTGGTCTGAGTATTTCAAAAACTGTTGATCTACTGAGATTTTCACGCACAACCATCTCTCGGGTTTACAGAGAATGGTCCGAAAGAGAGAAAATATCCAGTGAACGGCAGTTGTGTGGAAAAAAATGTCTTGTTGAAATCAGAGGAGAATGGGCAGACTGGTTTGAGATGATAGAAAGGCAACAGTAACTCAAATAAACACTCGTTACATCCAAGGAATGAAGAATACTATCTCTGAACATTGACCCTTGAAGCTGATGGGTTACAGCAGCAGAAGACCCCACCGGGTGCCACTCCTGTCAGCTAAGAACAGGAAACTGAGGCTACAATTCACACAGGATCACCAAAATTAGTAGAAGATTGGAAAAACATTGCCTGGTCTAATGAGTCTTGATTTCAGCTGTGACATTCAGATGGTCGGGTCAGAATTTGGTGTAAACAAACAAACATAAAAGTATGGATCCATCCTGCCTTGTATCAATGGTTCAGGCAGGTGGTGGTGTAATGGTGGGGGGGGATATTTTCTTGGCACACTTTGGGACCCTTAGTACCAATTGAACATCGTTTAAACACCACATCCTACCTGAGTATTGTTGCTGACCATGTCCATCCCTTTATGACTACAGTGTCCCCATCTTCTGATGGCTCCTTCCAGCAGGATAATGCACCATGTCACAAAGATCAAATCATCTCACCACTGGACAATGAGGTCACTGTCCTCCAATGGTCTCCACACTCACCAGATCTCAATCCAATAGAGCACTTTTGGGATGTGGTAGATCAGGAGATGCTATCATGTCAATATGGACCAAAATCTTGGAAGAATGCTTCTAATGCCGCATACACACGACCAGACTTTCCGTCAGAATAAACTCTGACGGTCTTTCTGACGGAGTTCCGCTGAAACGGACTTGCCTACACACAATCACACCAAAGTCCGTTCGTTTAGAATGTGATGATGTACGATGGGACTAGAAGAGGAAGTTTAATAGCCAGTAGCCAATAGCTGCCCTTGCGTCATTTTTGGTCCGTCGGAATAGCATACAGACGAGCGTTTTTTCCGATAGGAATTGATTCCGTCGGAAAGATTTAAAACATGTTCTATTTCTAGGTCCGTTAGAATTTTTTAAAAAAAATTTCCGCTGAAGCCCACACACGATCGGAATATCCGATGAAATGATTCCGTCGGACCTTTTCTGCCGGATAGTCCGGTCGTGTGTACGCGGCATAACACTTTGCTGAATCTATGCCATGAAGAATTAAAGGAGTTGTAAAGTCTCGAGGTTTTTCACCCTAATGCATTCTATGCATTAAGGTGAAAAACCTTCTGTGATGCAGCTGCCCCAGAGCGCCCCCCCCCTTTTCCTTACCTGAACCCGATCGTTCCAGCGAGGAGAACAAGCCTAGCAGCTCCAACCGCTGTCCCAGCCCTCATTGGATAGAGTAACAGCAGCGGGAGCCATTGGCTGTCAATTAAATCCAGTGGCACGGGAGCAGGGGGCGGGGCCGAGTCCTGCTGTCTTTGTCAATGGATGCAGCAGCGGGACTCGGGAGCGTGCCCGCACTGGTGCCCCCATGGCAAGCGGTTCTCAGTGGAGGCACTACATGAAGGAAGGAAGAGCCGGGGGACCCCAGAAAAGGGGGATCGGGGCAGCTCTGCGCAAAACCCTTAAAGGCAGTTCTGAAGGCAAAAGGGGGTCCTGGTAGTATATAGACATATTAGGAACATGTATAGCTAGGGAGGCTGGGGCACTCAACCGGGGGGTGTCGGAGCAAATTCAACTTTTATAATATATTGTATGTTAAACGCTTCAGCCCTGTTAGATTTTACCCCCTTCCTGAGCAGAGCACTTTTTGCGATTCAGCACTGTGTCGCTTTAACTGACAATTGCGCGGTCGTCCTTTTTTAACGTCCTTTTTTTCCCACAAATAGAGCTTTCTTTTGGTGGTATTTGATCAGCTCTGCGGTTTTTATTTTTTGTGCTACAAACAAAAAAAGAGCAACAATTTTGAAAAAAAAAAAGCAATATTTTTTACTTTTTGCTATAATAAATATCCTCCAAAAATATATAAAACATTTTTTTTTCCTCAGTTTAGGCCGATATGTATTCTTCTACATATTTTTGGTAAAAAAAAACTGACAATAAGCGTATATTGATTGGTTTGCGCAAAAGTTATAGCGTTTACAAAATAGGGGATAGATTTATGGCATTTTTATTATAATTTTTTATCTTTTATCAACGGCAGCAATCTGCAATTTTTATCATGACTGTGACAATATGGCGGACACATCGGACACTTTTGGAATCATTGTCATTTATACAGCGATCAGTGCTATAAAAATGCACTGATTACTGTGTAAATGACACTGGCAGGGAAGGGGTTAAACACTAGGCGGTGATCAAGGGGTTAAGTGTGTCCTAGGGAGTGATTCTAACTGTGGGGGGGGGTGTGGGCTTCAACTCACATGACAGCGATCACTGCTCCCGATGACAGGGAGCAGTGATCCCTGTCATGTCACTAGGCAGAACGGGGGAAATGCCTTGTAGGCATCTCATAGGCATCTCCCAATTCTGAGGCTCCATCACACGATTGCTGGGATACCGGCGGACATCGAGCCCGCGGGTCCCACGGGCACGGTCATGCTGTACACAGCGGCGCGCACGCTAGCCCCACCAATTAAAGGGGACGTACAGGTACGCCCATTTGCCCACCGTTGCCATTGTGCCGACGTATATCGGCGTGCAGCGGTCGGAAAGTGGTTAAGAGGGGAAGTGTTTTTTACCTTTTTTTTTTTTTCTCTTTTTTCTCTTTTTCCTTTGAATAGAATATTTTGATATGTGTATATATATATATATATATATATATATATATATATATATATATATATATTTATATTATGTAAATGTTATATATGGACATATGTCTTTGTCCTTAGTTGGCTGTTAAGCTGAATTCTAATAAAAATGTTTGGTTTTGGATAAATTTCGAGGGAGAAGGAGACTCTGGACAAGGAAGCAGCTCCCCCTGCCCATCCCTTCCATGGACATCGAGAGGAGTTGCAATAGGCACAGAGAAGCTATCCAATGTGTATTGTCTGTACTGACATGGCCCCATCAGACACCAATTGCCTGAAAGTAGCGACAGGCAATTGCATAGCTTTGACCAGCTGATTATACCTCTGGTTTATTGCAGGAGCATTAAGTTGTAGGTGAGCCCCTTGGACGCCCACTGGGTCCTAGGCTCCTGGCTACATTGCCTTGAGAGTAATCTAGCCTTGAAGCTAGGATAACCTATACCAGTGATAGCGAACCTTGGCACCCCAGATGTTTTGGAACTACATTTCCCATGATGCTCCACTACACTGCAGAGTGCATGAACATCATAGTAAATGTAGTTCCAAAACATCTGGGGTGCCAAGGTTCACCATCACTGACCTATACCATATGTGTAAAGCATGTTGTCAAAAGTTCTAATCCCTACTCCAAAAACATGACTTGATTCAAAGAGCGTATGTGTTAGGCTTGATTAATATTGCTTTAACTTTTCACAACTTATAGAAGAGATTTGCCTTTTATATTTTTTCATGAAAGAAAAAAGAGATTAAAAAAAAAATCAACTTTAAAATGCCAATCATGCAAGACCAGAATCAACGGTGTGCACCGTAGACAGCGCATCAAATCCGCACTCAGCATCCAAGGCCATTTTCACTTAAAATGATAAACCTGCATGAAATGTTACCATTTGTAATTATCACTGAGCAGTGTTTCCATTACTGATTTTTAATGAATCCAACACTATTAGCATGTGAAATTAAGCAATATTACAGGTGGGATTATCATTCAGGTTAATGGAATTTGTAGCTTTAGGGCCAACGTGTCTACAGTTCTCTTCGGGCAATGCACAAAATGTAAAATTGCTTCAGAGAGCAATGTAAACATATTGTTTTTATATTCCGTTAACAAGGTGAAAAATGTGCGTTTTATGTGTCAGAAAGATGTCATTAAATTTTAAAGGAGGTCTTTCAACAAACTAAATGCAAAAAGAATGTTCAAGGGACATCAAACATCTTAAGCCTCGTACACACGATCGGACTTTTCGACGGGAAATGTTCGATGTCAGGCTGTTGGCGGAAAATCTGACCGTGTGTACGCTCTATCGGGCAATTATTGTCGGACTTTCCGCAAAAAAATGTTGGCTAGCAGGTCTTCAAATTTTCCGCCAACAAATATGTGTTGTCAGATTTTCTGATCGTGTGTACACAAGTCTGTCAGACAAAAGTCCAAAATACAAACACGCATGCTCGGAAGCCAAGGACAAGCCAGAAGCGGTCGGTCTTGTAAACTAGCGTTCGTAATGGAGAATTAACATTCGTGACGTGGCTAATTATGAAATCTCGAGATGCAGCGCACATTTCTCTTCTTCTTTAATGGGATAACAATTAAGCTGCTTTGCTGGTGATACTGATGGAGTTATTGCAAACAAATTTTCAAAGGCTTTTTTTTTCTAGTGATATCAAGAATAATATTATTATGCTTTTTGTTTTTTTTTATTTGGGCAACTTACCACAACACCATTATCTCGTAGTTTTTAAGATAAAGATACATCTATGTTGGTGCCCCTTGTCAATTTTACATTGTATTTTTTTAAATGTAACTGCCATTTGAAGTAAAACACATAGCCAAGTATTATTCTCCACAATTTCTTTATTGTGCATTAAAAAAAAAAATTAGACACACTATCTGCCAATAGAACTTAACCAAAAAGTGCATTCTATGCATCCAAAAATATAGAAAATATAACAAATCAAATCATTATTATTCAACCAAAAATAATGTCAAAGCAATAACTCCAAGGCCAATAATAAATAACACGTTATCTCCTCCAATTCCGCAACATGTCTGGTTGATGAACGGCTGTTCAGAAATGAACTGAAAAGCGCGAACTGAAAAGCGCTAAATTAAAAACGCGAAAAGAAAATTGCGAATCAACACGAAATTAGCAGAAGGAGCCCAAAGGGTGGCGCTAAAGAGCTGAAAAACAACGTAGTACATCACTACGTTTGTAATTGTTGGCCAACAATTGTGTGCCGTGTGTATGCAAGACAAATTTGGGCCAACGCCCTTTCGGACAAAATTCCACGGTTTTCTTGGCCTACAATCCGATCGTGTGTATGAGGCTTAACTGTCATCAATATGTCTTTTATTTGTATTTTCATGCTCAATTAAATCATTTCTATAGAATATTGCATTTTTGTGTTTGTCACATCATTATTATTATTATTATTATTATACGAGATTTATATAGCGCCAACAGTTTACTCAGCGCTTTACAATGTATAAGGGGGACAACACAATTACAGTACAGTTCAATACAGAAGGTACAGGAGGGCCCTGCTCGTAGAGCTTACATTCTAAAGGGAGGGGGTGGTGGTACAAAAGGTAATAGCTGCAAAGAATGATTTGATGGGGGTGGCTCAGGGACAGTTATGTGGGTGTGGGATAGGCTTCCCTGAATAAATGAGTTTTCAAGGATCTCCTAAAGGTGGACAGGGTAGGGGCTGATCGGACATACTGGGGCAGGGAATTCCAGAGGATGGGAGAGGCTCTGGAGAAGTCCTGAAGGCGAGCATGGGAGGAGGTAACAAGGGAGCTAGAGAGCAGGAGGTCCTGGGAGGAGCGGAGGGGGCGATTTGGGCGATATCTGCAGATGAGGTTGGTGATGTAGATGGGGGCGATGTTGTGAATGGCCTTGTATGTTATGGTTAGCATTTTGAATTTTACACGGTGGGGTAGGGGAAGCCAGTGAAGGGATTGGCAGAGAGGAGCAGCAGTCACGGATCGATTAGTGAGGTGTATTAGTCTAGCAGCAGCATTCATAATAGACTGAAGGGGGGATAGCCTGCTTAAGGGTAGGCCATTAAGGAGAGAGTTGCAATAGTCGAGGCGGGAAATAATCAAGGAGTGAATAAGTTGTTTTGTAGTGTCATTAGTCAGGAAGGGTCGAATTTTGGAGATGTTGCGGAGGTTAAGGCGGCAGGATTTAGCCAGTGATTGGATATGGGGGCTGAAGGAGAGGTCAGAGTCAAGGATTACACCCAGGACTCTGGCATGTGTGGAGGGACCAATGGTTGTGTTGTTGATATTAATGGTGAAGTCACAGGGGGGGGGACCGTGAAGGAGGAAATATAACAAGCTCAGTTTTAGAAAGATTAAGTTTGAGGAAGTGGTGTGACATCCATACCGATATGTCGATCAGCAAGTTTGAGATCCGTGAGGAGATAGTGGGGGTGAGTTGGGGAGTGGAGAGATAGATCTGTGTGTCATCAGCATAGAGATGGTATTGGAAGCCATGGGAGGTGATCAACTGGCCCAGGGAAGAGGTATAGAGTGAGAAAAGGAGAGGCCCAAGGACAGAGCCTTGGGGTACCCCAACAGAAAGAGGAAGGGGAGCGGAGGAGATGGAGTTGTAAGTGACATCATAAGATTCCCTCCAGCATGTTTTTGTCATTAAATACAAGTTGCGTAATATATATATATTTCTTTGTTGAGATGTTATTTACAACCAAAAAAGTAATGTCGATGCTTATGTTGCTGGAGGCTGGTTTGATAAATGCACTACATGGAAAAATCTGTTTGGTCACAACTTGTGTAAGGACAAATACATATTGTAGCTCAATCCCAAAAAGAACTCTTTCCCCTTTATTGTTTGTCAAATCTGCACTGTAGTCCACCAAATATGTACTTTGACCCAGAAGAAGATGGTGAAGATGTCACCATTGCTGCCACCAGTCCAAGTCTCTTGGTTGGGCTGTGAGCCAACAAACATATTTGGTGGTCTACAGTAGAGATTTGACAATTAGGAGGAGAGTTTTTTTTTTTTCTGGAATTGTGCGAATCACCCCATAGAGGCCACTGTGGACTGCAAGCCAATAACATCTTCATAGTTTACACTTAAGTCACTTAAGCCAGAGGTCACTTTACACACAGAGCCTCACACACTAACAGAAGGACTGCGTCTCTATTTAAGCTGGTGGCTAGGTCTCTTCCTACCTGACCCGACACATGACTCCAAAACATTTCAAGAAAGTATTGGTAAGCTAGTACTTAACCCTACCTCCTTATATTACACGTCAACTCCTCACCTTTACCCTGCCACTAAGTGGGGAACATGAAGTATTAACTGTTCCCTCACTACCAAGACCCCCTTCACCTGTCACTGTCACCGATTCCACCGTCAGCTGGCTGCTTCATTTTCTTGTTACACCTCCATACTTCTACCATTAAGGTTGACCGGAATGTTCACTTGAAAATACATAACTTGATTACACTTGTTAGTGCATAGTTACTCTACTTCTTAGGGAGGAAGTAAACCCTGATGGGTTTTACTTCACCTTTTGTTCCCTGCAAAGTAAAAGTATAATGTTCTAGTACGCATCGCATTATGTGCCACCTACCTGCAAACGAAGCCCGCAATGTCCCAGATGTCCCCGCTGGTGGCCACGCCCATCTTTACCCCTCTTCCTTTTAGGGCCATGGACTTCAGCTCTACGACTGGCCAGAGACATCACTCCCGTGCATGAGTGCGGGAGCCGACGGTCACGGCATGGGCCCTTAAGAAACAGCACGATCGTGCCCTTTCTATAGTGCGCATGCGCCCATGACGTTGGCACAAGTGTATATGGTAAATATCTCCTAAACCGTGCAGGCTTAGGAGATATTTCCAGTACCTACAGGTAAACCTTATTATAGGCTTATAACCTTATTACCTTATTATAGGCTTACCTGTAGATAAAAGTGGTGTGTAAGGGTTTACAACCACTTTAACCCAGAGGGTTAAACAGGACTTTCTTCTTACTCTCAATTCTTCTGAATACACTATGAAAACACAGATTAGTAATACACTTAAGTCTCTTCAAAAGTAATTCAGATTACCGTATATACTCGAGTATAAGTCGTTCCGAGTATAAGTCGAGGCCCTAATTTACCACAAAAAAATGGGAAAAACTTATTGACCCGAGTATAAGACGAGGGTGAGAAATGCACAGCTACTGTAAGTGAAAAAGAGGGTCAACAATGCCCATTTGCAGCCTCACTGTGCCCATTTGCAGCCTCACTGTGCCCATTTGCAGCCATAGGTCCCCTGAACTTCAAACTCGGTAGTTAAGGGTTCCTAGATGCCCCCTAGCTGCATCCAAAATTTGGGGTCTCTGAACCCAAAGGGTCCCGAAATGACATTGCAGCAGATGGACACAGTTGACCGAATTTGGGGCCCTGTATCTTAGGGCCACTTA